>FR989882.1:7500000-8125000 GCA_905404145.2 Biston betularia | reverse complement strand
GAAGTGACCGAAACCATAATCGGAGTATCCAACATAATGAAGCGTGAGTAATCCCGCATAAGTAAGACAAAAATGTGTCAAAACCACGTCAGTTTCCATAGTAAGCATATCTAATTGTCTACTACAGGTTTTACTATAGACAGACTATAAATACTATAGATGGACTATAGATACTATAGATAGACCCAGACAGACGGGGCTTTAAGTGCGGCTGGCTGAAACTATGGCCAGACAAGCCTACACTGAAATGACCTGTGTAAATAAACCTAATTTATAATTTTTTTCTGTGCGGTTAAGGTGATATACATGATATAGTTGATTTAACTTTGAAACGACTTCATGCTGTCAAATTTTAAAGTGAAGCTTCTGTCATAAGGTATTTCTTTTTCTTTTTTTATTTTGGCGTCGCATTTTGTGCATTTGCCAGTGTCAAGTGTTTTGATATTTTCAAGTTTTATAAGTTAAATAAGTAGTCAAAGTCCAGTTTTGGTCAAGTCTAGTTCGTACCAGTCAAATCCGATCATACTTTAGTAAAGTAGTGGCGACTTTACTATAAGTTTCGATGAAGTTTTGGAAACATAGTGTAATCAATTTAAAATTACAGCTCTCTTCTCTCTACGTTATGTCTTTCTTCTCTTTCATGTAACGAAATGTCCCAATACGTGACGCGTTTAAGTTAGTATCACGAAATAAATAAAAAACTTTTTGTGGTGGAGTTATACATACTTTTTGTGGTGGAGGTATACATGCTTATTTCATAGCAAAAATATACTTTTAACATACTATCTTATAGTTTATTACTGAACAAACTATTTCACAAAAACTATACAAACTTAAAGCTAAATTAACAATGAGTAATGGTTATTTTTAGGACCTAATTTCAAAATTAACTAATCTAGTTACGGAAACACATTATACGCGAGTAAGACGCCCGTTAGTGAGGGTAAAAGTAATTATGTACAACGAATTAAAATTACATTTATTAAAAAACAAAAACCTGTCTTATTACTTTACAAGCACACTTTTGTATACATAATATTGGTAAGGATGTCATGCTAGAACTAGAATCTGAAAATCACAAAAGATACGGTTACGGTACGGTACGGTTCCTGAGGGATAATTGTAAGATTATCCCTCAGGAACCGTATATTGATTCGGGCTGAAATAACTATTGTCACTCACACTTTTAAACTAGATTCATACCCAAATATCACGTTTTGTTCCTTACATTAGGTGCTTGCTAAGTGATCAAAGAGCAATTTACTTTTATCTATTGTTAGTATTGCCTACTTTTCACCCTCACGCACCTCTATACAACTCTCTCTCACATACAAAAGCCTTATTCAGACATATCATTGCATGAATAAGGCCTTTGTGGATAAACAATCATATGGTAATCGAAGATGAACTGAAGTATATCAGTCCAAAACATTTACTCTAAGTGAACATCGACCATCGTTACCAATATCATTGTTTGTGGTGTATCTACTTGATTTTGGTTTGACAAAATCCAACTTGGTATGTTGACTTCTGTATCTAGTTTTATGAAATTTGTATCGCTTAGATTGTTGTCAGTGGCTGTTTCATATTGATGTGTGGGTGTTCGGACATTTAATTGTTTATTAACATTCGTTTCTTCAGTTACTATATCCGAGTTTGAATTGACAAGATATTCTGTTATTGCTTCATTCAAATTCGATTCAGTCGTAGAATTGTTTAGTTTTGTATTTACTGGTACAGTTAAATCACTGTCACTAGTTGTATTTTTCACATCAGTAGTAAGATTACCGACGTAATTTGTTTCATCGCTTACTTTCTTCATATCTAAATTATAATTAGTTATCAAAGAAGATTCACTCATTTGACCGTTTGATTCCATTGTTGTAAGACTTAGATTACTATCAGTTGTTACATCCATAATTTCATCTACTTGAGCATCACGTTCACTGGCATCATTGATTTCATATTTTTTTGTCTCTGTGCCTAAATTCGCTGGATATTTAGACGATGATACGATTGGCTTAATTAAGTTTAATTCTTCAAACGGTTTGTTTTGTTTTACTGTTGCAGAGCTATTCAATTCAGCATAACTTATTGTTTCGGGGAATTGATCCTTGGTTTTATTACTCGATTCACTGTCGTTAGTTGCAATACTCATGGCCAAATTAACCGTAGTTCTAGTAGTTGGTGCGCTCGTTTTAACTTCGTCACTATTAGGTTCTATGAAAATATCATTATTTACTTCAGTTTTTATGTTAGGATAATGTTTTGGTGTTTTGATACTTAATTTATTGATTTCAGTATTCATTCTTTCGGAGAGATTGATCGGTTTATTATTCCATTCGGTTACCGTTTCATTCGAAGTATTTAGATCTTTTACTTGTAATGGTACTGTGTCAGATGGCATCTGGGGATGTTGTTGTGAATTTCGATCAGGTCCAACCTTTTCAGGCTTTTTCCTAATATGTTTATTCATGTTGAAGTCTATAACTGGTTGATTATTATCATTTTCAAAACTTAATGTTTTTGGGTCAATTGAAGTTTTTGTTGGTGAATTTATTTGTTGTATTGTATCTTCTTTTTTGTCGGAAGTATTTGGTTTTGTTTTAATAGATTCAGTCATAAACACAGTTTTGTCGAAGTCTCCGTTGTCTTTGAAATCTTATAATGAAAAAAGTACTAATTAATATAAGAACTTACAAACATTCAAACTATCAAACCAAAAATATACCGCTGGCGCTGTTCAGACTCATGGTCTGAAGAATAATATTTACACACTACTGCTTGGTATGCAGACTTATCTGATACTGCGGTGGTATCGTTAGGAGATACCGCCGCTTTATTTTAGTTATGAGCAAAGTTATCTTACCAATATTTTTAGATGTGTATACTTGTAATAGTTTTAGTAGAAATTTAATTAATTCTTTTGCACTTAATTGTTTTGATGCTAATTCTATAATTGTATTAAAAGAGATGTTTTCATCATTGCTTCTGTTAATATCACTAAAACTATTAATTTTTGCAGGTGCTGCTACTTGTAAATAGACGCTTAGTATCTGCAAAGGACACACAATATTTAAAAGGAAGTAAGATTCAAGAAAATAGAATTCAATACTATATTTGAAAAGTCTTAATTTCATGTACCCTAATACCTACCTATCTAAATCCTAAAAACATGACCTGACTGAATAAGGGGATAGGACGTAATTGAAACATTGTTTTAAAATATTTTTACATTACATTACACACTGCGTCATCTGGCTCCAAACTAAGCAAAGTTGATCTATGGAAATCAAATAACTGACAGGATCATAGATAGTTTGTGAATACATAATTTGCTTACTTGATGCCTCCGCCTAAATTTATTAAATCCTACTACGGGTGGATGGATGATTCGATGTTTGTTACTCTTTCACGCAAAAACTATTTAATGGATTTTGATGAAATTTGGAATGGAAGTAGCTGACACCCTGGATTGACACATAAGCCTATGTGTCAATCCAGGGTGTCAACTTTTTATCCTGAAAACATGTAGCGTGTAACACCGCGGTGTGCAGCTTGTATGTCATATTACAAAAATGTTTAATGTGATGAATGTCATAGCATTTCCGTAATTTTATGTATCCTTTAAACCTGAACACACTAATGTTTTGGTACTACTTACATCAGCTCAGATCTAGCACCAAATCTACACCTACACTTATACATACGTATCTATCTATACTATTATAAAGAGGAAAGATATGATTGTTTGTTTGTTGGCTCCGAAACTACTGGACCAATATCAAAAATTCTTTCACCGTTGAGAAGGTACACTATCCCCTGGTGAAATAGACTACTTTTTATCCCTGTATTGCCACGGGAACGTGAACTACGCGGGTGAAACCCCGAGGCGTCCGCTAGTAATATATATAACTAGCAGCTCGCCCCGGCTTCGCACGGGAAAACAAAATTGTTTAACAATATAAATTTATCGATCCAGTAGTTTCGGAGCCTATTCAATACAAACAAACAAAAAATTAAATCTTTCCTCTTTATAAGATATAGATGACAACTGGAATAGTTAGGCATATGATATTGCGGACTTAGGTATATGTAGTTGTCAATTATTTTAATTATATTTTTTCTCTAAAACGTCACTTTATTCTATTCTTAATAGTTTTCGCTGCGCATGCAAAGTAAGGGTTTTTTTCAAATTTTTCACAGCTTGGGTTACATTATTGAATTCTCCGTGCGGATCCCTAATTGCTTTTTAAATAAAATATAGCATATGTCCGTCACGGATAATGTAACATTCTAATAATTAAAGAATTCTTAAGATCTTAATTATTCTTAAGGTTCTTAAGAGAAGATGATTAAGTGCATCATTTATAATTCAACAATTATAAATGATGTACTTATTTATTAATGTCAAAGCATCAAAATCCTACGTACTTAATTCTCAAATAAGCGAATTAAATTGTAATTCTTTTGAAAAAATAAATGTCTTTAAACTGAAGATCGGTCCAGTAGTTTCGGAGTATATTCAATACAACAAACAAACAAACAATAAAATCTTTCCTCTTTATAACAGTATAGATAGATAGATAAATAAAAAATACCTATACCGTAATAGCAAGTAACCCAGTCAAAGACATTTTATTCACATTTTTACCGCGTAACCTCTCAACTACTAATAAACAAATGGATCCATTGGTGCCGTTCTTATATTTATAACTTTTCCAGAATTGTTAGCATTACTCGTGTACACTCTTAGTACATATGAAATTGATTTTACAATCCATTTGTATCCATGACAAGATTTTCAATAAAGCACCTATCGATAGATTTATGCTGTGGACCATTTATTCATCTATAGAATAGGTATCCTACTAATATTATAAATGTGAAAGTTTGTATGTTAGGATGTTTAGATGTTTGTTACTCAATCACGCCTAAACTGGTGAACGGATTTGGATTAAATTTGGCATTCACATAGCTTATTACCTGTATTTACATAGAGAATACTTTTTACAACAGATTTATTTCATTTGAAAGCTTATTTATTCATTGACATATTGACAGATTGTCAGATTGACAAATGTCAGTTTGACAGAAGTCAGTTTGACAGATGTCAGTTTGACAGATGTTAGATTAACAATCTGACATCTGTGTCAGATCATGAAACATTTAATCAAAATAAAAAAGACCTTAAATTATGACTGTGTCAGATTGACATGTCAGATTCATGACTATTGCTTATTTCTTACTTACATGTTTCATTTCTTTCTGAACCTAATTCTAAAGCTAACGCGGCCGAAGTTGCGGGCGTCAGCTAGTATAATTATAAATATCAACCATGTCATGGATATGAATTGATTGTAAAATCAATTTCTTATGAGTCCAAGTGTATATTTATGTGTTAAATTTATTTATACCTAGAGTTAAATTCCATGAATAAAATTATCAATACAAATAAAGACAACTACTAGAAAATACCTTGTCAGCATGCTATGATTTCCTTCACCGACAGCTCAAGCTCATTGTTGGGGTTTAAACCTACACCCTTCGACTTGCGAACCGACCGCGCTAACCACTGAGCTATCATCGTTACAAACTACACCGCACTGTACAATACTTGGTGGTAGATCTCCTTAGCAGGAGGTCGTCTAGGTAGGTACCACCGCAGTACCAGTTGTTCTGCCACTAAGCAGTAGTGTGTAAACATTACTGTGTTTTGGTTTGAAGGGTTACTGCAGCTATCGAAATTACTGGGCTGTTGAGACTAACCATCGAAAGTCTCAAAGTAATGAGCGCCAAAGCAGTGATGCCCTGGACTTTGTTTCGTCACTCAAAGTTCTGTATATCGCTGCTATGGCCATGGACAGGCGTTATCTCTTACCATCAGAAGAGCGTCTCGTTCGACTCATTACTTTTTACATTAAAAAAAAAAGTGTTTTGGGAATGGGTCCAAAAATATATAATCACCTGCCAAAATTTGTGATGGATTCGGAGAGTGTACCTGCCTTTAAGGGAAAATTATTTAACTTCTTAGTTACTAAGACTTATTACAAAATTGACGACTTTTTAAATGATACTTTAATGGACTAAGATTAATATTATTACTATTGAATGTTATCAAAATTGTTAAATAAGAATTGATATTATAATGCCTATGACTTATCTCAAATTATATTAAATATTGTATGCTTCTAAAAGGCCGGACCGTTGTGTACTATATGTACCTACTACAAATTATGCTTATTTTAAAATATTTACGTTACACGGTGTACAATAAATGTTTCTGATTTCAAATTTCCCATCGATGCCAGCAGTGGGCTGCGATAGGCTGACTATGATGATGATAATTACACGATTGGATTTTAATCAGGAAACGATAACTGTTAGCCTATTTTTAAATTGAATTTCAATAAAGTGTTTGATAACATCAGTTTCTTATTATTTTTGTAACATATCGTGAAATCTAGAGTATGTATAAATAAGTTTTCCGAACGTATTTATTTGTATTATTGTAACCTTTTCTGCGCGACAAGATCACTAAAAGGTTTACAATGCCCCGTTTGGTCTTGATGTTGCTTTTTGTAATGGTATGTGGCTATTATTTTTAACACTTTTCGTATGTCTGCTCCAAGAGCGCAGTTTGTAGCGATGATAGCTGAGTGGTTAGCACGGTCGATTCGCATACCGAAGGGCGAGGGTTCAAACCCCAACAATAAGCTTGCGCTGCCGGTGACGGAAATCATTGCATGGTGGTAGGGTACTTTCTAATACTCGGCTGGCAAGCTACCACCAAGTTGAAAATCTGCCGCCAAGCACCTAACTGTGTCAAACATCTAGCCTGTCAACCATATAAAAAAAAAGGAGCTGAAGGGCATGGGTTCGATTCCCACCTAGGGCAAACTATTTGTTTTTTTTTTATAGTGGACGGGCTAGGTATTTGTCCAAAGCTCACCTGATGTTAAGTGACGGTGTGGTCGAAAATAGTAAAGCACACCTAGCCTGGAATGCAACTGGCTCTCAAGTGAGGCTGCCGGAACACACCGTTAGATGCTTGGCGGCAGATTGTCAACTTGAGGGTGGTAGCTCGCCAGCCGAGTACTAGAAAGTACTCTACCACCATGCTATGGTTTCCTCACGATGTTTTCCTTCACCGGCAGTTTAAGCTCATTGTTTGTGATATAAACAAATGTTTGTTCTGTGTCTGGGTGTACTGTATGTATATACAAAAAAAAGTATTTAAGTATTCTACCAGTTATCTGACTTCCATAGTACAAGTTTTGCCTAGTTTGGGATCAGATGACGCTGTGTATAATGTCTTACGATATTTATTTATTTATATTATACACACTACTGCTTGGCGGCAGAATATCTGGTACTGCGGTGATTATAATGGGAATCTAGTTCACGTGCTATTAGTTGTTATAAATTTGTTTTATTTAATACGTGTCTTTACTTCTCAGATAATACAATTTAGCATTCCAAGTATCAATTGCCAAAATGATCCCGATGTACCCCCTGAGGATCCCAATGATCTCGATTTTATGAACACAAGACGATTTGATATCATGAAACTGTTATCATCAGGTTCGTATGTAAAGTAGGTACTAGCGGACGCCTCGCGGTTTCACCCGCGCAGTTCCCGTTCCCGTGGGAATACAGGAATAATAAGTAGCCTGTATCACACGGAGATAATGTAGATTCCCAACGGTGAAAGAATTTTTGAAATCGGTCAAGTAGTTTCGGAGCCTATTCAATACGAACAAACAATCTTGCTTTTACTTGGTGATAGATCTCCTTAGCAGGAAATCGTCTAGGTAGGTACCACCGCAGTACCGGTTATTCTGCCGCTAAGCAGGAGTGTGTAAACATTGCTGTGTTCCGGTTTGAAGGGTACTGCAGTTAGCGAAATTACTGGGCTGTTGAGACTAGCCATCGAAAGTCTCAAAGTAATGATCGCCAAAGCAGTGATGCCCTGGACTTTTGTTTGTTACTCAAAGTTCTGTGTATCGCTGCAATAGTCATGGGCAGGCGTTATCTCTTACCATCAGGAGAGCATCTCTTTCGTCTCATTACTTTACTTTTTTACACAAAAAAAAAACAATCAAATCTTTCCTCTTTATAATAGTATAGATTAGTAGTGACACACGGCTCCATCCACTATAACAGGGCTCAAAAGTATCAAAGTCAAACACTCTATCAAAGTCTCATTACTTTGAGACTTTGATGAGTTAGTCTC
Source organism: Biston betularia (assembly GCA_905404145.2). Taxonomy (NCBI): domain Eukaryota; kingdom Metazoa; phylum Arthropoda; class Insecta; order Lepidoptera; family Geometridae; genus Biston; species Biston betularia. The sequence continues at coordinate 8,116,764 of FR989882.1, read as the reverse complement.
AACAGCCCAATAATTTCGCTAGCTGCAGTACCCTTCAAACCGGAACACAGTAATACTTTTACGTGTTTAGATGTGATAAAAGTGTAATAAATAAAAAATAAAAAAAATTACTTACATACTACTGCTTAGCGGCAGAATAATTGGTACTGCGGTGGTACCTACCTAGACGACATCCTGCTGAGGAGATCTACCACCAAGTCAAGTTTAGTTCAAGTTTATTTCATCGGTTCTTACAGTAAAAAATATTAATTTTTAATTATTATCTGTTTCAGCGGCTGATGTGGCTACTACATTAGGCAAAAAAGTGCTTGACAATATAGCCGGCTGATCTCGAAAATTAAATATATAGATTACATTCAAAAAAATTCCTCGACCTATTTTGTGTAATTTTATTTCAATAAAGAGTTAATGTCATTAATGTAGTTTTAACCGACTTCAAAAAAGGACTGATGTGACTGGTGGCTGACGGCACACTGAACTAGTAAAGATATATTATATGTACCCGACTTCACGATAAATGTGATTTTTTTAAACCTATTTTTCTCTCTTATTTCCTAAATCATTATTTGTAGGTGACGTTTACCGACACTTTTTAGCAACACGTGTGTCATGTAACTTTTTTTAGGGTTCCGTACCCAAAGTGTTAAACGGGACCCTATTACTAAGACTCTGCTGCCCGTCCGTCTGTATCTTATAAATCTATATCTATATCTTATAAATCGTGATAGACAGTTGAAATTTTCACAGGCGATAATTTCTGTTGCCGCTATAATAATAAATACTAAATATTTAAGGGAGGCTCCCATACAACAAACGTGATTTTTTTTGCCGTTTTTATAGATAATGGTACGGAACCCTTCGTGCGCGAGTACGACTCGCACTTGGCCGGTTTTTTAACTCGTACCCCATTTTTGATAATTTTACGATGATATTAAAAGTATAGCCTTAAATATACATTTATAAAAAAAGTTACTTATCCGTTGGTTTTCTACCAGATACACTTTGGAGAATACGCTTCAGATCTGCATGACCTAATTCTCCACTGCCCATTCTACTATCGAAACTACATATTTTATCTTAATGTCAACTATTGTGGACGTCTCAATAATTAGCATCTCAAAAAATTACTTCACTTACTATCGTTTAAAAAATATATTGAACCCAGAACTCTCAGTTATACCCTAGTATCTCACATTTATTCGGTATTTTTGAGGTTTATAATTTTTGAGAATGTTCAAATGACTGGAACTCTTTAGAACTCTTATCATGAAGTGTAGAACTCAGTGAATTTCATCTCTTCTGACGTCAAATCTGCGAATTTCGATGAGATACTATGACTTGTAGTGTGAAGTTCATTTCATCAACATCTCATTTTTCAAAGCTCAGTTTTGATAGGAAAATCGATAGAACTATTATTAAAACTTAGCAAGAACTGTAGAACTATGCTGGATGCCAATGAATCTGAAGTAATTTTTTGAGATGCTAACTTGCTACAACACTTGACACTGGCAAATGCGAAAAATGCATTGGCAAAATCAAAAAAGAAGAAGTGAATTCGTACTGATTTTCCGAACGAGTCCGAAGTCTTACCCCAAAGCATTCACACGGAAGCTAGAAACCTACTTCAGATTCTTTGCAAAAGTTTCTGAATTTTTTAAACGCTTTTGTTTTGGAATCTAGAGTATTCGCGCCTTGGTAAGTGTACTATACTTGCCAAGCATTGCTTATTGCTTTACGATTAATGTTTTTCGTGGTTTATTTCTGCAATTTCACGTAATCATTCCGTGTTTATATAACCCGTAGTTGTTGATTCTTTTACTAGAACTTTTATGTAACGATGTTTTCAGAATGTGTTGGAAACTTGTTTCTAGTGTTATAACAAGTTTTTATTAGTTAATTTAATTTTGTTATGTAAGTTATGATGATTTACCTGACCATACGAAAAGATTGTTTTTAACTGACTTCAAAAAAAGGTTTTCTACCAGATACACTTCACAACTCTTAAGAATCTCTTTTTTTTAGACAGTAAAATAAATAACACTTTATTTATGATTTTTTTTTATTATTTATTCAAACACAAAACAAATTATAATCAAATAAAAAACTAGACTAGAGGAAAGCTGGATCTAAGCGGGATTGCAACTCAGACCAAGTGTGCAATATTGGTGAATTGATGAAATTGTGAATTGAATAAAAATTAATTGTATAATGAATTATTTGCTTAACGAATTGTATTTATGAACGAAAATTATAATTATTAGATACTTATATCATTGTTAATTATTTTTTTAATGTATATTCCCCGATTACTCGAAGACGCCTAGACCGATTTGAGAATTTATTTGTAGTCAGGTCAGGATCTAATGATGAAATCCCAGAATTATAATTTATTTTACATATTTTCTAAAACTGTTCAAGTATTTGCGTCTGATACTCATCATCTCATGATGCTGAGCTGATGATGGAAAATATAACTCCTTAACTATTATAAAGAAAGAAATATATTTGTTCAAAAACATAAAACAAGTAGGTACACTAAAATAACATTATATATCCGAAATAACAAAACAGAAATACGGAGAAACACAAAATGAAATACTATACATATAATAACAAAACAAAAATATTAGGCGTTAGTGGATAATTCTTTAAATATTATAGGCTCGTGCAGACCGCTACTTATGTACCTTTGAGTTATTTAGGTGAGCTGATGATGAAGGTACAACTTCTTCTTATTTGAATGAATATGTTTCAGATTGTTCCCCATAAAATTTTCACAATCAATTCAGTAGTTTTATCTTTAAACCTAAAACCTAGCCGTGTTGGTTTTTGGCGGGAACGCGGGAAGAGTCGTGTCGCTCCGTTGTATTTTTTTCCAAAACTAGTGTTTTGCCGAGTGTTTATGCATAAAAATGGTGGTGTTTTATTCATAAAGTGCCGAATTACAAGCACGAGTGTGGGAAAATGATATAATGGTGAAACATGACTTTTCGTGTTGCTTCCAAAACTCCAGCGAAGCTTTATAGTAAAGTCGCCACTACTTTACTAAAGCATGACTGGACTTGACTGACACGGGCTGGACTTGACTAAGACTGGACTTTGACTATAACTAGCTACGAGGGCACTTATTTAACTCTTGAAACTTGAAAATATATAAATACTTGACACTGGCAAATGGCAAAAAAAAAAAATGGCTAAAACGCGACGCCAAAACCAAAGAAAAAAAACCTAGCCGTGTTTGGGCTTAGGGTCATGTAGTCCAAAAACATGGTAAGGGCACACTCAAGGGTTTGACAAAACACAACTCACGTCACTAACATGCTAGTATGATGAGTTTTAAGTTTTCACTTCTATCGGCAGTCCCCATAACTGCCTATTCTGTTTAATCGTAAAAATGAATACATTCAAATCTAGAGTAAATAGGTTTCTTCTAGGTGAGCGTTTTTTTTTTATAACAAATAGGCTTACGTTTGACCGCCATTTCACTTGATGTACGGTCTAAAATTGAGCATACTTGCCTAGAAGATACCGATTCACTCTCGACTTGAAGACACCCAGAATATATCCATCGAAGAACACCTCAGGTAGCGCATTCCACTGTCTAGCAGTCCGCACAATGAACGAAGAATCAAATCGCTTCGTTCGAGTTTTTGGAACGTCGACCATGAAACGATGTCGCTTTTTGATCTTAGACCACACTACTGCATAACATCAGAAAGGTTAATTGTAATTCTTTTGAGAAATAAATGTCTTTAAGGTGGTTCGATTTCCATGCAAATACTTTTTTCTATTTATGGACGAATAGAGCATAATTTTACAGTGACATCACAACTACTAAAAGCGACACAGGCAGGGTCAACTGTATAAACCTTCATCGCTAGATGCAAGACACTGTTTATATAGACAGACACACATTTGGACACAATATTACACCTATATATAATTCACGCTTAATAACACCAGACAGCCAAGCTCAGGCAAGTGTGTTCTCGAAGACGACTAGGAGCCAAGTGACCGCAAGCAGTCGGACAATCACGAACGAAGAGAAGAAAAAGCGCCTCGGTTGCCTCGGTTCCCGTTACGGTGATAGCTATCAACAGCTAGCACGTAGTTTCCGGTATAGACTTTGATTGTTTTGCATTCGGAAAGGCGGCAAATACAAGTGGCGATAACACTACTGGCATTGATTTTGGCCTTTATTTGCGGTAAATTGCAATTGCTTGAATAAAACAGTAGATTATAAGTCTACTATTTTATTGAAATATCATAAATTCATAAATCATTCATAGATTTGATTTTATGCTATTAATCTACTGTTTTATTCAAGCAATTGTGATTTACCGCATATAAAGACCAAAATCAATGCCAATGCCATAATTTATTTACATAGTAGTTTGTTTGAATTTTTTATTTCTTTTTGTTATATTTGTTGTTGGTAATTTGTTATGTTTGTTTTGTTTGACCGATACGGGCTCACCGGAAGACCAGCGCTGGTCATACCAATTAGTATGACCAGTATTATGCTGAGGTGAGCCCCTATTTTGTAACTGTTTGTCTCTATTTGTTGTTATTTTTGTTTCTTTTTTGTTCTATGTTACAAAATAAAATTATTTTCTTTCTTTCATAAATGGAAAAAAAATACTTGTATGGAAATCGAACCACCTTGAACTGAAGGTGGGAAAAAATAGGCAGCCGAGGGAACTGCCGACTGAAGTGAAATCTAAAAACATGTTAGCATGTTTCCGAGGTGAAAACGAAAGCAATATAAATTTTTATTACCAAACATCGCTTAACGCGGCAAAGGATGACCAAAAAAATGTAATGTTACGATAATTGACATAACCCAAGAAATGTGATTTTAAATTGCATTTTAATAAAAACCATTTATAACGCACATTTCTTATTATTTTTATAACGTGTCGTGAAATCGAGGATATGTATAAATAAGTTTTCTCATCGATGTATTTTTATTCTTACGACAGATCACTGAAGTATTACAATGTCGCGTATCATTTTGTTGTTGCTTTTTGTGATGGTAAGTGTTATAAAAGTGAAAACTTCTTGAGCCGCGTTGAGCAGTTTATGATGGCGAAAATTATGCTCATGTGCCGGGTTTTGCGTTTTCATTTCTGTCAGCAGTCCTTATGACTATCTTTTAATCAATTAGAAACTTTTGATTTTATAACAAATTTTTTTTTACAGGCTAGTTGTTTGACCACATCTCACCTGATGCTAAGTGAAGGTGTGGTAGGATATGGTAAAGCACACCTAGCCTGGAATGGAACTGGCTCTCAAGTGAGGCTGCCGAAACACATCTTTAGGTGCTTGGCGGCAGATTTTCAACTTGAGGGCGGCAGCTAGCAAGCCGAGTACTAAAGTACCCTGCCACCATGCAATGGTTTCCTCACGATGTTTTCCTTCACCGGCAGCTCAAGCTCATTGTGGGGTTTGAACCCACGCCCTTCGGCATTTGGCAAATTAGGTATGTTAGGCACCCTGTTCACTCAATAGTAGTAGTAGTATCTTCGCTTCTTGAGCAAAATTTTCGGGCTCCTTTATTTCCTGTAAACCACAATGTAGACGTTTTAAGGCTAGATTGAGTAGATTTCTTCCAGACCAACGTGACCCATGTTCAGTCACACCCTTGTTTCCATCAGGCAAATAGGAGGCCAAACGATATTATGCCAAGGAGACCTACTAATGCCCTGTAATACTAATGTCCTGTAACGTCCTGCGATATTTATTTATTTCCATTATAACATCCACGTTTGTTAATTTACTATCAGTTGTTATAAATACGTTTTCTCTTATACGTGTCTTTACTTTTCAGATAATACAATTAAGTATTACGAGTGTCAATTGCCAGGATTTCCTCCCTGAGGATCCTGATGATCCTGATTTTTTGAACGCAAGACGTGTGAATTTCAAGAAAGTGATAACTGCAGGTATTAGTGACGACCTATAGCTTCACCCGTTATAACATACTAGCTGCGCCCCGCGGTGTTACCTGCTACATGTTTTCGGGATAAAAAGTAGTGTTAATCTAGGGTCTCAGCTACCTCAATCCCAAATTTCATCCAAATCCATTCAGTAGTTTTTTGCGTGAAAGAGTAACAAACATCCATCCAAACATTCACATTTATAATATTATAGTGGGGTTTTGTAGCAATGATTTATTTATTTACTGAGGAAAAAACGGATACACCCAGTTACATTGGTTTTATATAAGGTATGTAAACAAAAATATATAAAACCCCATCCATGGATCTGGAAATGGATGCGAGCCGCTTCCAACCTGTCTTTATGGAAGTCAATGGGGGAGGCCTATGTCCAGCAGTGGACGTCCTACGGCTGAAATGATTATGTAGAACACAATCACTAATGCTATGACAATGTGGATTTTGATTTGTTTCTCAATTTTTATGGGTACTGCTACAATGGTCAAGGGCAGGCGCTATCTCGTACGTTCGGGATAGTGTCTCGTTCGTTTCGTTAGCTCATGTAGTATAATATCTATTTGTTTCATATTATCTGTTTCAGTGACAGATGTGGCTTCTGCAATAGGCAAAGCAGTGACTGACAATATGGGAGACGATTAAATCTATAAACCAAAGATATGATTTTCATAAAAACAATTACCTCGATCTGTTTTATGTAAATTTGTTTCAATAAAGATTTATTGTTGAGTGTATGATGTAGTTTTAATAGTCCAGTCCTGTTTTAATCGACTTCAAAAAAGGACTGCTTTTATTGCAACCCATTACCCAGTATAGCCAACCCTATAGTTTTACAGGTCTTTCCCGTCTCAGTTTTAGAAAGTTGTAAACAGATTTATTAGCAAAAAAACTGATTCATTAATCGATTCGATCGATTTATTAAATCGATTTAATCGATATTTGGACAGTATCCGCGAAAACCTAAATTGGCCGTAAAACAAGTTACAAAACTGAGAGATGTAGCTACTCGTAAATAAAAGAGTTATTTTCATGCCAGACAAACTGTTGTGCTACTAGTAAGCTGAAATGTGCCCAGATAGTGGCTGTCAAACGGACGATAGTTTTGAACGAGAAACAAGAAAAAACCAACAAAAACTAGAAAATTCTAGTTTTTTGGTAGGTAGTCACTGTGGCTGGTAGTATAAATCAATACAAAAAGCTATATTGTACCTGCACGACTACGTGACTGTACAAGTGTACAATGTACATGCGGTATGTCCATTATAATGTAGTCTTTTAAATAAATTATTATAAATATAAGCATTAGTAAATGTCTTTTTACTCGACTGTGCAAAAACAATGTTTTGTTTTTCGAGTGTATGTATGTATTGTTTAGGGTTTTATAATTTTTTTTGATAATTTAATTTAGTGAAATAATCATCAATAATCACAAATTTAATCATACTTTTTTTTATACAAAATTAATTCGTATTTGAAGTGGTTGATGCGGTTTTCTAATGAATGCTCATTTCCATATTAAAAAGCATCGTGGTTATGTTTAAGGATCTGGCCCAGAATTGATATAGGTAGGTACCTACTAGCTTTTACTGAGCAAATGCAGACTAATGCAGACGTGATAATCCTACTTATTACTACAAAGGTCAAAATGTGTATGTTTGGATGTTTTACTCAAAAACGAACGAACATCAAGTAAAAACGACTGCAAGACGTATCCACTTGAAATTTAGTCCTATATGTAGATGTATCTTATCTTAATCCTTACTAATATTATAAATGCGAATGTGAGTTCGTTTGTTTGTTACGCTTTCACGCGTAAACTACTCAATGGATCTGGGTGAAATTTTGCATTTTTTTTTAATGTAAAAAGTAATGAGACGAACGAGACGCTCTTCTGATGGTAAAAGATAACGCCTGTCCATGACCATTGCAGCGCTACACAGAACTTTCAGTAACAAAACAAAGTCCAGGGCATCACTGCTTTGGCACTCATTATTTTGAGACTTTCGATGGTTAGTCTCGATAGCTCAGTAATTTCGCTAGCTGCAAACCGGAACACAGTAATGTTTACACACTACTGCTTGGTGGCAGAATAACTGGTACTGCGGTGGTACCTACCTAGACGATCTCCTGCTAAGGAGATCTACCACCAAGTAGGTACTTTAAGCCCTAGATTAAGACATAGGATGATTTTCATCATCATTTTCACCCTCCATCATCACGCGGCTAAAACCACGGGGCGTAGCTAGTAGGTAATACAATAGCGCGCAACTTCGATCCGATGGAACGTTTGTTTTTTTTTTGCGGTATGGGGGCGATAAGTCCTGCACTGACGGCCCGCTTGGGGTGTATTGTGCAGTTCCCCCTACCAGCGTCTACCCGAGCCAACCCAGCTCCTTGAATATCGGAGCGAGGCTCTGGCCTGCTGGCATTGTAGCTCCAGTGGATGAGATGGAGTTAAGCATGATAGCGAAAAGCAGTCTGTCTGTTGCGGTGATTTTGATGTGGTTTGTGAGGAACGCTTGCTTCATGTAATAAATAGAGTTGAATCATTTAAAATATAGCTATATAAAGTCGAAGACTCAACGTGAACTGAATAGCACTGAATTTCCGAACGCGCCCCAAGTTTCACCGCTAAGCCTTCACACAGAAGTTAGCAGACTACATCAGGTTCTTAGTAAAAGTTTCTAAATTTTTCAAACACTTTTATTTTGAGATCTGGAGTCTTCGGGTCTTGGTAAGTATACGTATAGAGTATTACGATTAATGTTTTCCGCAGCGTAATTTCAGACATTTCACGTAATTATTCCGTGTCTTTACATAACCCGTAGTGGGGGGTTCTTTTACAGTGACGTTTCTGTAACGTTGTTTATAAAGTATCATCATTTCAACCGTAGGATGCCCACTGCTGGGTATAGGCCTCCCCCATTGATTTCCATAAAGACCGGTTGGAAGCGGCCCGTATAAATGTGTTGAAGACTTATTCATATATATTTCATAAAAACGAACATTTTTTTAATAACGAGAAATTCATTTTTTTTTTTTTTGTATTTTACAAATAGTAGTATATGGAAGTTTCATAATCATACTCTCTAGATATAACAACAAACGATAAAAACAAAAAATACTAGAGTAAAAATAAAACAACAATAAACACTAAAAATCTACAAACCTAAAGATGACAAAAATCAAAACCTTTGTTTTTCAATTTTGTTTTTGTTTAATAAATAATAAATAATCGGCGGACGGCTTTATTTTAATACGTATTTTTTTTTTTTTCCTTCTAATGATGTATCTGTTTTTTGTTAGATACCTCATTGTTATTACAATCTAGCCTAGTTAAGACTAATAAGTAATTTTAATATAACTTAAATTGCTAAGTAGATTCTAATCGAAGAATGCGTCCATCGACACTTTTCTTACTGTCTCTCTGTCTCACTTTGTTCATGTGTTCTATAATATGTTGTACTCACTGCACTGACATTACTAACTCAAAAGGTTTTGTCCTTTTTAGTCTTAATATGTAGTGATAGAGATACCGTCTATTGAGTAAAAATGTGCGTGCAAAGCTTGACCACTGATTGTGACGGGGACTTGAATCTTAGCGTGCTGACCCCTCAGTGTGAAACCTTCACGAGCAAGGTTTTGTCATGGAAATGGGGACCGCGACCCGATGCAAATGACTGAATAATCTGCTTATTGAGATGCGGCGATGAGACTCCTGTTCCCGAGAACACGACAGTTGTTTACCATCGATCTGTCGTCTTTACATCTGTAGCCCGTGAAGGGACTAACTTATTCTTGCCCGAGTTTCAATCTTTACTTCTCAAATTCAGTTTCAAACATACTAATCATTTTAAAGTTATTTACGATCAATATCAGGCCTGTATAGTCATAGTCATAGTCATAGTGTTTTATTGATAACATAAATTACAAGTCAAATAATAAAAATAAATTAAATTTAAAAAAATAAGTGAGTTAAATTTACATGTCAATCAGATATTTAAAAAATAATGAAAAATCAATTGCAATAAAAAGTAAACAAAAATGTAAAAAAATAATTCGAATTATATAAAATAATAACAATTAATTGATTAATGTAATGTAAAAATGTAGCTATATTTTTTTATGTAAAGATTTTCAACTTGAGGGTAGTAGCTAGCCAGCCGAGTGCTGTAATACTCTACCACCTCGCTATGGTTTCCTCACGGTGTTTTCCTTTAGTTCATTGTTGGGGCTACATCCCATGCCCTTCTGCGTGACAAGTAATAACCTACCGCGCTAACCACTGAGCTATCATCGGTACAAAAAGCCACCAGTTTTATTACATGTATAAAATAGATATAGACAAATGATATTATATGTATATAATTTTTTTTTTATTATTTAATATTTTATTTAAACTAAGTGGTCTTAAAAAAATTACAAATATGTCAAGTATCCGTAATCCGGATCCGGATGTCAATACAAGTAAAAAAAAAAAACAAATTAATTATTTAAAACTCGGCCCACCGGTCGAGCCCGCCGCAAACGTACCCATAAAACTAGCGGCATTTCCTCGCTGAATAGCTTGCTTTTTTTATTTAAATATCACATATTTCTATAAACAGATTATACCTATGTATATAAAGTAATAATGGTAGGTTATAGGTATACCAAGAATAATCTTGTTAATTGAATTTCAATCAATTCATCGGTATACATATTTCTTATTATTAGTCGTAAAATCGAATGTAATTTTCATTTATGACGCGACAGCTCAATTTAAATGTGGAAATTCTTCATTCGATTTCGTTTTAAGAAGGAGGTTCTCAATTCGATTGTATTTTTTTTTTGTTGCGCGATAATTCCACCAATTATGAATCGATTATTTTTTTTTTCTTGGTAAATCATATTTCAAAGGTGGTGTTATATAAATTTTATCGAAATCGACTGAGCGGTTTTTAAAATATCAACAACTAACATTTTATAACCACATCGATGATAATTTCGTTTACTCCGAAACCTCGCTGTTTTATTGGAGCAGTGCGTGTAGTTGGCCTATAGGAGACGGTTTTCTTTAATTGTAAATTTGTATATATTATTGTTTATCGCCATGATTCTGCCCTGAGGCCTTTGAGGCCCTGATTCTCTAACTCACACCTAATCAAAATCCTAAGTACCTTGCCAAAAGCGCGTACATCGTTAAAATATTCTAATAAACCTCGTCGCGCTTTTTAATTTGAGATTGGCATAGAGGGTATCGTTCCGTCACCTTACGTAAACCAACGTACGTACTTGGTGTTAGATCTCCTTAACAGGAAGTCGTCTAGGTAGGTACCACCGCAGTACCAGTTATTCTGCCGCTAAGCAGTAGTGTGTAAACATTACTGTGTTCCGGTTTGAAGGGTACTGCAGCTAGCGAAATTACTGGGCTGTTGAGACTAACCATCGAAAGTCTCAAAGTATTGAGCGCCAAAGCAGTGATGCCCTGGACTTTGTTACTCAAGGTTCTGTGTATCGCTGCAATGGTCATGGACGGGCGTTATTTCTTACCAGCAAGAGAGCGTCTCGTCCGTCTCATTACTTTTTACATAAAGGAATGAGACGAACAAGAAAAACGCAGCGTATCACATGCTCATAGCAAATAAGGACCCTATTAAGTTATGTTCAAACACCTAGCCAGTCAATAATACTTCACCAACATCTCGGTGTTAAGATTTGAACCGTGCAATCCGACCGCGCAAACCACTGAGTTATCAGCGATATGCAAGTTACGATTAATTCGTTATAGTCCTATGTTACTTACGTGAGGTTGCATATTTTATTTTAAAGGCATTTCCGACGCATGGTATTATGTATGCCGCCGCCACCGCACCGCGCCCGCAATTTTTCCTCATAAAAGATAAATTCCTCTTACAAGTTTGAGTGATCTCCGTGAGGTTATACCTAATTTTACGAGCAAAGTTTTGCTATTCACCCTGTTCGGACTTAGCTACCGGAAATCATATTTGAATTTAAATTACAGAACCGTGTATAGCGTTGCCAGGTGTCCGGATAGTTAGTCATAGTTAGGCTTTTTGATTGCGTGTCCGGCCAAAATCAACGGTGTCCGGCTTTTGTTAATCAGACTTATTACGTTTCGCAAACGAGCGACCACCGAGCGTGAGCGTTTTTGTAGGGAGTCCGGCCTTTTTGCCCAAACGTCCGGCCAAACTGGCTGGTCTGTCCTGCTATTAGGTTTGGCGACCTGGAAACCCTAGCCGTGTACATAACAGAAGATAGCGTCAACAATCATTTGTAATCCCACTAATATTATAAATGTGAAAATTTAGATGGTTGGATGGATGTATGTTACTATTTCACGCAAAAACTACTGAATGGATTTTGATAAAATTTGGTATGGTGGTAGCTGACACCCTGGATTAACACATAGGCTACTCTTTATCCCGAAAACATGTAGCGGGTAACACTACGGGGCGCAGATAGTTAGATCTATTTCCCTGCAATTCCGGTAAATCATCACAGTCGGAACCCTTACCAAGTCAGGGTCCGCGTTAATATACCATACTTATTAGGGTACCGATGGGCTTCATAACTCGTGATTTGGTTTCGTTAACGGCTATAGTTGAACCGCTTTCGAGCTCCACCGATCAATGGCCCTTTAACTGCTTTGACTGATGATGTACCGTCTATGTCGAAGATACATAAAATACTATACTAAGATATCTTATATTGTTATCCAAAACACAATTTTAAAGCATTGAATAAAACGGATAATTACACATATAGCAGAACTTATCTATCTATGTATAAAAAGGAAAGATTTGATTGTTTGTTTGTATTGAATAGGCTCCGAAACTACTGGATCGATAAATTTATATTGTGAATCGAGTTTTGATTTCCCGTGCGAAGCCGGGGCGAGCTGCTAGTCATAAATAAAGCCAGCAATTCCAAAGTTTCAATGCATTCTCCAACGCAGCGCGACGTAAATCAATTACGAACGCAACGCAACACTAAATAGTTGCCAATATTGCTTGCAACTATGTGAGAAAACTACATCACGCCCATAACTGCGTAGTTTGAAATAACGTAGAATACCGGGGAAGGTATACGCCAGGGTAGAATGTTCGTGGACTTACGCGGACTGTTTCCTAACCTTGTTCTAAGATAACACGCCGTACTGGCTGGCCAAAGCGTCCACGAGTGTAACGTTACTCTTTTTACCCGACTGCCAAGGAAGGGTTACAAATACAAATACAAATCTTTTATTAATAACCACAGTTACAGGTCATTCTTCCATTGATATTAAAACATATCAAAATCATAACATATGTCAATACCTACAATGAAAATGTCAATGAAATACCTTGTTAGTACATTTTGGACTCTACTTTGGAACGAAACAAATGTATTCCTTCCTGAAGCAATAGGTGAGGAAATCATCGCATGGTGGTAGGGTACTTTCTAGTACTCAGCTGGTTAGCTACCACCCTCAAGTTGAAAATCTACCGCCAAGCACCTTACGGTGTGTTCCGGCAGCCCCACTTGAGAGTAGTACCATTCCAGTCTAGGTGTGCTTTACCATATTCGACCGTCACTTGACATCAATTTTATTTTCGTTTTTTTGTCTGACGTGATGAAAAACGTAGAGCTTCAAAATCCCTGCAGGCTATAATACATTTTATATGTAGAGGGCATATGCTACTTGAATGTATTCCTGCGAGACGATTGTCTGAAATAACGCGAATGCCGACTGGGTCGGCTCGGCGCAGCGATATTGCATATTTGGGCGCTACATCCGAATCAAAGCACCCAGCCCTACCAAATATTTAATGCCAAGCTAAAATTACATAGATAAATTATGAAACTATGGAATTAGAATTATCTTTTTTCTATTTGAATGTGTGTCTGGGTGTTCTGTATGTACTTATATATTATAAAGTATCTATGTATTTACAAATAATAAGTATTTGTGTATACTATCAGTTATTTGACTTTCATATCACAAGCTTTGCTTAGTTTGGGGTCAGATGGCGCTGTGTTTTTGATTTTTTACACTTTCAGTAGCACTAGGCAAGTCACAAGTACATATAAAATAGCATGTATCATTTCTCATAACAATAATTTCGTAGTAAAGTAAATCTAATACGTTATAGGTACATGGCACAGCAAATATTTTTCGATATTTGTGAAAGTTTTCACATTTATGGGTGACCTAGATCGGTACCATTCACAACTTTACATTTCTGCAAAACAACTTAATCCTGTTACACAGATCTACGAAAAGTGTATTTAACTCTATGAAATCAAAATAAATGAGCCGAATCTTATTAACAGACCCCATTAATCACCGGGTAAGCAGTGTGTAAAAGTCAATCAATAACATATAGGAGGAGCATCGACTGCTCCATCGATCAGGGGAAAGAGTACAACTTGTCAGATTGGAGGGTGATCACTCAACCCTCCATTACACGCGGCTCAGTCAATCACGGGATTGTTCCCGTTAACGATACGATGACGGCGTGCCAAACAAACTGAAAAACAAACTGGTCTGCCAAGAATCATATCATTATTTCAGCCGTAGGACATCCACGGCCTCTCCCATTGACTTCCACAAAGACCGGTTGGAAGTGGTTCGCACCTACGCTGCGCTTGCCGGTCCATGGTCTCCTCTCTAGAATTTTGCGGTCCCATCGGCCATCAGCTCTGCGTGCTATGTGCCCTGCTCACTGCCAGTTCAACTTGCTAATCCGTTGGGCTATGTCAGTGAATTTAGTTCGTCTACGGATGTCCTCATTTCAGATTCAATCTCGTAAAGAAACTCCGAGCATAGCCCTCTCCATAACTCGCTGTGCGACATCGAGCTGATTAAGAAAGCACATAGTCAGAGTCCACGTTTCATCACCGTAAGTCATCACTGGTCGAAGACTTTCGACTTGAGGCACTGAGGTAATTGAGAATGTCCTCTCCAAATTTCTTCTTCTTCGTTTGTGATCGTTTCATGACCATGTTGCTTAGCTCAGTAGTAAAAGCGAGCAAATTGCAAAAAAATATACAAACTTCAAGCATTTTGTTCTGTGACGTGACGTCACGTCGTCTTGTGCCATGATATCGTATATCGTGATATAATGGGAAAAGGCGATCAATACGAGATGAAGATGGATCGCGGCAGACGCGTGGTCACGTTGTCCGCGAGCTCTCGATGCCGTGATGGATAACGCAATCTGTAATGTTATACAAAATATCGGTGAGTATAGTGTGTTACCCTAAGTCATTTTTTTAAATAGTAAATGTAGTCAAAGCCTAATTATATTTTATAATTATTAGACTAGCAACCCAGTAAAATCAGACTGTTGAACACAAACCCCTCGGCTTAAATTTCGAATAGATATTGCAGAAACTATCTGGAATTAGTTTTGTATCAACTGCCAACGTCATTAAAGATATCCTGACTTCCATCAGGGCATATCCGAATACACCCATTGTAATGTTTTATTCATAGTCTCTACCTCATAGAGGACAACAAATCAGTCTTCGAGCATTGCAGTTCCACACAATGGCACTGCAATAAATAATGCCACCTGTCGTTACCCACAATACCATCTCGGTGACGCGACAACGCCATGAATAACTAGTGTTCCGGCTTCAGTAATCGTAATCCGGCATGGACCAGTTCGAAATATGCCGGATTACGCCGTTCCGTGTGAACTAGGCTTTACATTTTTAATGCGGTGATTTGTGACTTAGTGAGGATTTGTTGCAGTTTTAGAATTTGTAATCGGTGGGATTTGAATGAAAAACGTTTCACAGCACTATTTACAAAGTTTAATGTTCAAATTGAAAATCGAGAGCTTTTTTAAAGAGACATTTTTATTTATTTGCTTTATGTATTTGTAATGAGCCGACGTAACGCTCTCTTGATGGTAAGAGATTACGCCTACCCATGACCATTGCAGCGATACATAGATATTTGCGTAGTAAAACAAAGTTCAAGGCATCACTGCTTTGGCGCTCAGTAATGAGACTATTCATAAATTTTAACTACTAACTTTTGATTATTAATTTTTGTCTGAAAAAAACAAAATTGTCTGAACTAGACATTTTCAGACTGAAATTGTCGTATTTATAACGTAAATACACACATAGAACATAGTAATTGAATTGCGATGTAAGATAAAATTGGCTGCAAAGTTCTGGACCACCGAACCGGCAAGCGCAGCGTAGGACGTCCACCCACAAGGTGGACAGACAACCTAATAAAGACCGCAGTAACGCGCTGGATGCGGGCCGCTTCCAACCGGTATTTATGGAAGCCAGTGGAGCCTATGTCCAGCAGTGAACGTCCTACGGCTGAAATGATGATGATGTAAGGTAAAATGTTTTACTCTATGCTAACTTTTTAATTAGACCTTTATTATACTAGCAGCAAAATCATTAACATCAGTAAAAATAACCAAAAAGTTTTTAAATTTCCGCTTGTTGTCGATATAATATTTAATCTAGAGATATTTACATACAAAATTCTATACTATTATAAAGAGGAAAAATTAAATTGTTTGTTTTTTTAACGATAATTGTATTGTATAAATAAAATAAATAAATAAATATCACAGGACATTACACACAGCGCCATCTGACCCCAAACTAAGCAAAGCTTGTGCTATGGAAGACAGATAACTGATAGAATACTTAAATACTTTTTTTTTTGTAAATACATACTTATAATACATACAGTACACCCAGACACAGAACAAACATCGATGTTAGTCACACAAATGTTAGTCCTGAGTGGGAATCGAACCCACGCCCTTCAGCTCTCGAAGCAGACATGCTACCAATGAACCAACAGGGCTGTCTATTGAATAGGCTCCAAAACAACTGGCCATTCCAGGCCAGGTGTGCTTTACCATCTTCGACCACACCTTCACCTAACATCAAGTGAGCTGTGGTCCAACAACTAGCCTGTAAACTATAAAAAAAAAAAAAAACTGGACCGTTTTCAAAAATTCTTTCACTGTTGGGAAGCTACACTATCCCCGGATGATATAGGCTTTTTATCCCTGTATTCCCACGGGAACGGGAACTACGCGGGTGAAACGGCGAGGCGTCCGCTAGTATGCATATAAAAGAAGAAACTGACAGACTGATTCACTTACTGAGATCAACGCACAGCTGCAACCGCTGGGTCTAGAAGCATGAAATTTTGCACAAGTGTTCCATAGGTTACGTAGGTGGCATTATGAAAAGATTTTTAAAAATTGCAGCCTTAAAGGTGCAAAAAGGTGGTTGAAGATTTATGTTTAACGTCGTTATTTTCGACGCATTAGTAACTACATTGCACACGTGCGAAGCCGGGGCAGGTCGCTAGTAAATTAACAATAATGTTACTTAATTATGTTACTTATAAAAAATTGACTCATAAAATCGGTCGTTTCGTTAGATTTTTGCACTAAAAAAAAGTAATAAAACTTTGTTAGCATGTTACTCTGTCGCGATACACCCTTCCGAAATCTCCCATTATAAGTTAGCGCCTGGAGTCCGGAATCGGATTACAGCGTCCGACAGTGTGACCGCGGCTTTCCCGAACGTGTGGTCGCGCCTAAGCTTAGCCAGTTTAAACTGGATTAGTAACTCGTGTTTGATATTAATTGGGTTTTAATTCAGTTTTAAAACTGCGATTGAGTCGGTTTTGTTTGGGGTTCGTAGTATAATAATATATTTTGTCGTCTTTGTTGTGGGGTACGACAGGCATTTTAATTTGTGTTATTATTTCATAATCAGTTTTATATGGATTTTAAACAAGTTGATTATAGATACCAAACAAATTTTAACTTCTAGGCTTAGGCATTTCATTGAATGATATTGTTTTGTTTTTCATGGTAAACGTTGCCTGGGGGAAAGAGACTGGATTGGATTGAATAACAAAACAAACAAACAAACGCCTATTAAACACTCCTCTGGATTTTACACTGAGTCATAAATTTATAATTTATTTACTCACCATCATCATCATCATTTCAGCCGTAGGACGTCCACTGCAGGACATAGGCCTCCCCCATTGACTTCCATAAAGACCGGTTGGAAGCGGCCCGCATCCAGCGCGCTTCTGCGGTCTTAATTAATAATTTAATTAAGACTTAAGATTTAGTTTATTTACTAAATAAATATTATCCACAGTGGAAGGCAAGCCAGAAAACTGATGATAACAAAGTTAGGTATATACGTATTATTGTATTGTATATATTAAGTATGCAATGTTGATAGCTAAAGAACCAAGGAATTAGCATGAGGACTGGAGAGACGGGAATCTGAAGGACTTCTCAATGTTCAAAAATGTTGAATACGTATGCCCCGGAACTAAGGGGGGGGGGGGCAAGCTGGGGTATCTACCCCGGACGGCAAAGAGTACGATGTTCATATGTTTGAAGTAATAAAATCCCCCCTATTTTAACGCGTTTATGTCTGCGTTTAACCACCAACTCGCCTGATGGTAAGCGATGATGTAGTCTTATTATACGTAAAAATAATGAGACGAACGATACGCTCTCCTGATGGTAAGAGATAACGCGTGTCCATGACCATCGCATCAATACACAGAACTTTGAGTAGCTAAACATCGCTGCTTTGACTCTCATTACTTTGAGACTTTCGATGATAATTCTCAACAGCCCTGTAATTTCGCTAGCTGCAGTACCCTTCAAACCAGAACACAGTGATGTTTACACACTACTGCTTGGCGGTAGAATATCTGGTACTGCGGTGGTACCTACCTAGACGACCTCCTGCTAAGGAGATCTACCACCCAGTAAAAAGTTTTGTTAGAAAAGTGGTAATTTTCTTCTTTCTCTTCTTCTTTTTTTCTATATAATATTTCTGTAGGTACAAATAAATGACATTTTTTTCATTCATTTAGTGACTACTAGATAGTGATTAACGTTAAAAAAAAATCTGAATATCCAAACATCCGATCTCAAAAGGTCCAAAAGACACGGATAATAGCAAAACTTTTAATTACACACTATCGATTTACACACACTACTACACATCCTATAACAAACGAAGGAAACTTTCTGAAAGGCACAAAAGAAAGTAAACATGAAGTGCCGGTTTCATAGACCGAGGAAATATAATAAACGTCAGAGTAAAGAAATTCAAACGCATCGTTAAAAATTCACTGTATCCAAAATTATTACCAGATACCTATTTGGAATGTCCTTATTGAACCTTTTTTAATATTAATTACGGCATCACATCCTCTTTGAATAAATGTGAACATCGGTTATTTAATCCATCAGTCACGTTGTCGCGATGATAGCTCAGTGATTTGCGCGGTAGGTTCGCATGCCGAAGGGCGTAGGTTCAAACCCCAAGAATGAGCTTGAGCTGCCGGTGAAGGAAAACATCGTGAGGAAACCATAGCATGGTAGGGTACTTTGCTCGGCTGGCTTCCACCCTCAAGTTGAAAATTTGTCGCCAAGCACCTAACGGTGTGTTCCGGCAGCCTCACTTGAGAGCCAGTTCCATTCCAGGCTAGGTGTGCTTTACCATCTTCGACCACACCTTCGCTTAACATCAGGTGAGCTGTGGTCAAAAACCTAAAAAAAAACTCCCGAACTTCTAAACTGATTTTGTTACAGATTTTTTGAAATATTTTCAATACTTTAAAAAATTAATCGGTTGCTCGTAAAATTATAAACATCCTTGGTGTTATGAAATAAAAGACAAAACTAATATTTTTAAACATCAGTAAAGACTATAGTTTTGCCGCTTCCTACTCCTGTAAAGTGTCACGTAGATGATGTCGTGTCTAACGAAATTGTTCAGTCTATGGCAGAAACACAGCCAGTTTGGTGGTCAGTTAGCTAGTTAGTGAGAGCGTACGGAATAGGGGTCCGTAGCCCAACTAATACGAACTTTGGCGCGGCTATTTATCTAATTTTGTTGGGACTATGACTTTCCCAGCTATAAGGAGTATGCGTTGATTAGTTCGCACTTTATGGCGCTTGTAGATGTGTTTGTTATTATATTTATTAGGGTTGCTCCCATTCAGCTTGTAATAGGGTAAGTTAATTGCATTACATAAATTTTACCAAGTATTTTCTTTTAGGTACATAACCTACAATGTATTCCGTAAAATTAAATATAGATACACATACCTACTGTTGTTCTTAAGGTAGTTCCATTTCCATACAAATAAACTTTTGCCAGTTATGGACAAACTGAGCATAATTTTACAGTGAAATCACAGCTACTGGCATTTATTTTGGTCTTTATTTGCGGTAAATCACAATTGTTTGTATAAAACAGTAGATTATTAGCATAATCTACTGTTTTACTCTTACCATCAGGAGAGCGTCCCGTACGTCTCATTACTTTTACATTAAAAAAAAAAAACAAATCTAGAGATTACACTTCCAACGTAAAAATAATCAAGTAATTAATTTTCAATACTACATTAAAAATCAATTAACCTTCTTTTTACTTCCACAAATTTGGCTCCCAAAAGAAAGCAAGCAAACACGACGAGATGAGTTGATCGATACACTTAGCCCAACTCTGCGGTGGAGATTCGAAAAGTTCATTCATTTAAGAGATAAGGCCGTTAGCACACTTACGGCTTGCGATCTTGTTACCCGGCTGCCAAGAAAGGGTTATGTTTTTGAAATAACGTAGAAGGTATAGACCATGATAGAATGTTCGTGGGCATACTCGGACTATTTGCTAACCTTTTTGTAAAAATTCTCGCCGTGCTGGCTGACTAAAGCAACAACGAATGTGGCGTTGACTCTTTTTACCCGACTGCCAAAGAAGGATTATGTTTTTATTTATTTATTAAGGTACGCCAACTACACAGCGTCTCGATCGTCTCATTGCCTTGCAGAAATAAACAGCACGCATATTGCTAAATTTACAATCACATTGCAAAAAGTTATGTATAGTTTTTCGCGCGTATCTATGTAAATTTATGTATTTAAATATGTATGTAAATTTCTTTATTACAACGTTTCTTCCAAACGGCGAAATGGATTGTAACAGTTAAGTTATCGATTGATTCATCTCAATAACCCAAGTGTCCTTAGATGTTTGAAAAAAAAAAACAAAATGTCGGATTTTTGACGTGAAAAAGTAATATTTAATAAAAAAAATAATCAAACCTATCAAATAGGGTATCTAAATAAAGGAAATTAAAAGGTGACTACAAAAACATATTGATGTTATATGTTAAAATTTATTTTGGAGTAATTAATTTGTTTAAAAAGTTTTTTCCTTTAATTATAGCTATTTAATTCGCAGTCGTATTATAGATTTTGTAAACTCTTCTTGTTCTAATTTTATAAGCTATCAGTTGAAGCACATCAGGTCCGTGGAACAGAAAATTCGTGCATCGCTCCTCTGGAAAAAATTTCACGAATCGTCAGTGTAATATGGTATTAAATCCGGTTATCCCCCTCGAACTTCCACTCTGACCGTACGGATTACGCTTTTGAACAATAAAAAGGTTATTAGGAGAGCAGCGTATTTTCAGGTTAGAATCAGGCTCATGTCTGGAAGTAGCGAAAACACTGAAACTGAAACTGTTAGTTTCTGTAGTTTCAGAAATTCATCTTGAGGGTGGTAGCTAGCCAGCCGAGTACTAAAAAGTACCCTACCACCATGCTATGGTTTCGTCACGATGTTTTCCTTCACCGGCAGCTCAAGCTCATTGTTGGGGTTCAAACCCACGCCCTTCGTCATGCGAACCTACCGTGCGAACCACTGAGCTATCATCGCTACAAAATTTGGTGTTCTAAAAGAGAAAGTAGAGTACTAATTTATTGTATTTCAAGGTATACATAATCATAGTAAATAAAACAAGCAACATTAAAATAATAATTAATAATATAAATTATATATAAATTAGTCAATTATTACTAGATTAGTAGATTAGTAATAATTAATAGTAGAGTTTTTAGTCTCATATGGTAACATACCGTTTAAAACGGATATAGTAAGAAGACTAAAAAGGACAAAACCTTTTTGAGTTAGTGTATTAAGTTAGTAATGTCAGTGCAGTGAGTACTACATATTATAGAACACATGAACAAAGTGAGACAGACCCTTAATAGAGACAGTAAGAAAAGTGTTAATGGACGCATTCTTCGTTTATACTCTACTTAGCAATTTATGCTATATTAAAATTACTTATTAGTCTCAACTAGGCTAGATTGTAATAACAATGAGGTATCTAACAACAAACAGATACATCATTACATGTCTCTGTTTGTTTGTTTTTGTGTTTGTTACAGAATTAAACGTTTTTCTTTATTTCTATTAGAAGAAAAAAAAAACTTTTTTTTTTATATTAAAAAGGTTCGCGTTTGACCACATCCTGCCTGATGTGAAGCAACGATGCGGTCTAAGATGAAATACGCTTACCTAGAAGGAACCTGTTTATTCTTGATTTAACCTCTTGCAGGAGAATTAACGGAGATATTTCGGGGCCAGATGGGGCTGTGTATAGTCCTACGATATTTATTTATTTATTTTATATTTAGAATCGTAGCAGTGACTACGCAACATCGCAACAACTCTACAACAGATTTAAACAAACATTTGCTGCTTTGCTACTTCGATTTGCGAAATCTCAGTACAAACACAATCCCCTCATTTTTCCGCACCGATGCACAAAAACACTTATCTCCGCCATAAATACCCTCTTCGCAGGGTTGCCATGATTATGTGTCTAAAAGCATGTCACCGCGGAACTATTTGTCATATGCTAAGTGATTTCCCTCGTACAAGCGTACGAACGTCGGATTTGGTGAATCATCGTTATATGTATTTGTGCGTACTTATGAGAGCCTTTGGGTGGTGATATAAAAAATATTCCGTCGCGGTGTTGGATGTAAGACGGATTGTGTTTAATGTTAGTGCTAAGAGCGTTTTCGGTTACGTAAGACGTTACGATGAATTCTGCACTTACAGGGTTCCGCAGGATGATAGTAGAGTCAAAATAAAACTGTCTAACAGTTTTTTCTATGGGACCATCTCCGAATCCGCAAAAAAATTAACTGTTTACATGATTTCAGACTTTTTGATACAGATTTTATTTGTACAATTAACTTGCCTGTAACATTATTGTTATTTATGACCAATACATATTACTGATTTTCAATAAAATATATGGAGTAAGTCACGATTGACCAGAAACATTAACAGAAAAAAAAAAACATTATTTAATAGTCGACACCTCATCAATGCCCTACGGCTGTAGTGGGGCCACTTACGCGATAATCCCGCCAATTATGAATCTATTTCGATGATTATTTTTTTTCTTGTTAGATCATACTTCAGAGGTAGTCCCATATAAATTTTGTCGATATTGATCTAGCGGTTTTGATAAAATCGTCAAAAACCTAAAATTTCTATACATCGATAATATAATTTATTATTGTACTATATTGTAGCACTGTCTGCTGCACTACAGCTATACGTTAAAGCAGCAGACAGGGTTGTATACAGGGGACAGGGGGGTCAGGGTTGTAGGCATCATTTATATAGTAACAATAAAAATATTTTGTATTTGTATTACTATTTACATTTAGATCTCAACAATTTCACTTCTCTGCATCATATAACAAAAGAAAATTTACACATACAAAATTTATGAGCGCCAAAAACAGTAGTCGCAAATATGGTGACAAAAAGCTAACATCTCATATCGACGGTAATGTATTCAAGGGCCCCATCGCAGACGCTGTCCCGCCATGTGTCATAGACAGTGGCTCCCGGGAGACACGCAGAGACGGGCAAAAACTGAATATTGCAGATATGTTCGCATTATTGTTGTAAGGGCTCATTGTACCAGACGACACGATATTGCTCAGGAAGGCAAAAAATATCAAGGTCTTCACAAGTACCCAGTACAAATAAAAATAAATTTAAAATTTAAAAACCTCCCGACAGATGTATGTGTATGTGTTCTACTAGTCAAGCCCTTTCATTTGATACTCATATTGAGGAAGTTGTGAAAAAATATGTAATCCGTCATTTTGTGGCGGCGGCCATCTTGGACCGATTTTCTTCAAACATAGCTAAGAACACTCCCGACTAATTAATCTTTCAAACAAAAACACACACACACACACACACACACACACACACACACACACACACACACACGCACGCACACACACACGCACACACAGTGGCTAAACAGGTAAACTAAACAGTAAGAGAAGTACGGTACTACTCTTACAGTTTAGTTATATTTATATATACCTAAAAATATATTTTTTACAACTTTTTTCCACTAAGCCCAAACACGACTTGGTAACATTGTTTTATTACGGAGTTCTATAGAACTATACATTTTTTTTTTTTGTATATCCTATCAACTAAAAAAAGATTATTCTAAATCGGTTAATAAAATTAAATGACGGAGTGCTGTGGTAACAAACATTAAAAAAAACAGGGAGAGCATTATTATTAAAGTCTAAATTTATTTGTAAAATTGTATTTAAATGGCGTAATTATATCGTAAAACTATGTACAGTCTTCTAGTTGTATGATGTACTATTTTAAGTTTGTGTCTCTTAATCTAAGAACGTGCACTTTAACCATACTAAGTTTGTGACAATGGACATAAGCCCTGCTCACTTATACATAATGTATAAAGGGAGGGCTAGTTTCAATAAAAGGATTTTTTGCATGTTCTCCTCCCGTTCAACGATATTGTAACGTAGTTCACGTCGCTTTTTGTACAAATCATATTTCGAGAGTCATTCGTGACAGAGAATAATTTAGTAAAATCATAGAGAAGTTCATATAGTACTATGTCAGTTTTTAACAGACTCAAAAAAGAAGGAGGTCCTCAATTCGACTGTATGTTTTTTTGACATACATAATACGCGATTATTCCGCCAATTATGCATTGATTTTGATGTTTCTTTTTTTGCTTGGTAGATCATACTTCAGAGGTGGTCCCATATAAATTAAATGGAAATCGAGCGAGCGGTATTTAAAAAATCAATAAAATTGTATACATCTATGATATTTTCGTTTACTCTGAAACCTCGTTGTTTCATTGGAGTACGTTTCGTTTAGTTGACCTAAGGATCATGGAGCCAGCTTTTTTAAATTGTAAATTTGTATAATATATTACTGAGCTGTTGAGACTAACCATCATCGAAAGTTTCAAAGTAATGAGCGCCAAAGCAGTGATGCCCTGGACTTTGTTTTGTTACTCAAAGTTCTGTGTATCGCTGCAATGGTTATGGACAGGCGTTATCTCTTACCACCAGCAGAGCGTCTCGTTCGTCTCATTATTTTTGACATAAAAAAAAATATTATTTAAATTTCGTACAGCTCCATCTCGACCAAAACTTGTACTCTGAGATATAGTCGTAAAAATGTAATAGGCCCGTTTTGACATATTTTGTCATCGCGTGATGTAACCATACGACTCGGTACTCGATACTCACGATAAATCGATTCAAGTTTGTACGAGTATTTGATCGGTTTGATTATGTATTGTAAAGTGCATTGGATTAAAGTTCTGATTTGAAAATTTAACTTTAACTTTGTAGGTATTTTGTAATAACACAATGCTTTTTCGTCATGTGAACGTAAAACTACCTCCTTTTTATTTTCTATAATTGTACCCGGCTGATTTCAAATCCATATATAACACATAGCATAGTCCACAGCTGGGCATAATCCTTTCCCAAGTCACGCCATTCAGTCCGATCTAGCTACTGCCAATAGTCCTACATATATCGTCACTCCATCGAGTCTCAGGGCGTCCTACATTATCGATCCATAGTCTCCACTCTAGAACAAACCTTCCACTTCTACTCACAGCCATGAAATCTGTCGTAATCTAAACAAGTAAAGGAAACTCAATCATCACGTCCGTACAACGTTATTAGACAACGAGTTCAGCGAAGCCCGATCTGGAATGCAAACCGCGAGCCAAAGAATCTCATTAGCGGAACGAGACCCGCTGTTCTCGAGACGAACATCTTATTCTGTAGATCTTAAATGTAGAATGAAAATCTGTTCGCTTTGAGCTATGAACGAAAAAAAATACTCGTACTAAAGTTTTACTGCCTGCCATGTATAACAAAGCAGAACTAATTTCCAAATAAGTAAACAACTTAAAGTTTAAGTTAAATTTTCTAATAAGCACTATAATCCAATACACTTTACAATTCATAATCAAATACTCATTCATACTTGAATCGATTTATCGTGAGTCTCGAGTCGTATGGTTACATCACTAGTTACGTCGCGATGACAAATGTCAAAACGGGCCTCTTATATTTTTATGACTTTAGCTATAGTGATAAACACAGTTATTATTATTTGTTCTTTGCCTGGTTATTCTAAATCCTGCTATCCTACTAATATGTGTGTACTGTAAGTATGGATGTTTGTTACTCTTTCATGCAAAAACTACTAAACGGATTTGGATGAAATTTGTTATGGAGGTAGCTAAGACCCTGGATTAACACATTGGCTACTTTTTGTCCCGAAAACATGTAGCGGGTAACACCGCGGGGCGCAGAATTTAATTATATGATTTTATTGGTTATTTTATAAGCTTTAGTCAAACACCTAGCTTGTCACTTAAAAAAAATTAAACTGTTATATTTTCCTGCGCTTTTATTTAATCTAAAAAGTATCAGCCGAATCTAGCTAAATTCAAATTCTAGGAAGTTCAACCTAGCTAGATTTTTACTTATAAACTACATTGGAACCGAAGTTAAATCGAATAGTGAACACGAATCATTCCGGAATACGTCTACGTTCGGAACGGTGAAGACAGTGAGTCTTTGCATTCGAGCCGGTTCGCTCATTGGAAAATCACCTCCGCCTACAGAATACTGAGTATTGAACAACGGGTACTATTTAAGCGCTTATCAAAAGAATTACGTTTACTAAAATGTCCCAACAGAATTAATAACTGCGCATCAAAATATGCGTAGTAAAACTAATAACTGCAGCGGATGAGTACTGGTTTCTAACCATGTAGATAAATGCCGCATTGCTTCTTTTCTAACTTTATATTTAATCACACCAATATAATAAAGACGAAAGTTTGTGAGTGTGTTTGCATGTTTGTTACTTATTCACGCTCAAACGGCTGGACTAATTTTGGTGAAATTTTGTATGGAGCTAGCTGACACTTTGGATTAACTCATATGCTACTTTTTATCCCAAAAAAATGTAGCGGATAATTACACCGTGGCGTGCAGTTAGTTTTAATTAAAGTATTATCAGCCTTATATGGCACAATCTTCGCCGATTAGAATACTAGAAATTAATGTCACTGTCAATTTATGTCAATTGTATTTTGTGCATAATAAAGTAAAGTGTAAACGTGTAAGTGTATAAGTAAAGTGCATAATTTTGTGTTAATATACACCCTAGTAATCTTTATTTTTTTGTTTCAGGGTGTCACGAGATACAAATAAACATGTCGATATATTCTATTCCAGCAACTTTGTTTGAGACACGTGGGTGGAGATAGAGTGCCCTCCAATTAAATTTATTATTATTTATTTATTACACATTGTTTAGTAACCAAAGATTGTATCTATTTCTTTTTTCTGACCGCGTAACGAACTGGTTAATCTAACCTATGTATATATGTACCTATTTCTAATAAAATATTGACTTGCAATCCATAATTATTATTTGTATAGTACAATTGAAAACATTTAAGTAAATCTGATGTGCCATTAATTATTTTGCTACCGGCAATATGCGCGTATCGCCGTATCTGCGTATTAAATCTTAGAATCTAGTGCTCATACGGGGATCCAATAGGGGCGTTAGATTTTATCGTTAGTTGTCGCAGTTTAGTTGTGGAAATCATTGGCGAAAATACTCTAATGAATACTAAAATAGACGATATGACATTTTTTTATGTTTACGTAGGCTAGGCGTTTGACCACAGCTCACCTGTTCACATGTTATATTAAAACTAAGTTAGAAGATATGAAAGAAGAAGAAAAACCCGTTTAATTCTGTAACAAGCACAAAAACAAACAAACAGAGACGGAAAAGTTACAAAATAGGAGCTCACCTCAGCATAATGCTGACATTTTTATGTTAGGCTTGGTGTTTCACCACAGCTCACCTGTTCACATATTAAGTGACAATGATGTCAAAAATACACCTAGCCTGGAATGAAACTGGCCCCCGCGTTAGGCTACCGGATCACACCGTTTTGTGCTTGGCGACAGATTTTCAAATTGAGTAGCTAACCAGCCAAGATAGCACCCTACCACTATGCTATGGTATGTTACAAATGTGACAAGGACGGGGTAACAAAATCATGTCCAGTCCAGGTCATGCATTAGTAAAGTAGTGGCGACTTTACTATATAGCTTCGATGGAGTTTTGGAAGCAACACGTAAAGTCATGTTCCACCACATTATGTCATTTTCCCACACTCGCGCTTGTGATTCAGCACTTTATGTATAAAACACCGCCATTTTTATGCATAAACACTTAACAAAATACTAGTTTTGAAAAAAAGTCAGCGGGGCGACACGACTCTTTCCGCGTTCCCGCCAAAACTCCGAAGTTGTAGTTAATGCTTGTTTCTCGTTGTGATTTCTATTTTTAAACATACATTAAACGCATGCGTACATAAGTTCAAGAGCATCTGCGATTATCAATTCACGTCACGAACGAGAAAACGGTTAAACCTCCCAAAAAACGTTTACCTTTCCATCACCTTTTTCGCATTCATAATGTCACGAATTCACAACAAAAACGCGTTTCTGAGCGCCCTTCAGCGATTTTCTGCTACAACATTAATCGAACAGGGTTACCAGTCTGACGTATTTTCTCGCAATTTTAGTAAAAAAAAATACCTTTAGGAATTAATAAATACTTAGTTGAAGAAGAAATATCGTCTAAGTATATTTTCGAATTATCGGCGCTGGAATTAATCACTTAAGAAAAATTTAACGTTAATAAATTTAAGATGACGATCAAAACCGTTATAAATGTACCTATTTGTTTAAAGTAATAATTTGGGAGAAAAAAATCCATAAAAAATAGAGACCTGGCAACTCTGGAGCCCGTTCAAAAAACACGGATGATTTTGTCCGGGCCTGTCCGACTGTCCGGTTTTTGTCCGGAACCCACGTCAAACGGACAATGAGCGTGCGATGTGTTATCACCATTTCGGAAAAACGTGCTACATTGTTACGAATCAAATGTAATTTTTGTCGTATTCAATTATTCGTTTCTTTTGAGAGCCCTGGGACGGTCTCTCTCCGAAAATTTTAGCCTATTTTTTATTTTTGATGCTACCACAGATTTAATCATATTTTGTATTTTACAAACTACTACTAGAGTACAGTAATGACCTAATAATTGACGACTTAATATCTTTTTAATGTCATTGATTTATTTTTCAATTTAATACATTTTTGGCTTTTTTTGTAAATCAACTCATAATAACTGGTTAATGATTTACCTTTTGACATATACCTAATAAATAATGATTGTCAATAAATAGATAGATAGAAACTCTTTATTATGCACACCATAAACAAAAAAAGTACAGAGAACAAAAAAATCTTATGAGCTAGTGCCACAAGTGGCGGCCTTATCGCTAAGAGCAATCTCTTCCAGGCAACAAAGAATAGAAAAATAGGATAGATGACATAAGAAACAGACGGGAGATGTATATAATAAATAAGTATGAGTAGTATGTATGTATTTATATATCTATATATATGGCGCCGAAAACTAGGTAACTAATTACAGACTAGGTGTGCTCCATTACAGACTAGGTGTGCTTTACCATCTTCGACCACACCTTCACTTAACATCAGGTGAGCTGTGGTCAAACATCTAGACTGTCAACCATTAAAAAAAAAAAAAAAAAAAAACTACTCATCTGATGTTGATGAAAGAGATGTCAATCGATTTATTATTATATGCACCAGGAACACAGGCTTTTGCCTTTATTTAGTTACTGTTGTTTTTTCCGTACACTGTTTTTCTTTTATTTTTGTACGTTTACGTTTAACCACATTCTGCCCGATTGCAAGCAATGAAGTAACAGCTTTGACCAAGATGAGAAACTTTTGTTAGTGTTTTGCTAGTCTCTTTAGAAGGAGGTCGTCCAGGTAAGTAGATCCGCTGTAACAGTTAGGCTAAATGTGACTTAAACTCAAACCAAACAAGATTCTATAAAATAATAAATAAATAAATATCGTAGGACATTACACACAGCGTCATCTGACCCCAAACTAAGCAAAGTTTGTACTATGTTAACTCTATTCCGGGAATTTTTACAAACATCAGTTCAGTGAACACGTAACAATTGGTGATTGCAGCTTCATCAGTCATTTTAAATACACATTGTTGACAGATACCTTCAGTGTTCCAGTGTCACCACATAGTGAAGCACATAGCAGTTTGATACGTTTTAAAATCGTGAAAATTAATAAAACTCAATTAAAAGCATAAAATACTATTTTAAAATTTGATCAACATTTTTATAATAAAAAATAATCTAAAACTATTTTACGTTATACATAAAGACTTATTAAAAAAACAGACATACAAGAATTAAATTACAATCCAAAAACATATTTCCGGTATTTCTCTGCCCAGATATAAATAACTAGTATACATCTCGTATCTCTGTATGGCCCGACTAATAAGATATTTCAAATGCTCATTCCACATCTTCAGTATAACTTTCTTAAGTTATTTCTTCTCTCAAGATAACATAAACCCGATTATTCATAAGAAACTAACCAGATATGTTCCTGATATAAAACATTTATTGGTCTGGAGTAATCTGCCTGGACTAAAAGACTACGGTCAGAAACATTTTATCCAAAAGAACTGTTTTTCATATAACTGTTACTTTACAACAAACAGAACTTTGTTCGGTGACGTTCGCTACTTTGATGCTATTATATTTAACCTTCAAGATGTCAGTAAAGGTATTCAGAAACTGCCGGCAGTTAGGAATACCTATCAAAAGTATATTTTTGCTGCAAACGATTCGGCAGATAATTATCCGGTCTGTGATTCTGTTTATGATAATTTTTTCAATTGGACTTGGACCTACAAGTATGTATTCAATTTGTTATGATACTAGAAAGCTGAACCTAATTACAATTACAGATTAACTTCGCCTTGAGGTGTCACCTGCGTTTTCTATATATATCTATACTATTATAAAGAGAAAAGATTTGATTGTTTGGCTTCGAAACAACTGGACCGATTTCAAAAATTCTTTCACCCTTGGGAAGCTACACTATCTCCGGGTGATATAAGCTATTTTTTATTCCTGTATTCCCACGGGAACGGGAACTACGCTGGTGAAATCGCGAGGCGTCCGCTAGTCTGACATAAAATGTTAATGTGGTGATGATGTGACTTGTGTTATTCTAGTTCAGGGTTGTTCAATGATGATTCCGGGCCAATGTACGTTACTAAATAAATTGGAAGCCGCGGTAACAAATCATTATCAGCCTAATGCACGCCACCTATATCGTCATCCTAACGAGTCTCACTCTACGCTACGTTTGCCGAAACAAATACTTCTGTAAAATTTCGTCGATGACATGCATAATTCTATTAGTCGGCGAACATCGGCTGTCGGCCCAAAGCTCACCTGATATTAAGTGACAGTTTGGTCGAAGATGGTAAACACACCTACCCTGGTGTGGAACTGGCTCTCAAGCGAGGCTGTCGGAACACACAGTAAGGTGCTTGGCGACAGATTTTCAACTTTAGGGTGGTAGCTAGCCAACCGAGTACTAGAAAGTATCCTACCACAACGCTATGGTTTCCTCACGATGTTTTCCTTCACTGGCAGCTCAAGCTCTTTGATGGGTTTGAACCCACGCCTTTCGTCATGTGAACCGACAGCGTTAACGACTAAGCTATCATCGCTAAAAAATTCGCATTGTTAGTTCTAAAAAATATTTGGTATTAATGGTAGATCTCCTTAGCATCGTATGTATACACCTAGTAGGTATATAGTATTTCCCTATACAGTCCACTTATTTGAATAAATTTTATTCTTCTTTTAGGGCAAACTCCACAATCCCATACAGCTTCATCACAATTTACAATAAAGAAAACGAAGAATTGGGAAACAATCTCAAGTGGCAGCCCATGGACCCACTAAAAGAAGATATTTTGCATGGCCACAGCTCTAAACAAAAAGCTGCCATAATACTTCTGGATAAATGTAAAACGAGAAGCAGACGAGAAGTTTTCTTGGAGAACCTTGGAAAGCATTTACTTAAGTATAACATGACCATCGATGTATATGGCAAATGTGGTACGATGGAATGCAGACGTATTAATGTAAAGCCATGTTTGTGGAGGATAAGGAAGTATTATTACTTCTATCTTGCTTTTGAAGACTCTCTGGCCGATGATTTTGTTACAAGAACTGTGCTGTATGCTTATGAAAATAATGCTGTGCCTATTGTGTACGGAAAGGCTTCTTATGACAAGTAAGAGTACTTAATAAGGTAGTAAAAAAATTAAAGGTTTTTTAAAAGTTGCGATAGTTAAACTTCTTCCCACTAATATTATAAATGTGAAAGTTTAAATGGATGGATGGTTGTTTGTTACTCTTTCACGCAAAAACTACTGCACGGATTTGGAGGAAATTTGGTGTGGAGGTAGCTGAGACCCTGGAATAACGTATAGGCTACTTTTTATCCCGAAACCATGTAGTTACCGCGGGACGCAGCTAGTACTAAAATATGGTGCTGGTGTCAGGATATGGTCAAAAGCGAACCTATTACGTATTAAAAAAACTTGTTTTATGTTTTTTTTATGGTTGACAGTCTAGGTGTTTGACCACATCTCACATGATGGTAAGTGACGGTGTGGTCGAAAATGGTAAACACATCTAGCCTGGAATAGAACTTGCTCAATAGTGAGGATACCGGATCGGACTGAAATCGCGAAAAATAATGTTTTCTGTTCCATTTTTTTTCGATGGTATGTATTTTAATGGAATGGCTGCTTTAGTTGGCTATATCAAGGTGGACTCAATACACAAATAACTTGAAAAAACAGAGGTGCGTGCTGTAGGATTCTAACCCAGGACCTCTAGACTGAAAGCCAGACGGTGTTCCAATTAGGTTACCGAAGCTTAGTTAACGCTACCAAAATAATACCTACCTGTTTAATAATACCTACGCGAATACGAACCTTATTCCCAGAGCAAACGATACTTGGTCGCTTAGCTTTTTCCTGAATAAGGTGTATAAGGTCACAGTAGGTACGGAGGCAGTGCATCACTGCATTGGTGTTAATTACTTCTAAACATGGTGATGATGAGTCTAACGATAAGGTACAGCTTTACAATGGCTACTATTATTGTTAAAGATAACATACTCTTGACCAGATACCTACCACCCGGATCTTTCCTAAACGGATACACACTTGGAGAAGAGAAGCTGGCTTTAACCATGTACCAAATAGCTTACGATCCGCATAGATACCTCCAATTCTTCAAATGGAGAACATACTACACAGTCAAAAGTACACAGGTTTGTGTTTTTAACTTTGGAAGTATTTTTTACTAGCTGCATCTCGATGTTTCATAATTCATTTATTCCTTGCAAAATAGGTAAACAAAAAATTGTGGTCTTAAGTCTAGATAGTTAGCACTCTATTTTTGCTTTGAAAAGCATGCAAGTATTTTTTTAAATCTAAGAAACAAAGGTAAACAATTATATCTACTCTTGTCAGGGCATATAAAAAAATAACAATAAACTACACGATAAGCTTATATTTTTTTTTTTCATTTAGAAAATCGTCAATGCTATAATACACTTTTTCAATTAATGAGTTGGTGAGAGCTGATTTCACATAATAATATGGTATTATCTGTATTACTAGTGTCGGGGGTTATTTTAAATTTATACTTGTTATATCCAAATCCGTTAAGCTATAGGCGTGCTAGAAAGTAAATTGGCACTCACGCTAGCTATGTCACAGTTGCAAAGGCTTGAGCATTGACGTAAAGTCGATTGTTTATCTGTCTTCCATTGAATATATTTAGGAGATCGCCTTGAAATTGCAGACGGTTAGGCATAGCCGAAGCACTATCCCTATATAGCAGACATTTCCCACGTACCTACGCAGTAAACGATTTAATTCTACATTTTTCATACGTAGATACAGCGAGGATTCGCTCTATGCCGGCGTCCGTATTTCCCGCGAAGTACAATTAGGGTGTCTTCAAATCCAGAATAAATAGGATTTTATCTATGTAAGCGTACTTTTCATCTTAAACTGCTTCCTACTTAACATTAGCCATGGCGTGGTCAAACACAAATCTATTTTGAATTTAAAAAAAAGCTTTCACAGCATGAACAACAAATTAATGATTGCATCATACACACATGACCACTCAAACTTGAAAATGTTGTATTCCTTTTAGGTCCTCGACGCGTGTTCACTATGCACGGCCCTGAACAACCCTAACTGGCTGATGCATCGCATCACATTCACCAACTTCAGAGCTTGGTGGAACGAGGACTACGAGAAACGATGCAAAGAACCTACTAAGATGGTGTCGTTTTATCAAGGATTTTGATATTCTTTCTCACTTCTACAAGTTTACGCGAAAAGCACTACACTGGAAGGAGGTCTCACTATCGGTGTGAACTAACTCTGAAATCTAGAAATACAATGTACGTAAACGATAAAAATATGTACCTATGGAAACTAAGACAGCAGCGCCTAGATGAATAAATGGAAACTGTCCTTTTTAATTCATTTTTTTAAATACCTTAGTGTAAATAGGCACATAAAAAAATATTTCTATCAAACGCAATTGCGATGTGCTGTTTTACTACTATAATGTTGTTTCTCCAATTAGCTATTCAACTAGAAACATTACAAAAATTGTCTGTAAAAACATACATTTATGGATCGACGTCACTACACAATTTTTATTCTAATACAGTATTTGCCGGATACAGTGACATCTCTTGACCAAATAAAGAACAAAGCACTCACTCACATAGGTACACCTACTAGAGAATTTGCTCCTAATTGCCGCAGATGGCGTTACTTACCAGAAAACTATCTGAAAACCTTGATAACTTAGTTATTTCCTGTAACTTATTTTTGATAAAAGTTTTTTTAAGTAAAGCCTAATTAATTCTTATCAACGGCTAACTTAGGTAGACATATTATTTAAAGCAAGCTTCAAAGCTTTAGCTTTAACTTACTGTAAAATTTCGCTGCGGTTCACGGGATCTCTCATTAAAAATAAAGGGGATTCCCGCAAACAACTTAGTATTGACGGCTTTACTTAAGCTGCAACTTGCACTCTTATAGACTTACCTCACTTACAGTGTACAGTCTATCGGCGGCTGCAGTAATACGTTATTTATTTATAACTTAGCTTTTAGTAGGTTTTAGTCGATTTTTATTTTAGCTTCCTTAAGTTTTCAGTGTAGGGAAGTATTTAAGTACATAATTGTAACTATTGAAAAGTTTGTACGCACAAAACACACTTGTACAACACCTCTCCTTTTTTATTAACCAACTTCAAAAAAGAGAGTTCTCAATTCGTGGGTTTTTTTTTTATGGATGTTTATCATTAAACACTCGAAAAAACAGTCGTTTTGGAAAAAAATACAATTGGACGACGCGTTCGCGCCAAAAGTCTTTATTTCACTTGAACATTTAGAAAACAATGTTTGTGTTTCCGACACACAAAATATATTGTGTGAATTTGTTTACTGATTCTACACATGTAAACTGTATGTAAAATGTTAGTTATGTTCTTTTTTATATTGTTTTTATTTATAGTTTAAAAAAACAACAATAATAATAAACAAATATCGTAGGACATTTCACACAGCGCCATCTGACCCAAACTAAGCAAAGCTTTTACTATGGAAGTCAGATAACTGACAGAATACTGAAATACTTTTCTTTTTTTTTCATTTCGACATAAAACATAATGTAAGTATTAGATACCACAGGCTCCCGAACTAGTTAGACTGTGTGTCAGGTGCCAGTGGCTTCTCCTATTACATGATACGTTTTACAAAAAATCATGAGCAACGAGTTAATTAGTTTTGAATTTATGTAAAGTTTCTAAAGTTTTGCCAAAGATAAATACTAAAGAAAGAAACAAAATGTAAAAATCTAGGGTAGTAATTCTGTCTGCATTTCGTATATTGCGTGTGGGGTGTGTATGTGTGTGTGTATGTGTGTGTATGTGTTACTGTGCGTGCATAAGTGTGTGTATATGTTCATCTTTTGTAAGTAAATATAAGTGTATGGATACTCGAGCTATAAATATAGGCTTTCGGAGAGTTTTTCTAAGTCTCCATTATCAATTTTTTGTTATTTCGTTATTACTGTACTTTTTAGGGTTATATTCTTTATTAAAAATGTTATATAGTCGTGGTGCAATGGTGCTATATGTTTTTGAGCAAACCTCGTCCTTAAGAGGGCGTTGGAAATAATTCAACTCTTCAAATTATAAAAGAAATAAATATTAAATACGCTACTGTAATGTACTGTAGTAGTACTATACTGTAGTACATAAGCACTACAAAGTTTCGTGCAACACAAATCAGAATCGAAAACAAGCTATATTGATCAAGTTCTAAAGATCGATAGAAGTTTGTGGAGTAAACAACTAACCAGTAATTTGTACTGTATGTCATATTATGTACGGACTACGTAAGTAGGCAATTCAAGATATTGCATGCAAGAACTTCATTAAATTCTCTCCGGGATCTACCGTATCCAAAACATTAATTAAGATGCTAAACGAGCTCCCGCTTTCGCATTTACAGTACGAGCCAAACAATAACCGCTCTAAACATGCCACAAATAAATCAGTAATCACACATTTATTTTTATTGTTATAAGACATGATACGAACGAAAGGCTTTTTTGATGATAAGAAATAATAGATGTGCATGACCACTGCAGCAATATCTAAAACTTTTGACTTTCGCAATGGCCTTTTAATTATATTAGCTGCAAAATCTTTCAAACCGAAACACACTGTTGCTTAGCTGTAGAATAATTATCTGCAGTGGACCTAGATGACATTCTACTAAGGAGACCTACCATCTAATAAGCAAACAATGAATTACATTGCATTACTATATGTATTGCATTACTATATGTTGTATTTGTAGCGATGATAGCTCAGTGGTTAGCGCGGTAGGTTCGCATGCCGAAGGGCGTGGGTTCAAACCCCAACAATGAGCTTGAGCTGCCGGTGAAGGAAAACATCGTGAGGAAACCAAAGCATGGTGGTAGGGTACTTTAGTACTCGGCTGGCTAGCTACCACCCTCAAGTTGAAAATCTGCCGCCAAGCATCTAACGGTGTGTTCCGGCAGCCTCACTTGAGAGCCAGTTGCATTCCAGGCTAGGTGTGCTTTACCATCTTCGGCCACACCTTCCCTTGACATCAGGTGAGTTGTGGTCAAACACCTAGCCTGTCAACCATTAAAAAAAAAAAAATGTATTTGCAAAGTGATATAGAGTATAACAAAGATCTCCAAATCACACTATCCCACTAATATTACAAACATGAAAGTTCGGATGGATAGATGGATGGATGTACTCTGACACGCAAAAACTATTTAATGTATTTTGATGAAATTTTGTATGGAGGTAGCCTGACACCCTGGATTAACAGATAGGCTACTTTTTATCAAGAAAACGTGTAGCGGGTAACACCGCAAGGAGCAGCTAGTAGGAAATGTATTAGTACCATATTATGTAAAGTAAGTAAATAATAATATATTGATAATTCATTATTCATGATAACTATGCTCTATAGCTTCACTCGCGTGGTAAATACGTCTCAGACTACATTTTTGGGAATTAAACACAAATATAAACGTTTGTCCCGCCAACCAAAATTATGACACAAAATGATTTTTCTCTTTGTTTAAACAGAAGTAGTGCGCCACGATTTCACACGGTTTGAAAGGTATCGTATGAGTTACTCCAGTCCAGGTTGTAAGCTATTCCCAATTAAATTTTTTATCTAAATCTGTTACGGCATAAAAAATAACAATCATACATCCACAAACTTCGTATTCTTTATTTGATTAGACAAATTATTTTGACGACTTGATTGCAACACATTGTTTTTTTTGTTTTTTTTTAATGGTTGACAGGCTAGTTGTTTGACCACAGCTCACCTGATGTTAAGTGAAGGTGTGGTCAAAGATGGTAAAGCACACCTAGCCTGGAATGGAACTGGCTCTCAAGTGAGGCTGCCGGAACACACCGTTAGATGCTTGGCGGCAGATTTTCAACTTGAGGGTGGTAGCTAGCCAGCCGAGTACTAGAAAGTACCCTACCACCATGCTATGGTTTCCTCCTCTAATTATACAAAAGTGTAACAATAATGTATCGTACTTACAAACCTTAACAAAATCTGTACGTCGCGAACGGCGACGTTGTTTTATACCTACTTTTTAGTAGCGATGATAGCTGAGTGGTTAGCACGGTCGGTTCGCATGCCAAAGGGCGTGGGTTCAAACTCCAACAATGAGCTTGAGCTGCCGGTGAAGGAAAACATCGTGAGGAAACCATAGCATGGTGGTAGAGTACTTTCTAGTACTCGGCTGGCTAGCTACCATCTTCAAGTTAAAAATCTACCGCTAAGCATCTAACAGTGTGTTCCGGCAGCCTCACTCGAGAGCCAGTTTCATTCCAGATTAGGTGTGTGTACCATCTTCGACCACACT
This sequence comes from Biston betularia, assembly GCA_905404145.2. Classification (NCBI taxonomy): domain Eukaryota; kingdom Metazoa; phylum Arthropoda; class Insecta; order Lepidoptera; family Geometridae; genus Biston; species Biston betularia. Next base: position 8,078,083 of record FR989882.1, on the reverse strand, counting down.
GTCACTTAACATCAGGTGAGCTGTGGCCAAATACCTAGCCTGTCAACAATTTAAAAAAAAACTATTTAGGAAAAAGTGAAATGAGATATAAGGCCCGGCGCTCACAGCTATAAACAAGTGAAGACAGCGTTGAGGCACAGACGAATTAGCTACTATATAGGTATAATGCTGCAACTGGATTTTCTTTAGCAGTTCTAGCGCTTGCGTTTCGACTACTACATGTGTGTGTGTGTGTGTGTGTGTGTGTGTGTGATTGGCCTAAGGCGTGCTTCCTACCACAGCGAGCATACATTTTGGCACGAACTGTTGTGTAGTTTTTGTCGTTCTGGGACCATCTACATTTCTAATCCGACTCTAATCTCTGCCTCCTAAGTGCTAATAAATTCTAATTGGTTCTGTTTATTATGGGCTAAACGTGAGCACCTAGTGTAGTACCGGTGGACCTACTGTTAATTAGGTTTATTGACAAATACAAATATTTTATTGATAACACCAACGTTACAAGTAAATTCAAAATTTCAAATCTATGAAAATGTCAAAATAAGGTAATTTCAATATTTAAAAAAATATATTTTTAATATAAAATACCGGCAATCTATACTATTATAAAGAGGAAAAATTTGATTGTTTGTTTGTAATGAATAGGCTCCGAAACTACTGGACCGAATGGACTGAATGGTCAAAAATTCTTTCACCGTTGGGAAGCTACACTATCCCCGGGTGACATAGGCTACTTTTTATCCCCGTACTCCTACGGGAACGGGAATTACGCGGGTGAAACTGCGAGGCATCTGCTTATATAAAATATGTCAATAAAAAAATTCATGACTTTAAAAGAAAATTTAAACTTAAACTCTTCTCAAAGAGATATATTAATTTGCCTCAGCCAAGGGAACTCCGAAAACATTAAATGGAACTGCCCGTTTACTTTAGAATACAGTTTTTCCGACTTCAGGCTAGAAATATGCTTTTTCCATCGTTCTACTAATGTTAGGTACCGACTTGTTTGCTAACTCAGTATGGTTATGTGGGTCGGTTGTAGGTACAAAGCCGAAAGCTAGTCATTTTAGGTACACATAGTCATAGTGAGCATTTTTAGCCGACTCAAAAAAGGAGGAGGTTCTCAATTCGATTGAGGTTTTTTTGTATGATGTTGTGCGATCATTCCGCCAATTATGAATTGATTTTGATGATACATTTTTTGCTTGGTGGATCATACTTCAGAAGTCCCATATAAATTTTATCGAAATCGATCGAACGGTTTTTAAAAAATCAACAAGAATCTAAAAATTGTATAAATATCAACTAGTATTTTGGGTGGTGCGCGGGCCGCAAGCGGCCCGCCAGGGGGGGTTTGTAGCGAGGGGGAAGGTCACAGAGTTTTTTTTAAATTGAATTTTGAAGAAAGCAGTAGACTAAATAGGTATAGTTGACTTAAGGCTGATGATGATGATGCTTATGATTAATTTTATGACCGGCACCCTGTGCGTTTAGTTGGCCTAAGAGTCATGGAGACGTTTTTTTTAATTGTAAATGTATATGTCATTGTAGAACTACTTTTTTTCTTTTTAACTGACTCTAAAAAATGAAGGTTCTCAATTCAATTGTATTCTCATTGCTTCATTAGTAAACCAATTTGAAAAAATCTCTTTATTTGTAAGAATACACTTTCAGGTGGGTCCCATAGAAATTTTCAAAATCGATTGAGTACCTACCTAGTTTAATTTTTAAATCAAAATAACTGAATAAATTTGTCATCGAAGTTAACGAAATTGCGTAGTTTACTTTATTGTGATTTTTTTGAAAAGTTTGTAATAAAAAAAATATCGTTGGCATCATGGCCTGTTTTCGAAAGCGGTCGCTTTACAACTTGTAGTCCGTCATATTTTATTACTATCTTCCAATGGTGAAAGAAACCCTTTCAAGACAAAACTACATTTTCTCAAGTTTGAAATGAAATAACCGAGAAAAAGTAATCCCGCTCGCCGGCGACGTTTGCGTACGTAAATTAGTTGTTAGTTCTGTCTGTAGACAAGTTAGATTGCCTCCTTGGTTTCAGCAAGCACCTAATTTATTCTTATTTTTATCCGACTACTAGACAAAAAAAAATCTTTTTTTAACTGTTTGCATATACCTAGGTATCTACTATATTAAATATTACTCCGCAGGCATTACATACCTACCTGTACCGCAAAAGGAGCGCTTGAGACAAATACATGCGATCTACGTCTACACAAAATCGATGCTTATCTGTTTTTTTGCGGTCCACGTGTTGGCGGTCAAATTATATGAACCCAGGCGCGGAATCGCTTATTGTTGTCTCAATCGGCCGGTTGCACGTAGCCTATCTGTAGTACCTACATAGCTATATCTCTATGGTTCCTACGTAGGTACCTTCTAAACATTTTGATCATCTATACATTTTTAATTTGTAGATGAAAAATCGAATCGATCGACCGAAAGTCGAAACTAACTTTTACCCGACAACGGCGAAGCAAAAGGGACAGTTATGTTTTTAACCGGTATGTGTGTATGTACCTACTTATTCTATCTATGTATGTTTGTTCATCTGTTCCCTTATAACTTCTAAACTACTTATTATAATTTAACAAATGAGGTGTCGTTGGAAGCGTCTTATTTCTCCGCTGGTAGGCTTAGAAGATTTACACTAGTGTACCTACATCTACTAGTGTAGTGTAAGTATATTATATGTCTTAAATGTATTATAGGTACACCCACACATATTGCATTACTTAATTGGCCTGCCGACTGTTGTGTCCACCATGACATTCTGGCTGGGCAGGCTCATTGAGACAGGACGCACAGAGGACATTATAATAATAATAATGTCATCATGCCAATGGAGAATGTTACTGGAGATGCAAAATCGCTTGAAACTTTGTCACAGTAAAGCCTATGTGAATATAAATATACTAGTTTTTGTTTCATGCCAAAATATCAATTAGTTTAGATTTTATAAACATTCAAAAATCCCGTTAATTTGAAATCGCTGCGCGGTGGCGCTGCTTCGGTGTGACGTCACAGGTCATACACCTCTTTCCTCTTTCAAGAATAAATACTAAAAGTTATGATTTGAAGCATGTGGATCAAAAGGTTTTGGCTCGTATTGATACACTAATACTTGTAGGTTCTTATCCTAACTAATATTATAAATGCGAAAGTGAGTTTGTTCGTTTATTTGTTTGTTTATTACGCTATCACGCAAAAAATATTGAACCGATCTTCATGAAATATAGCATTGGTATTGTAAGAACACGGAGAAGGACATAGGCTAGCTTTCATCCCTGAAATAACACAGTTCCCGAGGTATTCCCGATCGACAGTAACGCGGGCGGAGCCGCGGGCGAAAGCTAGTAGATAAAATAAACAAAGGATGACGTAAAATTTGTTGTTTTTTATTTACATATTAGGTAGATACGTTTAAACTGATAACAAAGGTTTTGCACCTCTGGTCTTATTTTTCATATAAGTTCCTACATATTTAGGTAGGTACTCTTGCTGGCGGCGGCGGCCGCTCTTTGACTGCACTCGTGCACGCACTGAACGACTACATCTTTAAGTTTTACAACTTTATCCATTCTTGTTTAACTCAAATTTTGCGGAGTGCTTTTAAAAGAGCGCACGTCTCTCCATACAAACTATTGTTAGAAGATAGAAATGTTCTCGCGCGTGAAACGGAAAATGTTCTGTAGGTACTAAATGAATGAGGAATAAATTGGAGCGGCGCACGGGCGGCCGTGTTTCCGAGTGACGACGTTCGGTGCGCCCGGGCAGGCCCTGCGTGACCTTGACCTAATTTCAGTCGTTTATTGTTTCGCACCTGTGATGCGACATCTTGAAAGATTATAGTTTTATCGTTTGTTTGTTCTATGTAACTGAACCATCATTTCTTGGAATCACGAGCCACCACTGATACCTACTTATACCAACCAAATACAAACTAGATAGGTATAAGAGATACTAACCTACTGCAAACTGTCATGTACTTACGTCAAAATGATCTTCACAACAATATACTTTTATCTCCAAATGGATCCAACCTCTTCATAGCTTTTATCCATTTCTTACGTATTTTAATATCCATTGGAACCAAAAAAAATAACTGTTCCGGTGCATTGGTGGTAGTGCTTTTACATTTTGGCACAACACATGATTTTCTTGTATTTAAATTCGACATTTTCGAATATTATTTGCGTTATTTCGTAGTGAAACGTACCGGAGCGCGCAACGTACTGCGTGAGTGTATGACTTGTGACGTCAGCGCAACGAGCGCCGGCCGGCCGACACTTGCGCCGTTTAAAATTCAATATCTCGGGAACTAAGTGACATATCGAAATAATTTTTACACACGTTTTTTTTATTTCATATGGACTATAAGAAAAGTTAAAAATTGAAACTAGTGAACATTCTTCATTGCCATAACACGTCTTATAAATCTTTGGTACTGGTATCACTTCTTTTCATTTGACATTTAATTTGACGTTTGTTTTCTAAATTGACAAGTGTATCAAAACTAGTTTGATTTTCGTGTCCAAAATATACTGAAAACTCTATAAATTCCACACGTGGGCTGTTAATTATTATTAACTAACTGCTGTAATAAACTTTAAGCTATAAAAATCGAAAAACTTATTTTCCTTTGTTTCAAAAGTTAGGTTATGATATTTTATTGTGAGTCATGATTGTCTGTTGAGATGATAACCGACTTTTATGTTGTGCCTTCGAACGTCTGCCTTATATGAGTTGAAGAGATAAAAGGGTCTAACTGAGATCGTGAATGCCAGTTTTTAGGCAGTCGCCGACGCGTCAAGTTTATAAAATCAGTTGAGTTTAAGGACCTTGTAAATTAGTCATAATTCGCAATGAGTGAACGGGAAGGTGCGTCAGGATCTGGCTCTCAGGCCTCTGACAATGATAAGACAGGCACTAGAATTCCTTCGCAGCCTATGTCTACTGGATCCAGGTATGTAATTCAATTCTTACTGATCTGTAACACTATTGGTATTACTTACACCAATTTTAGCTAAAATATACATAAATATACCTGTGTACAGGTAGACATTCTTTGTTTATAAACCCATAGTGGCCATAAAATATCTATAACCTACTTGGTCAACTACAAGAAAATAAATGCTGTGTAATACAATTGTAGCAGGCCAGACTTTTTTATGGTTTTAGTTTTTGGAAAGCATCTATAATAACCGATAATCAATTATCTACTTGATTCTATTCATGATTGACAACACAAATCATTTAACCTTGCATAATACTTCCTAAAATATTGGTAGTCTTATAAAATGTTGACTAAATTTATCTCACTTACTGTCCACCCCTTATTTTCTTAATATGAAAATAATTTTTTACTACTATTTTAAATAAGAAACTGTGTTGAACAAAGTGAGGTGAACAAAGGAGTGAACAAAGGAGTGAAATAATTTTTGACATTAACATAGTTTTTTTTTTTGTTTGATCACATTATAACTCCAGTTATATTTAAAAATATTTTACATACTGCTAACTATTAGGGACTAATTTTTAAATTGAACTTAGGACTTTACTAGAAGAATATACAAGTGACACAATTATTTATTTCTAAATTTATGTGTATACCATGAGCAGCCAAGCTGCCATAAGCAGTTCCTGTTGATGGCTTATTTAAAATTGTTTCTCCGAGTGAACTGTGGGGTGCAATTAATTAGATACTAGCTGCACACCGCGGTGTTACCTGCTACAAGTTTTCGGGATAAATAGTATCCTATGTGTTAATCTATATATATATATAGTATCCTATGTGTTAATATGACAGCCCCGTTGGCTCATTGGTAGTATATCTGCCTTGAGAGCTGTAGGGCGTGGGTTCGATTCCCACTCAGGGCAAACATTTTGTGAATAAACAAATGTTTGTTCTGTGTCTGGGTGTACTGTATGTATTATACGTATGTATTTACAAAAAAAAAAAAGTATTTATGTAATCTATCAGTTATCTGACTTCCATCACACAAGCTCTGCTTAGTTTGGGGCCAGATGGCGCTGTGTGTAATGTCCTGCGATATTTATTTATTATTTTATTTAATCCAGGGTGTCAGCTACCTCCATACAAAATTTCATCAAAATCCATTCTGTAGTTTTTGTGTGAAAGAGTAACTGACATACATCCATACATGCTTACAAATTTTGCATTTATAATATTACTAGGAAGTAGGATAAAAGCAATCATGTTTATTGGTTAGTTAATTTGTTTCTGCCTCTTTTACATGTCAACAGAAGCTATTATGTACATACAGTATGTAAGTGACGAGAACCACTTTTATTTTAAACTCAGATAACTGTTCCTGAGAGATATTTATAAAAAATACAGCCAATAAATCCTACAATAAGCTTAGCATATTGTGCATTTTCCATTGCCAGCATTTAATCCTAAAAGTACATGAGTGAGATCCTAGTCAACAGACTAGGATCGTCATACTTCTATCTAACAAGATAGAAGTATTCATGATGGTGAAACAGTCAAGATAAGAAATTTTTTACATTACTACCTAGACCACAGGGCTAGAGTTACAGTTACTAAAATCTTAAATATTAATACTATTTTACAGTGGTAGCAGAGGCAACAGCAGCTACTATGCCAATGAGCCCATCCAGTTCAGAATCCGAGGGTCAACAATTGTTGGAGCATCTCCACCTCAATTCGTCACCTTAGAAGATATCATGAAGGCAGCGCATGGCATGCAAAACATGGCCTTGGCTCATGAAATTGCTGTTGATAAGGACTTTAAGTTGGAACCTTTTGAACCACCCGACAACAGGTAACAAAGATAAATTTGCAACAAAAAAAACAACTTCATGACCCTTAGGCCAAATAAACACACTGCTTCAATGAAACAGCGAAGTTTCTGAATAAACAAAAATATAATAAATGTATACAATTTTTCTGAAGGACATGGGTTCAAACACCAACAATGAGCTTGAGCTGCCAGTAAAGGAAAACATTGTGAAGAAATCATAGCATGGTGGTAGGGTACTTTCTAGTACTCGGCTGGGTAGCTACCACCCTCAAATTGAAAATCTGCCGCCAAGCATCTAACAATGTGTTCCGGCAGTCTTACTTGAGAGCCAGTTCCATTCCAGGCCAGGTGTGCTTTACCATCTTTGACCACACTGTCACTTAACATCAGGGGAGCTGTGGTCAAACATCTAGACTGGCAAACATAAAATAATAATAATAATAGATCCCCGTCCACAGCATCAGACCAGCAATATTTTAGGTGACCTATTAAGACAAGGAATGTTTCAATTCTCAAGTCTGAGTTGTTAATTGTTATGCCGCATATAAACTAAATTAAGACAACTTTATGATTATATAATTTAGAGTTTAATTAATTGAATTATTTTTATGTTTCAGTTACCAGAAACTAGTGAAGGAGACAATGCATAAAGCTTACTTTGACATATTGAGAGAACAGCTAAACTCTGACCCTCCTGTTTACAAGCAAGCTCTTGTACTTCTAGAAGATGTAAAGCAGGTAAATAATAAATAACCAGATTAATTAAAAATTTAAAAAACCCTCAAGGTGTATTTATTCTACTAGTCAAGCCCTTTCATTTGATACCCATATTGAAGGAGTTGTGAAAAAATATGTAATGCGCCATTTTGTGGCGGTGACCATCTTGGACCGATTTTCATCAAACATAGCTAAGAACACTCCCGACTAATTCACCTTTCCAACAAAAGAACAAAATCAAATCATCTTACACAAAAAGCTTACACTTGGCAGACACTGGCTGCAATCATGTCTCGCGACCATGGCCATGGACGCGCTACAATGATACTGACATAACATCACAAAAGTGTGACCAATGAAATCTACATACATTAGTCTGTTTTCGTACTTAATCATTAAAACACTAAACTAACTAAAAATAAAATTCAATTGCGTAATAGAACAAACAATGTATTGTATATAAGAAAAATAACTTTTATTTCACCAGGGTCTGTTTTCTATTCTGCTTCCACGACACACCCGCATCCGCGAAATGATCGAAGAAGTTCTAGACTCTGATTTCATCAAGCAGCAAACCCAGAACAACAGCTTAGACTTCCGCAAGTACGCGGAATTCGTGATAGACCTGATGGCTAAGATGGCAGCACCGGCGAGGGACGAGATGATACAAGAGATCACCAAATTGGAAGATACTGTGAGTATTGTATTTTATAAAGATAGTAACTCGATAATTAATCAGCGCGATCGCGTGGCACCACATGGAGCGTGTATTCAAATCTCTGTATTAAGTTTGAGCTACCCAAGAAAAATAACATTGTAAAGAAATTATGGCATGTATTGTATACCTTCCCAAATGTTGGGTACAAATGCTATCCGTACAAAGGTTGCCTGGAAGAAATCGCTCTAAACGATAAGACCGCCGATTGTCGCACTTCATTTGAATGCTTTCATTATTTCTGTTTCTGTGCACAATAAAAGAGCTAAATCCAATTCCAGGTGGACATATTCCGAGCGATTCTAGAGACCCTTGAGGTGCTGAAGCTTGATCTGGCCAACACGCTGATCGCGATGATACGACCGCACGTGCAGCAAGAGAGTGTCTTGTACGAACGAACGAAATTCGACGAGATACTGAAAGTTTCAGAAGGTACACACAATTTTACTTTATTCACCCCCGACGCAAAAACGAAGGGGTGTTATAAGTTTGACGTGTATGTGGCATCGTTACTCGCGTTGCGTTGCGTTGATTTTTTTTTTATTAAAAGGTAAATTACTGGAGAAAGTTCTTAGCTATGTTTGATGAAAATCTGTCCAAGATGGCCGCCGCCACAAAATGGCGGATTGCATATTTTTTCACAACTCCCTCAATATCGGTATCAAATGAAAAGGCTTAACTAGTAGAATACTATAAACATGTCGGGGCTTTTTAAATTTATTGCTGTGAATATTTAACGTTCTGTGGGCGCCTCAGTGTTGAAATTTATCTTTTTTATTTGTATGGGTGTACAAGACTACATGGTGAATGAGCTCACACGGCAAAAACAAATGCTATAGCTTCTTAAACAACTCCACGCATGAGACGTTGTTCTAAACTCCACATATGGCACAGATGGACAAAACAACTTTTGCATAACAAAACCATTAAGCTATCGTCGCTAAAAACCTCTTAGCTAAACGAAGGGTGAATAGGTTCCTTAAAGGTAGGCAACGCACTGGCAATGCCCCGGATATTGTAGGTGTCCATAGGCAGCGGTGACCACTTACCATCAGGTGTCCCGTCGCTTGCTTGCCACTTTTTTCACAAAGCTTAAACCTCAATATTTTCAGATGGTTTGAAACACACTAGGGAATGGCTAAAGCGGCATATAGACAAGACGGATCTAAGTATACCAGTGACCGACGTTAACATCATCAGAAACGCGACTGCTCAAACATTGGCGAAGGCTTACCTGGAGCTCTTAGAGTGGGACGCATCTAAATCTTATCCAGAGGTGAGTAGAAATAAAAAGCAGACAAGTGTGAGTCTGATTCGCCGACGAATTCAGGATGAGCTTGCGGTTGTATCAAGCCAAAAGTATGACGTCATACACATCATTGTAAAAAAACTTTTACAATGGATACAACTCTAAAATCATAAAAACAAAATCAGGTGCTACGTTTAATCAAGGGTCAACTTACATTTTCTACATAAAGGCTGTCATTTTTAGTATACGGTACCTCAAAAGGAAAAATACGGAACCTTTATAGGATTACTTTGTTGCCTGTATGTCTTCTATCTGATTCGATTCAATAAATATAGTTAAATATCTCTCGAATACCCAAAATAAACTTCCGCAAAGTAACGCCTGAATCAATCGATTAAATGTATATCTAAAGCAATTCGATAAATATAGTTAAATATCTCTCGAATACCCAAAATGAACTTCCGCAAAGTAACGCCTGAATCAATCGATTAAATGTATATCTAAAGCAATTCGATAAATATAGTTAAATATCTCTCGAATACCCAAAATGAACTTCCGCAAAGTAACGCCTGAATCAATCGATTAAATGTATATCTAAAGCAATTCGATAAATATAGTTAAATATCTCTCGAATACCCAAAATGAACTTCCGCAAAGTAACGCCTGAATCAATCGATTAAATGTATATCTAAAGCAATTCGATAAATATAGTTAAATATCTCTCGAATACCCAAAATAAACTTCCGCAAAGTAACGCCTGAATCAATCGATTAAATGTATATCTGAAGCAATTCGATAAATATAGTTAAATATCTCTCGAATACCCAAAATAAACTTCCGCAAAGTAACGCCTGAATCAATCGATTAAATGTATATCTGAAGCAATTCGATAAATATAGTTAAATATCTCTCGAATACCCAAAATAAACTTCCGCAAAGTAACGCCTGAATCAATCGATTAAATGTATATCTGAAGCAATTCGATAAATATAGTTAAATATCTCTCGAATATTCAAAATGATCTTCCGCAAAGTAACGCCTGAATCAATCGATTAAAATGTATAATTTCAGACAATGTCACTAGACGCGCCTAGATTCGCAGACCTAGGTGCTCAAGTGTTTCGTCTAATTAGCATCGCATCTATCATGCTTGCCAGCCCGACGGTTGGCTCGGAGCCCAGTGCACAAGCGGCACATAAGAAAACTCTCAAACAGAGGATCACTGTTATACTCGATCTCGCAGCTAACGATATGTAAGTACACACAACACACACTACACACACACGCACACGACAATCTTCACAATCCTACTAATATACGAAAGTTTGTGAGTATGGTTTTTTTTTTTTTTAATGGTTGACAGGCTAGTTGTTTGACCACAGCTCACCTGATGTTAAGTGAAGGTGTAGTCGAAGATGGTAAAGCACACCTAGCCTGGAATAGAACTGGCTCTCAAGTGAGGCTGCCGGAATACACCGTTAGATGCTTGGCGGCAGATTTTCAACTTGAGGGTGGTAGCTAGCCAGCCGAGTACTAGAAAGTACCCTACCACCATGCTATGGTTTCCTCACGATGTTGTTCTTCACCGGCAGCTCAAGCTCATTGTTGGGGTTTGAACCCACGCCCTTCGGCATGCGAACCTACCGCGCTAACCACTGAGCTATCATCGCTACATGGATGTTTGTTACTTTTCGACTACTCTTACTACTTCGTCTACTACTTTCTTCTCTTTTGTTACTCTGGCAGCCCCGTTGGCTCATTGGTAGTATATCTGCCTTGAGAGCTGTAGCGTGGGTTTGATTCCCACTAAGGACAAACATTATGTGAATAAACAAATGTTTGTTCTGTGTCTGGGTGTTCTGTATGTATTATAAGTGTATTTACAAAAAAAAAAAAAATATTCTATCAGTTATCTGACTTTCATCACACAAGCTCTGCTTAGTTTGGGGCCAGATGGCGCTGTGTGTATAAACCTACGATATTGATTATTTATTTATTTATCTTATATGCAAAAACTACTAAACGGAATTGGATGAAATTTGGTATGGAGGTAGCTGATACCCTGGAGTAACACATATTTCTGAATTGCACCGCCTTGCCAAATGTGAACTACGTAGGATAAGAGGAAGTGGTTCTGATTCAGCTTACAAGATCTGACCTAAACTAACTATCAAACACACCCACATAATACTTCAAGATAAATAAAAATTAAATGTTCTTTATCGTGGAATTAAGAAATTTACAAACATATTTTATACTAGCTGCGCCCCGCGGTGTTACCCGCTACATGTTTTCGGGATAAAAAGTAGTATATGTGTTAATCCAGGGTATCAGCTACCTCCATACCAAATTTCATTCAAATCCATCCAGTAGTTTTTGCGTGAAAGAGTAACAAACATCCATCCATCCAAACTTTCACATTTATAATATTAGTGGTACTTATTTTATTTCCAGTGAATTAAAAGCGGTGTTGCCTTCAATAGCAGAGGAAGCAATCCTGCAGACAGAGCTACAGTTAGAGTCCATGGGGCAAGCGCCGCTGACGGCGGAGACTAAAGATCTCATCCGGACGCAGATCGTGTCGCTCGGAGATCCCGACCACAGAGTTAGGGAGATAGTTCGTGAGTATCATAAACAATGATTAAAAGTAATAAATTAATTTTCGATAATTGATTGATTCAGACGTTACTTTGCGGAAGTTCATTTTGAATGTTCAAGGTTTATATCTTTTTTTTTTTTTTTTTATTCAAAATAGGTTCGCGTTTGACCACACTCTGCCTGATGTTAAACAGTAGTGTGGTCTAAGATGGAGCACGCTTACCTAGAAGAAACCTATTTACTCTAGATTTGAAGACGCCAATATTGTACCTAACAGGGAACACAGACTCCGGCAGAGAGTTCCACAACCTCGCTGTGCGAATGAAAAATGTGGAGTCAAAACGCTTTGTGCGTACATGGGGAACATCCACCATGTACGGATGACGTTTTGGTCTCGTTATTATCTAGTTTATTTCCGCTTAACAGTCGTTCCAGGAGTATTTTTGATTATTTTAATTAGGTTTTTTTTTTAATTCTGTCAAATTAAGTATATTTCTAAGTTTATGAGTTCTAGATTTTAAGTAAGATTAGGTTTTTAATTAATAAGCAGTGTAAAATTAAAACTAGTTTAATTTAAGTCCTCATCACTGTTGGAACTGGAACGACTGTTAAGCGGAAATAAACTAGATATAAACCTTGAACATTCAAATTAATTTTCATTTATAACAAAGTAAATTTTACTACATATGTATATACAAATATAAAGTCAATGCTAAGTAACTATTTTTGGTGACTTGCGTAGAATGAGATTTTTGAGATACAAATATTAAAGAAAATTAACAATCGAATATACAAAATAACAATTTTATGCCAATATAAAAAAATGAACTATTTTGGCATATTATTTTACTTGACTACGGTGAAGCAAAAATGAGGGTTATTATTTTGACCGGTATGTGGGTGGGTATGTACTATGTATGTTCATACAATAAATGTTCCGTCAAACTTCTAAATTACTTATCATAGTAGAGCGTGACTTTTCAGTGGTCGGAGCGTGATTTTAGTTTTTCAAATTACCTTTTATTTTATTTAAAACAGTAGATTATTAGCATAATATACTCTACTGTTTTATTCAAGCAATTGTGATTTACCACAAATAAAGACCAAAAGAAATCCCAGTAGCTGTGATTTCACTGTAAAATTATGCTTTATTTATCAATAAATGGCAAAAAATTATTTTTACCATAAACTATACCTACATTTTCAAATTACAGGTACGCGAGTACTGGAATTCCTCAAAGTTATTCTAGTATGCGCGGGTGGATCTCGACAAATACCAATCGGCCTCTCCGCGTTGTCCGACGAACTGACCTCCATATCCGGAACCCTGCTTCGATACGTAATGCACAACAAAGCTGTTTTTACCACACACTATCTGGATATAATCGGAGAAGAATTGAATAGAAGTTAAGCGAATCTAAAGTTTTATATCGTCCGTAGCTTATTTTGATTACTGCGTCCAATTTTTTTGATCGTACCTACAATAATTGACTCAACAATAGATAGTCGCCTATATCTGCCAAACTAGCATGTATCAATTTTTTTGTTATAGTGTCAAACTAAGTAATTGAAATTTTAACCCTCTCCTGTCGGCAGATTGATCTGATATTTGCACCTTTAGTTCTGATGACAATATATTTAGTATCATTGTAAATCCAAGATGGCCGCCGCCACAAAATGGCGAATTACATATTTTTCCACAACTCCCTCACTATGGGTATCAAATGAAAGGGATTGACTAATAGAAACTAGTCCACTTTAAAAAAAATGCAAATACAAAATGGCGCAAACCGTTTAACTTTAATTTTTTGACGTATGTTTTTACGCATTATTTAGTTCGCTTTACAATCCATTTATTACATTACGGATTGAGTACTGTAAGAATTAAATAAACAACCGTTTTCGATTACTGCTCTTGTATTGCTACAATAATTCACGTAACGCAAAATAAGACTTGCTTCTCTCTCATTTTGTTAAAAACTAATCTTTGTGCATTAGTTCTTAACATCGCTTCAGAATTCCACGATCTCTGTTTCGGCAGCAACCGAGACGAAGTCATATTTGATGACTAAATCAAAATTATACCTAGTCATAGGGTGCTTTTCTCATTTTAAACTTAAATAACAATAGATATAAGATATGTTATTTAACTTATTCCTAACTTTTTGTTACGATATCCATAAATAAATACCTAAAAATAGGAAAGATTGGACGGCTCGCGAAATGCCTATAAATTAGGACTATAAGAAACGAGTGATTGAGTGATTTTATAATTATGCAAAACTCAAACACTAAATAAACTCTGTTAATAAATTTCGAAAATAAAAAATAATGAGTCGCATACCAGGTGAATATTTTTTTTCTTTTCAAAAATAATTTAAAGGTTTATATGAAATTATGCATTTGTATTTATTTTAGCGGTATTTAATTAACTTAGTAAATGTAGAATACCTACCCACTAGTGTGGGTAGGTATTCTACATTATAACAAATTTCCTATTTCATGAATTAACGTATTTTAAACTTTATTAATATATTACGAATTATATATACTTATGTAGTTTGTCTGTTTGGTACCTATTCACACTCCGATTTGGGTGAAACTTGGAATACAGATAGCTTTTACTCTAGATGTAGCATCTAAAGTAAACACTATCTGCTATATATGTATATAGGTTACTTTTAAAGTCAGAAAACCCGCAAGAGACCTCAGGATCTCAACTATTATATTACTAATAGGTACTATGACATTACAGGATTGGTTTCAACAAATAATAAATTAGTAAGTATATTACAATAAAATTATCCTAGATAATATTATAAACAATTAATTAATGAAGTAGTAGAACGTATGTATGCATGTTATAGTCAAAAACGGGAACAAAATTAATTTTAAACTGCAATGTTTGTATTTTTTATTTGTATGTAATCAAGTGAAATGATGCACTAATTAAATGTTTATTTACTAACGACTTTCTTTCTGTTACCATGAATCCTAAACATAATAAACAAGATTTTCTGTACTATTAGCAATAAAATACTTTCATAAACAGCATATATTTTCTTCTAAATTTAGGAGAGAGGCTATTTCAAGTTTACTTTGTTAACCTCCGAAGCAAAAACGACGGAGTGTTATAAGTTTTACGTGTCTGTCTCGTATCGTAGCTCCCGAACGGATGAAAAATAGATCGATGGCTAAGTTTGATGAAAATCGGTACAAAATGGTGGATTACATATTTTTTCACAACTCCCTCAATATGGGTATCGAATGAATGGGCTTGACTAGTAGAATACTATAACACCTGTTGGGAGTTTTTTAATTTATCTTGTTTTTACTTTGTTTAGCAGGAGGTCATCTAGGTAGGTACCACCGGAATACCAGATATTCTGCCGCCTAGCAGTAGTGTGAAAACATTATCTACTGTGTTCTGGTTTGAAGGGTACTGCAGCTAACGATGTTGACGACAGGGCTGTTGAGACTAACCATCGAAAGTTTCAAAGTAATGAGCGCCTTAATTGATGCCTTAAATGTCAAAGAGGTATTAAGCCTATATACAGCGGTGGAATATATTTAAAGCTATGAATGGGTAACATTTCCTATGAATGAAAAAAGAAATACGAATATGTTACAGCAATTTATTCAAAAAATACTTTACAATAACATTGATCCTCCGCATTAGAGCGACGTGTTTCAAACTGGCTTCCCAGTTGAATAGCGAGCGCGAGTTGGCTCTTTACCATCTGGGTACCACACAGATAATGCCCAGAAGGCCAGCGAGAGGGATGAGACTGAAATATGAAACTCGAATTAAATATCTGTCTCAACTCGAATATTTTAGAAGTATACACAATATTATATATCAGCTTAAAACGTAGTCACAGATAAGTAACAAAGTTGGGACATGAAAATAAATTCGATAAAAAACCGACAAACTAGCAACCCTGCGACGATGTTCAAGACTATGAACTACTGTGACTATGACTGGGCAGGCTAGCTATTTGACCACAGCTCACCAGATGTTATGTGACCTGATGAGGTATGGTCGAAGATGACACATCTAGTTTATAATGAAACTGGCTCTTTAAGTGAGACTGCCGGAATTCAAATAGGTGCTTGGGTGGAAAATTTTCATAAATATCTAAGTATATGAACATGTACCTCATGCAAAAATAACTAAATTAAGGTTAAGGCTATAAGTCTGTTTGTCACGGCACAAAACTAGTAAAACCCGTTCAATTGAATTGAAGTGTGATACCTAAAATGTCATACGAGTACTTATTTTAAGGCAGTATGGAATTGTAGAAAATCAGCTGTTAAGTCAGGCCTGCTTTAATATCAAAGGCATAAGGTAAATATTCGCATGTGGACTTTCCGATGACGTGTGCGCGATCCATTTACATAATGTAGGTATTGCAGAAGAGAACTGAGTCTTCGAGTCAACTACATGCAATTCTGCTTCTATGTCCGTGGGAATTGTTGCATACAGGCCACACATGGTCCTTCGGTGGTCGCGTGATCGAATCGAATATCACTTTAGGTACATATAGATTAATAAAATTTATAATTATTATAAAATTGCAAAAAGTAATTCTAATCAGAACCGCTGTGGCGAGACGAGGCACTTGAGGCTGACCCACTACGGGATCCCTGAAACAAAACATACAGAACGAGTCATTCACTTTACCGGGCTATGATTTGTTTGGACTGTGACTTGCTTTGGCTATATTTACAAGGTACAATTTTTTTGTCATATACCAGCTAACCATAGTATCTCTCAAACTAATGAGCGCGAACAATAATACTCTGCACTTTATTTTGTTACAAAGTCATTTCGATTTACAACACAAAAGATAATTACAATAATGAGTTTATTATGAGCACAAATTGCAGTTTCACTCCTGAAAACAATCACTTTCAGTCAAACTTTGAAGTACCTGTCTCGAGCCACTGGGAGATCTACTCTTGGAGCCGCTGCCGGAACGCCGCGAGCTTGCCCTCGAAGACGCCTTGGAGCCCGAAGCCTTCGACGAAGCCCGAGAGGCTCGCGAGGACCGTTTGCTGGCCCGAGAGGAAGCGCGTGACGACGCTTTCGAAGTACCTTTGGAACCCTGCATGATGAAAATGTAAATGCGGTTAAATTTTAAAGGACAACTCGTTGACAAAGTCGTGTTTTGAGCTCTTGAACTCTTGTATCCAAACAAAAAGTCTAAACATATTTTATAATTAAAACTGAAACCTAATAACATCATTCACTAATTACACAATTAAATAAAAAAATAAATAAATGGTATACAGGTGTATAGTATTCCACTAGTTAAGCCCTTCATTTGATACCCATATCGAGGGAGTTGTGAAACAATATGTAATACGCCATTTTGTGGCGGCGGCCATCTTGGACCCATTTTTATCAAGCATAGCTAAGAACACTCCCGACTAATTCACCTTTCAGACACACACAGACACGTCTAACTTATAACACGACGTCGTTTTTGCAGCGGGCGTTAAAAAGACCTTCTTTAAAAAATGTAACATTTTAATTTTCAAAACACAGTGACATATTACATTACATCATTCCGAGAAATTCAGAAAACTTTATAATTATACGCAAAATGGTATTTTAGCTAATTTTTTAAACAAATTTTTAATAATAAAATCTGCGCTGCACTTGAACTTAATAACATTCTATTACTGTGTGAGCTTTCGTGAAATGAAATTCATTTGGCAATTACAAACATTGTTCATTAAAAGTTATGAATAAGTGTTGTTCAAAAGTATCATTCATAGAGAAGCATTGTTACCCATGGTAGCAATTAATCCGTGTTATGGCATAACAATACAATACAAGCACGTCATAAACAATAATAGATTAATCTAGACGGAAAACATAAGGATGCATAAGGAAGCTGCATATATTATGAAGGTTTCTCACGATGTAATCAGGTAATCACTATTTCTATCATCGCTATTCAGAGAATTGTGATTGATTACTAGGCGAGTGAATGAATTCGTCTTATCTGCACACGGAAGTCTCACCTTATCGCTGCCCTTAGAACTGGCCCTGGATCCCTTCCCACTGGCAGCGGAACTGGCTCGGGAACCCTTGCCGCTTTTGGAGCTGGCACGGGATGACGCGCGGGACCCGGAACGGGACCGCGATCCTGACCTTGACCTGGTAAAATAACATGAATTGTTTTGAACATTAGAAGCCAAACTTTAGGCCGCCGAAACTTTTTATATGCACGACTGATTTATAATAATATGTAGATTGTAGAGGTATAAAGGTATCAGTTATTTTTGCAAGTATTATTATAAGTAGGTATGTAAGCTTACCTCCCAGAGCCTGACTTCGAGCCAGACCGAGACCTCGGTTTCCTCGAGCCAGACCGACTCCTTGAGCGAGACTTCCTCGAGCCAGAGCCAGACCGGGACCGCGATCGGGACTTGGATCGCGATCGAGACTTCGAACGTGATTTGGAACGTGACCGTTCCGACCCAGCCGGTGATTTTGAACCAGATTTCGACCGGGACCGAGATCTGTAATAGTTTAATAAAACTTGTTTGAGATTTTTTTCACTTTTTTTTTGCATTTTATAGTGATGGATGAAAAACGTCGATTCAAAAAATGTTTTATAGTTTTACAATCAGAAATCAAAATATTTACAATCTAAATAATAAATATCGTAGGACTATACACACAGCGCCATCTGACTCCAAACCAAGCAGAGCTTGTACTATGGAACTCAGATAACTGATAGAATACTTAAATACATACTTATAATAACTATCTGGCCATAATAAATAAATAAATATCGTAGGACAGTAATGTCCTACGATATTTATTTGTTTGTGTGTAAACACAGCGCCATCTGACCCCAAACTAAGCAAAGCTTGTACTATGGAACTCAGATAACTGATAGAATACTTAAATACATACTTATAATAAATACAGAACACAGAACAAAGATTTGTATATACTACAAAGTTTGTCCTTGGTGGGAATCGAATCCACGCCCTTCAGCTGTTGAGGCAGACATTCTACCAATGAGCCAACAGGGCTGTCAATCAAATAGGGAGATAGCTTACCTGTTTTTCTCTACATTTTCCTCTTGTTTGTCTTCTTCCTCTTCATCATCTTCTTCTTCTTCTTCTTCCTATAACATTAAGTTTTCAATCATTATATTACAAATCACTTGAGTATAATTATTTGTTTAGGTAATGCTAGAAAGGTATGTTGGTATATTTGTAGAATAATTAAGGTGTTCCAGTAGAATCTACTGAGTAGACAATGCATGAGTTTTGGTAGCTCAGTTGATATCTGAACTTATTCCACACGTCGTATTTAGTGCGGAAAAAAATATGTCAGTAATGCTTCAACATAGTTTTTATTTAATGAATAAATCATTTATTTAATAAATTACATTATTATTCTGTTAATTAGTTTTCTAACTAAGAAAGAAAACATATCGTCTCGTCTCGTCAGTATTATTTTCGAGGTTACATCTTTTTAATCGAAATCGTATTCAGTTATTAAATATCATAAAAGTTACATTTTATTTTCTTCTGGTTTGAACTTTAAAAAATATATTTGAGCCATTTGTATTACCAATATCATCTTTTTTAAAGGACTCAAAAAAGGAGGAGGTTCTCAATTTGACTGTATTGTTTTTTTTGTAGGTAGGTTACGCGATCATTTTGATGATTCTTTTTTTGCTTGGTAGAGAATATTTCAGAGGTGGTCCCATATAAATTTGATCGGTAGTAGCCTACTTTTTTGATGCGCACGGCCCACGAATGGAACTCATTGCCGGCTTCCCTGTTTCCCATAAATTACAATTAGGACGTTCTTAAGGCTAGAGTGAATAGATTTCTTCTTGATCAGCGTGCTCCATCCTCGGCCACACCGTCGCTTTGCATTAGGCGAGTTAGTGGCCAAACGTAGATCTATTGAAAGTAAAAAAAAACAAAAAATTTGTAGCCATTCATCAGCTCTGCTCTATTTTTATTACCTGTTGAGGTTCAAGCTGTTTCTCCCGGAGCCTCAGCATTCTATGCTCGGGCCCACTGAGTGGTCTGTGTGTGACGACCAGCCTAGTGAGTGCTTGAGCGGCGACGCCGGCGCGCGCGCGCCGCTTCGACAGACGCACCCGGGTTTCCAACTCATTGTAGTATACACAATGATTACGGACCACCTAGAAAAGGAATAAAAAATACACCTATCTGATATAAAAAAAAAAAACGTGTGGCACTCGGGGACTGCCGCGGTAAAGCTATTGCATAGCATTTTTACGCCGATACAACCAATGCCACCTAGAGGCGAGTTGGTGAACTAAAGAGACAAGTGTGATATTTCATTAAAAGTTCTGCTATTCATTGATAGATGGCAAAACTAAAAAGTATCACCGCTGTGCCGGTGGGAGTGGGGGGTGTTAGGTTATTTTCGTTACGGAATTTCTGGATTCGGTCTCCACGCTCAAGGCCCGCGATAGAAGTTATGCAATAGCTTCAAAATTGTGTCATATTGTAAGCAGTAGTACTCACCAAGAAATAGTTCTCTTCATAACCTTTGGACGCTTTACTCTTAACATTCCAGTTGTACTCTCTTGCCATTTTGTATTCATATGTATCTCCATCCAAGTATTGGATGTTTTCTGTAACATCTCGACGACGTTTCTGTATTGTCTCCTCTGTGGGTAAGCAGTACGCAACAAATTGTTCTCCGCTTTCATCCATCACACCTCTGTAAAAAGTAAACTAATAATTAACTCATTGTTATCTGTTGAGAAGGCAATGTAAGCGAAGTGTTGGTCGTCCAGTTGCAAGATGGGTCGACGATATTGTCACCGTCGCGTGTCAAACCTGAGTCAGATTGGCACTGGGCAGAGGCAGATAAATAAACAAATATCGTAGGACTATACACACAGCGCCATCTGGCCCCAAACTAAGCAGAGCTTGTGTGGTGGAAGTCAGATAACTGATAGAATACATAAATACTTTTTTTTTGTAAATACATACATATGATACATACAGAACACCCAGACACAGAACAAACATTTGTTCATTCACAAAATGTTTGCCCTGAGTGGGAATCAAACCCACACCCTACAGCTCTCAAGGCAGATATACTACCAATGAGCCAACGGGGCTGTCGGCCCGGCATGTCGGATGGCATGACTAGAGAGAGGCCTATACCCAGCGGTGGGATAAAGGCTGTTGATGATGATGATATGTTGAAAAATAAAATGCTGAGATTTGTTTTATGGTTGACAGGCTGTGTATTTGGCCATATCTCTCGTATTTGTTAACAAATGTAATGTTAAAACATTCTAAATTTGGGTCAGTCCAAGTCTATGGTGTTTGCAACAGCAGATATGTAGAAATGTAAAGATAAATAAACAAAACTAATACTTCATAGAATTTTGTGCACTAATAAGTTCTGATGACAAACATTATCACAGGGATATTATTATAAAGGTTTGTTGTGATCAGAGGTTGTAAACACAAACTAGCTCTTAATGCTGTTACATCAGACATTGATGTGATGCTCAAAGTTCTGAGTATTACTGTAATGGTAATAAAACTTACAGTAGAACAACTCTAGGACAATGAGGACTCGATCGAGAGACTTGTTGTGCAAGGCCGCATAGAAGGCAGAAGACATCGTGGTCGGTCTCCAACTCGTTGGATTGACCTTGTCAAGTAGATAACGAAGTCCACTGCAGTACAGTGTGCTCGCAATGCGGAGGATCGCCACAACTGGAGAGACATCGCGCGACGTGCAGCAGCCTTGGGAACTAACGGGGACGACGGGACGCAACCTTGTGCATCTGCAGCCACGACCACTCTGCCAAGAGTGTCCGACTGAGAAGAGAAGAAGAGAACAACTCTTACCGAATCATAGCCTGGGACATAGCTTCAATCTGTCCTGCAATATTCTTATCAGAAGGAGCAGGGTCTGTATCAAATATGACTTGAGCACATGGGTATTTCCACATTTCAAAGTCTGGGAACACGGACATGATTTCCACTGGAGTAACACCAGGTTTACTATAGTGTTTTTCAATTGGCTTCTTGTTGTCATCAAATGTCTTTTCAATAGCTTTGATTTGACTTTCACGGTCCATGTATAGGGTTTCCTCGCTGAAGATTTTCTTGACATTATAGCCAACCTTTGCTTCAACCTGAATAGTAATATGGAGCATTAGCATAATTTTTAATATCAGCTTTAACTAACTGCTTAAAACGCACAGTATGTTTAGTTTATATAATATATTGTAGATTGGGCTGCTAAATAGGTCTATTAGAGTGATTTCTAAGCAAAAAGACTACTTAAAAAGCTTGCTAAATCACAAAATTGTCAAGGCTGTAACACTTCACACATAAATACTTGATAATAGCTTATAATTGGAGCTAAATCAACAGCTTGGGTATGTTGATTATTGACCCTAACACAAAAGATACTGTTATGCTTAAAATGCATCTGTCTGTGTGTGGCATTGTAGCTCCCAAATGACTGAAATTCAATGATTCAATAAAATCTATTAAGCTGCTTGAAGATTACCAACTATTCTATAACTTAAATGAAGCTATCTTTAGGTCTAATAAAGTGAAAATTTTGCATGTTATTAGTGTAGAGAGTAGAGAGTGTAGTGTATCTTAATTATTTTTTAAATACATGTGAATATTGAAAATTATTATACTTGTGAATATATATGTACAAGTACCTTTTCCATAGATTGAGGCTGGAATCTAGTCTGTTCAGTGGAAATATACTCGGAGCGACGCAACCACGACACATTTTTGGCATGATGTCGCGATCTTTTCGAATCTTGAGGCGTGAGAACGTCATCTTCAAGCAACTTCTCATCTGCAGGGTCTAGTACTGCATTACCGTCTCCTTGGTAAATATCTCTATTTATTAAGTCTATGTGAACCCCCAAATCATGTTCTGTCAGGACTTCATATCTATAATTTTTCTCCAAAGACGTAGGATTGTATTGAATGAACCGAGTTGATGGAAATGGGTACGTAATGAACTTCAAATCGAAGGGAATGTCTGGTAAAGTGTTGCAGTATTTAACTCGTGTCACCAACTCTGACCTACGAACGACAACAAGTTTAATGCAAATATTATTAATACCTATAATTGTACATTTCAGAGTAAACAAAAATAAATATTACAGATTATGGGAAAATACCTTCTTTCACCAGTCCGTTGAAGCCGCTTGTCTCTCTCGGGCTCATTATTATTTTGTACTGTAGGTGGCATTTTAAGGATTTCACTTCAAAATCACGACTTCAGTGCTCATTAATCTCTCAAAAACATTATTTTTATTAGATTTAGATTAAAAACACGCAGTCAAAACAGAATTAACCACTATAAACTACAACCATAACCACCTTACGCCAGCGGCAGGGTTGGATTCGGGTACGTTGAAAAATATAGTACAAGACCATCAAAATAGTAGTACGCCGATAGTACACTTTTTTTTTAAATCTTACATTGTTTAAAAAAAAGCTATAAATCAATGAAATAGATAGTTAGAATCAACATGTTATACAAAATTTACTCCTGTTCTAAATTCTGTAAGTACTTGACTATTATTTTCTTCAGCCTTAGCAAGTAATTAAAGTAAAGTATACGAAAGAATAAAATCGGTACAGTACAGTTGCCACTTTTGCTGCATTTTTTTTCTTAGATTTTGGCGTCGCACCCCAAGCAATTGCCAGTGTCAAGTTACAATTTTAAGTTTCATAATTTAAATACACAAAATGCGAAGCCAAAATCAAAAAAGATGAAGAAGAAGTATTGTTTGACAGCTTACCACAACACATTGTGGTAAGCTGTCAAACAATAAGTACTCAATGGAGTTTTGGCGGGAACGCGGGAAGAGTCGTGTCGCTCCGTTGTATTTTTTTCCAAAACTAGTGTTTTGTCGAGTGTTTATGCATAAAAATGGTGGTGTTTTATTCATAAAGTGCCGAATTACAAGCACGAGTGTGGGAAAATGATATAATGTGGTGAAACATGACTTTTTGTGTTGCTTCCAAAACTCCATCGAAGCTTTATAGTAAAGTCGCCACTACTTTACTAAAGTATGACTGTACTTGACTGACACGAACTGGACTTGACTAAGACTGGACTTTGACTAAAACTAGCTACGATGACACTTATTTAACTTTTGAAACTAGAAAATATATAATTACTTGACACTGGCAAATGCTAAAACGCGACGCCAAAACCAAAGAAAAAAAAAAGTACTCAATGATTTTTTTTTACAGATGGTTTGGCTATAAACGGGTGTCATATTTACCTATTTTGGTCTTTTTTAAGTGAAATAACGAAATTGTAGTATTTTTCCGTACTATCCTTATGTATGGATATTATCTAGTACGGAGCATGAAATAGTAGTACAAATACTATAATTATAGTACGAAATCCAACGCTGGCCAGCGGCCAGGCTGACAGGGGTGACAGACTTGACAGATGACAGAGTGACAGGCTGCAAGCCAGCGTTGCCACTCGAAAATTTCGTTCCGTATTAGAAAGACAGCGGCAAGAAAACGTACTTGAAGGTAGCATGTAAGGATGGAGAAAAACGCGTGAAATTACCCACTAATAGTAATATTTTTAGGTTGCTTTTAGATCGGATATTCAAATAACAAGTTATAATAATTGATGACTTAGATTATTTCTTTATTGACTTATATTATCACAATGATGGTTTGGTTAGACATATTAGCGTTTTTAGAACCGAATGGACTGATGTGTGACGACGGCAAGCGACTTGAAGGGATGGCTCTTATCCCATGGATGATGGGACGGCCTCTGGTGTGGGATGCCACTTGTGACGACACCTTGGCGCCTTTTCATCTTTCTATGATTGCGGGACAAGCTGGAGCTGCTGCAACTAAAGCCGAAAACCTCAGCCGATACATATAGTTATTTAGATAGAATGTATCTGTTTATGCCATTTGAGGTTGAAACTTTAGGTCCATGGGGGCCGGCTGCTCTCGATTTAGATAAGGACCTGGCCAAACGTTTAAAGGAGGCTTCAGATGACCAGAATGCTGGCATCTACTTTGATCGAAAGCTTAGCTTTACATCCAGCGTGACATTGTTGCCAGCATTTTGGCCACATATCCCTCCTCTGACGGACTTTTAGATTTTTTTTTTTTATGGTTGACAGGCCAGGTGTTTGACCACAGCTCACCTGATGTTAAGTGAAGGCGTGGTCGAAGATGGTAAAGCACACCTAGCCTGGAATGGAACTGGCTCTCAAGTGAGGCTGCCGGAACACACCGTTAGATGTTTGGCGGCAGATTTTCAACTTGAGGGTGGTAGCTAGCCAGCCGAATACTAGAAAGTACCCTACCACCATGC
Organism: Biston betularia; assembly: GCA_905404145.2. Taxonomy (NCBI): domain Eukaryota; kingdom Metazoa; phylum Arthropoda; class Insecta; order Lepidoptera; family Geometridae; genus Biston; species Biston betularia. Next base: position 8,052,617 of record FR989882.1, on the reverse strand, counting down.
TGTGATTTCCTCACGATGTTTTCCTTCACCGGCAGCTCAAGCTCATTGTTGGGGTTTGAACCCACGCCCTTCGGCATGCGAACCTACCACGCTAACCACTGAGCTGTCATCGCTACAATGTTGTTATTGTTATTGTTTGTTGTTGTTACCTTTCAAACCACTGAACAATGGTAGGAAACACTGTTAGATTAAGTTTTTCTAGAAAAAATAGTATCAATTTCAGATTTTATTTTGTAAATATAAGATTTCAGATTTTATTTTGTTTAGTACGATTGCACTAACATAAATTAGAAAAATAACATTTCATAATAAATACTAGATCATACTTATACTAAAAAGTAATATGATTATATATTAAAACTGTAATAGATCCATCTACTTATCAAATATCGTAGTAAATCTGCCAGCATAATAGCGTACTAATACTAGCGTAATAATACCACACAAAAAAGTAATAGATCTTTTACAATTACAATTATTCTAACATTCACTATTCAACTTATTTAATCAATTCAGTCCGTGCCAGTCAAAGCCAGTCATGCTGTAGTAAAGTAGTGGCGACTTTATTGTAAGCTTCGATAGAGTTTTGGAAGCAGGCGGATTATTGTCGATTAATTGCTTTGATTTTAGTTTTAATTGGTACTTTACAGACTAGTATTAACTATGACTGGACTTCGACTATAACTATAGCAAGGCAACTTATGTAACTTAAAAATATAAAACACTTGACACTGGCAAATAGACAAAGTGATATGCAAAAAACCTCAGATAAATCTGAGCAAAAAAACAAAGAAGAATGAATGTTTTTTTTTTCTTTTGTTTTGGCGTCGCGTTTTAGCATTTGCCAGTGTCAAGTAATTATATATTTTCAAGTTTCAAAAGTTAAATAAGTGCCATCGTAGCTAGTTTTAGTCAAAGTCGTCTTTGTCAAGTCCAGTTCGTGTCAGTTAATTCCAGTCATGCTTTAGTAAAGTAGTGGCAACTTTACTACAAAGCTTCGATAGAGTTTTGGAAGCAACACGAAAACTCATGTTTCACCACATTATATCATTTTCCCACACTCGCGCTTGTAATTCGGCACTTTATGAATAAAACACCACCATTTTTATGCATAAACACTCGACAAAACACTAGTTTTGGAAAAAAATACAACGGAGCGACACGACTCTTCACGCGTTCCCACCAAAAAACCTCAGAATGAATGTTTAGGTGTCAGAGAGCGGTAAATTGCCGTCATCTGTACTGTTCAGTGTTCACTAATATTTTTTAGGACCAAAAATTTCGGTATGCAGTTCCTGAATAAATAGGTATTACTTTAAAATATTATGTAAATATATATTAATTTGTCTTAGGAAATACCAGAATAACTTGTAATTATTTTTTGAAAGGACGATAATTTTCAGCGCTTAATTTTGGTTATTGCCGGATGTGCCTCACTTCGTGTTATTCGATAATTCAAACAAACTTCATTTCAATTCATTCACTCATCTGTCTGCAGAGTTTTCTGTTCTGTCGCCATCTTTCTTTTCTTGAATTTGTCGGCACGAAGGTACGTTTTAAAATTGGATTATTATCGAAAATAAAGGGTTTTGTGCTTAACCATCTATTTCGTTGCTGGCTCAATTGCATCTCAAGTGGAATACCAAACCGTAAGTGCAGTTCGCAACGTATTTAGCCTGATATGAAAGTCGGCCATGTGGTCAGTCCTAATGGGGTTGCTACAACTACGCATTATGTTTTATGAAGGTACTCGTTAAATCTTGTAAGTTTATCATTCTAGTGCTAGTGCTGGGATTACTTATCCTACTCGATGTCGTTTGAAGGAATGTACCTTTTGCGACAGTTATAGATATTTTCGGATGCCGGTATGGACCTCAACGTGGCGCGAATGCCGCTGCTCTAACTGGTTAATTTTGTTGTAGAGAGTATAATGGGCACCGTAGAGCGCGCAGGCGATGACCACACTTCTGAGGTGGAGTCTGGAGACGAGGAAGAAGTTGTCGGTGGCGGAGAACTGGCTCAACATCTATTAAAAAGGTAAATCTTAATCTTCACTTGTAAACATAGGTTATCTATATTTGTGTGAGTTTATTCATTCCATATCGCATGTTCAATCTAACTATTCACAAGAATGGGGTTTGCCCATAGTTCTAACCTACATAGATACTAGACTATATAGTATGTTAGTATCTAGATCCTAGATAGTATGTTAGTATCTTTTCCCAAAAGAATTTAAGTACTGAAATGAAAGTATTTTAATTTCCTATTTTTTTATTTCTTTGAATAAAACCGTATGCAGCTGAGATACTTACAATTTTTATTTGGGAATGTTAAAAGGCTGCAAACCCGCAGCATAGATTACAAGTTACAAAGTAGACAATTTCTTAGCATTATCAGTAATAATCTGCCCATTTGGCATGATTCTTAATTAAAAGGGTTACCACTGTACATATAACAGCCATTAACAAAGATGAAAAGAAACAGTGTTCAATGGTACCTTGTGGAAGCAGGCGTGTGTGGTAAAGCCTTACGCATGTGCCTATTTTTATTGAGCTATTCTGTCCTTTCAAAATTTTACTATAATTATTACAGAATTGTTTAGAAATTGTATTAATTAATCTCATGCTAATGGTATATGATAAGTTGTCAATAATTGTGATTAAAATTTATGTTAATTGAGAAGGAATCACAAAAACTACCATAGAAACTATCATAGAAACTGTAATAGGTATAGAGGAATCAAATTTAGATAGAAACAAGATAACAAGAAAAAACTGAATGTGAGTCTGACACTAAGAGTAATTATTTTATATTAAAGTCATTGTAAATGCAAAAAATATGTCATAAATTCATATAATAGCTGCACAAAAAATATCACTAAACAAATAATACTCATAAACCAAAAGCACATGTGTGATGGTACCATGTGCTCATTTCTTTAAGATGAGTCACTCATTGTGAATGGAATGTGGTCAGCAAGTAATTACCTTTTTAGACTATTTGAGCTTTAATTAATTGTTAGGCCTGAGTTGTTGGAGGCTTACATGCAGCATGCATGTTATAGCTATGTAATTATACCTAATACTGCACTGACAAATATTTTGCTGCGCAGTCTGGTTACCGCACATTACCACATTCCAGTGGGAAGGTTACTGAAGTGATATTACTGGTTGGGCCAATGAGATTTGTTTGCTACATTTTTTTTTTAATGTTTAACAGGCTAGGGTTTTTGATCACAGCTCACCTGATGTTAAGTGAAGTGGTCTAAGATGGTAAATACATGTGGCCTGGACTGAAACTGGCTCTTAAGTGAGGCTGCCGGAACACACTGTTAGGTGCTTGGCAACTTGAGGGTGGTAGCTAAGCCAGCCGAGTACTTGAAAGTACCCTACCACCATGCTATGGTTTCCTCACGATGTTTTCCTTCACCGGCAGCTCAAGTTGATTGTTGGGCTGATTGCTGATTTGAACCCACACCCTTCGGCATGCGAATTGACCACACTAACCACTCGGCTATCATCGCTGCAATGATACTGTGGGCTTTATATTGTCATTCTCTGCTGATTGATACAATGGTAGTGACTCTACATACTATTAGCACACCATTTGTTATATTGCATTGTTCATATCATTGTCTCCTTAATAAATACTGTATGTTTGTTTACAAATGATTTGCCAGCATTTTAACACCAGACACAAACATAAGGATGTTACAGTTATCTAACTTCCATAGTACAAGCTTTCAGTTTAAAGACATTTAGTTTTCTCAAAAGAATTACAATTTAATTCGCTTATTTGAGAATTAAGTACGTAGTATTTTGTTGCTTTGACATTAATAAATAAGTACATCATTTATAATTGTTGAATTTGCATATTTTTGGGGCAGATGGCGCTGTGTGTAACATCCTATGATATATTTTTTTTATGAGTTAATCTTGTTTATCTGAGTCCTGGCATTATAGCTTCCATTGGCTTCCAAACACCTAAATAATTTTTTTTTAGTTTGATCAAGTATTTCAGCTATGGTTCAAAAAAAGCTCTCCAGCCATTAGAAGATTAATTATTGTCTCTTTTCTAGTTGATTTGTTTATTCTGATACTTGTGTTGGGGGCTTAAAAGTTTAAAAATTGCAATATTTGTTAACATTTCCTGAACCTGTGATTTGACTACTATTATGAAATAATAATAAAATAGTCATATTGAACTGGAATTTAGTCGAAAGTTTGTCTTGCTGAAATGCTACAAAAAACTAAAAGTTATTGTCTCACTGAAATATTTTAATGTTCTGTACCCAAAAAGACTTCAAAAACAACACAAACATATTAGCCTATTGTTAAACAACCGCTTTCTGGCTATCCTAATGTGACCTTTCATTTAAAACTTCTTACTTACAATTAAAAAAAAATACGAAACATTTTAATAACTGCTAGGCAAACGACAAAAGATAAGCAGCACCCATAGGTACAAGAAATATTTACCATAGATGTATTTTAGTGCATGGTCAAAGTATAGAAGTTAATCAAGTGCGAGTCGAACTTGCGCTTGCTTAAATTATGTCTTGACAATGTTATGTACTAGTACGGAACTCTAGACGCGCGAATACGGCTGGACCTGCCTGGTTATTTGACAAGATCAGTAGGTATATTATGATGGTTGAATGTCGAGTACCTGTCAGACAAAAAACAAATTAGAATTACCTACAAGTCTAGTGACGTAAAAAAACTACTCGACAACATGCCACCCAGCAGGAAATTTTATCATATCGCATATTTCAATCATGTATTTTTTTCATAAAAATTGGACCACAATGGCCAAGACGCGATTGCGGTTCGTTGAACTTATGACTCAGTGCGCTTGCTTCTCGCTCTACTTCATCAGTAAATACTTGTAAGACATCGTATAAACGTGCTATAGAATGAACTTAGGCGTGTAAATCATGCGAAATTCTTACTTTGTGTGAAACGGTACCATTTTAACTTACTTTATTTATTAAAAAAGGTCTTAGATTCGTATTTTTTTTGGCTTTTTTTTTTATTTAAAAACTAATGAGACTAACGAGACGCTCTCCTGATGGTAAGAGATAACGCATGCCCATGACCATTGCAGCAATACATAACTTTGAGTAACAAAACTAAAGTCTCGGGCATCGCTGCTTTGGCGCTCAGTATTTTGAGACTTTCGATGGTTAGTCTCAACAGCCCAGTAATTTCGCTAGCTGCAGTACCCTTCAAACCGGAACACAGTAATGTTTACACTGCTTGGCGGCGGGATATCTGGTACTGCGGTGGTACCTACCTAGACGACTTCCTGCTAAAGAAATCTACCACCAAGTGAAAGATAACTATTATTTATTAGCTGAATGCCTGGTATTTCGTACCCTGGGCGGGGTTGGCCTAATAATGTATGAACCTCATTCGAAGTATTGAATTTTATGCGTTTACCAACGAACATTTGATTATTTGTTATGAAATAAAAAAAAATATATATTTTGAGGACAACACTAAAGATTATTAACTTGAGGGTGGTCGCTAGACAACAAAGTACTGAAAAGTACCTTGCCATTATGTTGTACAATAGGCACTTTCCTATATCGCTTTCATAGGAAGCTAGCAAAAATTTCTTTGAAGTCTCAGTGTGGGACATCGATAGCTCATGCTTCGTTGAATCGATATTTTTAGCCCAACAGCAGACAACATTCAAATCGGTGTTGTTAAGGCGTTTGCGATCAATATTAGCAAATAAGAATTTAATGATCGTTCAATGTTTGTGAACCAGGAATAATTCGTTCGGAATCACAAAATATGTCTTCTCGAACGCATTAAGATTCCCCTTCCTATTACAATGAGCTTTTCTGTTTTCATCTTTTCTATGTTCTCAACTTATCTCACTGTCACAATCGTCCATACTTGATCCTGAACACTGTCGAGATCAATACATGACAAGAACTTTACCGTGATTATATTTTTTGTAGCGATGATAGCTCAGTGGTTAGCGCGGTCGGTTCGCATGCCGAAGGGCGTGAATTAAAACCCCAACAATGAGCTCGAGCTGCCGGTGAAGGAAAACATCGTGAGGAAACCATAGCATGCTGATAGGGTTCTTTCTAGTACTCTGCTGGCTAGCTACCACCCTCAAGTTGAAAATCTGCCGCCAAGCATCTTATAGTGTATTCCGGTAGCCTCACTTGAGTGCCAGTTCTATTCCAGGCTAGGTGTGCTTTACCATATTCGACCACACTGTCACTGAATTAACCTTTCAAGAAATTAAAAAAAATCTGGCATTGAATAGATTATTTTGAAAGTAACGAGACGAAGTAGACACTCTTCTGATGGTAAGAGATGACGTCTGCCCATGACCATTGAAGCGATACACAGAACTTTGTAAAAACAGCTGCTTTGGCGCGCTTGACATACTGAATACTATATCTCGATGAATTTTCGCTAAGTCTTGAATGCTTCGTAATTACTAAGTATAGAAAGAAACATTTTATTTAAGACTAGCGACCCGCCCCGGGTTTGCACGAATATAAAGTATGTATGTAGACTATAATGTTGTGCATAATGCATGAGTTATACATACATATAAACCATCCTCTTGAATCACTCTGTCTATTGGTGAAAATCCGTTTCGTAGTTTAACAGACTAGACGGCGGGAAGTGACGTAAGTTTTATACTATGTACAGAAGAGACGTGAGCATAACTAGAATCATTATTATTTAATGCAAAAAAATGTGAGCTTGTTGTTTAGTCATGAAAAATTAACTAATACACAGTATAATAGTTTTTCGCAGTAATAAACAGAACCACGTCAAGGATCATCGCGTCTATTCAGAAGGCAATTTGTGCGGAGGTTGTTTATTTCTTGTGAAACTGAGCTATTTTTGTACAATCGGGTCATGTTTGCTACCTACTTACATTGGGTTTCATCCATTGGATGAAACACAATGTAGATGGATTAACATTGCCAGATAGCTGATCAAAGAGTAAAGATAAATAAACTTTGGTCTTCTGTGTTAACACTTAAATAGTTTTTTATCCAGCAGTATCCAGAATATAGTTGTTCATTGACAATGATCTCCTTTCGGCTTTGTACTACCGTTCCGCGCGTCTGTATATGTATCTGAACAACAGATGTTGTTATTGATAGTTACAAACAAGACGCTCCCCTGATGGCAAGAGATAACGCCTGCCTACGTTGTACCATAAAACAAGTATAAATTAAAAAAAAAAACCCCGACAAGTGTATAGTATTATACTAGTCGAGCCCTTTTATTTGATACCGATATTGAGGGAGCTATGAAAAAATATGGAATCCGCCATTTTATGGAGACGATCATCTTGGACCGATTTTCATCAAATAGCTAAGAATAGCGTTGCCATGCGTCCGGACATAGGCTTTTTGATTGCGTGTCCGGCCAAAATAAACGGTGTCCGGCTTTTGTTAGTTAGGACTTTTACATTTAGCAAACGAGCGAGCGCCGAGCGTGGCCGAGTGTTTTTGTTGTACCTATTAATACAGACAAAAAAAAAAACAAAAAAAAACTTCAATAATGTAGGGTGTCCGGCCTAACTGGCTGGTCTTTCCGGCTATTAAGTTTGGCGATCTGGCAACCCTTGCTAAGAACACTCCCGACTAATTTACCTTTCAAACAAATAACAAAATCCAAATCGGTTCATCCGTTCGGGAGCTACAATGCCACAGACACGTCAAACTTATAACATAGTTTCCCGTCGTTTTTGCGTCGGAGGTTATTAACAAGGATAGCAGGCGAATGAATTAAAATATATTAACATGTACTGGAATTGTCAACAGCGGCTACACACGCAACGAGATGCTGGCGGCTATCACGAACCGGCTTCACGCGGAGGCCCTGGCGTCGCTGCCGCCGAACGTCCGCCGGCGTATCCGCGCTCTCCGCACGCTTCAGAAAGAGTTCGTCGATATCGAAGCCAAGTTTTACAGCGAAGTGCACGCGCTCGAGTGCAAGTACGAGAAACTCTACAAACCGCTCTTTGAAAAGGTGACAATGATCTACTTATCATTTCGTTGGATTTGTTTGTTACAATGGTTTTTGTGTTGTAGTTATTACTGTTCAGGGACTAAGTCCTCTGTCCTCTCTAGGTAAACGTGCTTCATCTTGGCAGCGCGTGGTCAAACGCAACCCCATTTTGTATAAAACAAAAAACTTACAAATACAAACCATTTATTAATAACACCAAAGTTACAGGTCATTTTTCCATTCATGTTTAAAAATTATTATCAAAATCATTACATATGTCAAAAGCAAAACAATGAAAATGAAAATGTCAATAAAGTAATATGTCACATATAAAATAATTATGCCAATATAATTAAATGTCCATATAAACAAAAATATTATAATTACTTACTAGTAATTCAATAATCTCTTAGTTTTAAATAATCGTCGAAAGTCATAAAAAAAGGTCTCTGGAAGCCAATACTGGAAAATAAGCATATTTGATACGACTTGACGAAGAAGAAGCTTATTTAACTGAAAACCTCCAAACAGCTCAGCTTTTTGATGTAAAAGTAATAAGATGAATGAAACACCCCGGATTGTGACTCCGTTGGGACCTCATTTGATTTTAACGAGTCCTAACTACAATAATTACTGTATTAACAGCGCGCTCAAATCGTGAATGCTGCTTACGAACCAAACGACGAGGAGTGCTTGAACCCGTGGCGCGATGAGAACGAAGAAGAGGAGCTGGCCAAAGCTGTTCAGAGCGCCGCCATCACCGAAGGCGACAAGAAGGAAGAGGAAACCAAGCCTGCAGAGTGAGTTACTTGCAATCACAACCTCTGAAGTGCTCTTAGAGTTGATTCTCTTTGTCTACTTTGAATAAAGTTTAAAGTATGTAAAAGCGCCATAGCCGGCAAACAAGCAGGTGGGTTTCTGGATGGTAATCATTCACCTAGTACCAAGGCCACAGCTCATTGTGAAGTTAGAAATTAATTCGATTTATGGTCAAATACACCACTAATTTTTAATTATTAGAAAATTTTTAATGGGTAATACAGATCCGTGTAAGACATCGTAAATGTGGAATCAGAATTTTGTTTATTTCATAATGCCAAAGTTATTACTAGTCAAAATTTTCGGAAATCCTGCCTAAAATTATGGACATAGCACTCATTTACTACGAAAGAATACTGTCACCGGACCAGCTGGCGGTAAGCAATGGCGGCTTTCATTGAAATATTGCAAAAACGTTTTCTTTCTCTGTCGCACTATCCCGACCGAGGCCTCCCGATCCAGTTGCACAAGCTTGCCACGTGATTTATGAATGAAATTGCAATGGACTAGGTTTAGGTTAACGCCTACGGGTAGAATAATAATCAGGAATCGCCTTTTTTTTAATATAATGTTTTGACATCGATTTCTTAAGTTTTTTTATAGATGGGTTTAGTTTTAGAAGTAGATAATGCTTTTCTAGTAATTAAAAAATAGTGGTGTATAACAGAACTCCGGATTTTCGGTGTTCACTAAACATACATGCAATGTTGTGCCTACATTGTTTATGCTCTTCTGGAATTTTCGTTATAATGAACTTGCAAATGATGACACATCTATCACCAAGCACTGACTAATCATGATTAATCAAACATGCACTACCAACTGAAGCATTATCTTTTCACAAAGAAATAGTGTCTAACGAAGCGGGTTTTCCTTAATTTTCCATTCTGTTTTAGGCCACCTATGGACCCTAATGCAAAGGGTATACCTGACTTCTGGTACACCATCTTTAGGAATGTATCAATGTTGGCCGAGATGATGCAAGAACATGATGAGCCTATTCTTAAAACTTTGCAGGATATCAAAGGTAACTTGATTGTATCACTCGCTATAAAGTTGTTGATTTTTATAGGTTAAGTTAGGTTATGTTTTTATATACATTGTATTACTTGTCAACTGATATATTAGTATGTTAGAAAGTCAGGAAGTTTTTAATAAAATTTTAGTGTATATAGATCGAAAGTCGAAACTCTTAATTGTGCACACCAAAATAATAACTTTGTAAGCTTGTTGCCACAAGTGGCGGTGTTATCGCTAAAAGCGATCTCTTCTAGGCACACGAGAGTGGAGAACTCGTTACTGATTAAGAACTGATAGATGTTGTAACACTATATTGTTTTAAAATCAATTACGGCCAATAATGATCACTTTTAAGCAAACTACATACTATTAAACTTAAATAACACACTGGACACCCCAACTAGAAAAAGAGAGATAGAAAATAAAAATTTTTGGAAGTCATCTGTCTTACTGCAAATGTCTTGTAATAGTTTTGAATTATGTCAAATAACAAAAGTTTATTGCCAAATTATTTTATAACTAGCTGTTTGTCCCGGCTTCGCACGGGTGGACATTTATTTTTTAATTAAATTCTAGTATTAAATATAGCCTCATCAGAAATAATATAAATATAACATTCTATTGGTAAAAAAAAAAATTTTGAAATTGGTCCAGTAGTTTTGAATTTATTCATTACAAACATACAAAAATACAAATTATTCCTCTTTATAGTATTAGTGTAGATAAAATGATGACTGATCTATCACCAAGCACTGAAAGCCATGACGATCAAACATGCACTACCAACTGAAGCAACAACCTCACTAGAACCTAACAGTAATATAATGGGACAATACTGACCAAATAAATTATTTTTGCAGTGCAAATGCATGAAGAACCCATCGGGTTCTCTTTGGAGTTCCATTTTGGAACCAACGACTATTTTACAAATACTATCCTTACTAAGGAGTACTCGATGAAATGCAAGCCAGATGATGAGAATCCACTTGAGTTTGAAGGGCCCGAGATCTACTCATGCAAGGTATGTGAAATACATAATTGTTAATGTTTAATTTGTATACACCTGATACATAATCAATTGTAGATTATTATTTATTAAACAAAATAAAAAATACCTTAAATTATACTATTTACAAAATGTATACAAAAAACTTAGTCTAAAATATTACTAGCATTGCATTGCATAGCATGTTATTGTAGATTACTAGCATGAAATCAAATTTAGGATTTTCTATGTTAGATTATTTAGTAGCATAATTGACTGTTTTATTCAAGCAATTGTGATTTACCACAAATAAAGACCGTAGTTGTGATTTTACTCTAAAATTATGCTCCATTTGTCTATAAATGGCAAAAAATTATTTGTATGGAAATCAAACCACCTTAAGGGACCTTTTGTCTTAAGTTATTACATGATTAGATAACCTAACAACATCTTATAGTAACCATATTAATTTTAAAAATCTTTTATGTTTTAAATAAAGTAGATTCACTTTGCAGTTGAACCAGTGAGTTTAGAAGCGTGACACTATTATCAGCATATATTATTAAAAGTTTATTACATGATGTAAAGAGATTTTCACTTACACTCATAATTTCGTTTTTGGGATTTTGGAAATCTAATGCAGGTTCAGCATATTTCATCGGTAAAAAACTATGTAGCACTGATGCCCTGGACTTTGTTTTGTTACTCAAAGTTCTGTGTATCGCTGCAATGGTCATGGACAGGCGTTATCTCTTAGCATCAGGAGAGTGTCTCGTTCGTCCCTTTATTTTTACATTAAAAAAAAAATGGGTACATAATATTATAAGTTTGTGGACATGATGACATATCTATCACCAAGCACTGAATTTATGATTAACCAAACATGCACTACCAACTGATGTTCCACAAACGTCAAAATTTGTAACCAAAAACCTCAACATGTACACAGACAAAAATATTATTTTCATAAATTCTTTTTCAGGGCTGTGAAATCAACTGGAAAAAGGGCAAGAATGTGACAGTAAAGACGATAAAGAAAAAGCAGAAGCACAAGTCCCGTGGCTCAGTGCGCACCATCACTAAGTCTGTGCAGGCCGACTCGTTCTTCAACTTTTTCTCTCCACCCGCCATGCCAGAGGACCCCAACTCTACCCTCGCTTCCGATATTCAGGTGAACAACATGTATTTTTTTTAACTATCGTAATCATTATAGCTTGTCAACTATATATACCCACTATTATGTAATTACTAGAAAAAAATTATGGCATCTTTAAAACAAAACGACTAAAATTGATGTCAAAAAAAGGTGATTCCATGTTATTATTCTAACTGTAGGCATTTACCTTTTTAAGCTATTGCATAGCTTCTATCGCGGACCTTGAGCGTGGAGACCGTGGGGACCGAATCCAGAAATTCCGTAACGAAAATAACCTAACGCCCCCCCACTCCCACCGGCACAGCGGTGATACTTTTTAGTTTTGCCATCTATCGATGAATAGTAGAACTTTTAATGCAATAGCTTTACCGCGGCAGTCCCCGAGTGCCACACGTCTTTTTTTTATGCTTGACAGGCTAGGTTTTAACTACAGCTCACCTGAGGTTAAGTGACGGTGTGGTCGAAGATGGTAAAGCACACCTAGCCTGAAATGGAACTGGCTCTCTAGTAAGGTTGCCAGAACACACCGTTAGGTGCTTGGCGTCAGATTTTCAACTTGAGGGTGGTAGCTAGCCAGCCAAGTACTAGAAAGTACCCTACCACCATGCTATGGTTTCCTCACGATGTTTTCCTTCACCGGCAGCTCAAGTTCATTGTTGGGGTTTGAACCCACGCCCTTCGGCATGCGAACCGACCGCGCCAACCACTGAGCTATCCCATAATTTGCTATGCCCATAATTTTGGGCAGGATTTTCGATTTTGGAGGATAAAATTTTGATTAGTAATAATTTTTTTCATTATGAAGTAAACAAAAATTCTGATTGCACAGTTAGATGTCTCAATCGGTCTGTATTACCCATTAAAAAAATTTCTAGTAAATAAAAAAATGTGGTGTATAATATGTAATCCAGGTCAAATTTGGGACGGTGATTACTTTGTTACTCATTTGACTTATCGTTATCAGGCCTTGCTGACCGCCGACTTTGAGATCGGTCACTACATCCGCGAGCGAGTGGTTTCTCGCGCTGTCCTGCTCTACACCGGAGAGGGGCTCGACGACGAAGACGATGACGATTATGAGGAAGAGGTTTGTATATTACGACCTTGCACACTTTAACTTACACTTTAGGGGGTTTCCAGGTAATTTGCCAGTATGTATAGGGATGGGAAAAGCTTGAATGATTTTCGATATCGCTACATAAGAAACTTTGTTTTTCTAACCTCTATTTGATGTATGACACCGTCCTAACACTTTCAAAATGATCATTTTGCAATATAATTTGTATAGTCGACATTATATCTATTAATAGGGCTCCGCTGTCAGTGACTATAATTATTTGTATAGCAATCTGGTAACGCAGAGCTTGTGAGCTGAAATCTATATAGGAAATTGACTTAAATTCCATTTGTCTTATTTATTATTATTAATTCAGAAATATTTTGCCAACTTTCTATGCTTCCCAATATCTTCAGTAGGCTTTTTGTAGCTTTGGTGTCTATTCTGTTGTTCTCATTAATTTGACAGGTCTATGTGCAATGGTTCTGTGTATTCATAGACTGCAACAACACCACTTTCAAACGGGGTGGCCCGTCTATCGTTTTAACACTTTTTCTATTACATTAGTAAAGAGTGACACACATTTTCAAATTCAAATTTAGGTTAGGAAATGGACTATGTCAAAATTTTAGCAAAAAGAGAACGATCAAAATTTTACATTCACATTAAAGTTGTCAACTAAAGAAAAGTAATTTATTTGCCACCAAATGATCGATGATAGTGCAGGATATTGTAAAAACTGAACTAAAAAAAAAATTATTAATTACTAAATAAAAAAAAAATTAATAGCCATTTAGGTATACACAAAACAAATCAAAGAAATACTAGTACATACTTGGTGAGCGGGCTTTTTCCGCATTTTAGGCCGCCGATGGGCCCTCTATGTGTGGAGGTACTTGTATACACATTTACCGACTGACTAACCAAGAGAAAAATAATATTTTAGCTTTATCTCTCGATGGTGCGACGTGGTTGTAACCTGTACTTCTGACTTTATTATGACTTGCCCAAAATGATTTTTTTCACGCTTATTAATATCGATTTTGAAGGGGCTTAATTAAAGAGGTAACAAAAGTAACAAAGTTTGTGATTGTTTTACCTATTTTTGTTACTTAATCCTCTGAAGTCGTTGTTTTTAGTGTATGGTGTTCGCTCATTCTCTTTTAGCTCTTGCAAATTTTTTGTACATGTGTAACTTTGAACAGTCTTCTGGTAACTTCGACTTTTGTCGTGGAAAATTAAGTTAGTATAGACAGTGAATTCTACAGCCATCTCTATTCTTTAGTTACCTGCATGCTAGACACGCTTGCTTAGTTATTTTATTTGCCTTCCCGAGACAGACGAAGGTACAGTATTCTATGACTTTGCCAAATTCAATGTGAAACATTAAATTATTTTTAAATTAAACCTTATTTTTCACATTTGTTCAAATACAAATACAAATATTTTATTGATAACCAATGTTACAAGTCGCTTCAAAATTTTAAATATGCCATTAAATGAGTTGTAAAACACTGATTACATGTCAACACAAAAATGTCAAAGGTATGTCAATATGTCGAACATGTCAATATTAAAAAAAAATATTGTCAATATGAAATATGTCGAATACCAAAAAAAATTGTCAATATGACATGACAAAAAAATCATAATTTACTTACTAGTCATTCAATAATCTTTAAGTTTGAAATACTCGTCAATGTCATAAACGAAGCTCTCTAGTAGCCAAGATCTTAACTTGGTTTTGAAGCACACGGTGGAAGGTGCATCCCGTAGGTAAACTTTTCTAAACTCTATAGGTTAATTTAGAAATTGTTTAAGTGTTCTCGTTTTGATTTTTAGTTAGAAGTTTTACATCAGATAAACAATATTGTTTTGATTGATTACTTTGGCATGTGCATTTTTTGTGCAAATTTTAAGTTTTTTTTTTTTTAATGGAGGTTGCAAGTTGACGATCTGTCTTATTTTTTCCATTTATTATATTATTATTAAATATTAATTATGTATGGCGCATTACAAGTCACGTCAAATCGAGACTTATATTGCGTTCCTTGAAGTTTAAATGCTTGTAACTTGTAAATAGTTTTTTTTTTATATTTAATTTTATCAATTAATATAAATAAATAAAAATAGCTGCTAGCCTATTCAATTACAAAAAAAACACGAATTTGGTTTAATTTAATGTCTTGAGTTTGGCAAAGGAATAGAGCGATTTGTTTGGTTAGAACGGTCGTCCGCGACACGTCCTGGATACGGTATCTACGTCTGCCGCGGAGGGGCGCCGACTCGCTACCAACCGCGCTGTTATGGTTTCAGGAGGATTCGTACTCTGAGGAAGACTCCGGCACCGAGGAAGTTTCGGACCCGGAAGATTGATGCGTGACTTGTGTCCGGTCACCCCTAGTGTTAAAATAGCCTCGTGAGGCGATATGCCTCCAATCTCGCGTCTCATCTATCTAGGCCGTAGGGCTCTCGTGCGCACTCTATCGCGATCATATCCCGCTCATATCTTTGCTAATTGTTTTTTTTACCAAATATTTTGTACTATCGCGAAGCGAAACGTGATATCAAATACTCCTGCGACGCGTCCGTTAAAATTCGCTAGTATTTTTGTACGCTAGATGTTGTAACCGAGAGATTTCTCGCGTTTTACGCTCTTTCTATGCATGATTTATCCATTGTCGAGATAAATATGTTTTAGAAATACTTTTTTTAAATTGTGCTTTCGAGCTTTTTTACAATAGGTTTAAAGGCGAGAATTGTATGGTGCCTTCGTGTTGTATAACATAAAATAATATAAAGCAATGCATGTTAGCTAGATAGGTATCCGGTACGATGACTACATTGCATTTCTAGACTAGTTATACATATTATTCTCGTTTTGTTTACTTATATATTTACAGTAATTATAGCGAGTATTTTTGTTTACGAATTTTATTTGTTCGTTTGTGTACTTTGAAATTTCTTGTGATATTAATGTTCTCTAAGGCTTATCTTATTGTTTCATACTTAATAAAATTTTAAGTTATGTCATTCCAACGAAATGTAGATTGTTCTGGTCGTCAATTAGTAGTTATAACAGGCCACGGGAACGAATATATCGAATCTCTTTGTGCCAAAACGCTGTCCGCATCACTTGAATGATACTGTGATCTTTCCGATATATCTATATAATATTAGTAAAACTTGACAATAGCTAGGTCTTATAGTATAGAATCTATACTATAGATGTATATTTTTTATTTATGTAACTTTTTATTGAAGTTAGAAGCTCTGGTAACTCGCGTACGGTAATTAATGGCTTAATTCTGGCATGTCTTTATGGAGACCATTAAATTGTATGCTTTTTATAAAAGTGTTTTATTTATCTTTTTTATCCTTATTTGCATGCTAAAATTGTGAGAATGCAGATGGTTGAAGAATTCACGATTCACGAGGTAACTAGATTGTCAATATGTATTATTTTGAATTCGTTGCCTGCGGTCGTATGCCTTAAGGTGGTACGATTTCCATACAAATATTTTTTTGCCATTTATGGACAAATGGAGCATAATTTTACGGTGAAATCACAGCTACTGGCATTTATTTTGGTCTTTATTTGCAGTAAATCACAATTGCTTGAATGAAACGTTGTGATTTTTTTGTTTAGAAATCGAACCACTTTAATCGTATTTGTAGCAGGTGGGGGTCAATTTTGTGTTTTTACGTGTAGATAAATAGCATCGTGGGAAAAGCGAATCTCGAAACTATTGGTCGATAAGTCACGGATGGAATATCCGCCGCATCGATAGGACCGCGGGCAACAAATGGTCATTGGCTTGTTTATTATCTGGACACGTTTCTTATTAGTGTCTCGTATGTTTTCTCAGGAGGAGGAAGAGTGCTCGACTGAGGAGAGCGAAGACGAGGAGCCGGCACCGCGGCGGCGGACCAAGAAGCCAGTCAAAGCCAGCGCCGCCGCGGGGAATCCCGCCGAATGCAAGCAACAGTAGCGCCCCTTCCAACCAACAGGCTTTCTACACCGTAGAAACCTCGCTCGGATAAACAGCAAATGTTAAGTTAGGTTAATGAAATGATTATCCAACCAATGGACATCGCGTGCTTACGACGTTTTGGGCTTGGTATGCATACATGAGCTTAAGACATGGCCTTTTAGGTATGTTTTGTCACGTTCCGTGCCTATGTACTGAGCTTTGTTTTGGTAATTGAACGCTGATTGGGTCCTTCCGTCACAGGTTCTAGCGTGCCATTGGTTGGACACATCAGCGGAATAGGGCTATTGTGTTATAGTTCGCTCGCAGTCTATGAGGTGGAGATATGTTGAATCGATCACCGTAACTGAAGTGGGATTCACTGCGGTAAAACGACTGATATCGAGTATGTTTCAGGATACATTAGAACCTCGCATTAAATTCACGATTGGACTTAACATTCCTAGATACTTTTTGGGTTGAATGTATTAAAATGGAATGTCGCCGTCTTGATTATTTTTTTTTGTCCATTAGTTAAAACTTGTGGTGCTTTAGGCTCTGAAGTAATGTGATCTTGCATTGCCTGTTTGTTAACAGCTATTTTCCTTTTTAAGTCTTTAAGACTGTAATAGTTCTACGAGATGTGATTACCCGTTTATGGAAATCGAGTTATCACTGCAGCTATGATTCCAAAATTTAACGACTTTAGTTGATACTTCACCACATATACTTATTGTACTTCCAGTGGCATCATTGTTAGACAAATTAAATGAAATTGTGGCTAAATAAAATCTTTAGAGGTAGAATTGTGTCTGTTAGGCAATTACTACTAAGTATTATATCATTGTATCAGGCAGTAAAGGCTAATAAAATCTGTAACGCCAGTGGTATTATATGAATAACACTGGAATATAGTGATAAGCTGCATTATGGCAAAGTCACACGGTGTGTTAGGGCAACAAAGGGGATGCTAACATTCATTACCTTCCCAAATTGCCTCGGTCTAGTCGGACGAGTCTACAACTAAAGGTCAGTTGTCAACTGTTTAGACTAGTCTTGGGGTTCTTTGATTGAGTGGTTGCAATGTTGCACCATCCCCTTGGGCAATATGTTGAAAAACCACCGCCCTGCCACAATCCATCGTGTGCCCTAGCTCTTTGTTACATCAATCTTATAGAATATTTGTACACACGAACATTTTTAAAATAAATACAATGATTAAAAACGTCTTGTTTATTTCCAATTGCTAGGTAAGTGCATCCGTTCCGCCATTGTAGTTAGCTTACCGATAAACATTTATTTTGTTTTTGTCTCACTGCATTTGGCAGTGCACAATTTGCTTCGATATTTTTAAATATTTTGTGAAAACTATGCGAAATAAGTCAGTCACGATATTTGTTTTAGTTGAGTCCGGTCATGCTGTAGTAAAAAAGTATACAAAATATGCCGTTTTCGGCGACGATGGCTAGTTTCTACGTCTTTATCACTTGAAATATCCACAAACAGTCGTTACGACAGCAGATTGTTAATTTTGTGGCTCTTTTTTTTATCGTTGACATTCTTGATGTTTGACCACAGCTTACCTGATGTTAAGTGAAGGCGTGGTCGAAGATGGTAAAACAAACCTAGCCTGGAATGAAACTGGCTCTTGTAGTAAGCTTACGACGAGACGCACCCAATAACAAATTTGATGCAAAATGCAAATCTTGTGTTACCATAATATAGACCGAGTTAGCTGTACTATAGGTTGGCTGGTCATTAAGTAATAAGATGTGACCTATATCAATAGGCGTTTAGAATGATAGAAGTTACGCAAATAAATCTAGCAGGACTAGCCAAGTAACATTTGAATAGCGTTAACGCTAACAGAAAAGTCAAGAATGTTTGGGAATGATATTCCAAAACTCCATCGAAGCGTACTATAGTAAAATCGCTACTACTTAACTAAAGCATGATTGGACTTCGACTATAACTAGCAATAAAACTTAACAAAATATAAATCACTTGACACTGGCAAATGCTCAAAATGCGACGCCAAAATCAAAGAAGAAGAATGCTGTTGACATGTCACGTGGACAGCTTATGTCAATCCCGTACTTTTTTGGATTTCTTCTTTCATTTTGGCTCCGCATTTTATGCATTTGCCAGTACCAAGTGTTTTGATGTTTTCAAGTGTCATAGGTATAAAAAGTAATCAAAGTCCAGTCTAGTCCGTGTCAGTCAAATTCAGTCATGCTTTAGTAGTAGCGACTATACTAAAAGCTTCGATGAAGTTTTGGAAATAACACGAAGTCTTGTTTCACCACATTATACCACTTTCACTACTTAATGAATAAAACACTACTATCTATTTCAAAACACTAGTTTTGGAAAAAAATACAATGGGGTGACATGACACTTTCCGCGTTCCCGCCAAAACTCCATAAAATTATCTATTAGCGTTAACGCTATTCAAATTTCAAATGTAACTACTTGGCTAGACGATCGGCAGGTCTACTAGAGCGTTTTGTACGAGTAGGTACAGTAGATAAAAATATGGTTAGATTTTTGTGTAAGTTTACGTCGTCGAGTAGCGACATTGTATCTACCAACATTCGATAGCCTGCGCCGTAGATTCGGCCTTGTTTTTAGGGTTTGAAAAATTGTATAGGATTAATAAAAAATCGACAGTTATTATAAGATCGATTTATTTAACTTTCAAAGATGTAACAACGTATTTTATCACGATTTGTCTTTTATTACACCGCGATCAGATCTGAGGTTTATAAATAATACATTCAATATACTCCTAGGGTCTACTTCATGACTAATTAAAACTAAATTCACAACGCGTGTACCATACAAATATGTAGATAATTCAACTAATTTTACTAAGAAATTAAAAATACGTGCATTTTAGCCAAAAAGTAGACCAAATTAAAACTAGAAATTTAATTTAAAAAAAAAAAAACTATTTCAATGAACTGGCAAAATAATATGGCTGTAGGTCATATTTTAGCGGTGTTAAGTAGTTTTGTACTCTAATGTTGGGAAGTGTTTTTTAAGTAGAATATAATATTGCATTAGAATACAACTGAAAATTTTCCGCCTACTGTCTTTAGTTGATCCTGAGATTTTTTCCACTTGATTATTTAAATCAAGTGGAAAAAATCTCAGGATTCATTAAGGACAAAATTTGCAAAACTTGTTGCCAGACTGAGCGGGCGACATTATTTGCTACTAATGAATACCTTGCACTAACGATCTAGTTTCACACTGATAAAGGAAGCACAAGTTTACTCTCATACCATAAATCGGTAGAATCTCATATCCTACAGTTTTGCTATGCATAAAATATTGAATTGAATGCAGAACAAATTACTTAGTCCATTCTTCCAAAAATAAAACATATACATATTAAAAAAGGAGCCAGAACTGAACTAAATATTAATTAAATACAACCATGTAATAAAATGACAATAGCTAATTGTAAATGTATACAAAATTTGAGCCATGAATGGTTCAGTCTGCAAAATTTTAGCACCATATTGTCTTAAAATTAATCTAGCATCTCAGTTATATAACGATGCTTAAATTATGAACAAATCTTCTAATTAAACAATTAATACAACTGAGCGACAATTTACAGTGACAACAATAATACCGCTATCATAGTAAAACGAATAATAGGGAATGACAATATATGCTGTTAACATCGGTTAGGCCATAAAGCTGTAAATTCGGAAGACAAAAGTTGTGTCACTGATCACTTACATCAAGTATAAGTTATGTGTGAAGCTCCCAAAGTTTGCAAATCGCAAAACATTTGAATTCGAAAGATGTAGGTTTCTGCAATTTCACAATAACGGTCTTACATTGGTTAAATTGAATCTATGCTTAAGGAGTTCACAGAAATCATTGGCTGAGCAAAGAGAGGCCCTGAATGTGCAGCAACACAATCTTCGCGATTTTAGTCGAGTAGTAATATATTTTAAATATTTCACTAGCGACAAACATATACCATCTCTAGACTTTTATTAGTCTTTTGTATAGTTTTAAACTCAAAAAACTATAGACTTCAATTATTTTTTGTACAGACGGCAGATAAATTGGCAGATTTTAATTAAGGCTTTTGCCCGATAACATACACCCATGCGGAAATACTTATTTACCAGACTTGACATGTCAGGTTTATAGACCAGAGAGTTGTCTGGTAAATTCTATAATGTAGAATATAATCAGCAAACTTTAAACTATATGCAATAAATTTTGAGTAAGTACTCGACGTTTCATTATATAATATTTCTATATCTTTAGCATATTAAGGCTAAGCCTTTATTTACGGGTAAACGGCTCCTATACAAAGTTGGTCGACGATAACGACACTTTGTGGCTGCCTATGAAAAATGACGATTTCTTAAAATAACCTAAGCAAAATAGGTTATTTTTATACGCTTATATGTAATAAATAAACTTGCAAACAGACAATTCGGGACACAGGCCGGACTTATTCAACATTCCAATTTACACAAATGGTTCACAATTTTTAAAAACGTAATATAACAATTACTTACAAATCGTAAAATTATTTTACCTTATATTGCTCAAGTCTGCGGGCCATATCGTTCGCACCAATACACAAACACGCGTGCGAGCGAAATGGAACGCTATTACTATAGCTACAAGACTTACATAATCAGACCCATGGTCTGATCACATCCTCAGCACGGTAATACAATACCTTTTAAGTATTAAATACCTATACATAATTCATTTTCAAATTAAAATGTATAAAAGAGTGATGATAAATCAACCTACAAACGTGCTAAAACATTAAAAAAAACCCCGGGAAATATTAAAAATTATGGTATACACATGACCGTTATATCCTTTCATCAGTAACAAGTAAATAAATAAAATAATCTACATGGAACATGGTCCGAAATATGTCACCAGAACCTATTTAACGAGAAACGTGTAACGAAACATTGAATCGAGAAAAAGATGAATTTTAAGCAATGTTGGTTCTAAGTAACATTATTGGCATATTTCGGACCGCGACGTTTCATTGAAGACCAAAAAAAATTAAATTTTTCTAATAAACTTTTAGTTTAGTTTGAAATAAACTGGTAGAGCCTCCAGTTAAGTCAACAGAGAAAGTGGTCGCATTGAACAAACTTGAAATGATTATATAATGCAAACTGACGTTAATTTTGGCACGTTTTCGTTTTCTGAACAACCGAGATTGTTTGAAACAGTGCACTTGTATTTTATTCATACAAGATTAATCACGTTTAAATAAACTGAAACTTCGACTACACTTTTGTTTACATATAGTGTTTTATTTTTACGGAGTGGAAAAATAGTTTTATTTTAAGGTACGGAAACTTCGAAAAATTAAAAGTCGAAAGGATTCTATCATGATAACCTTTTGACCAACTCTAAATATTTTTGTTCAGAGTGACATTTATCTATGACAGGTTGGTTTTTTTTCGCGATTTCAAGGTTATTGTTGTCGTCATTATGCACCTTGCTCATAATGAAGAGTACAATAACCTCGGTTTATATAATTGATAGGTACTGCCGTTCGAGACCCTGCGTAGTCGGAGTACACGGGATAAGTAAACCTGAGTAATTTTGTACTAATAAAAAAAAAATAACAATAATAATTGACGAATTATTTAATAATTAGTATCCTACGGAAGTTTATTGGGTCTCTTTTGGATATAAACTAGGCCTGCGGACGTGCCTTTATCTGTATATGCTATAATACAGCTTATGAAGTACACAACTCGTTACGAAATTTCACTCCATTACATTCCATCGTGACATCTACTGCTATTATACGTACATTGGTGTGATTTGTGACAATTTCCTTAAACGAAGTACTTAACTAAACGACAGATCTTGTACTTAAGAAACAGCTGTTTAACATTATATCAGCTTAAACATTTTGAGCCAATCTGCAATATCAACACGATTTGAGATACTCACTGAGACCCTTCTAAGATTTGATTTTTACCTCTTACTTATTTAAGTAATTGTGACAAAGTCTTCAACAAATAAAATATTTAGTTTTTTACTTTTTAAGTACCTTTATATCCGTAGATATATTAGTTAATAACGCATATTGCAACTGTTTTTTTGTAATGTAAAAAATAATGAGACAAATGAGACGCTCTCCTGATGGTAAGATATAACGCCTGTCTATGACCATTGCATCAATACACAGAACTTTGAGTAACAAAACAAAGTCCAGAGCAACACTGCTTTGTTGCTCATTATTTTGAGACTTTCGATGGTAAGTCTCAACAGACCAGTTATTTCGGTAGCTGCAGTACTCTTCAAACCGGAACACAGTAATGTTTACACACTACTGCTTAACGGCAGAACATCTAGTATTGTCTCCCAAGACTTGGCAATAAAGTTACTTTTTCTTTAATCTTCCAGATTATTTTCGTTTGACGCTTAGAGGGTTTACTAATAGACTAAGGAATTTATTCATCGATATCTCAGTCAATTTGCTAACTAGGGACTTACTGTTTGCATTGTAGGCAGTGTTTTTCATGGGCTTATAGTAGCTATATAAGCTACAAAAACTTTTAGTAGTGAAAAGGACCTATTTTAAGAAGCGACCCTTTTCAATGCATGTGTGTACCTATATGTCCAGAGAAGATATTCAATAGCGTGCGAGTTTCAACCGCAAACACACCAATGACAGAACAAGGCTGTTAAACTCTTTGTGTGCCCAGCTGTGAAATAGAACAATCACCAGCTTTGCTGTACATAAAAGTCTGCCTCAGACAGATGCAGGCTACGATAGCGGTTAGAAATGCGGTCGGCTATAATGATGGTCACGTCTTGCCTAGACTACCACAACTTGTGTTAGCGGACACGGTAGCAACAGGCGAGTTGACACCCGAATGTAAGCCTATTTATTGAAAAAAAAAAACAAAACCCTGATCCACATAAGGATGGCTTGTGGCCAGCTATATTCGCAAAGACTACCACAAACCATGTCGATTTGGCGCAAGCTGAAACTGGTGTAATGTAAAACAGCCTTCTCGATCAGACCTTGGCAAGTTCTGTGAAGACAGAAGTAGGTTGAAGTAGGCGTCACGCGGGAGTCTTAGTTTTCTTCCCAAAAGGCAGGTGAAGGCGACGCTTTCGAGGCTTCGGAAGACCTTCGTCGTCCATTAGGGACGAGTCTGTTGATTCTTCTTCTGGCGGCGTGTTGCTTGACGGAGTTGGCGTATCTGGAAATTACAATTTATATACGTTGATAAGTATATTTTTTTTTTCATCTAGGTAGGTACATACTTCCGCTGTATCAGATATTCTGCCGCTTAACAGTAGTGTGTTACTTGTGTACCTACCTGTTTGAAGCAGTAGGGGATATAGATAAAACTAATGGCGCTAAATATATCTTGAGTTACCTTTACTGTTATCGTAATAAAAAAAATCTCAAATCACATGCAATTTTTCTTATACAACTACTCGACAACTCGGCTCAGACTCGACTGACGAAAGAAACAAACGACTAGCGTGCGAGCTGGCGGGGGAAGCCCCCCAATATGTATATCCGCCACTGGTTTGAAGGCAGAACACCGAATGTCTCAAAGTAGGTACTTAACATGGACCAAATCAGCGTTACCGTGGACTTTGCAATGATCATGGTTCGTTCGTGTCATTAGGTCCCGCAGCTTAAAGTAGAAAGGTAAGAGATCGTACAAATACAAATATAAAAAATGACTAGTCGAACCGCTATATATAGATAGATAGATATAACTCTTTGTTGTGCACATCATAAATGGAAAAGAGTACAGATAACAAAAAACCTAATTCTAATTGTGGTATAACTAGTAAGTGTTATTCAAAGTCATGCAAAACATCACTTAAATCATCAAAGCGTTTAAAGGCTTTCGCGGACCATGAAACAGCAATAACATAAACTATACCTGTAGGCGAAGTACACCGACAAGTCGCAATGGGACGCAATGGAGCTTGCGCATCAAAAACCGAATCACGTAAACTGATTTTTGCGACAAGTTAAGCCATGTGTTAAGGACATGAATAAAAAGTAGTCTTGTACCTACTTGTACTTGTACATCTATAAGGGTATAAGCCGAATGTATTCTAACATGTACAATTGTACATACACACAGACAAACTACTACATCTATACTATTATAAAGAGGAAATATTTGTTTGTTTGTAATGAATAGGCTCCGAAACTACTGGACCGATTTCAAAAATTCTTTCACCGTTGGGAAGTTACACTATCTCCGGGTGGCATAGGCTACTTTTTATCCCTGTATTCCCACGGGAACGGGAACTACGCGGGTGAAGCGAGGCGTACGCTAGTTTATAATGTTAGCCAGATTAGGTTGCGTCGCATTGTCGCATTTTTGTGAACTCCAAATATCGTAGCTATTGCTTTTTCTGCAGAAGCCTTTAAAATGCCTTTCTACTTTATTTTGAAAACATTAGTTTTGTGCACTTCCTTGTTGTGTTGTTACTAATTTATGCAATATTTAATTAAATAAGGCGCTTCACAAACGTCGCCGTCAATTTCGTTGTTATTTCCATAAAAATGGTAACTTTGTGTCACACGCTTCTGATTTAAAGCACACCACTCACTGATGACGATAACTCATTCCAATTTCATCAGATCTGCAGCAATAGAAAAAAAAACAATGCTTGCATAGAATTTTTATCATATATCTTCAAAGGGACGTCAGTGGGGATGTTGGGAACATTCTTTTGTTTAGAGTTCATTAATACATATTTTTTATATTATTCACGACAGTAATTAGCTATGTGCTATAGAAGAAAAATAAGTATTGAAATCTTTCCGATTTAGTTAATCTTTGTTTAATATACCCATACCTAATCATTCTGACTACAGATTGCACAAGTCCATTTGAACTCTGTGAATGTAAGAGCAAGCCGAAACCGCGCTTGTGCATCTCTAACACCGTGCCACGGATCTGGTGGCAAAAAGCCTAAAAGTCTGGTGGCAAATGGCCTCTGCGGTCAACGATGATAGGATACCAACCGTATATCTACAGCGATTTCTGCTTAATAAAAGGCCAGCGGTCACTGCGGTCAACAAACAGGATACAAACCTTCATGCAGCGGTTTCTGCTTAGTGAAAGGCGTCCGAGGCGGCGGCCGCGGGTCGTCAGCTAGCGGTACGACGTCAGTACTGCGCGAGCGCACGATCTGTCCGGAGGACATCGGCCGCCGTGGAGGCGGGAGAGGCGCACCGCGGATTGACGCGCGCAGTTGCGGTTGCGACATTGAATGGTTTGAACGCGTCAGGTCTTCGCCTGTCCAATTCACACTGCACACGAAAAGTATTATTTTTTTAGTAGAAAAGAAGGACTTAGACAATGGTTGTTTGGAAAAGATAAATATTTACTATGGAAATTGATATAGTTACCAGAATACGTATTGATATTGTATTCAATTTATACGGGATTACTCATGTATAAAAGGTACTGATTACAAATTTACGTAATTATTAAATATTACTTTTAAAGTTATGAAAAATAAATTTAAATAACTTTCATCCCATTTAGCCTTAGAGCAATTCGGAAGAAAGTCGCCAACCATTCCCGTATGTCAAAACCGTATGAAAAAAGCACAAACAATATGGACGTCGTAACATTTTTGTTAAATCATTTTCGAGGTGTTAATAAAGTTTTAGTTTGAGCCTTAGATAAATTCCACAATCCCATGAATATGAAGCACATCTCCTCCAAAGCACACTACCGAGTTTCCGAAGTGACAATACATTTTAAATAAACATTTTACTTACTTATCCCCACCAAGTACAAATTGCACTTGGTCTCTTCCTTGGTCCCTCCTAAAGTCTGTGACAGGACTCTTCCGCACGTCGTTATTGGTTTTGACTTTTAACTCTTCGGAAGATTGTTTCCTTTCTTCCAACCTACTCTGTCTGTCTTCTGCGCGCCGCTCGCGAGCTTCTTGTGCCAGACGTTCTTCTAGTTGTAACCTGGAAAGTGTACACAATAGAATTAAAAAACTAACCGATTTGAAATGGGTATGCTGCGATGGAACCATGGACCGTTTTAATAAGGATATACACATAAACAACGGAACATTTTAGAATAGGTATGATGAAAAACAATGGAACGCGTACAAATACGAGTACGAGTCAGTATGCTGAGAAACAATGGAACGTTTTGGAATAGGTATGATGAAAAACAATGGAACGCGCATCAACACGAGTACGAGTCAGTATGCTGAGAAACAATGAAACGCTTTGGAATAGGTATGATGAAAAACAATGGAACGTTTTGGAATAGGTATGATGAAAAACAATGGAACGTGCATCAATACGAGTACGAGTCAGTATGCTGAGAAATAATGGAACGTTTTGGAATAGGTATGATGAAAAACAATGGAACGTTTTGGAATAGGTATGATGAAAAACAATGGAACGTGCATCAATACGAGTACGAGTCAGTATGCTGAGAAATAATGGAACGTTTTGGAATAGGTATGATGAAAAACAATGGAACGCACATAAAAACGAGTACCAGTCAGTATGCTGAGAAACAATGGAACGTTTCAATATGGGTGTAGTGTAGGTACATAGAATCACAGGGACACTAAGAAGTGCTTAAATAAATTGGCCGTAAGGTTGAATATTTAACAGCATTATCCTGATTGATATGAAATCGACATGGAGTTGGCAATGCTATTTGTGTTTTTGCGATCTAAAGTTGGACTGTAGAAATCGAAACATATTTTGTGCAAGAAATATCTGTCAATTATATTATTTTAGGTGTATGACTCCAATGGGGTATAGCGACACAATATCGATGTAAAAGTTAGAATTTCTGTTACAATAGCTGAAAACTACACAAGCTGACATGTCACCTCAAGTATGAGTCTATAGATTTTAGTATCTAAGTTTATAAAGTTTAGTTTTATTAATTGTCGTTTTCTCCACTCACTCTTCATCAAAAGTCTTTGCAAATTCTCGAATCCCGACAAAACTGAAATTTTAGACAGTGTTAGGATACAAACTAAAGTACAAGAAACAATGTTAGTAATTTGAAAACATAATAGCGAAAATATGTTAGTCTTTTTGTAGAGACACCATTAAATTATACATAACCGCGAAATAGGCTGCAGTCAGATTGTTTTTATTAGTTCATACGGGGTATAAAAGGAACAACCGAAAACGTAGACAAGTAATATAGAGCTGGTGATTACTGATACAATATGATAAAAAGATGCCAATATTAGAGGTCAACGAACGGGAGCATCAGCTGATACTATTTTGAAGTTGTTAAATAATAAATTAAAATGTATTTTCTTCGCGTTTTTGTTAATCGTAACATAATATGCGCCTCGCGGGCACACCTGCGTTTTCATTCGGCATTCCAAATCTATTAAGACTTTACAGTGTGTAAAAGTAACAAACGTATACAAAGAGACAAACTTTCGCATTTTTAATACTAATTGTAATAATAATTTTCTCATTTTCAATAAATTTTTAAGCTGTTCGCTGATTAGTTTTAAGATTTTTTTTAACTAAGCCTGTCACACTAATATTATAAAAGGGAATTTTAAATAAAACTAAGAATGCAGATAGCTTATTTATACCTACTTATTTATCCTGGGGGCGCTGATAGACTTTACTAAATCAAATATCACATCAGTCAGCTACCCCACTAGGATCAAGCAATAGAAACTGCTTACCTTGCTTCGGCGAGTCTAAGATCCAGAGGGTAATGCGGGGCATCCGCTTCACTTCCCGAAGAATCTTCGCGCCAACCAAAGGCGTCCGTTACTGTAAATTAACAACACGAACCATTTTACCTTATCTACGTTCTAGAAATATTACAATGTTAACAATATTTTTTTAACGATAAATTATAAATCTATTAGTTTTTTCCTTTTTTCTGTCCCGTGTACATTTTATCAAATAAAAAATTAACTATGTTGTAAAAGCATGTATGAAACAATATGTATATGAAAACAATAAATATAAATAAAAAGCTATTAAGCACAATATATTCATAACAAATCTTACCTGCATTATGCCAAATGTCGCTATAAAACACTGATAAAGCAAAAAAAAAAAAAAGTATCTAGTCTATGGTGAAAACGCAAGGCTCTAGTGGATAAAAATGGCGGCAAAAATAAAACAAAATCACAATCGTAAAAAGCTTTCAAACGTGCATTATTACAAAAGATATTGTCTATGGATTTCTAGACTTCTAACATTTCAGAAGCAATAATAAAAAGCCAATTTAATCAGGGGCTATTAATTAAAAGTACGTTTTAAGTAAAAAGCAGTATTTAGAAGCATGATAAAGAAATGTATTTTCGATTATTTTCTATATGTTATTTACCAGCTATTTTTTTTAAGCCCACCAGTATTTCGCACGACATATTTTTCGTCAAATGCTTCCAGCATTTTAGTAGCTTATGGTATTTGTGACGAAAGATAATTTTTTTTTTTTTTATAGCTGACAGGCGGTGTTTGACCACAGCTCACCTGATGTTAAGTGACGGTGTGGTCGAAGATGGTAAAGCACACCTAGCCTGGAATGGAACTGGCTCTCAAGTGAGGCTGCCGGAACACACCGTTAGATGCTTGGCGACAGATTTTCAACTTGAGGGTGGTAGCTAGCCAGCCGAGTACTAGAAAGTACCCTACCACCATGCTATGGTTTCCTCACGATGTTTTCCTTCACCGGCAGCTCAAGCTCATTGTTGGGGTTTGAACCCACGCCCTTCGGCATGCGAAGCGACCGCACTAACCACTGAGCTATCATCGCTACAGATAATAGTTCAAACCCGTTTTATTACTTCATTGTCATGCATTTTTACGTTGATTTTTCCAGCACTTAGTAAACAACAATTTCCCCTGAAAGTGCTTTAAAATTAGCAATAATAACAAGCTCCGCTAACCAGACACTGCGTTATTTACTTTTTGCTAATTGAATGTAAACAAAATGGACGATCGGCAATCATTGAAAACTCTAGTCTACTTCATTACGCTTCAAACAGATATAGGGATACTATTGCCGCGGACTAACGGGTGCAAAACAAAGGGAAACATGTATTTATCTCCCTTGTAGGTCAGATGGCGTTCCACAGTAATCTGCGGCGAACTAAATCCGGTCTCTCAAGTCTGTTAAAATTTGCGAGAATTACACTAACGTTAGAAAAATATATTAAAAGTTACACACGTTTACGTTAATGTGTTTCCAATCACGCCCGATATCGAGGCGCTGCTGTCCCAATTTTCATATTTTTTTTCTATCAATCACGTACAACGTAATCACCAAAAGTGTCAATGCTTACCCTTTAAGTCACGTTTTGTTTACAATTTAATTGGATGAAATCACATGCAAGGATAAAGGAGAACCCCACACCAACGAATAATATACAGAGGAGTGTGAACAGGTGCACTTTAGCTACCCAACATGACATCGTTGCAGATATTCGTTCATCAATCATCATGAATATACAGTGTCTCCGCATAATTACCAATCATTGGTTATATAATCCTTCATTGATCTAAATTAGTAACGATACATCTATTTTGACAACCCTGTTGGCTCATTGGTAGCATATCTGCCTTAAGAGCTGAAGGGTGCGGGTTCGATTCCCGCTCAGGACAAACATTTTATGTATCAACAAATGTTTGTTCTGTATGTATTATAAGTATGCATTTACAAAAAAAATATATAATGTATTCTACCAGTTATCTGACTTCCATCACACAAGCTCTGCTTAGTTTAGGGTCAGATGGCGCTGTGTGTAATGTCCTACGATACGATGCGATATTTTCAACATAACACAGGGCTAAATTAAAAATGTTCAAATACAGTACTTTTACTCCTATCGCCATGTTTGCTTTAAGTACCTAAGTATTACAATGAATTTGTTACATCCAGTTAAGTGAATCGATATTTTTTAATGAATGTAGAAAGACGTTTTTTTTTTTTTTTATGCCGTGACTTTTAGACGTAACTTAACTCCACACCATTTTTCTCTGTATCCGTTCTATGACATGTTGACTAGTAAAGAAACAACAGTTATTTCATACATGCTTTCACTAATTGTCTATAGTGCCTGAAAGCTTCCTAGCGATTGTGACAGATTGTGTATACATTTCCACGATTTATTTATTTAATTTCCATAACATTAGTTTTACAGATACATGTTTCTTAAAATTAAACAATAAATAACAATGTATGGCTTATAATTATGGTAAGTAAGATCATATTGTTTTACTAGATCTAAGTCAGGAACTTGACTAACCCCTTAACTTACAGGTATCTAAACACATATACCTATATATATATTTATAAATATATATATATATATATATATATATATATATTATATATATAAATGGTTAAAAAATGGGGTGACATTTCAAGATCACGAAATTAGACTTTTTTTTAAATTTTTTACTTTAAATATGAAACGCAAAATAATATAAAAAACTTAAAAACTAGGATGCTGCCGGCAGCGGGGCAGGGCTCAAGAAAAATAGCTTATTATTATTATTATTAATTTTAGATAGAAAGCGAAAAAAAATATCGTTTTTAAATTGAAAATTAAGTACATTTTAAGATATTGCTTAGCAAATATGTATAGAGCTTTGAGCACTATTCAATAAAATCTTACATATTTAAATCGTTGTATAATGATTTTAATTTTATAGGCTTTAGTTGAAAAGACTTACAGATAATATTGTCTTTTCCATTAGAAAATGACTGCAAATTTTTAGTAAATTTAGGTTTGTCAACTAAATTTCTTCAAAATAGGCCCCAAGGAACAATTAATATTAAGTAAACGCTTTAAGCTTATTAGGTACTTTGAAGACATAAATAGAAAAAATATTATCACATTCTTGTAACAAATGTACAACAAAGCATGTCTTTTAAGATAACAATTGTATTAATTAGAAGCTCTATAAAATAACCTATATTTATTTTAACAATCCAAGAGTTTGGTAAAATGTCTCATATAATTTTTATCATGCCTAATCCAAATAGAGACATTCATCTGGATTTGACAAGCGACAGCGAGCTGTGTAAATCAATCAGCGACGTTAAACTTGACAAGAAAAATGATTTACAAATATAAAAATTGTTTAGGTACCGCCGCTACCACTGTCGTGTACCTACTATCGCTGTCTAAAATGTAGACATAGTACTGACAACTAAGTCGATTTATAAATGCGACAAATTTTATAAACTATGTATACAAAGAAAATCGTCTTTGCTGCGTAAATTAAGCTAATTCTATTATTGCGACAATTTTCTGAAGTGTTGGCTACACGCTCCAGCCGATAAAAATAAAACGTATTGACTGATGGTTGACCCTTAGATTGAAAATAAGCTTGGTATTTAGTTAATTCGCGAGCAATTGTTAGCAAGTATTAGCAGTGCGCAATTAAATCTTCCACACTTATCATAGACGTCCGAGCTATAAACTATGATTTTTTTTTTTTAATGTAAAAGTAATGAGACGATCGAGGCGCTCTCCTAAGAGATAACGCCTGTCCATGACCATTGCAGCGATACACAGAACTTTGAGTAACAAAACAACGTCCAGGGCATCGCTGCTTTGGCACTCACGACTTTGAGACTAGATGGTTAGTCTCAACAGCCCAGTAATTTCGCTAGCTGCAGCACCCTTCAAACCGGAACACAGTAATGTTTGCACACTACTGCTTGGCTTCAGAATATCTGGTACTGCGGTTGTACCTACCTAGACGACATCCTGCTAAGGAAATCTACCAACAAGTGAAAAGTATGAATGAACATTATTCCACTCAACGATAAGCCGACACAGTTAGAGTGAACAAGTGAGCTGTGATTGTTTGTGAATTTATATTAGATGACGTATCATTACGTTATTTTATCGTCAAAACTAAGTCTCTCTATAGAAAAATGTCAAAACAAAAATGTATAATTGTTCTATTTACTGAATATTATATTTCCAAAAACGTACCAGTGAGCTGGAGAGAGATGGCTGTAATAAAATGAGTCTTGCGATAAGTCCTACTTTTCATAATAAGAGTGTGTAGCCAACATAATTATAACTAACTACTAACTTCATTTATTTACTAATTTGAAATCTTAAACTTGGTTAAATCAATTATAAATATTTAAATAGATACTTTGTACGATTAGCTTCTGTTTTGTACAAAAACTAGTTAACAATGTAACATTTTGTTTAGTTAAAAAAAAATACTTAATTGAAACTATGAGCAAATCATGTCTTTTTAGTGATAAATACTTTGTATAAACATTCCAGTAAAATCATTAAACGAATCCACGGCATTGACAATCCATTCCGCGTAACCCAATAAAAGTACTAGCTTTACCTAACTTGTCAAGCAATATAAGGTAAACAAAACATAAGTGGAAGACGTTGAAGTTTTACATCCAGTTAACACAAATAGGGCCCAAAATGAAAATAAAATCAAAGAACCGCAATCCATATGTGATGTAAAATGCATTTTAAACTCTTTCGTTTCTAAAGTAGCTCACTAAAGTGTCCTCCAAAGTGGTATAGATTCACACCGCTATGGCAAACTGGTTTTATCTAACTTATTAAACTATAAAAAAAACGAAAAACCCACCCTTTCAAGACTTATTCTTTCAGAAAAAATAGGATTGTTTAACTTCCAGTTATTATAAATAGAGAACCTATTTGTTATATTAGTGTTTTCGTGTTTGTTATATTAGTATAACAAATAGGGCTTTTATGGGGTAGGGTAGGGTCTAAACCCTATTAGGGTAAAAAACATACTAACTTCACACAAGACAAATAAAATCAAATCATAGGATTGCAATTGTAAGTATCAATTTAAATGCATCGACATGTCGATAGCAGTCTTTACCTGTTCTGATTTATTTTCATGCCATGCTGTGGGTTCGAATACAAATGAAAGCGCCAATTCGTTTAAAGATCTAAATCTATTTATAAGCGTGCACTAGCTGGTCTGGTCGCGGCAACCATATCAAGATTGTGGTCATAGTCGCGACTAAGCCATATAATGCACGCTAACATGAACACGACAAAGATTGTCTGATTTACAGAAAAAAAACCAAACAAAATCTATGGAGGATTGTGATACATGCATTCTTAGATACAATATAGCTTTGACTACTATTGGCCAATCAAGCAAGTCAATTTAATATTTCGTGTTTTTAATTGCTACTAAGCTGCATGAAGCTGCTTCGCTATCACTCATGCCATCATCATTGGACATTCCACCCAACTCACTGGAGCTACTATGCCAGCGGCCCAGAGCCTCGCTCCGATACTTCAAGGAACTGTGTTGGCTCGGGTTGACACTGGTAGGGGGAAATGCACAATACACCCCAAGCGGGACGTCACTGCAGCCTTCTTTATCCCATTCCTGGGTATCTCTCTAGCCTCTCTCTTGTTATGCTATCTGCCTCGGTCCTGTGCCAATCTGATCCAGGTTCGACGCGCGACGGTGACAATATCGTCGACCCATCCTGCGGCTGGACGACCAACGCTCCGCTTACCTTGCCTAGGCTACCACTGTTATAATATATACATCTAATCATTGTCTTGGTACAGTGGCGCAAAAGAAACCGTTTAAGTATACACTGAGGGCATATTTGGTACTTTAACTCTGTAGTGACATTAAAAGCTAAAGCTTTACAAAAAAAAGTAGGATTCTTTGATAGTCTTATCAGAATCTCGTCTGTTGTTAAGCGGAGTTTGCAGTCAATGCTTTTTCAGCCGCAACTCGACCTATATTTAATTAAAACCAGTCGCAAACGAGTTATACACTATTAATATTTGTTTATTAACAGTGTATTATTAGTATTATTATTTGTGTCAAAAACACTATCAAGATATTTAGATTTGAGTACCAACGACAATTTTATAATGACTTCTATGCTAGGTTAAAAACCAGTTTAGTTTTTTAACTATATAGTTTTATTAAAGAACTAAGAATGCATGTACCGCAGTCGAGTAAAGTATTCAGTTGGCGTGCTCGTGGAATAGCGATGCGTCGTCGAGCGTCTTACCTGACCCGCACAGCGACGTGTCGTCTCCGATGCTGAGGTCGTCTTGCGAACTGCTCATGCGACCTGCGATGTATGGAATTGGTTTAATTAGTGAAATAAAAAGCTATTCTATTAGTGCGGTGCAAAAGTTAGCTATTGCCATCCAGTGGGAAAATGCGGTGTCACTGGTCCCATTGCGTCAAATAAGTTATAGTCATACTTTAAAGCTAAAACAAAAAGACCTTCCAGTCTGCTCCATTTTCGGCATGGGGTAGACCAGTACTTGCAGTCATGATTTTCTCGTGACTACTTTCGTCTAGGTCGATAATAATGAATGATTTATTTTAGTACGCAGGCTAGAGACCCTATAGCGACATTGATTTCATACGCGTATGGGCGAAATGGTCAGTAATAAGAGACAGGTGTACAATATTCTACTAGTCAATCCCTTTCATTTGATACCCATATTGAGGGAGTTTTGAAAAAATATGTACCTAATCCGCCATTTTAGACCGACTTTCATCACACATAGCTAAGAACATTCCCGACTTTATCTTTCAAACAAAATCAAAATCGGTTCATCCGTTCGGGAGCTACGATGCCACAGACAGACACACATACAAATACGTCAAATTAAAAACAACCCGTCGTTTTTGCGTCGGGGGTTAAAAGTAGTTTTATTAAAGATTATGGCATCCTCCAACGCGATTGAATGCGAAAGGTGATATCATTGAGATTTATGAGGCTTGTTTATTGACCAAGTTCAAAATTAACTTGTAGGTACCCAATTATTTTTTTTTTGACATTTTATTATATTGACATGTTGTAATATTGACATACTCTGTTTTGTTTGTTTTTTTCATTGACATAATTATGTAATCAGTGTTTTTTGCATTTGATATGATATTAAGGAATTTGACATTGGTGTTATCAATAAAATATTTGCATTCGACTCACCATTCTAATGCAATTTTCTGAATATTCTTGCCATCAACAGAGCGTATTGTTCATTTTATTACTTATTTCAAATGCAAAATAAGAATGTTATAGTGCACGAGTAGTCGAGTGGTTACCTCTGACGGCAGGTCGCCCGTTGAGATTCCTGTACAGCGCTGTCTCGAGATACTGCAGCCCGTTGTTGTTGATTATGTTGAAACCGCACAGCCGCTCGATCTGCTTCCACCGATGCATTCGCTCCTACGCCGAAAACGAACATTATTTTATTAATGGTAATGTACTGCAGAAGTCGTAGTAGGTACATACTCTGCTAGTTATAGGTGCCGTCATATAATATGCATTTATGGTAGATTTTATACCTACATTCGTGTCTCAATTTTTTATTAACCATACATGACTTTTTTGTTATCAAAAAGAGCTTAATAGGAATTGCGAAATTGAAAGGCGCAGTTGAATTTATAGCTAAAAGCTTCAGAACGCTGTCGCTACTCTTATGAGTGGTGGTGAATTTCTGGCGCATAATAACAAAGAAGCAATTCATGCGCGATTACAAATATGAAAGAAGAACAGTAGATTCTTGAGTGATGAATCAGGTCGGGGAAAATTTCAAGAAAAAAATATTTCGTATTCGTTTGCGTTTACGTATCGTACGGTTGAATTCGCGTGAATTTCTCTTTAGCAGGTTCAAATTCATTTTTTTTTTTTTTTAATGGTATTCGCCCATTATGAACTGTTAAAATAGATTTCTGTGTTCCGGTTTGAAGGGTACTGCAGCTAGCGAAATTACTGGGCTGTTAAGACTAACCATCGAAAGTCTCAAAGTAATGAGCGCCAAAGCAGTGATGCCCTGGACTTTGTTTTGTTGTTCAAAGTTCTGTGTATCGCTGCAATGGTCATGGACAGGCGTTATCTCTTACCACCAGGAGAGCATCTCGCTCGTCTCATGACTTTTTAAATAAAAAAAAAATACTTTACAAGTGTACATATTATAAACGCCGTTTTTGGCAAGTAATGTCACGTAAATTAGAAATTTGGGGCTCAGTTAAAATGTCGCGCATCAGACTGACCTGTAATTCTTGAGTGACCTCGTTGAGCGCGGTGCGCGCCTCTACAATGGACCGGTCTACGTCGTCGATGCTCTTCCCGTGCGTCGACACGAACGCGCCTACTAAACTCGTGCGCTTCTTGCGTAGCTTCTCGCACTGAAATCCATCGACAAAATACAACAATCAGTTATCATAATTATAACAAAACACGTACTGTAGAAATTGTGTCAATACAATAAGTTAGCATATACAAAATAAACTATTGATCTCGTCTAATAGACTGCAAGGAAAAATACAGCATTATCTATCTATACTATTATAAAGAGGAAAGATTTTATTGTTTGTTTGTATTGAATAGGCTCCGAAAATACTGGAACGATCTTAATAATTCTTTCATTATTAGAATGCTGCATTATCCGTGATGGACATAGGCTATATTTTATTTAAAAAACAATTAGGGATCCGTATGGAAAATTCAATAACGTAACTCAAGCTGTGAAATTAAAAAATAAATCCTTACTTAGCATGCGCAGCGAAAACTATTGACAATAGAATAAAGTGACGTTTTATAGAGCAAATTGACAGCTACATTATAAGTCCGCAATATCAAATGTCTAACTATTGCAGTTGTCATCTACATCTTATGAACAGGAAAGATTTATTTTTTTGTTTGTTTGTATTGAATAGGCTCCGAAACTACTGGATCGATAAATCAATATTGTTAATCGAGTTTTGTTTTCCCGTGCGAAGCCGGGGCGAACTCACCTGATATTTAAGTGACGGTGTGGTTGAAGATGGTAAAGCACACATAGCCTGGAATGGAACAGGCTATCAAGTGAGGCTGCCACACCGTTAGGTGCTGGCGGCAGATTTTCAACTTGAGGGTAGCTAGCCAGTCGAGTACTAGAAAGTCCCCTACCATCACGCTGTGGTATCCTCACGGTGTTTTCCTTCACCGGCAGCTTAATGTCATTGTTGGTGTTTGAACCGCTGCAACCACTGAGCTATCATCGCTACTAGCGTATTATTATTGGGAAAAAAAAGAATGGTATTTGGGAGAGCCGCCAGTCCCCCCTGTATACTGACCGCTTCCCTCGCCTGCTGCAGCTGTAGGTCCGCCTGTTGCTTCTTGCGCAGGTAGGCTCGGTTCTCCACCTCGTGTGTGAGTTGCAGCCATTGCTGCAAGCCGGCGGGCGGCGCCCAGCACCGGTCTTCCAGTTCACCTTCCGCTCGCCTCAACTCTGCTCGTAACATCTGGAAAGTCACGTTACACTCTTAAAGTTTTACTTTCAATAGTTAAGGTAAACAATGCTCTATTAATTTCTCGCAAACGTTAAATGTTGCGAGAGCCAGGCTATTTTAAGGATATGCAAAATTCGTCATTTATTGGGTTTACTGTGTGCCAATGACATAGAGTGTAATGACACTTCATTTGTCAAAATTTTAATAACTACCTTAGAAAATACTAGGAAAGAAATTAACATACATGCATAGACAGTTAAAAATCTAAATGTCTTTTTAGCGAAGTCGGGTAAAAGTTATTTGACTTTAGATACAAGAAACAAACTGTACCTGCAGGATAACGAGTATATATTTTATGGACATTTAACTATATTGACATAATTATTTTATATGTGACATATAACTTCATTGACATTTTCATTTTCATTATTTGACATGTTATGATTTTGATATTTTTAAATATGAATGGAAAAAATTACCTGTAACTTTGGTGTTATTAATAAATGATTTGTATTTGTATTTGTATACGCAGGTCATCACTAGTAGGTACAATAAATGACTACAATGAAGAACTAATTATAATCCATTGCTACATCCTTGTCAAATCGTTTTTTGATGTTTCTGTCTATGGGTATTTCCTTTGTAATTTTATTATTAAATTGAAATGTAGTCAATAACTGTGGTTTCGATTAGAACACGTTAGATTGAACAAAGATCTTTAAAAAAAAGCCATTCCAATAGAATTATTCCTTTTACGTGCGGATTCGCTTAAATACTTGTTTTTTTTTTAAATAATTATAATTATAAGATACAGTCTTTGAAGATGACATGTAAAGGGTTTTAATAAAGTTAAAAAAAATCGTTTGTAAGTAAATATAATTATATAGCTGTCAACTTTGGGTGAACGAAGTGATCCTATAAGAGTTTCTTTTTCCTTTTGAGGTACGGACCCCTACAAAAGAGACCAAATATTCTAGCAATAGATATTTTTACGTAGTAACTATAATTTTTATTTCCTATTTCTGTCATTATTTAGTCCCCGATCTACAAGGTGTTCTTTTCTGTGATTGCACCTAACGTCACGTTGCACACAAAAAAATGTTTTGAATATTGCCATAAAAAGGAGTAACATGATTATTTGTATAAAATAATTAACATTATATCTTTTGTTATTTTCTTTCACGGACACTAAGAAATAGGCAGTGTATATTACTATTGGCCTTTTAAAAGAACACCATTTTCAGGGTTTTCCAAAAGTGCGATATTTTTTAATTTTTTTTTATTACTCCTTAGATAGAGCATCTAATTAAACACATCCAAATTTCATTCCATTTGGATACAAATACCCTATTCCGTAACAAGTGGGTTAATCGAAGGCAGAAAAAATATATACACTATTATCAGGTTTCTAATGAAGGATATAGGATAAAGGAACTATCGCTAATTTAGTTTTATTTTCGAATGATTATTTTTCATCAGTCCACTGACCACTTTTTGTTTCCAAGCATCACAACACTGACGAACATAATAATAATTATTATGCATTTTCATAACTTTTGTTATCGTTTATTACTTTCACTGTTTAAAATAAAACTATTTTTTACATTTCAAAATTTATTTTTGAATGATAAATTTTCATTACTCAATATGTACTTTTTTTATCCCTCTTCAAAATTTTTTTATCATTTCTTACTACTTTGTAATTTTCACTATTCAATATGTTTGTAGCACTATCACCAGCGGTTGAATGTACACTGGCCAGTTGTAGTCAACATAGAAATACTTTAGGTTCTTGAGTATTCGAACGGAGGTTGAGGAAAATAATATCTTAAGGAAAACACGAGGTGCTTTTGAATTTAAAATTTTATTGATCCACGTGATTAAGAACAAATCATTACATAGTAAGCACTAAGTTTTGGATATAGATTTAGTTTTATAGAATTTTGAATACTAAGTTTTCGCATCTAAGACAGTCCGCGACGCGGTATGACCCACTATAGGCATCCGTTTCCTGAGCATCTTCTTGTTAGACTTCATTGTGACTTACAAGTTACAGTACCTTAAGTGGGATACAGTCCGACTTCAAATAGATAAACAAACTCGTTATTGATCATACCAAAAGATTAAACTCATAATACAATAGGTTTAGTGTCGAATCCTACGGCACGTACATAAAAAAATACAGATTTTTTAAACGGTTTTATTTAGCTTTAAATTGAAATTGAAATTTTACCCTCATCCTGTTGACAGATTTGCCTGATATTTGGTTATAAACACACCTTTAACTCTGAAGACAATTCATTAAAAAAATTCAAATTCAAATGTTATGTTTGCATAAATATAGGTACAGTCAGGTCGAAAATAAAAAGACATCTCTATATTCAGCCTTAATAAGGCGTGCAAAATCAAAATAAAAATAAGTTTACAAATAATAAAATAAATGTCAAAAAGGAATTCACAATGTCAAATTTTTATTTTTATTACTAATTATTATTATTGTCAACTAAAAAATCACGTGTAGAGTAGTACACCTTATCTAAGAGAAACTTCTATAATGTAGTTTTAAACATAGAATGAGAGTTTAAATCTTTAATTATCAAAATATATATATCAATAACATTATTATCAATAAAACCGTTTATCATAAAAAAATATTTAAACGGTTTTATCTATATTGTTATGTGCGTATTGTTAATTACCGCTAGCTTAAACGGTAAAGAAAATCTTTGTAAGTAAACTTGCATACATGAGCGTTCTCAATGTTTTCGAAGATGAAAATGTGATGTATGATGTCTGGGGCTCACACTCACACCCTGAAGTTTATTAAAACAGTACACCGGTGTACTTAGGGGAGCAGGATGCCCTTACTCTGGCAACTGGTAAATATAAGAGACGGTGTGACGGTGTGTGTTCATGAGTATAATTTTCAACAAGACATAAAGAATTTTGCAGTTGAGCGTAAACATATTAAGAATTTATATACGTATCATGTCTTGCTGTACGTGATAGCTAGGCCTTTTCCCCATTTGTCGTTTCCATTGTACCAGGTACTTACCCCGTCACAATAAGTCCATCGTGACGAATGTCATCCTTACCGAAAATACCGTATAGTAATAGTATTCAAGTTTTCGAATCGCCGTTACGTGAGATCTTATTAAATTCTAAACACGTCGTAAAAGGTATTATTAGAACTGATTTTTTTTTATTGTAGATAGCATTGCGTTTGAAAGACCGCCATCGCGCGTGATGTTAAGCAAAGATGCCGTCTATGGTGGAGCATGCTCGCCTAGAAGAAACAGTTTCACTCGTGACTTTAAGGCACCCAGGTTGTATCTATCTGGGAACACCCACTCGGGTAGCAAATTCCAATGTCTAGCGGTTCGTATGAAGAAGGTGGAATCAAACTGCTTAGTTCGAATTTTTGGAATATCTACCATGAAGCGGTGCCGCTTTTTAAAGTTCTGACTGGCCGATAGTAGAATGGTCAGGGTTGAATTAGGCCATGCAGATCTGAACCGCACTCTTCAAAGTGTATCCGGTAGAAAACTGGCAGACATGCGACTTTTAACAACTGCTGATCCAATATTTGAAATACTTAGAGCTTTCTTCACATATTTTTGAATAGTTTAATATGCGGCGTACATACTTAAAAAAATACGTATCGAATTGAGAGCGTTCCCCTTAACAAAATGGATTCAAAACTAGGCTCTCGAAATTTTTGTCAAGAACGTCTGTGCGATGATATTTTAACCAGCTTTAATATGAATACTTTTCATTGGGTGCCTTTCAAGATTAACAATTTAATTTATTCAGCGAAACAGTACAAAACGTAAGATCTCTTAGATCATTTATTGATAAATCAAAGGCCTTACCTCAATTTCAGCTTTTAGCTGTGTGACCTCGAGATCAGAAGAGGCGGAGTTCAACAAGGGTGTATCACCGGCTTCGCGCAGTTTCTTCTCTAGATTTTTTTTCTCCGTCGTTACGTTCTCCTACAAAAAGAAAAAAAAAGTCTTTAGTACACAAGCGACGTAATTCTTGTCACAACACAACGTTCGAAAACGATAGCGTAGTGATAGGGCGCTTGCCCTCTTGAGTTACCTGCCATCTACCGTCGTTTTGGAAATTCTGTCACCATGGTTAGACAACACTCGAGTTAAGAACGACCTTTCACTTGAATGGAGTTTGAAATGAAATATTCGTGGCATGAAAACAAATATAAGCAAATTATTAAAATTATTTGAATGCGGCGAGTGTGATGGGGCGGGGAACCTTTGCACTGGGAACGGTCAGCGGCGGGTTATTTTAGTTTAATTAAAAATTGTATTTGACATATTGACAATTTTACAATAAATTTACCCAATTATTATTATTCATACATCTTGTACAAGGCATCAAACACACACGCATTTTATTACTAAACTTAAAAAAAAAATATTTGTCAAAACGTAACCAAACAGATCACATAAAAATTGAATTCAACCACGCGACTGTTTTTATCAAACTCTTCAGTTGAATGATTTGTCTTATTCGGTAATGCTATACGGACGATAACTACATGTATTTTCTAAATATTGGCGCCACTGAAGTAAAAACCTTACTAACCACATATGACAGCCCAATCACGTCCTATCGTCTAATATTTTTAAAGATGGTTATGTTTAGTTCCAAAAATGTTCGCTACTAATATGTATAATGAGTACATAATGAGTGCCATAACAGTTGTTGTTGTACATGTGAATTCACGAGAAGTTGAAATACCCAGTGATGTAATACGCATGCAATATAAACGTGATAATTTTAATGTGAGATGTGTGTGACCGCACCTATAGTCTTATTATCATGAATAATGCTGAACTCGAACTCGAGTGTGGGCGGAGGCTGTATCTAAACTGAACCAGTTGAATCTTACTTTTAATCATCGCTCGTCCTATAGTACTGAGTCGTTTAAGAAACTATACACAATTGTGTAGTTATTCCTGATATTTATTAAAAATATCAGGCATGGTGAAGAATAAAATTAAATACAACACGTATAATATTTAATACAGAAGATTTTGAGATTTCTTTTATATACATATATTAGCGGGCCATGCCGTTGTTTACCACGAGAGTCGGGTATATAAACAATTAAACATCAACTTATTTTTTATTCTTTTATTTATGGGACTTTTGTAGTAGCCACATGGCAGTTCCATCGTATTTTCTTACATGTAAAATAAAAACATAAAAC
Organism: Biston betularia; assembly: GCA_905404145.2. Classification (NCBI taxonomy): domain Eukaryota; kingdom Metazoa; phylum Arthropoda; class Insecta; order Lepidoptera; family Geometridae; genus Biston; species Biston betularia. The sequence goes on along the minus strand of FR989882.1, from coordinate 8,009,090 downwards.
ACAACTAAAATAAAAAAAAATATCTACACATCACACAAACATATACCTACTCACTCTCTCATACACACATTCATTCCCCCGCATACAATCAACTTATTTAGATCAACTTCTCTGCAGTTTGATATGCACTTGTACACACCTAACGCTATGTTCCGGCAACCTAGCTTGAGAGCTAATCTCATACCGTGCTAGATGAGCCAATTTTGATAATCACATCAACATGGGATGAGCTGTGAGCTCAAAGATCTAGCCTGTCAACCAAGTCAGATCTTAAGAAGTTGTTAGTTAGTTAAGTACCACAATATCATGTGTGCCGTTTTTACTTCATACCTGTTCCAATCTAGCTTTTTCTAGTTCCTTTTGCATATCGTCCAAGGCCATTTCAGCCTTCCTCAGCTGCTCCATATCTCGTAGCATACGCTGGACCTGGCTGCGACTGGCCCGGCCAGCGCGCAGAGCCGCCCAGCCGGCGACCACGGCGCCCAGCAACAAGGATGCCAGGAGCCAGTCTTTCCATCTACTGCCTTCTGTGAAACACCATTTTATGTAGCATAGGGAAAACCTTTACGTAGAATCGAGTCGTGCAAAAATAACAGAAATTATTATAAATTAACAAAAAAAAATAACAATCTCATTTTTGATATAAATTATTGTATAGCTAGTAATTTAAAAATAATAATAATAAGTAGGTCCTATGTTTATGTCAAAGTATATGGGTTATACCTACTATGTAACTAATACTCAGCTATTTTAATGCTACATTATCATATACGTGTATATAATATGTCAAAATGAAATGTATTTATGAAATAGCATTTCTTTTTTATGACAGGCTAGGTGTTTGACCACATCGCACCTGATGTTAAGTGAAGGTGCGGTCGAAGATGGTAAAACACACCTAGCCTGGAATGGAACATTAACATTAACAAAAAAAAAATTTTTTTTACATTTATTTTATTTTAGGTTCATTTCAAAAATCTTTTAATAATAAATTAATATTTTATTAGTCTTGAATATTCTACACGTGGGTATAGATTTCTCACTTAAGGTGGTACGATTTCCATACAAATCAATTTTTGCCATATAAGGACAAATGGAGCATAATTTTACAGTGAAATCACAGCTACTGGCATTCATTTGCGGTAAATCACAATTGCTTGAATTAAACGGTAGATTATAAGCATTATCTACTGTTTTATTCAAGCAATTGTGACTTACTGCAAATAAAGACCTAAATAAATGCCACTAGCTGTGATTTCACTGTAAAATTCTGCTCCATTTGTCCATAAATGGCAAAAATTGATTTGTATGGAAATCGAACCACCTAAGACTATGCGTTATCAGACAGGTGCAAGAGTTTGAATTAGTAAATACTGCGTCAGCTTTTAATATTCTTTTAGTGGGTATAGATTTCTCACTAATCCGTCTCGGTTACGTGAGCCCAGAGTGACCAAGCACGACCTTGTCTTATCTACACCTGAATTTGCTAAAATTTACAGTCTATATTTCAATATCAATTTAAATCTTATTCCTGTTCGAATACGTTTCAATATCGCTCGGGTTGATTTCGATAGCATGTACAATCGTACATTATATTATTATATGGAAGCAAGCTACATTAGCCATTGTTACATAGAATCGCACACAATAGCACTCGATCGGAATACTACTTGTTCCGATTAACTACGTTCAACACATGATTGCGGTCCATTGCAACTCGATTTAATATCGAATTGATGACAGTTTCACGAATTAAAACCTATTAGTGAGAGCATTGTAGGAGACGTTATCAACGACTTTAAGACTAAAGTAGGTACATGAATTCCTTAATTTGATGTTAAATTACTTATAACTTATAGACCGAGCGAAGCGTAGGTTTAAAATAAGAGATTATTTAATTCTTAGTAAGTAATTATAATGTATTTTTGTTTTTATTGACATTTAATCATATTGACATAATTATTTTACATGTGACATATTATTTCATTGACATTTTCATTGTTTCGACATATGTCATGATTTTGATATTTTTAAATATGAATGGAAGAATGACCTGTAACTGTTGTGGTATTAATAAAAGATTTGTATTTGTATTTGGTCTCCGAGACTACTTGTAGAAAACAGCTATTGCATTGCATTGCATTTTTGTTTATGGTTGACCACAGCTCACCTGATGTTAAGTCACGATGTGGTCGAAGATGGTAAATCAAATCTAGCCTGGAATGGAACTGGCTCTCAAGTGAGGCTGCCGAAACACACCGTTAGATGCTTAGCGGCAGATTTTCAACTTGAGGGTGGTAGCTTGCCAGCCAAGTACTATAAAGTACCCTACCACCATGCTATGGTTTCCTCATGATGTTTTCCTTCACTGGCAGCTCAAGCACATTGCTGGGGTTTGAACCGACGCTCTTCGGCATGCGAATCGACCACGCTAAGCACTGAGTTATTATCGCTACAAATCACCGTACCTATGTACCTCGACGTTTGAGAACCATTGATCAGATTTTTATGAAATTACTAGATGTTATCCGCGACTTCGTCCGTGTGGAATTTAACAAAACATGTCACCACCACCACCACCACATGTCATCAAGTCATAACTAGAATAATCATTATTGTTGGGTATTGTGAAACTTAACATCGGTGGTGGATAGTGGTGGCGCCCTTTAGCATTTTTGGTAATCCCACAGGAATCTTAAATTTTTCTGATAAAAAAATATCCTATATGTTAATCCAGGTAATAAACTATATTTATAGTTTGACTTATTAGACTGATATTCAGCCAAATAGGCCAAGGTGTGATGGGTTGGTGAAGATAAAAGTGGACGGTAACTTTTATTATGAGCCGACCTGAACCCCCGAAAATAATTGCGGTTCCGTACCCTTTCCTGAAGGACCATGACACTTTTTTAAATACTAACGAATACGCGTCCGTACCGTAATCATTGACTCGATAGCTACAATGTGGTTTCAGTTTTAGTTTATTAACAGTCTAAAGTAGAGGTACGCATTGGAATTTAAATATTGTACTGTGATTATAATAATGCTTACAGTAGCAACTTCACAAAATACCTCTACACAATAATCACGCATACAATAAACGTGTCAATCCATTGATTTTGCTTACTAAAAGTAATAAGACGAGACGCGCTCCTGATATCCTGACGGTAAGAGATAACGCATGTCCATGTTGACAGCCCTGTTGGCGCATTGGTAGCATATCTGCCTAAGAGAGCTGAAGGGCGTGGGTTCGATTCCCGCTCAGGACAAACATTCAATGCATCAACAAATGTTTGTTCTGGGTGTTCTATATGTATTATAAGTATGCATTTACAAAAAAAAAAGTATATAGGTATATATTTTATCAGTTATCTGACTTCCATCACACAAGCTCTGCTTAGTTTAGGGTCAGATGGCGTTGTGTGTAATGTTCTGTGATATTTATTTATTTAATCAATCAATCAGACCCTAAAAAAGATGGCTCTATAGACGCGAGCGATAAAAGTATGTATATTATTATTCAAGCTATTGTTCATAACATTATTAAGTCATGAATGAATAAACTATACATATAATACTAATTACGTATTACTATTACAGGAGCAACAGTAAAACTCAAAACTATTGAAGGTCGAATCATCAACCGCAAAAAGTGTGCCCACATACCGCAACATACTAAGAAAACACTAAAAAACATATTACCATCATCGGTTAACTCGAACCTCCCACAATACAGTATGTAAACAGAATAACATGTTCCAAGCAGCACCCAAATGTCGAACACCATTTATAAACACACATCGCCACACTACTTCATCATTTTTCCGTGTAACTTTCAGGATAATCTTTAGGGAATGCAATAAAGTGTATTATTTACAGATACGGATAGTTCATTATTCCGCGTTGAAACGTACATGTGAAGCGTTCGAATAGAACTAAAAATCACACTCGTTTTTAACGTGATGTAACTGTAGTGACACAACGTTTTATGTAATTTACAGGATAATAGAAGGAGTTAAGTAAGCCATTGCGCTATACACATTTCTTTTATACTACTTAACTTTTATTTATGAGGCTATTAGATAAATGCGAAATTTATGTTTATATTTATCACATCTATACTATTATAAAGAGGAAAGATTTGATTGTTTGTTTGTTTGTATTTTATTTTATTTCATTCACTCAAAACTTACAGTACTAGACCAAAACGTTTTGAGTTAGTTATAGTAGGTACAATACAAAAAAAGGACACAGTTACATAACAATACTAAGACGAGCAACAAATATTTATACAATTACTACACTTAAATATTACTTCATAGATAAATAAATGTATAGACAAATACTTAAGAATAAAAACAACACAAATCTGGTAGGTGCGCTAAACAAATACGCAGCACCATGCGACGGTCCGAATAAAATACGTCGATATCTGGATCGCGCGAATTAAGCTGGTTTAGTAGTGCGAGTGCGTGGTGTGTAGGTGCGTGACGCGCGGTGTCGGTACGCGCGGGGACGCGTGGCGCGAACAGCGGCACGCGCCGCCCGCGCCCCTGCGCCCGCGCGCGCGACTCGCGCACCCCGACGAACAATCCACACCGGGACAACGCACTACAATTATCTACTTTATTGTTCAATAGTAGGTAGTAATGAATAACGAGTGCACACTTCCGTCTCAGCTCTAATGTGTATTGAATAAGCTCCGAAACTACTGGACCGATCTTAATAATTCTTTCATTATTAGAATGCTGCATTATCCGTGATGGGCATAGGCTATATTTTATTTAAAAAACAATTAGGGATCCGTATGGAAAATTCAATAATGTAACCCAAGCTGTGAAAAATTTGAAAAAACCCTTACTTAGCATGCACAGCGAAAACTTTTGACAACAGAATAATGTGACGTTTTATAGAGCAAATTGACAGCTACAAATAAGTCCGCAATATCATATGTCAAACTATTACAGTTGTCATCTACATCTTATAAAGAGGAAAGATTTAATTTTTTGTTTGTTTGTATTGAAAAGGCTTCGAAACTACTGGATCGATAAATTTATATTGTTAATCGAGTTTTGTTTTCCCGTGCGAAGCCGGGGCGAGCTGGTAGTTTTCAATAAATTGGTAATGGTAATTGTATTCAAGTGCTGTGTATATTATTCTTACAATAACAAAACTACAACTTTTAGATTAGTTTATTTCATCTATTGTAATGTATTTTATTCCAGCAAAGCATGATATTTACTACGAATATCAAAACTTTCAAACACAAAAATATAACTCGAAAAAATAAACTTAAATTAAACCACGTGTACACATAGTTGTAAAAATGAGTACTAAGTCAATTTTAACGCCAATAAAACAATTGGAACATGAAATAACGCAGATAAAAGTGAAGTTTGAACATCAATTAACCTCTTTGAATGAAGATAATACCAAGACTGATAAATTCAGTTTTAATTTTTAGTATAATTAAGAGGCATTCAATATAAATTAATTTCAAATTATTTTTTTTTATTAATACTAAAGGGTTACAAAGCCTTGCTTAATTAGTGCACGTCTTCAGTTTCTTTTATAAGCAATCATAAGAACGGAACGCTTTCCTAATGGTAAGAGATACTGCCTATCTATGACCATTGCAACGATACACAGAACTTTGAGTAACAAAATATTGTCCAGGGCATTAATGGCGCTTATTACTTTTAGCGGTCCTATCTATTTACACGACCTCCTGTTATGGTGATCTTTCGTTTAGTAAAATTTATTCGTATTCATAATAGCTCCATCCAGCACACTCCCAACATTTTTCCACACACGTACACAAATACTACTCACACTATCTCAAACACATACACAAGCACGCACACGCACACACACACACTCACACATACACAGAGACAGACACCTAGTTTATTTATATGTACATAAATCTTTTTTCACAAAATTCAAGTAGATGCGCAAAACCAAAGCTGGCAACATCGTGAACTTGGGTCACCAAGATACAGGCTAAGCCTAGTTTGGGGGTCGATGTATATATCATTTACTATAAATAAATATGTAAAATTGTAAATGTTCTTGTTTGTAATGTAATTAATGTTTGTTAAATAAAGATTTATTATTATTATTATAGCTCGCACAAAATATTCTATTATTCTATTGTGGTTTGACATTGACATTGATTAGTCCAAGATGTCCACCAAAAACTAGTAGCATGGTGAACGTACACACAGCGATTTAATAACATGGCACAAGCAGTAATAACCTGCTTCGCGACATTGCATTTCGTACTCATCCTTTTTGCCGAGGAATGGTATCGAGTTATGTATTATTGTTACTTTATAAACTAATACTTTGTATAAATTAAAGGTGCATTACGATTTTATTTTTTAGATTGGACAACATTTCATTCAGTGCCATGTGGGCCCATACTAAACAAAGCTTGTACTATGGGAACCAGACAACTGACACAATATTTTTTTGTAAATACATACGTACGAGTATAATACATTTTTTTTGGTTGACAGGCTAGGTGTTTGACCATAGCTCACTTGATGTTAAGTAACGGTGTGGTCGAAGATGGTAAAGCACACCTAGTCTGGAATGTAACTGGCTCTCAAGTGAGGCTGCGGTAACACACTTTTAAATGTTTGGCGGCAGATTTTCAACTTGGTGTTAGCTAGCCAGCCGAGTATTAGAAAGTACCCTACCACCATGCTATAGTTTCCTTCACCGGCAACTCAAGCTCATTGTTGGGGTTTAAATCCTCGCCCTTCGGCATGCGAACCGACCGCGCTAACCACTGAGCTATCTTCTATCCATATATAAAACGCACAGAACAAAGATCTATTGTTCGTCACATAAATGTTTTTCTTTCGACTCCGAGTGGCTAACCCAAATGTCGAAATTAAAATGACGTCTGTCACGTACCTTAGAAAAGAAAGGTGCGTGCCGCAGGATTTGAACCCGGGACCTCCAGATTGAAATACCCGTCACTTTATACTAATTCTAGACCCGGTAATAACTTGTTCGTTTATCGCCTTTTTCTCTTATTACGTTACCCTAGATCTGGGTAAAGCTCTTTTAATTCTATATGTTGCAATGTAGAATTTTAACCCAATATCTTTACCCATGTAAAGATTTAACCGCCAGTATAACTAAATCGAAAAACCCATTATAAAATATTGTACGATTACTGTGATGTCAGTAAACAAACTAATGTCATTTTAATGGTTTATATAATGTGTTTGGAATCCGGTATGACATTTTATGCCTATTACGCTTAATGTTCCTAGTACCTACTTCTAAATACTTTTTTTTTTGGGAACTATAAATCTTTTAAAGCCTGCCGCATATTGATACGGCGTGAAGCAGCGATCGCGAACGTTGCCACTGTAGCACGCCGCGGTAATGTCGGTAGGGTTCACTATTCCTTACCGCCGTGACATGTGTTGAGCGACACCAGTCACGACAATGTGGGCACACCTAGCCGCGATGTTAGCAAGATGCATTGTTAAACTACCTCCAAAGATATTTTTTTCAAATCAATTTAAAAAAAAGTATTTAAATATTCTATCAGATAACTGACTTCCATAATACACAAGCTTTGCTTACTTTGGTGTCAGATGGCGCTGTGTGTAATGACCTGCGATATTTATTTATCTATTTTATTTTATTCAATCGTGATAGATTTCACTGGGAACAAACAAGTATTTGTTTGTTCTCACATCTTATAATTTTGCTTTTGTTTGTGTGTTACACAAACTTTCAAATTTATATTTTATGGGACAGAAAAACTCTCGAAATAATTATATGAACAATAAATACTTTTTTTCTATGATGCTTTAGGAACTTTAGGTATGTGAATGAACAATATAAAGGCAATATGCAATTTAAAAAAATGTCATTTTTGACATGTCTTTATGTAGGGACCGTCGATATACGCTTTTATAATATTAAGTATGATGTGAAATATGGTCTACAATCATTCAACTAATTTTATGGTTTCCTTGCATAGGCCAAACAGTGGGAATGAACTTTACTACAACACATACAAGGTCCAGGTTAATAGTCATATTTGCTAACCTTCATCGTTATTCTGACCAGTAGTTATGTTAGAATCACATTTTAACTGTAATTGTCACTTTGTAAAAATGCTATTGTATTCGGTTGACAAAAAATATGTTTGCACTGCCACGTTTAGCACTTGCTTCTATCTGGCTGTTCTTTTATTGAGAACTAGCGGACGCCTCGCGGTTTTACCTGCGTAGTTCCAAAGTTCCAGTATAAAAAGTAGCCTATGTCACAAGGAGATGGTGTCGCATCATAACGGTGAATTTTTTTTTGAAATCGGTCCAGTAGTTTCGGTGCCTATTCAATACTTGACAGTCCCGTTGGCTCATTGGTAGTATGTCTGCCTTAAGAGCAGTAGGGCGTGGGTTCGATTCCCACTCAGGGCAAACATTTTGTGAATAAATAAATGTTTGTTCTGTGTCTGGGTATTCTGTATGTATTATAAGTATGTATTTACAAAAAAAAAAGTATTTATGTATTCTATCAGTTATCTGACTTCCATCACACAAGCTCTGCTTAGTTTGGGGCCAGATGGCGCTGTGTGTAATCTCCTACGATATTTATTATTTATTTAATACAAACAAACAAACAAACAAACAATCAAATCTTTCCTCTTTATAATAGTATAGTTATAGATAGATAGATAGATATTTGTTGAAATTATGAACCTCGTTTGTACTATATTGACATCATCTTCCTATCTTTATTCTATTAAAACAGATCGGACAATGTGTCCTTTCTATTCTACACTCTACCTTTTCTATGCTGTTTGTTTCTGTTTTGTTTGCTGTAACCATGAAAATAATAAGTTGCTAAATATTAAAGTGCGTGTTACAAATTTTATATCATCGATGTATAACATTTTTAAATTTTTGTTGATTTTTTAGAAACTTCTCAACCAATTTAAAAAAAAAATTAAATGGGACCATCTGGGAAGTAAACCCTTTAAAACGAATTTGCCAAACCGGTTCCGGCGTCTTCGAGTAATCGGTTAACATACATAAAAAAAAATCCGATATTAAATACTCATAGGCCAAGCTTCTAACTCTACACGTCCTAACTTCACGAACTCTACCTTACTACTCTACCTAAATATATATTATGTGGCTCGGCCACATATTTTGACACTATAAGTCCACTATTGACATCATATTCCGAGATATTTTTTATCTAGTATTATCCATACCCGGTCGTCCAGCCGCAAGATGGGTCGACGATATCGTCACCGTCGCGGGTCGAACCTGGACCAGATTGGCACAGGACCGAGGCAGATGGCATGTAAAGAGAGAGGCTTATACCCAGTAGTGGGATAAAGAAGGCTGTGGATGATGATGATGATGATCCAAACCCAAGTTATGAGGGTTCAAAAAACGCCGAAGCTCTTCGAGCTTCGAGCTTCGATGGTGGTAAGGTACTTACTAGTACTCGACTGGCTAGCTACAACCCTCAAGTTGAAAATCTGCCGCCAAGCATCTATCGCTGTGTTCCGGCAGCCTCACTTGAGAGCCAGTTCCATTCCAGGCTAGGTGTGCTTTACCATCTTCGACCACGCCTTCACTTAACATCAGGTGAGCTGTGGTCAAACACCTAGCCTGTTAACCATAAAAAAAAAGCTCAACAAACAGAGACATACTACTGTTGTTTGTTTGTTTTTGTGCTTGTGTTACAAAATAAAAATTATTTTCTTTCTTTCTTGATTTCTAGAACAGGTAGGTAGTGCCCTAGCGCTTCGCTTGGCTCGATAGATGAATTACAGCCATAGATATTTACCATAATTAGTTCTTCGGTCTACGAATTAGTCGTAAAAACTACTAAATGTTATATAAATACATTGACACGCCGTACAAAAAATCTTCAAATGTCATGGTGACACAGCAGTCAGCACAGGCTTTATGTTTTTGTAAGCTGTCTGAGTGTTCCATTGAAATTTTAGTAAATGTTGCGATTATCATACTACATATATTTATGTTGCGTAGCTATCTACGTCTTTGTCTTCACAGAAAAGCCGTAAGTCAAGATTAAAAAATGGTGTTAATTTTATATGTTACATTATTACTAAATGTTATGTCTACTATATGTAGGTATATGTATTTATAATTCTTAAACAAAGTAAACTGAATACATTAACTTGGTGGTAGATTTCCTTAGCAGGAGTTCGTCTAGGTACCATTGCAGTAACAGATATTCTTACGTCAAGCAGTAGTGGTCATACCACTTGGAATGACCAGTTTTATGCTGAGGTGAGCCCCTATTTTGTAACTGTTTGTTGTTTTTGTGTGTTCTGTGGTGTTTCAAAATAAAAATCGATTTCTTTCTTTCGTTTAGTGTGTAAACATTACTGTGTTCCGGTTTGAAGGGTACTGCAGCTAGCGAAATTACAGATCTATCGAGACTAACCATCGAGTTTCAAAGTAATGAGCGCCAAAGCAGTGATGCCCTGGACTTTGTTTTGCTACTCAAAGTTCTGTACATCGCTGCAATGGTCATGGACAGGCGTCATTACTTACCATCAGAAGAGAGTCTCGTTCGTCTCATTACTTTTGCATTAAAAAAACTGTTTATGAAATTGTAATTCTTAAACCACAAAATTCGTACAAGAACACGGAGAATCTTTTGCTACGGACCTGAGACTAAACCTGTAACCTAGCGTATGTGCGGCGCGTCTTTCCCCGCATCCACACACGTGGCATTCACACATATCTTACCTTTAGGGGGGCCAAATAACACTACATCCATTGCCTTGAGCGCCAGTTTCTGCTTGTGTATGGGATCCTTTATGCCCAGCACGTTGCTCAAGTACTGCATGTTGTTGACAGCCAATCTGAAACAATTAGACAAATTTTATAGATTTATCAATATCTTCATCATAGAGGCATTCTTTGCAGTGCATACAGCCTAGTAAGACTCATCGTCGTTACCAGTTATTCATTGGAGATTTTATTTTGCAACGGTAGATACTAGTGGTAGTAGTTCCATTGGTCATGGGCAGGAGTTTAAATAAAATTAAAATATATGTCTGATTACTTAGTAAACAAGTATACATTAAAAAATTATAAAACCCCCAACAGGTGTGTAGTATTCTACTAGTCAAACCTTTTTATTTGATACGCATATTGAGGGAGTTGTGTAAAAATATGTAATCCGCCATTTTGTGGCGGCGGCCATCTTGGACCGATTTTCATCAAACGTAGCTAAGAACACTCCCGAAATCGGTTCATCCGTTCGGGAGCTACGATGTCACAGACACAGATACTTCAAACATATATTATTAACAAACACGTGGTTTTTGTGTCGGAAGTTAAAAATATCCTACATTGCATACACTGCCATCTATTGAGCATTAAAGTTGTAGGTGAAAGAACATACAGATATTCCAACAGTTAAGTTTTCTTAATAATGATGATGAAGTCAAAATACATTTCCGTGCTCTATTTCAAGAATTGTATACATGTAAAATTTAATAATAGTGTTCATGTATAATTAACGTCCTCTCGTAAATTGTGGTTTTACAGTGAAAAAGCCAATAAAAGTTAAGAGTTGATGGATTCACCACCTGCTCTAGTCGTTACGTAGAACGGCTTGTATATTTTATTAACAGCGACTGAAAATGGTTTCTGAATGTTTGTTTGGATTATAACTGCAATATCTCTCGGACTACATTTTAGAGATTTTATTAGCATTTCTCTAAGAAAAGAGAGTGTGTTATAAGTTTGAGGCGTCTGTGTGTGTGTGTCTGTGGCATCGTAGCTCCCAAACGGACGAACCGATTTCGGGAGTGTTCTTAGCTATCTTTAAAGAAAATTGGTCCAAGATGGTCGCCGCCACAAAATGGCGGATTACATATTTTTTCACAACTCCCTCAATATGGGTTCAAATAAAAGGGTTTGACTAGTAGAATACTAATACACGTCGGGAGATTTTCAATTTTTTAATTTATACTTGTATAATAGACATTTTTTGTAGACTTGTAAATTTTCTGTAGTAATAAGTGGCCCGCCCTAAAGTTTAGTATTTTTAGTAATATTGAGAAAATTACCTTGGCAACGTAGCTCCCGTGATTTTGTGCTGTAGGAACAAAGTCTTGTACTGCGGCAAGTCCACAGATTGAGACAGCCATTCCACTGTCTGCTCTACGGTCCAATTGTGTACCTGAGCATAAAACACAAGGAGCATAAGTATCAAATATTATTTGCACTTACTTTATGACAACGCCATACTACCCATCTAAAGAAATAGCTATTCTGCAAACTCAGTGATCGCACACGCGGAGTAAGGCGCTAAGTCAACTAGTTCTTCTCATTTACTATCGCAAAAAAATGCCGAAATATGGAGGGTAAATGACTCTTACTCGATATTTTGCTTGTCAAAAGTGATCTCTACAGTAATCAGTAAGTTGTGACATAAATATAATATTGCTATGCCAATAAAATAACAAAGTTTTTTTTTTTTTTGAAAATCAATTTCACTTGCGCTTTCATTTAATAATAAATATTGTCGAACATTTCACACAGCGCCTCAAACCAAGCAAAGCTTGTAAGATGGGCACTAAATAAGTGATAAAATATCTATTTACAAGTACCTATATATGTTTTGTAATAATTATTTATAATATATACAGTACACCCAAACGCAGGACAAACATCTGTCGTCACATACGAATAAGTGCTTCACATAAATGGGAATCGAACCCACGCCCTACAGCTCTTGAAGCAGATAGTCTACCAAATGAGGGATGTGCTTTAGCTTGCGGATTACACACACGGATTTATATTTTTTAAGTGTATTACTTTTTTTTAAATTATTACACTATTAACAGATGTGATACGTCAGACCAACGGCGGTCTCCCAAGTCAGCGTAAAACAAATTAGCAGGTTTATTAATATTATAAATTATGACACCATTTATAATAGTAAAATACTCCTTACCTCTGACCTTAACCAGGCGTCCCAGAGCTCTTTCACGGATATGTGCATGTCATCGTTGTGGTGGAATGCTCGCTGCCGCTTCTCGTATCCGCTATCGTACTGTAGCTCCTCGCGGAGAAACTGAAACAACCATCGGTGGAATTATAGTAAGGAATTCATTTATCGGTGGAATTATAGTAAATATGTAATAATCTATTCTGTTACATAATTGTAAATTTGTTATATTTGGATTTTTTATTTATGTTATTAATACGAGTATATGTATACATTTAATCTCTATTACATCTTACGAATATTATAAATGCGAAAGTTTGTTTCTCTTTCACGCAAAAAGTACAAAATGGATTTTGATGAAATTTGGTATGGAGGTAGCAGACACACTGGATTAACACATAGGCTACTTTTTATCCCGAAAACATGTAGCTTATTAATTGTTATTTAAATTTCATGTTTGTGTGTAGGTGTAGCCTGCAATTTTTTTATAAGTAGGTACATATTTCTATCTCTAAGTCGCGCTCAACACTATTGCATACAACTTGTGATCCGAGCCACCAAGATACAAGCTTAGTCTAGTTTGGGGCCTAACGGTACAGCATAAAAAAATAATAAAATATTTTTGTATAATCTTGTCAAAAAAAATAATACCAATGGTGGAAATATAGTAAGGAACAATCACTGATGGAAATATGTATAGTACGGAACAACCATCGGTGGAATTTCAGTAAAAAACATCCCGTGGTGGAAATATAGTAAGGAACAATTACCCATGGAAATAATTATGTATAGTACAAAACAACCGTAGATGGAATTTCTGTAAAGACCATACAGCAGTGGAAAAATAGTAATGAACAACTGTCGGAAACACATGTATGATAAGGAATAACCATCAGTAGAATTATAACAAAGAACAACCACTAACCGGACACAAATATAGTAAGGTTGATGATTCTGACTATATTTTATATCAGAAATGGTCATCCCCAATAGATACAATCTAGGTGTCTCAAAGTCGTAAGTGAATTGGTTTATTCTAATCTAGACAATCATGCTCAATTGTAGTCCTCATCATGGGTTAACATCAGACGAGGTGGCGATAAAACATGTCTATTAGAAATACATGCAAAAAATATTTTTTGTTCAAAATCTCTGTCTCTAGTGTTTGGATTCAAATAACGAGAAACAGCTCAGACAGCGATCATGCAAGATACTGAATAAACAATTGTTCAGAATCTTAAACCAAAGGTTATTGACTCATTCTTTGATGTTTGCAACTGTATGATACAAAGAATTGGTTAAGATTAATATTTAGAAAACTCGCCACAATAACGAGGTGTTTAGTCCGGAGACAGCGTGTAGGAAGCAACCTGACTAATTTACATTTCACAATTCTCAAATGATTCAGCGACTTTCGAGTAATTTGGTTGGTCATGGTCTCTAGACCAACTTGCAAAATCTCGGTACTATGAGTTAAACTTATTTAGAACAATTAAAAAAAAAATAATAGATCTATTTGGCCGTCTGTATGTCCGTGAGTATGTTATAAGTATGTATGTATGTCTGGTGGAAAGCGACGGTGCAGCCGAGGTTGGAGTAAGATGAACAAGAAGTAATCCTTCATCATCATCATCATCAGCCAATCGAAGTCCACAGCTGGACATAGGCCTCTACCCAAGACACTCCACTTAGCCCGATCTTCGGCTTTTCGCTTCCAACTACCGCCAGCTGTCCACTATAGCCTTAAAAACGTCCAAATCGCACAGTACTTTTCTTTCATAGCAAGACCTTTCTCCAGCCTTTGTGTGACGTCTTTTCAGCTTTTGCTGCATTGGGGGTTTTTTTATTACTTCAAGGCATATTGTATCCATCGAGAAACACCCACTCAGGCAGCAGATTCCTAGCTTAGTTCGAGCTTTTGGAACATCAACCATAAAGCGATGTCGCTTTTTAGAGGTCCTAGCTGTCCGATAGTAGAACGGGCAGAGTGGAATTAGGATTAGGTAGTCTTGTACTTACATCATCACTCTCGCTTAGGTCCACGTTCCCGTTCGCGTCGTCGTCGAGCTGACGATGGAGCTGTGTGATGGCTTCGAGCCCAGCACGATCCTGCAGGCACGAAGCGTCATTGTGACACGCCTCCGAGAGTACTGGAATAAAAGAACAATCTCATTATTTTTAGCCGTCTTACTGCAGGGGGACCTATTCCCTATTATCAGTTCGCTTTTGGAACTCACAGGGGGCCTTATTCTTTAAATCAGACGAAATTTTTTGTCGAAAACGTGAACACCATCTATTTTTAAAGTTTAAAACGATCGTTTAATTCACCTTGTCGCTTATTTAAATTAGACATTCGATCCATTCCATGCGATTTAAACGCAAAAAAACATTTGACTTTTATATTTGCTACGGATGAATGTCAATGAGCTGACGGATAGAGCATGGTAGGAGGTTGTAAGACAATAGGTAGGTATCCATCAGAAATCAGGTTAATTGAAAGGGTAATTAATTTAAAACTGCGCATGTTGAATGTTGTTAACGGCATACAAGACATAGACAAAGCGAGGCGGTCGCGAATGGAGTATATCAAAGTCGGGAAGAAATTGCAGAATTACAATATTTTGACTATACATATAATTATTATTTATAAACATTATGAATAAAATAATTAGAAAACTGCACCAGTTTATCAGTCATTGTAGAGGTCGTTTTTGTTTATCTACAGCATGTAGATATATATCTATATACCTACATCATACTATACTACTACATTCATTGCATCCAGTACCTACTCTATATCTCGTTGGACGTGTACCTACTATAATTATACGTATGTAGTTGCAACGTGTCATTTCAATGTCCATCACTCAAGGCGAGGCGCGCGTATATTAAAACCAGCACGGAGAAGTAAACATCTTTCCATTTTGCCGTAAGTTCAAAATTGATCTACCGTATCGAATACCACTGTCTTTTTAGTAACGGATAACATCGAGATGAAAGTTATGTACATATGCAATACAATGTTTTATGGATAGCGCCAAAATTTAAAGTCTGAGGTCTCATGTGCGATCTCGCGCCTCCTTTCAAGGGAAGCAGTGAGAGATTAAAAGAATGCAATTGTAGCAGATTTCATTCAAAAAAATTGAAGTGAAAACTTCTTTAGCCGCGTTAAGCGATTTTTTGGAAGGATCAAAAGAGGCTGCTAAGATCTACTACCAAGTCAAATTATGTATAAATAAGTAAATAAGATACAATTTTAAAGCCAGATAAATTCCACTTTTTCCGCACCTCACAGGGACTTTTATTGACATAACGTCTACTATCAGTAAATTAAACTTTTTTTTTTTTTTTTATGGTTGACAAGCTAGTTGTTTGACCACAGCTCACCTGATGTTAAGTGAAGGTGTGGTCGAAGATGGTAAAGCACACCTAGCCTGGAATGGAACTGGCTCTCAAGTGAGGCTGCCGGAACACACCATTAGATGCTTGGCGGCAGATTTTCAACTTGAGGGTGGTAGCTAGCCAGCCGAGTACTAAAGTACCCTACCACCATGCTATGGTTTCCTCACGATGTTTTCCTTCACCGGCAGCTCGAGCTCATTGTTGGGGTTTGAACCCACGCCCTTCGGCATGCGAACCTACCGCGCTAACCACTGAGCTATCATCGCTACGAATGATGCAGAGATGCGGTGCCTTTAATGAAATAATAGGTATAAAAATTTACAATATAAAAATCCGACTCCATGACCTTTACGTCAACTAAACGCACTGCTCCAATGAAACAGCGAGGTGTCGGAGTAAACGAAAATATCATCGATGTATACAACATATAGATTTTTGTCGATTTAAAAAAAAAAACCGCCGGCTCGATTTTGATAAAACTTGTATGGGACCACCTCTGAAGTATGATCTACCAAGTGAAGATTATTTCTTCAAAATCGATTAATAATTTCCGGAATTATCGCGTAACATACCTATATAAAAAAAAGTCGAATTGAGAACCTCCTCCTTTTTATAGCCTATTAAAAATATCCTGCAACACAAAATGCAAATTTTCTCCTACAACACAGACAGTAAACAGGCAGTTACAGCAAGGATTATCACGTCAGGTATGCGTTCATCTATAAAACTAAAAGTAACAGCAATGACAATTACTTAAACGGAAGTAAAGCCTTTTTTTCAACGCGAAACGAGGTTTTCCTTGCGGAAATGAATGCATGACATTGACCTTAGACCTACAGTTATAAATAGAACATTCATCAGAAAGCGCGAATCTTTTATAACTTTTTTATGGTTGACATGCTAGGTGTTTGGCCATGGCTCACTTGATGTTGTAATCGAAGATGGTAAGCACACTCGGAATCTAATAAAACGGAACTGGCTCTCAAGGGACTCTACCGGTACACACTGTTTAAGTGTTTGACTATAAATCTAGAGCCAAAGTTTTAGGACTTTTTAGAACGAGCCGTTTAAAAGGAGACCCTTGGGCTTGAAGGTGGACCTTTGAGCTCAGATCCCCAAATCTGACCATCCAATGAAGTAAACCTAGGGAAGACAATTGGTGCGGAATGGCTCGTGCCATTGTAGAAAAACAAGAGTACGTTGTTCGGGCAGGACGCCTAAGGCAAACTGCTAGTAAGGTACCGGTGCGTTCCTCTGGAGATCCCGATGCTCGCTCCCGATGCCCGCTTGTTATCCGATATGTATGGAGGCAGATCCCCGAGAGAATTTTAGTAGGAGCAATCCCACATAACCTGAGTTTACCACCAATACATCCAGGTATCTTGAGATTGCCACCATGTGGAAACCATGTGGACCATGTGGTTGCCATAGATGTACTCATGGCAATCATCTCATGGCTATAACGGTCATGATTGTCTGATAAAAAATTCTGAAACCTCCGATATAGAATAGTTTTCTTCAGTTCGAGTTAAGAAATTATATATTCAGACTTTCATGCTGTTCAAAAGCGTCACTATTCTAACAAGTTATTTTGCAATCCTGTCCTCGAGAGTAATTTGCATTATCATTATCTAACAGGAAAACGAATGCTAAAATACTATCAACGCCAAATATAGGTGTAACGTGGCGCAAAACAATAGTACAATACTACAGATTAGTTACAGACAAATCGGTAGCACATATTGTACCATTGATTTAGACATGACCATTATGACCATTTATTGTACCATTTTTGTCTGTTGTGACATTCATCTTTATACTTACAATTTTTTTTTTTTACTTTTTGTCATGCGATAATGTACATAACGTTGGTGTTCATAAAATGAATAAATAAATATTTCACGTCCGGTATTTTGTCCCTAGACTAGTATCTATAATAACAAATGTAGGTATTTTTATAGAAGACAAATAATTCTATGGTAATTTATCAAGGTTTCCTTTAAACTACAGTCTTGCTAGAAGTACAGAAGGATTGTTCCATAACGACGTGGCCTGCCGCAATAGCCGTGGTGTGCCGCGATTTCTGCTGCCGCAAACCGTTTCTGTTTAAGGCAGGCTTAAATCCGCTTTGTACCACCTACCATATCAGTCATTGACACATCTACAGTTAATCTGTATGTGGGCTTGTAGCAGACAATAGCATATCCAAACGTTAGCACTTTATTTATTTCCGTTACTATAAAATAACAAACGTGAATGTATTGTACTGTAGTTATAAGATTTGAAATTTATTTATTCTTGTATTTTTAACCCCCTACGTAAAAACGACGGGGTGTTATAAGTTTGACGTGTGAGTGTGTGTGTGTCTGTCTGTGGCATCGTAGCTCCCGAACGGATGAACTGATTTTGATTTTTTTTTTGTTTGCAAGGTGAATTAGTCGGGAGTGTTCTTAGCTATGTATGAAAGGGCTTAACTAGTAGAATACTATACAGCTGTCGGAGATTTTTAAAGTTGTTATCATGTTATATATAAATTCATTATCTGTTAAATCACTTAGAGAACAAATGGCAATGTTATCGATATATGCCAGAACAAACAAAAATATTTTTAAATGGATTTTAAGTCGGGCATATACATTTTGCTACATGTAAGCATTAAATGGTCTGCAATAGAAGTACGCATTAGCACGTAAGATACAAGCAACATGACGTTGGTAAGGTGATATAAATCACAAAATACTGTGTATTCGTACGAGTAGGTATCCTAACTTCAATAATAATAAAATAATAAACTTAAGTGTATTAGCAAAGACCTGTACGGGCAATTTTGTAAACAAACTAATGAACCACACCAAAAGTTGTTTCTCGATGGCAAAATCCAAGGAAAGACAATATTAGAAGACTTAGAGACGTTTGGTAAATCAGCCTAACGTAAGAAATTACATTGGTCAGGCTGATTTCTCTCTTGACAATTTCTTTCAAATAGCTTTCTTTATCTTCGACAAAATTTTCAATAGCAAACCATTCTTTGGGCTTTCTCTTTTTCATAACATTGTACAGCTATACATTGTGGCGATATTTCCTTCAAACTTAGTCGCACTGTTTTACCTTCATCTTGTTCATTATGACCAGTATAATTATCTTTTTGTACTTTGACAAGACGAAACTTACAGACGAGTATTTTGATTATAGTACCTTAAGTTATTATAGCGAGGACAGAACAATTTTATACGGTGGTATAGTCAACGGAGAAATAAAGTTAATGCTTGGGCAGAGAATGAATCACAGAGTCACTAGATCTCATTATACAGATGCTAGAAGTTCATTGATTTACATTGACACAAAACAGAACTCAGCTGTGACGAAACAAATCTAAATGCATTTCCAATGACACTAGCTGGAGGTCGATGAACTTTATTCCGAACTTTTAAATGCTGTTTGATTTTATCGCAACATCTTGGACCAAATGTTAATATATAGAAGAACACAAAGGGCGCACAGTTTGGCTTGCGTAGCAAATAAAGCATAGCTTATCACACTAATATAGGTGAAAGTTAGTCACTGTAAGTAAGTGTGTTTGTATGTTTGTTAGATACTTCTTCACGCTGAAACGGTTAGACAAATTTTGATGAAATTTGGTATGGAGGTAACTGACGCCATGGATTAACACATAGGCTACGTTTTATCCCGATAAAATGTAATGTTCACGTGGGTAACCCCGCGGCCGAATTCAAACAGAAGTGTAAATTTTCGTGACACAAAGTGTCTTTAGAATAAAACACATGTTTAATTTCAGGTGTTACAACTAAAGCCCGCTAAAACATAAGGTTGTTTTTAGCAAAGAGTTGACGTCAATGGTATTTGACTTGACAATACAAAAGAGACCAGGGAAGTCCCAGACGACGCGGACGACTGAAATAAAACTATAAAAACAACATGCCGAATTGTACTCATTATATTCAAGATCGTGTGACATCTGGCTTCCTCAGATCGGTTAATTAATAGCGTTGAATCACATTGCATGCATGTTTGCCAATTCACCATGTTTACATCGTCATCAATGTGGAAAACAATGTCTCCGAGATCTGGACATTTTGTTGAGATTAAATTAATACCTGTACTATAGGCTACGCTAAGACTCGAAATATTCTTACCACTATGAGGAGCCGTGTTCCTGTATTCTTTCTCCATTACTCTACAACCGTTTTCTTACTTATAGTATTACTAGCGACCCGCCCCGGCTTCGCATGCGTGCAATGTACATTACTAATGTGGTGCTTATGCATAGGTATATCTACACTAACAACGATTTGTGAGGTTTTCCGCTACTCGGGCTCTAGGCCCGGTTTACTGAGCTCCCGCCCCGAGACCCTCAGGGAAATGGTGGCTCAGTTCCTCCGCTGACAAAAACTGAGTCTCCTAACATTTTGCAGATTATGGTAGTTGCGTGGATCGCTGCCTGTTTTTGGATGATATGTTTCTGTATGTTTGCATCTAGTTTTGTACAGTATTTGTGTAAGGATTTGACTATTGTTCCAGTTGATCCTACTAGTATGGGTATTACTTCGGTTGCTGTTTTCCATTATCTGGCTATTTCTCGCTGGATGGTATTTGCTTAGTTTTTCTATTTGCTTTGCTCCGATATTGTAGTCAGATAGATGGTACTATCTACACTAATATTATAAACAGGAAAGATTTCTGGATTTTTATGTTTGTAACGAATAAACTAAAACACTACTGGACCGATTTCAAAATTTCTTTCACGATTAAAATGCTACATTTATTACTAGAATTTAATTAAAAAATAAATGTCCACCCGTGCGAAGCCGGGACGTGCCGCTAGTAATATATAGATTCGTATATATATTATAGGTATGTAACTAGCGAAACTAAATTTTTGTTTTAAGTAGATACTACTTTTAAGACCCGGTTTTTTAATTTACCTGTATCTATAGGTAGTTACCTGTGACCGTGCCGAACAACAACAAGCTATAAATGCACTGTACCTATTGTATCAACCTTGAACATCATAAGGTACAGGTCGAGGTGATTCAGTTATACATACACATACCTACATACAATCACGCCTTTTCTCCTTAAGGGTAGGTAGAGTCATATAAGCCATTTAATATCTTCTCGCGATTTTATCCTGGGATGATCAGCTGTAGTCATACGCACAGCGTCACATGTGCGATACTTCTCGTCCTAACATCGCAACCACCGGCAAAAGATGTGTCTTCATTCGGCGGCAACCACGAAATAATAGAAATCATGCGTAAAATCAAGCAACACAACGAGTATCAGGAGTTTTGGCGGGAACGCGGAAAGAGTCGTGTCGCCCCGTTGTATTTTTCCCCCAAACTACTTAGTGTTTTTTCGAGTGTTTATGCATAAAACTGGTGGTGTTTAGTTCATAAAGTGCCGATTTAGAAGCGCGAGTGCGGGAAAATTATATAACGTGAAACATTATTTTTCGAGTTGCTTCCAAAATTCCATCGAAACTTATAGTAAAGTAGACACTACTTTACTAAAGCATGACTGGACTTGACTGACACGGACTGGACTTGATCAAGACTGGACTTCGGCTATAACTATAGCTACATTATACTACTACTTTTGCTACTTGTTTCATGACATTAACGAGTATTTCAAACTTAAAGATTATTGAATTACTAGTAAGTAATTATGTTTTTTTTTGTCATGTCATTTTATTGAAAAATTTTTTTTGGTATTGACATATTTTGTATTGTCAATATTTTTATATATTGGCATGTTTGTGTATTGACACACATAAGTAATACTTTATTTTAATATTTTTGTGTTGACATATAATCAGTGTTTTAAAACTCATTTAATGACATACTTAAAATTTTGATGTGACTTGTAACATTGGTGTTATCAATAAAATATTTGTATTTATACAAGACAACTTATTTAACTTATGAAACTTGAAAATATAAAACACTTGACACTGGCAAATGTCCAAAATCAAAGAAGAAGAGCCAGTATCAGAAAATTGTTTGCAGGAACTTTGTATTATTGAATAGGTTGAACGAGGAAGCTAGTGGGACGCCTTCGGATCTATTTAACTCAAGTTTTATTGAGATCAATTGGTAGCGGTCGCGTCAAGCGGATTGTGAGTACACTATCCATTAAAACCAGTTGAAGCAACAAGAGGTTTATGAAGTGGTATTTATAAAATTTGGACAAAATATTTCCATTCGAAAGGTAGTTTATTATGCAGATGAGACAAGCAAGTCGCTTTCCTCAATGTGCGCATTATATAGCATTGTAATAGCTCAATGCCTACACTGATATGGAATTTGAAATTCCAAAAATATACCGCTCGCTTGACAGCTCAATGTGGCAGGAAAGAGCTAGCATAACGGAAATGGACTCTTTTTTTGAATGGTTGAATACCATTTACGCTAAATAGGGGAATAGGAGATTCCTCAATCTGCAGCCCTAAACACCGGCTGCTTGAACCCTGTACAGGTGCCGGCGGAACCCTAATCTTTAAGTTTTTTAGTATATAATATATTTTTTGTATACTTAATGCTAAAATTTAAAAACTAAGAAAAGAAACAAATGACTAGTTAGGTAAATAAAGAAACGTGGCCAAATCTTAATGAAGGCAATTGAATAAAAACCGCATAAAAATCGTAGGACATTACACACAGCGCCATCTGACCCGAAATTAAGCAGAGCTTGTACTATGGAAATCTAACTGATAGAATACTCAAATAGTTTTTTTTTTTTTTGTAAATACATACTTATAATAAATACAGAACACCCAGACACGGAACAAACATTTGTTCACGCCACAAAGTTTATACTGTATGGGAATCGAACCCACGCCCTTCAGCTCTTGAAGCAGACAATCTACCAATGAACCAACATATAATCTATATTATTATAAAGAGGAAATATTTGATTGTTTGTTTGTAATAATAAAATAATTTAAAACTAGCTTTGAGCGCAGATACACACACATTCACACACTCACACACACACACACACACACCGTACGCACCGCACCTATCTATATTGTAATCGCAAGTGTAGGTAGTCCCTGCGAAACAGGTCCTCGCCTATGAAATAAATTATTTTGTATTTTTGTAATGAATAGGCTCCGAAACTAGTGGACCGATTTCAAAAAATCTTTCACCGTTGGGAAGCTACACTATCTCCGGGTGACATAGGCTACTTTTTATCCCTGTATTCCCACGGGAACGGGAACTACGCGGTTGAAATATAATAAAATAACGTAGTTCTTTTTAGAATCTGCAATGCAAAGAATTACAGTGTGAACGACCCACCAAAAACTGAAAACGCTACGAGAGAAAACATACAACGTTAATACGTTGTTTGTTTATGTACGTTATGCGTACAACGTGATTCGTTAAAAAAAACGGCGTGGGAAGTACAACAAGCTTTTATGCTAAAAATAAGTTAAACGTATGACTTTGAGCCATAAGCAAGTAGCTAACTCGATAATATGCACACGTGGTTTGAAAAGCCCGATCAGTGAGTCATAATGTCAGCCTAGAAACACATAAGGAGATATTATTATAATAACAAACCCGATATGAACAACAATCAGACATTAATTGTGACTACATACATGTTTAACATGTTATTTGAG
Source organism: Biston betularia (assembly GCA_905404145.2). NCBI lineage: Eukaryota > Metazoa > Arthropoda > Insecta > Lepidoptera > Geometridae > Biston > Biston betularia. Next base: position 7,985,056 of record FR989882.1, on the reverse strand, counting down.
TACGAGGCGGATAATGGAAACCAGGGATGGTCAATGGTCATGCTTAAAGGGCTAACCAGATTTGGCAAAAATTTTTGAGTCTTAGGTAGGTACCGTTGATAAAAAAAACATGTATTTGTATTAACAAATTTACTATTTTTAACCAAGTCAAAAAAGGAGGAGATTCGACTGTTTTTTTTTAATTTTTTTTTTTTTATTGATGTCATGCTAGGTGTTTGACCTCAGCTCACCTGATGTTAAGTGAAGGTGTGGTCGAAGATGGTAAAGCACACCTAGCCTGGGATGGAACTGGCTCTCAAGTAAGGCTGCCGGAACACACCGTTAGGTGCTTGGCGGCAGATTTTCAACTTGAGGGTGGTAGCTAGCCAGCCGAGTACTAGAAAGTACCCAACCACCATGCTATGGTTTCTTCACGATGTTTTCCTTCACAGCTCAAGCTCATTGTTTGGGGTTTGAACCCACGCCCTTCGGCATGCGAACCTACCGCGCTAACCACTGAGCTATCATCGCTACAAATCGCTACTAATGTTTGTTACGCGATCATTCCGCCAATTTATAAATCGATTTTGATGATCTTTTTTGCTTGGTAGATCATACTTCAGAGGTGGTTCCATTTTATAGAAATCGATTGAGCGGTTTTTAAAAGTTAATAAAAATCTAAAAATTGTATACACCGATGATATTTACGCTTACTCCGAAACCTTGCTGTTTCATTGGAGCAGTGCGTTTAGTTGACCTAAGGGTACCTACCTATTAAGTATTTTAAATTATAATAGAAAATCAATTTGCCAATTACCAAAAAGAATTTTTTTCTTTCAAAACAGTCATAACATTTTGAAAAGGCGCGTTGTTTTTTTTTTAAATATCGGAACATCTTAGCAAATTCCTTGAACGGAATGTAAACAAATCAGACTATTGAGCAAATAACTACACATCAGAGAGACATGCTAAATCACTTACAAAGCTGAACGGGTTTTTGCATGCTAAGTAGGTTGTTTTCCTTATCTTAGAATGTCGAAGGTTTTAGGATTTCCCGAAATTTCGAGATATACGTGTAAACAACCAATTATATTAAAAGGAAAACGTAGAAAAATGTTTATGGAGAACGATAGTCGCTTTTAGGGTTCCGTATTTCAAAAGGAACCCCTTATAGGATCACTTCGTTGTCAGACTGTCGTTCTGTCACGACCCTTTCTTAGAAACGCGTAAAGGTGTAAAGTTAAAATTGATATCAAACACTCAGGTCTGCAATTCCTTGGAACTGTGAAAAAATCAATCTTCCAAGTCACCGCAATCAAAAGATACGGAGGTTAATGCCGTAAATTATGCACTCAACAAGTCCATCAAAACCAATAAGTTTTTACTTTCCGTTGACCTACAATCATGAAATTTGGCAAGAAGCAATAGTTTATAGCACAAGTAAAGGGGAAAATACGAAAACCGTAAATTCATAATTTTCCGACGGCAAAGTTTGTCCTTCATTCGAGTTTGTACGGAACCCTCGATGCGCGGATCCGACTCACAATTTGGCATTTTTTTAAATAAAAACCCCAACTTTGTATTAATAAAATTGTTTTAGATGCCTGTTTTATTATATAACAATATAGGCATACATATAATGTTGAACTGATGTTTTAGTTGTTTATTCAAGAAGATAGGCTTAGATAAATGACAGCTTCAAGCATCCTGTAAATGCCTGGTGCTCGTGATGGTTTTTATTTTGTACAAACTTATTTTGGCTTGAATCTAGTATTACAGCAAAATGTGCCCATTTGAAAGCGGAAAACGTTCGTCATCACGACCTTGTGTTGCGGATCAAATTAATGCTTTGGCTTTAGACAGATTCGCTTCGATCGCAGCCAGATTGAAACCCTGCTAAATTAAACAGGTTTTTTTTAGTTCTAGCTCAATTTCATGAATATAGTTTGAAGCCTTGCTAGCATAGCCAGCTAAAACCACTGTTAGAGCAGTTAAACTGCCCTGGTTAGAAATGGTGGAAGCGTTAACAGGGAGTACAGCCTACTTAACAAAAGTACGTTTTTTTAATGGTTGACAGGCTATGTGTTTGACTACAGCTCACCTTAAATGACGGTGTGGTCGAAGATGTTAAAGCACACTTAGCCTGTAATGGAACTGACTCTCAAGTGAGGCTGCCGTTACCGTGAGAATACAGGCGGCAGATTTTTAACTTGATGTTAGCTAGCCAGCAGAGTACTACAAAGTATCCCAAAACCCCAAAATACCACCATGCTAAAATAGCTAGGTTAGTGGCAGCTGCTGAATTCTTGGATACTACTCCGGCCACTGACGCAAGCAGCGTCTTTGTAATGATGCGGTTTAGGTTGGAGTACTCTTGCCTAAAATCGATGTACTCACTGGATTTCAGGAACCCATATGTAGAGACTCGTAATTATAGGTACCGTGTTACGTCGTGCAATGTATCTGGAGACACGTGTCGAGGCGTCGCGTCGTCGTGCCATAATCGGGCGATTTGTTCGCCATAGATTACACGCCATCGTTGTTGTTATTCTATTGCCATGTTTATTACAAATGTTGCCGCCCCGAGCCGATAAACTTGACGATCAAGGCAAGTAACTGAATAAAGACTTGACACAAAATATAGAGCTTACCTGCGGCTATGCTTGGCACATTCGGAAGGATCATTTTAGAAAAAAAAACAGTTTTCATTATTTTCATAAGACTTTGTTTTGTTACTTTATACCGTATGGATAGAAAACACTTAGGGAATTTTAATTAAAAGAACTTAACTAGGATTGGTCCCCCCCCCCATTGCTTTTCTCGACTAACATTATTTCATCGCAATCAAGTAAATGCTTCTAGTGTGTTGTTCATGCGATTCGAATCGCGCGCCACGTAATTAATACAGTCATTAAAACAATCGGAATCGCAAAATCTGCATTTGTCATCTTTCAACAACCGCCGGACATTTTCAGTATTTACTGAAAATCCTATCAGAATTTACATACATAGGTACATGAATGCCCAAGAATGAGCTTGAGCTGCCGGTGAAGGAAAACATCGTGAGGAAACCATAGCACGGTGGTAAGGTACTTTCTAGTACTCGGCTGGCTAGCTACCACCCTCAAGTTGAAAATCTGCCGCTAAGCATCTAACGGTGAATTCCGGCAGCCTCACTTGAGAGCCAGTTCCATTCCAGGATAAGTGTGCTTTACCATCATCGACCACACCGTCACTTAACATCAGGTGAGCTGTGGTCAAACACCTAGCTTATCAGCTATAAAAAAATACATGCCTATCAGAGAACAAAAAGTTAGTTTAGACATAAACACAGCATGTCAGAGATCTGAAATGAGAGACCAGTCAGTTTGTATGATCATCAGAGAAGTTAAAACACGTAAGAATGAAGCTGTAGCCGACGTTTGGTACTAATTTAGCAGTGGAATTAATCAAGCGATCGGCAATATCGTCGCGTGCCAACAAATGTTTACGTATACAAATAGCATGCTCAAACAATGATAAGTTTTTGCGAATGATTCCTAAAAGAGTAAACAGTTGTCGTGGAATTAAATGAATTTTAGAGTTTTTTTTTTTAATGTAAAATTTAATGATACGAACGAGACGCTCTCCTGGTGTATATCTGTATGTAAGTATAGGTATCTGCCTTGAGAGCTGTAGTGTAGGGCGTGGGTTCGATTCCCACTCAGGGCAAACATTTTGTGAATAAACAAATGTTTGTTCTGTGTCTGGGTGTTCTGTATGTATTTACAAAAAAAAAAGTATCTATGTATTCTATCAGTTATCTGACTTCCATCATACAAGCTCTGCTTAGTTTGGGGCCAGATGGCGCTGTGTGTATAGTCCTACGATATTTATTTATTTTATTTGATGGTAAGAGATAACGCCTGTCCACGACCATTGCAGCGATACACAGAACTTTGAGTAACAAAACCAAGGTCAAGGCATCACTGCTCTGGCGCTCATTACTTTGAGACTTTCGATGGTGTCTCAACAGCCCAGTAATTTCACTAGCTGCAGTACCCTTCTAACCGTAACACAGTAATGTTTACACACTACTGCTTGACGGCAGAATAACTGGTACTGCGGTGGTACCTACCTAGACGACTACTAAGGAGATCTACAACCAAGTAAACACGGAATGGTATTCTTCTAATAAATATGATAAAGTGCACCGTACACGGCGAATCCCCGACGATAACTAGAGAAGAAAGAAGTCATTTCATCTATTTTGCTCTTGCGGTATCCGCATGCATGTAGGAATGGAACCTTTTTGGAATGGTGAAAGATTCAAAATGACACGTCCTTGACAAACGTGATAAAAGTCTTTCCACTCGCGTATACGAGACAGACGTATTCGTATCGTAGTTTTCGCTTGTCATAGGGAAGATATTTTTATCCATGCGCAATTCCATCTACACTTTCCATCTCATTTTTTTTTCCTTTCCATCTACATTTTTTTGGAGCTAGGTATTAGACTTTTATCGCGTTGAAAATGTCATATCCATAGTAATGCAATCTGAACTGTGACCTAGAACTTTTACATTTCCACAATCCCTCTATTGCGCCGGAACACTTGCGTCTAAACTAAAGTAATGACGAAAGTGAACCAAAGCAGTCACAGACTTCACTTTTGTTGTTGTTTGATGGCAGGAATGCAGCAAACCAGATCCACACAAGACCGGAAAGTATGGAGAGGAGACATGATTAGTATACCTCAGTTGTGTAGGTATGGATAATGACTAATTTAATGTACCGAAGAAAATATTTTTTCTTGGTAAGCACAATATACTAGCACGGCGGTGCCAATCTATTGTGGGCGCGTCGCAATTGTGCTTAACCGAATTTCTTCATTATCGTAGCAAACAAAGATAATAATGTAACAGAGAACGGTGGTACTTAGCCGAAAAGAGAAGTACTTTTTGTGAAATGTACATTATGATGTTTGTATAGAAATGGTCAGGTCAACAGCTGCTTTATCAAAGCAATGCCCATTTTAGCTGGTCCAAGGGCCAAGAAAAGCCATCGCGGAAGAGGCGATGAAACAATATCAATTGGCAACAGGTGAAGCGTGCGACGTCGCCGGTTCGGTACGATGCACGACTAGAGCGCGGTCGAAAATAAAATCCGCAAGATAGTCTATGCTCTATACACTGTACAAGTGTACACGTACTGTAGGATAGACTGCCATTGATATGCGGGTTCAAATACAGATTCAATACTCTTCAGACTATGATGCAATATGACATAGCGTGATTACGATCCTTCTTTCTTAAAAGAAACAAATGCGAGTTAGACACAGCGACGTGTAAGGGGTATAAGGTTCCCGTTTTTGCTTTTGAGGTACGAAGGAACCAAAACGTGTGATAAACAAGTTGCGAAAAACGGTTGCCATGATTGTAATACGTTATAGACATCGTGATGGTAAGCAATTAATATTAGACAGATACCTGCAACTCTAGTGGTATTTTTCATGCGTTGCCAACCTGGAGAAAGGTTTACACTTTTTTTTACTTATTTAACCGGTCACCCGGGGATAGGGTAGCTTCCCAACGGAGAAAGAATTTTTGAAATCGGTCCAGTAGTTTCTGAGCCTATTCTATACGATATCTAGACCGACTCTCGAGACGACGAGACGACGAGACTCACGGCAACAAACAAACAACACGAAAAAAACATTAAAAAAGTTTTTTTTTGTTCAGTACGTCATATTTAATTCAATGTGATATTACATAGCCTAACCAGCGGACAATCAAGTTGCTTCCAACGATACCTCATATGTTAAACTGTGATAAGTATTTTAGAAGTAAAGATACACATAAATGAAAATACATACATATGTACATAACGGTCAAAATCATAAGACATAACTTTGGTGTTATCAATAAAATATTTGTATTTGCATAATCCTGTTTTTTGCTTTGCCGTAGTCGGACGGATAGTGAAACATCGACTTTATCACTACAAAATATGATAGCAAAGTCTGAGGGAGCTGTAATGAGTCACTGCACCGTCTGCCGGCGCGGGACCGGTCTGGTTATCACGTGAAACTGCGCCCGAAACACGACCAGCTGGCGCGAACATTTGGCGACCCAGCACGATTTCTTGCGAATTTCGTACGTCTCATCTACTCATGTCACAGATCGCGCCTTATTTTGAAACTGGCTTGTCTGACATTGCCCTACAGGCTCTTAAACACCTGTTAACGTTCTCAGGTGTCTTTACGATTGATGGGCTAGGTATTTAACCACAGCTCACCTGATGTCGTTGTAAATAGATGTATCTTAATAGAAAGTGACTCACTGAGCTATATTCGCACTTTGTCAGTCTGCAGAAAGCTGTAATTTTTTTTCAAACCTGACCTATGTTAAACACCCAAGTTGAATAGGCTGTTGTCTATCTTCTGCGTTGGTAGAAACACAATAAGTTATCTAGCACTTTTCTTACTTTTTTGTTTACTTAAGCTAAATTAATGACGTTTAAATTTCGTTATATTCCAACTATAGTTTCGCAACATATCAGATGGCCTTCTTCAAGGAGCGAAGCAAAGCCCAATGCGCACTTAACTTACACTCACTATCTAGCACTTTCTCGTAGTGATGGACCATAGGTGTATAAAGATTGATACGTCATACCTACAGCTAAATTTACATGCAATCCCAACTTACTGGGCAAGGTAAGTGCTGAGGTTTTTTCATTGCCTAATAATGTTAACGTTAATTCTAGCTGTATACTCTTGTGATTGGAATTGTGTATACATATACGCCTGTGATTGGAATGCGAACGATTTTATTAAATTTCATTGACTCTTAAATTGAACCAATATTATAAAGAGGAACTTACAGTGTGTGTACATCATTGTGTACGATACATTACAAGCCATAATTATCAATAAGAAGCTGTTTAAAGATGGATATAATTGAACCTTGTACTCTATCATATCTGTACCAAAAATCTTGATAAAATTGTATAATAGTTAAAGAACTTACACAAAACTACAATATGAGGCGATGGGATCAAGGCCTATTACGTCACGCTAAACATGTTTTGACACTTTTAAGTAAAAAGCCTGGTAAATGTTTAATTTATCAGTTATCAAAATTTAGAACCTCATCTTTTCCTTGTCTTTTGAGTTTGCTTTCTTATTCCTGCATCTCTATTGCAAAGATTTGGGACATAAACTACCCGATTGTGGAGGGCCTTTGAAAGTGCTTTCTTCCAATCTTTATTTTTTAGGGTATCTTAAAAAGACCAAAGTACCTTTCTAGAATCTAAATAAATCAAACCCTAAAAGGACCCAGACTATTGACCCAGAATCATGAAATTTGGCAAGAAGCAAGATCAACAAAATGGCAACATGGATTTACACAAACAAACTTCCTCTCATCCCAAACGCATATACCATCTCCGTTCAGTCGTGGGTAAAAAAGTTAGTAAAAAATGTAATTAAAATCATTTAGGTGTGCATCATTTAGATTAGGGTGTTCAAACAAACAAATTATTTTGCTTTATTGTAGATAAAAAACATGATTATATAAATAAACAGTAATTGTAAACATTTGCAGTTGGCTGAATTACCTACTATGATGATACATCAATGTAAGGAAAAGTATTTTAGTATGTAAGTTTGTCCTTCAATCTGACATAATATGTATATATAAAAATATATGTATATACATATATATAATTATTAAGAGGAAAGATTAGATTTTTTGTACTGATCTGATTTTTTGTTTTTTGTTTTCTGGACTGATCTGAATAATTCTTTTGTCATTAGAATACTACATTACCACTAAGTATAACAGGCTATATTGTTAATTAATAGAGTTTTGTTTACCCACACGAAGCTGGGCCTCTAGTAATATATGTACATTTTAATCAACATTTAAAGTAAAAATCTTCAAGATCCATTTCCCATGCAGGTTGACCTAACTATAATTTAAGTTTCTATGTAACACTCAGTGTCAGATTCATACTTCTTTATGGTGCAAGTAACCTTTAGAATCTAAATACAAAATAGAGTAATAATGTGAATATGTGCTAGATGCTTCCAGAAGTCACCACTTACCTATTAATGTTTGCTCAACAAATTTTAATCTAGACTAGGTACATAATACATATCCAAGAGTGAACCTCTAACAATAGTAGACACTAAGTATTTCTACTTATACTGTTAAATACACAACTAATGTTTGGTTTTGAAATTTGCACTGATAAAAGGTAGGTGATGTTGTAGTATGATAATCCTCAATTTCTTCCATGAAACTTTAGTAATGGTTTCCGAACAACAGCATAAAACTAACAGGGCCCTAATTTACTGTAAAAAAAATTTGGAAATGTTTCCGTTAAATGGTAAATGTACATATTGTGAGTTGGAACAGACTATCAGCTAATCAAGCTACACAAGAGCTTCTATAATTAATTAATGATTAAAAATACTTACTCTGTGTATATTAATCAATTATTTTATCAATAGTTAGCTTTTGATTGCCACTGCTACTTAAATATAAATAATAATATAGGTATATATATACAGTGTAAACTCCATGTAACGTCACTCGATTTAACGTCAAACTCCTTAAAACGTCGGAATTACTCGACTTTGGTTGGTTTGCCTTGTTGTCCATACAATGATGTACTCTATGTAGCATCACGCACACTCTACATAACGACCACAATATGTCGTTATAAAGCAAGTAATTTCGGGAACTAATAAAGCACCTACTGTTTGTTTGTTTCTAAGTTGCCGAAATTGATAAGAACAGCAGTTGAGTACGTTCTTTTGTTTGTCATTTTGTTGTTTTATTGTCTGGCCCGTATTCACCTCGACTGTCGGCATCATACGAACCAGAGATTCTAAGAAATTCGTTCTTTTGTTACTTTGCACGTGTTTGCCTCAGTTGCTAGACTGTCGTTAGGTTATTATTATGCATTTTCAACACGTTATCATATTCTTAGTTTCTCACAAACTTTCTTCTCCATATAACTCTCTATAACGCCAGAAAATACGCAGTCCACTCAGCGTCGCTATATAGAGTTTACACTGTATATATCAGTATTTTTCTCAGATTTGTACTTGAACATCAGTACAACATTTATTTTTATTTGTACCTACATCACTATAATATTTTTGTTCAAGTAATAAACAATTACACTTTGTAGGCTAGCAGCCTAATTCAAGTAGCTAGTGCTAGTTTAACCATGAACATGAGCAAGGCAAACTACAGTTCAAAAAGTATTTTTTAATTTCTACTGTAATTGTACACCACTTTAATGACTAATGGTGAGACTCTGCCGATCAATTAACGTCTCAGTGTTGGTTATACTGCAAGGCCAATCATTCATTGTTCTTATTTTACTTAGTTACCAATTTTGAACAAGAGCCAAGAAATATTTTACATTCTGCATGCTATTATTTGTGTGATTTTATTCCACTTCCCTTGAGAGAGCTGGTTTGCAACCTGGAGTATTGTGGATGATTAGATATTAATCTTTTAAGTAAATAGATTATTCATTTAATAAATTAAATGATTTGTAATTTTCGTTTTCTTACTGTTTGTTTCTCAATGTAAGCAAAAAAAAATAAAACCATTATAAGTAGGTATTGTTGTATTCAACTTAAGACAGGTTTTTTTTATTAAAAAAATACTTGTTTTTTTTTAAATTAATAACTAGTGAATTTGTCTGATTTTTTCTTCTTTTTATTAATTTGATTTAGGTAGGTATATATATAAAAATGAATTTTGCAAAAAAACTTTACATTGTTTCCTTTAAACAATATATAGGCATAAAGCTTTACATAAAAAAAACTTTTCTAAATCCACAACTACTGTAATCTGAATTTAAATTTTGCATAAGGCAAAAAGTGTATTTGAAGTACCTACTAATGTCACTTAGAGGTATTTAAAGTAATATCATATAGTTTTGTGGCAGTTTAATATCTTGTTATTTAAATAAAATAGAATGCATAAATACTTTAGTTCACAATCAATACCAGATAAAAGAATAAAACAGGTATTTAATAAAGAAAATAATTTTAAAAACTGATTATTATCAATAATTATTAAAGTTGATATCTGAAATTTCCGGTCTTTACGAAGAAATGTGGAAAAGGCCAGTAATAATATATGTAATGAAGTTTTTAAGTAACCTAAGATTCAGTGATTTATTTACTGTCTAGATCAACATAGCAGATTGTTTAGGTTAGTTCCCTATAAAAGTTAAAGCGACGTGTCTGAAAAATGATAACAGGTGTCATGGAAAAATGTTGATGTTCAGGGTCAGGGTGCCACTTACTGTGGTCATTGGAGACTGCACCTCCAGGATCGCCCGAATTAGAGCCGGCTCTCACAACAGGACCCCAGTGCTGCCTTCTCGCACCTTCTCTACTCTCTGTCCTTTCCACATCATCCGCTTTGCACAAATGAACACCTAGTACGCACCAATACAAGACTACACCGATACGCATCGTGATCTCTCAATGACACTATTGCACTAACCGCACACAATAATACGTAACCGATACCCGAATATCGCACACTATACTCATTCTAAAACAATGAGCTGCTAAACCATCCACTGTTTTAAGGCCACATCACAAGTTCAATCAAAAAACATTATAACTACGAATTTTTTATCACAGAGAACCAGCGAGGTCGAAAATTTTTGACATTTCAATTAAATTTCAATTGACGTTGGCAGATTGCTTGTTTGAAAACCATAAAGTAAAGAGTTGTGAGAAGTTTTGGCGGAAATGTGAAAAAAATATTTTGCTGCTTCTTTGCATTATATTCCAAAACTTGGTCAACTTCAAAACTTATGTTTTAAATTGAAATCACTTTCGAGAGTGATATATTGTGATAAAATTGGTCTTATCGTTTTACTTCTAAAACTCCATCGAAGCTTGTAGTTACCACTAATTTACTGCATGACCAGACTTAACCAAGAGTAACTTAACTTGGTGTGACTTTGATTTTTTAACTTGATTTTAAATAGGTAGGCATTTAAAAAACATCGAAATACAAATAAAAAAATTCTATACTTGTAACCTTACAAAATGCGACGCCAAAAGCAAAGCAGAAAAAATAATGCGATGCCAAAAAAGTATTTGTCTATGTTCTATGGTGTCATAGTTTTGGCGGGAACGCGAAAAAAATATCATGTCGTTGGATGATATTATTTTGTGTTATTAACTACTAAATGTTTATCGTCTACATCTGAAATTCAATTATTCGATAGATAAAGGATTGATCGATTGATTAATGATTTATTGTCCACGCCAAAAATTATGCAAAACAGCAGAAAAAGAAAACAAACTTAAGTACCTAATTAGTCAATATCTCTATTAGATTAATTTATTTAAAGTTAGTTTTTGTATGTATGTTATCTATAATTTGTACATAGTTTTATTTTATTTTTTACAAATTAAAAATGTGTTTACATGGAAGGATCAAAGAATTCATTACGTTGAGCGAGGATTTAAAACACGAAAATTCAAATAACTTACACGTAACAGCCGTGTCCACGATATAGCCGCACCCTGATTTTTTGCTAGTAATTTGATGTGATTTCCGTGTTGTGAATTAAGTACAACGTGATTCCCTAAAATAATAAGAAGCCAGACAACCAAACAAAACGAGACAACATTATTAGTCGCTGACGTTCTATGGCCCGGTCTGTACCAAGCATAATAGCCACAGCTGATTGGATCAGGTTTAAAAGCATAAGCGGTGATCAAACAAAATACATCTACGAAATATGAACGCACCCGATAACCTATTTAGTATTTACCAAAATATGTCAAACGAAATGAATGACCTTGTCAGTTTGTAAACAATACCTTGAATAATATCAAGTCCTATTTCCTTGTTATTTATTTAGAATTTGGGAGTATTAATATCGGTTTTTATTGAGTGTTAAGAAGTAAAGTGCTATAAAAAATGAACATCGATTTTGAGACGATGGCGGTTTTGGAGGAAGAATCGCACAATGTAAGTTTTTAATTTTCTTTGTCCAGACGCATGAGGTTTTATGTTCGTGCAATCATCTTTTTGCGTAAGTTCCTATTTCGATTAGAAACACGTGTAGGAAGTAAAAAACAAGCGATTCAAATATTTTTCTGAGCATGATTTTGCAGCCAAATCATAGACATTGTTTACTTCAATCATGACATGTTCTCTTTTGTGATTGATATACAAACATTGTATTGCACAACAAAATGAAGGATTTCTTAAAAACAGCTTGGCAGTTTTAGATAATTACTATCTAAGCAGAGCTAAGGGATATCTTAAGTATTTTTTTAAACTTTTTCATAGAATTTTTAACCCTAGAAATATCTAAAATAATTAATAATACCTTTAATAGTTAATTCCAATAAATAAAGCTTTAACTCAGATAATATACTTGAGCTATTTTTACATATTCACTGTTGACAAACAAATTATAAGCAAGTCCATTCTCTTCTTGATCTACATTAGAAGCTGAATTTCATATGGCTCCTAGTGTAGAATAAAGAAATGGTAACATTGTGGTATTATTTAGGATGAAATGTTAGGTAGGTGTTAGCTATGGTACAATTAATAGTTTACCTCGAGTTGAATTAAATGTTTACCTCACGATTAGTATTTTGTAAATTCAACTGTCGAATTATTGTTTACCACATTCTAATCCAGTATATAATTCACATACCAGTAAACTAAACTATTACCAATAAATTCAATAATATTTACAATTGATTATGTTTCCCTGTGAAGAACCAGTGTAGAAAAGACCTTACAGTGTCAGTTTACTTGTCCATGAAAGGTAATTTGATCAATATACATGAATATGTCAAGTTGTAGTTGACCTACATTTTGGTGTTGTTTTTGTTATCAAAAGATTGAACTTTGCTATTTTCCTTTTTCGGATACTACTGCCATCTGGTACATTTATACCGAACTACAATACGAGTGACTATACTATGAATCTACTTTAGTTCAAAAAATCCAAAGAGATGGCGCTGAAATATATTCTTATAGACAGGGAACATAAAAAGTTATAGTGAATAGCAGAATTATTGGTGGATTGCAACTCTCATCTGATAAGCAATACATTATTTTCTTTACTACTAATAAATTAAGAAAAATCTGTCTGGATCTGGGTTTTAGTATTCATCCGCAATAGCATCCTGAAAACAGTGAATCCTAGTAGGCAGCTCACACAAAGCTTGTGTCCATTACTAAGTCTATAGTCTATGATGTATGTCTTATTATACCAAGGTTGACAAAAACCCTTTTTTTTCTAATTTTAGGAAACAAACAGTTCAAATTTATTTTTTTTCTTTTTAGTTTAGGCTATTAATTTCAAATCAATTTATCCTATAATATTTCATTTCTAGACTATTGTCAAATTTGCCATAGTAAATATTTACAAAAATCGATCATAGGATTGGATGAATATTTATTTGATTTCATGTTGAGTAACTTGTATCTCTAATCGCAGTGTTCAATATTGAACACTTTACATTAACCGTTTGATACACAATTTAGATTTTTACTACTTAATTAGATTTGTTATCATTTTAACTTTGATTGATTTGAATATACATATATATATGCATGTTTTAAAAATATGTGTTATCTTGTCCTATATAAATGCACCAAATATTTTTTGTTAATTAATGGTATAATAAATTTAAAATTTAAAAAATCCCTTGACACTGGTAATGTACATAATACCAAATTTTGAATCGATCAGTGGTAAATACTCACATACATAAGAATTGTTTATCTTCAAACAGCTGAACAGACTTTCTTTAATCATAGTTAAGATCACTTTCGATTAAGTCACATATGAAAATAAATGTAAATTTAATTTTTTTTTGATTATGGTTTTGCTAATTTAATTTTTATTATGGTTTTTATTTTGATTTTAATTTTATTGAATTTATTTTTGATTTTAATTTAATTAATTGTATTAATATATTTAATTGCATGTTGTGCTTCTTTAAATAAGCAACACAATTAGCTAGAGAATTATTTAAGTGGTATAAAATTATGATAATAATTATTGTAGTTGTTAATATGAAGCCTCAATAAATAAAAAAAAAAAAAAAAAATAAAATAAAAATGTAATTCACCATTTTGTGGTGGCGGCCATCTTGGATTTGAAATTTATTATAATGTAATAATTCTAATAGTCAAGCCCTTTCATTTGATACCCATAATATGGGGGTTGTAAAAATAATGTAATCCGCCATTTTGTGGCGGCGGCCATCTTGGACCGATTTTCATTTCATCAAACATAGCTAAAACACTCCCCACTAAGCAGCCCACAGCCACGTCAAACTTATAACACCCCATCGCGAACGACGCGTCGTTTTTACGTCGGGGGTTAAAAAGGTCCCAGTTGCGAACTCTAAGGATAAGCCTTATTCAATCCTAAGTACTGCGCCGGACTAGACTCCAATGATGGATGCGTATGAAATAATACTTCTTATCATAAATAGCTAGCTTAAAATACCCTAATTTTTAACAATAGATCATGAAGAATAAGGGTCATTATGCTATTGATTTTGTCTGCTTCGTGTCTAGCGGCGTAACTTAGCTTAAGTTATTTTTAATTATTGTCAAGTACCTATCTAGGAGAAGCTTTGCTGAGTTTGGGGTCAGATGGCTTTGTGTGTAATGTCTTACGATATTTATTTATCTATTTTAATCTATATAGGTATATTTACGTATAAAAATCTCGTGTCACGGTGTTTGTAGTCACTCCTCGGAAACAGCTCGACCGATTTTCATATTTTTTTTTACATATATTTGGTAGGTTGAAAATAGGTCGGAAAGTTTATTTTCGTACCGCTAGGTGATTAGGGATTATTAGTAACTCAACGTGGGCGAAGTTGCGGGCGTAAGCTAGTATGAAGTACTATATAACAAAGTCGCCGTCCGTGTCTGTCTGTTTCTCTGCCTTCACAACCATAAGATTTTGATACGATTTTTCACTGTAAATTAGAAAATAAAATTGTCAGTTTTTATATGTATACAACACGTCCTAACTAAACTTTTGTATGAGTAGGGAAATTCAAACATCTAATAAATAATAAGGTTGCCAAAATAAATTGCAGCCATGCGTAGCCGGGGTGGGTCAGTAGAATAGAATAGAATAGAATATAACTTTATTATACACCAAAAACTTACAAATGAAACACAGATCACAATTACTTAATACAAATATGAAACAAACAAATAAATAATAAAAAAAGAAGATATGTAACAGAACAATATAATATATACATGATGTTTAAGGGCGGTATTATCGCCTAGAGCGATTTCTTCCAGACAACCTTTGGATGGAAAGAAGAGTCAATAAATATAAGGTCGGTGTACAAAAGAAATAAATAACTAAAAGAACAATACAATAAACGTATATACATATGAGATACTAAATAAACTAAATATATAGATTAGCAGGCTGATAAATCATGTTTATATACTAAATTATTAAAAATATGAATTGACTTAGCCTGTCTAATAATGGAAGGAAGGGCATTCCAAAGTAAGACAGCTTCCACAGTAAAAGAAGTGCTGTTGGAAAGGTTGGAACGAGCAAAAGGAGGAATTTTTAGTTGGAGGGAACGGGAAGAACGCAAGGAACCAGAATGAGGTTGAATAAATTCAAAGCGTTCCTTTAAATAAAGAGGAATAGTGGGAATAAAAAGGATTTTGTAGAGAAAGGAAAGTATATGAGAGTTACGGCGAAGACGAATTGGTAACCATTTGAGTTTTTGACGAAATTCGGAAATGTGATCATATTTACGTAAAGTAGTAGTTGTCTATTGTCTATACCTATAAGTAAGTAACTTTTAAAATTACGATTGCTTATAAAAATTGAATACCGTTTAGAAGTTAGAACTTCAATAGCTCTTAACTTTCCGCGATACTATAATCTGCCTTTTACTCACAATGAGAAATACCTCGCGCCCAATAGTGGGACAGTTTGCAAAAATTGGGCTGTTCCGATAAATCTGGATCTGCGGCATTTGCCATTCAATTAATATATTCATGAACAAATTTCAAAAGGTTGCAAAGCTTAGTCAAACAAAACGCATGCTGTTCTAAAAATAAACTAATGCGTCATCTCATCGCCACATTGGGGTTGTACGAGACGAGATGAAATATTGCGGTAACTTCTCTAGATGCAAGCGTAAACTCATAAACTGGTTATCGATGTCTAAGTTGACTCACTGAAAATGTCAAAAAAGGTCAGCAGAATGTTTTGCTATAAAGGTAAAGTTAAACGTTATCTTATCAATGTTTACTCTTTAAATAGCTTAGGCTGTTTGATAATAAATTTTGCGTCAACAATCAACATCTTTGAATGGCATAAACATCTAAAAAAGGCAATAAGGCTTCGTGGTTCCTATTCTGAAGCAAAACACGGTAGGGTTGGCTTGTAAACGCACTCGTACATCTACATTGCATCGATTGTAACCGAGTGCAGCGAAACGATAAGGTCACTTTACCAAGGTGGGGAGTACAATACGCTGTTGCGACATTTGCTTGGCAAACGGCAACGTACGCACTCGGTTCGTGTTCATCGCATGTGCGAGTTGAAAAGTTGTTTTAAAAAAAGCAAGTACGCTCGCGGTCGTTTGCACTGCGCAACGCAAGTCTGGCTGTAGTTGAGTTGAGCTAACCGACCGAGACAGTGTGCGTCGAAACAGTCGCCGAAGCAGACACGAGCCGTCGCGCTATCAAAACACATCGTAAGTGGAAAAATGTATTTCCATTGAGATTTATGTGTGAAAATTACTTTTATACACCGACCGGTCGATGCAAGTGCTGTGGGCTCGGCGTAATTTGCGTTCGAAGGTGATTTATTTTAGGTTATGAAATGACAGTTACTACGCCGCATATCGTTTGAGCGTACGACGCAGTTTCGTGTCGGTCGGTCTTTTGTTGCTAACTGAGAGTGATACTAACTGCGTATATTTTGTATGTTGTCATATCGGGTGACATTGTTGCTTGTAAGTATATATTTATATGGTGCATATCAGAAATAATATTTATAGTAAACTGATTGTACGTTGACAGTTTCATTATCTGTTCCATCTGTGAACGTATGGAAATAACTTATTTGCTAAGTTAGGTCATGGTTGATAGATCTGATTTAAATTGTCTGTGTTCTTTACACTTCGGTAATGAGTTAATAAATAATTTTAGCTAAATAAGTAAAACTAGATATTTATTGTATGCAGTTTGCTTAACTGCATACATGCACCCCAATGAAAATTTGTCAATGGGTGCAGATTTCTAGATATATAACAAATTTTGTTTTTTTTTTTAACTTAACAATAGGTACAGTCTTATATTGCAGATAGCGCTGTCACGGTACAATTGATCTAAAAACTAAGCATATGTTTGTAATATATAATAACATATTTTTAAATGGTATACTATCAACTTATTTGTAAATAACATTGACGATTGTAGTTGAATACACAAAGCCTTAAAACGTATGAATATACGTTTAATAAACTATAATTATTAGGTGTATAACCCAAGTATTCCAGATGTATTGAAATTTTATTATTCTGATGAGGATTTAAATTTTATAAAATATTCTTAAAGATTAATTGATGACCATTTACATAATAAATACGTAATTCATACTCGTAGGTACATATTAATACAATCGTAAGTAAAAACTTCTAAATTTATTTTAAGGTGGTTCGATTTCCATACAAATATTTTTTTCCCATTTATGGACAAATGGAGCATAATTTTACAGTGAAATGACAGCTACTAGCATTTAATTTGGTCTTTATTTGCGGTAAATCACAATTGCTTGAATAAAACAGTAAATTATTATTTTAAGGTGGTTCGATTTCCATACAAACAATTAGTAGATTATGATAATCTACTGTTTTATTCAAGTAATTTTTTTTTTTAAGTAATTGTGATTTACCGCAAATAAAGACCAAAATAAATGCCAGTAGCTGTGATTTCACTGTCAAGTTATGCTCCATTTGTCCATAAATGGAAAAAAATTGTTTGTATGGAAATCGTACCACCTTAACACAATGTTCTCTGACTAACAAATTGCTTTAGAGCATCGTAATAAGTAAATGTATGTGGGCATTGGGCAGGTAACACAAATGTTACTCATGTAAGGTCGTTGCATTAATCCATCTGAGTTTTACTACCACGTCCTAATCGAAGTAGGCAGTCGGAATTTTTATGCGCAGTTTCTTGTAAATGAACCATTCTTTTGTTGTGATAAGTTCTTTATTTACTGTTCGCGTCAAAACAGTTCCATTGCTATACCTACAGTAGCCTAATTACATTTATATTCTGTATTATAATATTTCATATCATTTCAATTATCAAAGTTGTCTGAGTGTAGTAATTATAATTATCTAAATACAATAATTTATATAGTTTACATGTATTATAGATACATAATTTTTTACAATTTATGTTTATTAATAATTTAATACATAAAAATAACATGTCATTATACGTCCT
This sequence comes from Biston betularia, assembly GCA_905404145.2. Taxonomy (NCBI): domain Eukaryota; kingdom Metazoa; phylum Arthropoda; class Insecta; order Lepidoptera; family Geometridae; genus Biston; species Biston betularia. The sequence continues at coordinate 7,966,553 of FR989882.1, read as the reverse complement.
ACAGAAGATAAGAAAGCCGCAAAGAAGCTTGGCATCCTCTCTAAGGTGAGACAGTACTTCACACCAGAACAACTACTCAGCTTATACAAAGCACAAGTGAGATCGTGTGTGGAGTACGGTTCGCACCTATGGGATGGCTCTGCCAAGTACCAACTTGAGGCATTAGAGTCGATCGAGAGACGTGCCAGGAGGCTAATTGGCAACGACGCTTTACTGGAGTCTCGGCTTCAAAGTCTTGAGCATCGTCGTAGTGTTGCCAGCTTGTCAGTTTTCTACCGGATACATTTCGGAGAGTGTGCGCTTGAGCTGCACAATTTGGTTACTCCTGCACCTTTCTTTTACCTGACGGCCAGACAAACGCGACCAAAACGTCATCCGTACATGGCGGATGTTCCCCATGTACGCACAAAGCGTTTTGATTCCACGTTTTTCATTCGCACAGCGAGGTTGTGGAACTCTTTTCCGGAGTCTGTGTTCCCTGTTAGGTACAATATTGGCGTCTTCAAATCTAGAGTGAATAGGTTTCTTCTAGGTAAGCGTGCACCATCTTAGACCACACTACTGCTTAACATCAGGCAGAGTGTGGTCAAACGCGAACTTATTTTGAATAAAAAAAAAAAAAGATGATACTGCGAGTCAAAAAAAACCCTAGTCAAAAAGGCCCCCACGCATAGACCCCTGCCAAAAAGTGCCCATCATACTCGCGGCGTTACCACGCTGGATAGCCAGTGACAGATGCTGTACTAAATAGGATCTTGCCCGGGGGTCACGCCCACGCACGTAATTTATATGATATACCTATAGACAAAAATAATACACACCTTAGAAATTAGTTAGTGGGAAGCGAGATCTAAAAATACGGATTCGGTATTTGGTTTTTGCCTACATTAGAGCCAATTAAAAAGGAACCTCGGGGCTTATGGCTAAGGTCGGATTTGAGGATCTAGTGAACCCAAATGAGTAGGTACAGGTAAACAAGAATACTCCTAATACTCCGCGGGTGCGATTTCAAAAGCAAACAGGTATTACCAGGTAGTATCACTTAGGTTTACTTGGTGGTAGATCTCCTTAGCAGAAGGTCATCTAGGTAGGTACCACCGCAGTACCAGATATTCTGCCGCTAAGCAGTAGTGTGTAAACATTACTGCGTTCCGGTTTGAAGGGTACTGCAGCTAGCGAAATTACTGGGCTGTTGAGACTACCCATCGAAAGTCTCAAAGTAATGAGCGCCAAAGCAGCGATGCCCTCGACTTTGTTTTGTTACTCAAAGTTCTGTGAGTCGCTGCAATAGTCATGGACCGGCGTTATCTCTTACCATCAGGAGAGCATCTCGTTCGTCTCATTACTTTTTATATAAAAAAAAAAACTACGCGGTTAAAACCGCGCGGCGTTCGCTAGTGGAGTAATAAACTCCTTCGCAGTAATAAACTTTTTTATTTCTCACAATACCATCATGCTGTGTTACAGGAGTCCGTCGGCGACGGCGGGGTGTACGGCTCGCTAGGTGCTGCTTCGGCCGAGGGCGGCGAAAGACGAGAGGGAGGCAAGCGAGGGCGCAGACCCGGCAGAAAGGCGCAACTTGACAAACAAGACATGAAGGCTAAACTAGGTCGGTACAAAGATAAAGATAAAGATATATTTATTTGCATTAAACATGAGTGGTTGCATAGTACCTACTGATCTTATATTACCGAAGTCTCATCATATTCTTGCCGCAATGAGCGTACAAATGCTGTTATAGCTTTTTAAAAAAATAATAATGTCTTAGATAGCTACTTGCAGCCCCATTCCAGCCTGGAATGGAACTGGCTCTCAAGTGAGGGTGAACACACCGTTAGGTGCATGGCGGCAGATTTTTGACTTGAAGGTTATAAAATACCCTTCCACCATGCAATGGTTTCCTCACGATGTTTACCTTAACTGGCAGCTCAAGATCATTGTTGGTGTTTGAACCCACGACCTTCGGCGTGTGAATAGACCGCGCTCACCTTTCTTAAAATCAAATCTGCTTACGTTTTAGAGCGTAGCCGTCAGTCGGCGCGTGAGTGTCGCGCCAGGAAGAAGCTCCGCTACCAGTATTTGGAGGAGCTGGTTGCCGACAGGGAGCGATCAGTGCTCGCCTTAAGGAAGGAACTCGATAAGGTAACTTTACCATAAAGCATCTGTCGCAGCCGAAATTCGTTGAAGTAGATACGGCCAGCGTGTCCTGAGAGTGATCGAGCTCCGCCCCTGGAGCTGGTGATTGAGATCGGACTCTACATACCTTGGGGGCAATGCTCCCGGTGTCTAGTCTCTAAGAGGGATGCTACGAATCCGATTCCTAACCTCGCGGAAAAGAGGGGTCAGTATGCATGATGATGTTAAGGTAGATATGTTCTAGAATTGAGCAGTAGTAGCTGTAAAGCAATTTGCAATAACTGAAAACGAAAACCGCGATCGGGCTTTGTGGGGTGTTTTAGAGAACGCCTATGTGGACTCAGTGGAATAAGATAATTAAACTAATGGAACTAAAACTATTGAAAAATCTTCCGCTGATGTCTTGTGCTTGACACGGTTCTCTGGCGTTGAGTGATGAAATTTCAGCTGCTCCAATAATAGAATTAAAGTTATGTCGCGTCCATAATTAAGGTTTTTTTATCGACGAACGCGCGCTTGCGTTTTTCCAGTCATTCATAAATTGCTCATGAGTGTTATGCGTAATCAAAAGTGCAAAATGACAAGGGGTATAAAGTTGTCAAAGATCAAAATATCCTACAGAGTACTATCCTACACTTGTGTTTGTGTGTTTCTTCTTTGTTTTACTCTTTGGTCATCGTACTCGTATTAAGGAAAGTGTAAAACAAGGTTTTCGTTGCATCTTTAATAGCTAGAAGCTTTCCTGATATATGTATTTTAATTTTATGGAGCAGATTAAAAACAAAAGAAATAAATATGAGTCCACCTCTTCCATCGCATTGAAAATCAGATTGTAAATTTTATTTAAGGTCTTGCTATTGTATGATAGAAACGAAATTACGCTCAGCTCACGTGGTTTTTACTACCTTATCCCATTTAAATTCCAGTATTACAAGTGGAACTGCGAGCTAGACCAAGGCAGGATACCTGAAGGCCTGGAAGCTGTGCTTCAAGAAGCCGGCGTCGTCAAACAAGAGGATGTCAAGCCTTTTTAAAACTACCCGCAAGTAATTTCAGAAAATCGGTTATACGGCTACCGATTTATGATTTCAGACAATCCAAAACCCTCGAATGTCCCTGCTTTACTACTTCTGAATTATTAGGTAATTTGCTCTAAAATTATTGTTTTTAGAAATATCAGTGTTTTACAAATTTGGTGGCATGGCCCCCTTAAAGTGGCGCCCGGGGTCAGGTGTCCCAGCGTAATATGGGTGTCTTCAAAGCCAGAGTGGATAGGTTTCTTATAGGAAGCGTGCTTCATCTAGATCGCACTGTTGTTTACCATGGCACCCCCTTTGATCCGGGACGTTGATATGAAGTAAATATGTAGACGTGTTTATTAATATAAGTGCCGTATTAAACATACCTGTGTATTTGTTACGTAAGGATGTGTAAGAGTTATCGTATAAGAGTATTTTTTATAAGGTTTATATATAATTCATAATGTATAGGGCATGCCCATGCCGTTTCGCACTTTTTAAATATTTCATAATTTTGCCGTTATCTATAGTAGTACAATGTACAGGGTGTATCACCAAAATTCTTGCTACTAAAACATCTTAATGAAGCTAAGAGGCAAAAAGACAATCGGTTGATTGTATTTGAGAAAGTTTTTAACTAGTGTTCACTCGTAGGGTTTTGCTTTTTTTTATTTTTTATTTTCGTGACGTTAAACATTTTTATAAAAGTTAATTTTAAGGATAACATTAATTAGAAACTTAGATATGTATGTATAGTTGATTGTAAGTAAGATTACCGTAAGATATTGTAGTTAATTAAAATTAGTAAGTACATAGATATATTTTTTAGAATTATATTATAATTTAAAAAGCTGTCTAAGATGGCTTTACTCGTCAACGGGAGTGATAATAACGTAGTTTTAGGTAATTTCATAATAGTGACGTCAAACGAAGTGATTTAAGTAAGATATAATAAACACACTAAAATAGAACTAAATAACTATAAGCGAATTAATAAAAAAACCGGCCAAGTGCAAGTCGGACTCGCGCACGATGGGTTCCGTATTTGTATATTTTATTTTGCCGTTTTTATAAATAATATATAAAAACGGCAAAATAAAATCACGTTTGTTGTATGGGAGCCTTAAATATTTATTTTATTTTTAGTATTTGTTGTTATAGCGGCAATAGAAATATATCATCTGTTAAAATTTCAACTGTCTAGCTATCACCGTTCTTGAGATACAGCCTGGTGACAGACAGACGGATGGACGGACGGACGGACGGACAGCGAGGTCTCAGTAATAGGGTCCCGTTCTTACCCTTTGGGTACGGAACCCTAAAAAGAACAAACGAATCTTATCAGCTAGTGCCACAATTGGCGGTCTTATCGCTAAGAGTGACTACTTCCAGACAACCAAGAATTGAAAAACACGATAGATGACATAAGAAACAGACGGGATGTGTTGTAACACACTAATAAGGAAAATAAATAAAAATAAAACATATAGTAATGTATTCATAAGTACTTAAATATTTACAAAAGAAAGTATATAGTATATAAAGTATGTATTCTATCACCTATCTGGTTCCCATAGGGGCTGGCGCAATTTAATGTCCTCCATATTTTTTAAAAATTCCTTTACACCACACCACCAAACCCACCACCACCACCATAACCAAATGCTTGTCCTGGGTGGTTCGATTCCCACCCAGGACAAGCATTTTGTGATATAAACAAATGTTTGTTCTGTGTCTGTGGGTACTGTATGTATTATAAGTATGTATTTACAACAAAAAAAAACTATTTTAGTATTCTATCAGTTATCTGTTTTCCCTAGCACAAGCTTTGTTTAGTTTGGGGTCGGAGGCGCTGTGTGTCCTATGATATTTATTTATTTATTGAAAAAAAAGAACAACAATTTATTTCATCGTTAGTGATCTATTTTTCTAGGTTTTGTAATGTATAATATTCTAAAACTATTATTAAAATGAACTTACTTAATTTACGAAAGCTTTAGTTGATATGTTTAATGTCATGTTTGACCCACCGACGATCAATGAGAACAAAAGAGAGAACAACATATTGTCTCTCTTTCTCACTCCGTTGGTCGACGGCGGTCCGGCGTAGTATGTGCTAATCAGACAGTAAGGTCTATTAATATTAATAACTTAATTAACTTAAGTAAAAACTTAACTTAATTATTATTAACTTAAGAACAAATATTGTTTTGTTATTAACCTTGTCTAATATACTGAAATAAAAAGCACAGCTATGTTTTTAATATGTTTAAAGTAAGGCAAACATTATTTTAACTAGTAATTTTAATAGGTATAAAGTTAATGCTTTTTGTACTTCCTACGTTCAATTAATATTTTGTTTATTGTTTTGTGTGGCAAAATAATTAATGCTGTTAATTTATTTGGAATATTTACAGGATGGATTTGTTTTCGTTATTTTTTGTTGCGGTTGATTGTTTAATTTGTGGGATTTGGACACATAATCGTGTTATTCACTAGAACCTAATTGCGAACGAAACATTATAAATTAGTTTGACAGTGACTATCGCAACATGTCAAAACGTCGAAATAAATAAAAACAACGAATTTATAATATTTAGACAAATAATGGTTTTGTATAAAATCAGTGTCCATGCGAATCAACTTTAAAATTATATCGATTGTACAAACGTTTCTGTCAAAAAAGCATTAGTACAAACATTGACTGCAGTATTGCTGTTTTGACAATAAAAAAAACGCCCTGAGGATGCCTCGTGTAGAGGCAAAACACGTGTCAGCAAGTGGTTACTGCAGTTAGTAGATTCTCAACACTGTTGTAACAGAATCGACTGTTATACTGTTATACCTTGAACACTCAAAATGAACTTCCGCAAAGTAACGCCTGAACAATTATTAAAAGAACGCTTATGAAATTAGATAATAAAAACACGGGAATAGGCTTTTCAGTTAAAAATATGATTTGTGACATAGATTTTACTTAACGGACGCTTCGGTATATTTTCGGATGGGTGATCGCGAGTAGTCTTCACAACTTACCGCTTTCAGTGGGACTTAGAAATATCACTCAGGAGATTGTTTTAAAACAGTAGTCATTAAACCATGCCAACCATCATATAAACCTTTGGGCGGCACATTAACTTTCTCATTCTTTACGAAAACCTACACGAACTTTACCTGTTATGTTATTAAAAGAAACTCAATTTTGAAGTCGGTTAAAAAGCCTAGACCCTGATGCTACGACCGCGATAATACTATTACAGGTCGCATCATGAAAAAAGAACGCTGGCGGTCAAACATGATTTGATTTGTAGCGATGATAGCTCAGTGGTTAACGCGGTCGGTTCGCATGCTGGAGGGTGTGGGTTCTAACCCCAACAATGAGCTTGAGCTGCCGGTGAAAGAAGGAAGGATAAGAAACAGAAAAATGTTTTTTGGTTCTCTTATTGTTACGGTTTATAACAAATCCATCTTGTAAGTATTAGATAATACACAATTAGTTTGTCGGTAGTCCGCCTTAGGTTCTATTTAATTAAACATTGCCGTTAGTTTAATATTGTTTTTTTTTTTAGTTTTGACGGTGAACATAAAGTCGCCGCTTAAATTAAAAAATATATAATTCAAGGATACAAAGTATTGCACACGCCCCGTCCTCCATGTCATTGATTGATGTACGCTATAAACAACAAATTTAAAATTAAAAAATCCCCGACAAGTATGTAGTATTCTACTAGTCAATCCCTTTCATTTGATACCAATATTGTAAGAGTTATGAAAAATATGTAATCCGCCATCCATGTTGTTGAATGATCATCAATGATGCATCCGTTCGGGAGCTACGGTGCCTCACACACACTCACACACACATGCGCACGCGCACGCGCGCACACACACACACACACACACACACACTCACACACACACCAAACATATACCGTCGTTTTTACTTAAGTTTACGTTTTTAAGTTAATGCTTGGAATGTGTAAAACAGCTATTTAAACAAAAAAATATAATTATTATCGTATCAGATTCGTATTAATATTGTGAATCGGTATATTCTTGGCAAGCATGCTCCATCTTAGACCGCATCATCACTTAACGTCAGGTAAGATGGCGGTCAAACGTAAGCCTGATTATTGAAAAACAACTTAATATTATGTTTAACCATTTTTCTAAACAACAATTTTGACAACACTGTAAACTATTTTTTTTCGGATAAAATGTGTCCTACGTTTCAATCTAGGGTGTCAGCTACCTGCAAACCAAATTTCATCTAAATCGGTCTAGTCGTTACAACAAATAACAAACATACAAACACATTCACAAACTTTTGCCTTTGTATTATTAGTGTGATAGGACAGATCCAGAAAATAATTTCTTGTTCATTTAGCTGTATTACACATTATTAATATATTATAAGTACCTACCGTAATATTTTTAAATTGTTTCGATAAGGGTATCACTATACTTGCCCTATAAAAATCGAATTGAATTGTGTTTACTAGTCCAATAAATCGATATCATCCTTGGGTTGGGTAAAATATGTCCGTGGGACTAAATAAGGATAGGGCATTGTCCATACGGTCGTAGCTTACATAGAAGTGAAATCAGCATGACGTTCTCGAAATGTCTTTTTTTTTTGTAGATTAATCTTAGTAACTACGGCTTCAGTTTGTCTTTGGTTCTTTTTACTTATAAGTGGTGATTCAAACTGCAATTTGTTTTGTAAGTCTTTCTGTTTCTAAAGCATTATTATTATATTTTATAGTATAATGTTTGGCAAATAATAATGTATTTCCATAATGAGTATATCTAATTTTGGTTTGCATTAGATACATTAACTACACAGTTATGTACTGTGAATTTATACCTGTACTTATAATTAGGGACAAGCACAAGCTGCGCACGGGCAAATATATGTGTATATACCTTTATTATATACCTATATATTTTGGGTGAAAATGTCTTAGAAATCGTAAAAATCGTTTCAAAAGTTGTTGCGTATTTTACAAGAACTAAACACATACCGCAAAATAGTATTTCGTTTTCTATTTAGTGATGTGAAACACAATACAATTCGATTTTTAACAAAATACTCAATACAACCGAATGGTAATCCACCTCATTTATATACTAAATACTTAGATATTTAATTAATTGGCTAAGTCTTTAAATAATAAAATTATATCAGTAAAATGGGGTGGTTAGAAAAAGCGAATGGAGTAATTGAATAGTCGCGGTGAGTGAATAAAAAAGGGTTATTACTTTACAGAAACTTTACGTGAATATTGCCCAAAAACCACAGCAAATGTCGACTAATTCCGATGACGTGCTCAAAGCGTGGTCTCTAACGTAGTACCTACCATTATTTGAAGACTTTTTTCTGTTCAAGGCCTATGACGATTTACGAAAAAAAATTCGTCAAGCTTTCTATAAAGAAATGTACGAAAAATTACATTACTTCACAATTAATTTCAGTTTACGTCCGCCTCTGGCGTTGATCTATTTTTCATACGTTTTGGAGTCGAAAATTTGTCGAATGTTTTTTTCGATTAGTTTTTTTTGTGGCTCTAGCATATTAATTTACAAGAATTACGTAGTATGTAAACGGTAGTAGAGTGTTTCTTTTAACATTTGACTATCGTTTCTTTAAGCAGTTTCCATCTATTCCCGTCAGGGGCGCTTTTCCATACATTTTTCCATTGTTTACGTAGGTAAATTTTGGAAATTGATATGTTTTCTCTGCTTTGTAACCTATCGCTAACTGTCTAAAACCTGAGGTAGAATCAGGCTAAGTCTACATGCTAGGGGATGTTTTATATCCAATAACCGAAGTTTAATTCTGAAAGTGTTTGGTACAATAGTTAAAACACCGTAACACCCCACGTAATCGTCGCTAGTCATTAACAAACGTTAGGAATGGCTCGGTTTCATTCGCTCACCTTATAGATTGTGATATATCGTAAGATATTTTTCTACTTAAAACGACTAGAAACGAGCGGTAGTTGAGTCAATAAGAGTTTTACTTGCATCTCTACTTTCTTCGTCATTTCTAGTCACTCCTTTTTATCAAAATATAAAAATCGCGATTACAAATTAACAAAGATTTATGTTAACTTATAGTTTTATGTTATATAGTGTGCTTTCCTGGAATTAAAATAATTTATTGTAATAAAAGTAAAATAAACTATCTAGATATTTTTTAACACGATTAACGTTTTTATATAGTAGTATAGTAAGTAATTAGTTATCGTATAATTATCATAGATACTTTTTAAATACATTTATTAGTTTTTAAGTCGCTAGCAAATAGTTTTCTTTTCGGTAAGCTTTTTTCATTTTAGGCCTCGCAAGAGCTGACTTTCATATGCAACCTTTTTCGAATAAAAATGACTAAAACGCCAGGCGTTGTTTACAGCTCAACAGACAATGTAATTGCAATTTTTTCTATTTTTTATTTTCACACAAAAACTGTCAATTTGTACACCATGTTATCTGGAACTGGGTTTGTACCATCTTTGATTATATCGTCATTTGACATCGGGCAAGCAATAGTCGTGAATCTCCAAATAATACTTATGTAACTTATTGGCCTGTAAGGCCTGGCCACTTTTCATCAAGTGAAGTTTTTTTAAGTAAAATTAATTTCAGTGCATTCATCGTCGTTCATGTAAGGCAAAAGTAAATACTTTTTTGTATTGTAAATGTAAACATAAGTTTACCTTAGAGTTAAAGAGTAAGTGTAAAAAGTCATAAATACGTATTTATGCACCAACTATCTGGCCCAGTGAAATAGCGTAAGAGAATTTCGTTTACTTTTTAAAATACTGTAAGTAATTCATATTATTATGTAAAATGTCACGTGGCTTGGGCATGGTCTTTACATATATTCATATGTATTAGAGAAATAGTTTTTCTATTCCAAATGTAATGTTTGAAATGTTTATAATCAAATAATATTTTTATACCGCTCTAAGCTTCCGTGTTAATGAAATTATTATTGTTGTATCTAAATGCGAAAATGTGTTTGTTGGGATATTTGTTTTATGGAACAACGTATCGATGTGATTTTTTTAGAGGTATGTATGTATAGAATAATGTGTACTATGAAAATGAATACACTATATATAAAATACACTATGAAAACTACACGCACAAATACTTTCATGTATTTGTGTGAGTTAGGGGCTTGACGTATTTGCGTGCGTGTAGTTGGCGTATGATAAGCGAAAGTTGGAGTAAGGTGTTCTCACCCATTACTACGCACTATGTCTGTACATTATAATCTGTGGTATCTAGACGATTTGATGTCAGTATGGAGTTTTGGCGGGAACGCGGAAAGAGTCGTATCGCTCCGTTGTATTTTTTTCCAAAACTAGTGTTTTGTCGAGTGTGTATGCATAAAAATGGTGGTGTTTTATTCATAAAGTGCCGAATTACAAGCACGAGTGTGGGAAAATGATATAATGTGGTGAAACATGACTTTTCGTGTTGCTTCCAAAACTCCAGCGAAGCTTGAAGTAAAGTCGCCACTACTTTACTAATGCATGACTGGACTTGACTGACACGGACTGGACTTGACCAATACTAGACTTTGACTGTAACTATAGATGTAAGACATGGATTCGTTCTTCGCAAATAATGACATGGTTCAAAGGCCTTTGTAGCCAAACCAAAAAACCCCAAAAAAAAAATTGATGTCAGTAGGTACTTTTTAAAATGCTGTAGGATTTTTAAGAAAACAAAACTTGTGTAGTTTTTTAAATTTATTTTACTGTTGATTTTTATGTAATTTACGTAATTTTATTATTAATTGAGTGTAGGTAAGATAAGAACTAAGTAAAAAAATAAAATTTACATAAATATCCAATGGTTTCATTTTATGTTTTAAGCACATCCGAATCAGCCCTGTTTTTATAAACTATCCCACTGCAGAGCATGGGCAAGAGGCTCATTGAGAGACGAGAAAGGCTACAGTCCACCACGCTGGCCAAGTGCGGGGTTGCAGACTTCACACAACTAACCATACAAGAAAAGGTTCAAAAAGGATCTTCAAGTTTTTTTATGAACTCTGACATGTAGGATTCCTCACGATGTTTTCCTTCACCGTTTGAAGTCAGCGGCAATACTTACATAGGTACCTAACTTAGAAAAGACAGGTCTGTGATTTGAACCCAGGACCTCCAGATTGGACGCCAGACTGTCTCCCTTCTAGGCTGCCGAAACAACTATCTACTTATCTACATTATTGATTAAATATTAAGAGAAGACTTAATACGTGTGTACATTGTTGGGTGTCCACAAATGCGCAGTTAGAACTTGACTACGTGCCCAATCGTTCTTCTCATCATATCTCTCATATGTTTATGCTTCGATAAGCTGTAACCACTTAACGGTTTTAGATGAATTTAGAATGCAATTTGTTTATACTACAATACGTTCATTAGGTATATAGATACTAATTCCATCTATTCTACTATCAGACGGCCAGAAGCTCTAAAAGGGGACACTTCTTAATGGTCGACATTCCAAAAACGAACTAAACGGTTTGATTTCGCCTTCATCATACGTACCGCTAAACAATGAAATTTACTGCCCGAGACAGTGTTCTCTGATAGATACGAGTACAATCTGGATGCCTTCCAGTCGCGTGTGAATTAGTTTCTTCTAGGTTTCTTTTTGCGAGCTTTACCGTAAACTGCATCTTCATTTGACATCGGTCGAGATAGCAGACAAATGCATATTAGTAAATAATAAATATACCTACTTTAGATTGTTCTGAAAATCGTGGGGCGCATTTACGTTGATACAAAGCGAATACAGCGATCATTGCGCTTGATTAAAATCGCAACACTGACTTTGGGTTGCCGGTTAAGGACAATAACGACAACGCAAAGAAACTATACCTACATATTAGGACTCTTTCTGGAGATGGTTACCTAACACTTAATTTCAAAATCTGTAGCAAACAGCGTGTTTTTGTAACTTGCCAGTCTAGGCCACTGTTTTTCATTTTTACTTCTCTGACCACATTGACACTTGAAATCATACGAGCTATGGTCAAACACTTCACCCTACTCGGGTATTACCTAGATTAAGTTAATGTTATGTTATTAATAAATAAATAAATTTGACAGCCGCGTTGGTTGGCTTGGCTCATTGGTAGTATATCTGCCTTGAGATCTGTAGGGCGTGGGTTCGATTCCCACTCAGGGCAAACATTTTGTGAATAAACAAATGTTTGTTCTGTGTCTGGGTTTCTCTCAGTTATCTGACTTCCATGACACAAGCTCTGCTTAGTTTGGGGCCAAATGGCGCTGTGTGTATAGGCCCTACGATATATATATTTTTATTTTAAATAATAAATGTTTAGGTAACATAACACAGATGGCATTGTCTTGTTACCCATTTTAACCACTACGAGAGGTTTCTATTCCGTAGGTAAATTACCTACAATGTACTCTGATTCGACCCTCCTGCCTTTTCTTTCTTGTCTCAGTTCGTCTATTCATTTGTCGACCACAAAAAAATAAAACATGTAACTTAATAACTAAGGCACAAAGAACAAAAAGCTTGCGGAAGCCCATTATTATTAGCCAAGTTTACCAAGAAACCCCGAGTCACTCGCGGTCTATTAATAAGGAACCTAATTTTCCACTTTTCACTCTCACAAAAACTAACCATCTAGGTACCTAAAACAAACCTGAAAACTTAATTAATCTTAAAAATTAAACGATCCAGCTGCGACAAATGATATGCAAATGGCTATCATCATCCTGGCGTTCTAAAAATAATTTGAAGGTAACATAAAACTGAATTTAATGCAAGAATTTTACACGCGTGTGTTTCACCTATCTACATACCATGTCTAAAAATATATATAAACAAATATGGTTAGTCTCCTACGTCATTAACACTGTTATATATAATTATTATATACATAATATATTGTTAGTAAACTACATCTTAGTGCATCGAGTTTTTTTCATACCAAACTTTTAACCGCAGCGCGAGCGTTTCGCTCGCGTTGTCAATTCGATAGGGTTATTTTATATATAGAATGTTATATAATACAGAAGGTTTCCTGATTGTTTTATTAACCCCCGATGCAAAAACGACGGGGCGTTATAAGCTTGACGTTTCTGGGTGTGTCTGTCTGTGGCATCGTAGCTCCCGAACGGATGAACCGATTTTGATTTTGTTTTTTTGTTTGAAATATGAATTAGTGGGAGTGTTCTTAGCTATGTTTGATGAAAATCGCTCCAAGACAGCTACTAATAAAGACACATAGCTAATTATTGACATTTCTTCTTTCTTCTTTTCTTCTTTTATGTGACTTAATCGAAAGTGATCTTAACTATGATTCAAGAAAGTCTGTTCAGCTGTTTGAAGATAAACAGCTCTTATGTATGTGAGTATTTACCAATGATCGATTCGAAATTTAGTATTATGTATAATACTGGTATCAGGGATTTTAAACTTTTCTCCGACTAATATTTTCAGTAATTGGGACTCTTTAATTATGTACCTACTTGTACATGTACATAGTCAATGTGTCGATATATCTTTAATTATGTGCTTGTACTTACATAGTAATTAAATACTTTACCTAAACGATCTTTCTAGACTGTTTCTGCTCTTCGAGTTGTAAACCACGGATGAAACACCGTAATACAACATTTTTTTGGATTAAAAAGAAAAAAGGAACCTTTATAGAATATCCCCTTGGCCGATTTTTTAATGAGTATCATAATATGTACTCGTATTTGTAGTTAAACAACTTCTTACAATACTTTTCCTGTGTACCTTGATATTTTTTTAATGTGAACAATAAATATTACTATCTGCTACCACTACTACCTACTACCACTACTACGTACTACCACTACTACCTACTATCTACTACTACTACCTACTACCTACAATGAGCCATTGTATTATGTTGATATGAAATTCTGGTTTGCTTGACCCAAATCTGTGATATATTTCAGAACATTTTCCTGATATACTAACCAAAAAACGTGTCCCCGAATGAATTTGCGTATTTAGTAAGCGTACTGACCTACTGTATAAAAATCTAGATGGACATGAAAGGCTAGTTTTTCATAAAACCGAATGAAAAGATATAAAACCGACACGCAGGGTTTTTTAATTAATACAGTTATTTATGTCATGATGCGTAAAAAGTAGATTTATAAAAACATAGTTATTTACTACTATGATTTACAGTTTAACCTTATTTGACACACCCTCGTTCAAACTGGTTTCATTGTGGACATAGAACATTTGAAAAGATATTTTAATTAAGAGTAGGTATATTTACATTATACCTTTGGCATTATTATACTAATGATACTTATATGCCATTTTTATAAACCATTTTTTTTTTATTATACGCTCCACAGACACTGGGGTCCGTGACCTTTGTCAACTTTAGTTACATATTTTTTTTTACAATTTTACATTACAAAAAGAGGAAAGTTACGTTAGTAATCTTAATCTCAGGTTAAAGTACGTACTAGATTGTGTGTATGCCGCGAGCAGACCAGCGACCCGCAAGCAGCACCCGATCACGAGTATGACGCATGTGCCAGCCATCGCCCTCCTCAACCATATCTGAGGGAAGAGAGCGACCCGACACGACGCCGCCGCAAGAAGGAGCCTTCGATGGTGAGCATGAATGCTCGAGGCATACACACAATCCTTATTTCTATTTACATCATGAGTTTTCATTTGAAATCGCCTCCTCCCGACTCAAGGCCTCCATCACCGCCGTGTTTCGATCTTTGATGGCCATCTGCAAATTAATTATAAACCATAACCATATATTATAACCATATTATAAACCATATTTACTTAGGGACTTTCAATACATAAGGAAATATTACTCTCCTTCTTGGACAGCCGGGTAAGCCAGTCAAATTTCCCCACTAGATACCAGGTTCAGTTTAAAGATATAGTGTAAATTATTGTATGTGATAAGTTTGTAAAATTACTTGTAAAAAAATCTTGACTTTTTCGGCAGTTGTGTGTAAAGTACATCATTCATCAACAATCTGGCATAGTCCACTGCTGGACATAGGTCTCTCCCAGAACACGCCACTCAACCCAATCTTCGGCTTTCGCTTTCAGCCACTGCTAACTGTCTTACGTATATCGTCACCCTATCTAGTCTCCAGGGCGTCCTACACTACGTTTGCCAATTCACGGTCTCCATTCTACTCTAAAGTACATTACATAAATCAATTTCCTATCGTGTCATGTTACGAAGTTCTTCACTAAAATTAAATAAATTAATGTTTCATAGAATATATTGAATAAGGTGTATACCACCTTATTCAATATATTCTATGTATACACTATTCTGCAGTTGAGCTGAACAAAATGTGTGTTCAGATCACTCGTGTACTACGTAGCACATCACTAGTTAAAAAAATACTAGCCAGGCTGTGGTTGAAAACAAGTACGTTACAGATTTATGCAGGTACATTTACCGAGGGTGAAATTGGCTGACAGAAGGGAGGCTTTAAGTGACCATCACTGGACTCTGGGCCCCATCTCAACCTTGAGGGTCCTCATAAACCGGAAGACGCCTGTTACAGACATAACACGAGTTTAATGGTAGTTTGTTTGCTTAGGTTAGTAGATATTATTTTTATATCGATTTCAAAGTTTTGCTGCACCAGTTAAATATCCATTTGAAGTTACTCACGGAAGTCTTTGACCTAAGTTTTGATTGTTACATTGTGTGCATAGTAAAGTAGATAATTGGGGAAATTAAATGGATGACCTTATTTGACCTTGAGCAGAAGGAATATAATTCAGGATAGATTATATACTTATTCTGAATAACATTGTTTTGCTTTAAACTTTAAGGATATTCACGGTAGTGCCCCCGCCAAGACGAGCCAAGCGAAGCGCAAAGGTGCTACCTGCCTTTGCCTGAAGAACTTTGTCGTTTTTTTGTACCCTCATTAATTGGGTTTGGATTAAAATAAAATTAAACAAATAAACATTTCGGTTCATTCACATGGGCATAAGGTGAAACATTTATTCACAGTTCATTATTTTTCTGTTGTACAATAGTTCTTGGAGTAACGAAACGGTCAAGCCACATATTTTGACTAAGGAGTAGAGTTTGTAAAGAGAGGGTTTGTAGAATTAGGGCGTGTAGAACAAAGAACAAAAATACATATTACTCTATAAAATAATTTATTGATGATAAGGCAAAAAATATATAGTAAGTATTAACATTTAAATTAATTGCACTGACTGACATTTTGTAATAAACCTCATGACATATTTTTAATTATATAAACTTGACATTATTATTTTATACCATTTGACATTCTAATAGTAACAATTTTATTTAATTTTTGCACACCCAATACTGGGTTAAGTATGGTTTAAGCGACGTTTTATTATGTACCAACATTTTGACACCTGTACTTAGCAAATAAACACATTTTGATTTTGATTTTGATTTTTAGAGTTAGAAGCTTGGCTCTACATGAGATCTGATAACTTTTTGACAGTACGAGCCATATGGTCTCTCATCTCGTCTTGGCAACATTTTACTTGAAAATGTTTTTGATTGGATACTTTATTTCTTCAAGAGTTTTGGACTTTTGACGACTCCTTCCTCGTTACCGACGCGGAAAAACGCATTCGTCAGCATTATTGACACTGTAATAAAAATATTAATAGAACAGATGACAATAAGAGTCGTGAGAAACGTCAAGGCGAACGTTCCAGACATAAATTAGAATTTAAAGAGATTTCTACGAGCTGCATACCACCCACACTAAAAGAGACTTAATAAAATAAAACCCACACACTCACGGTACACACGTCAGATTTCTAGCTATAATATTGCGAAATTGAAATGTTGGTAAACAGTAATTCCATTTTTGCAATCTCATATTTCACAGTGATAATATGACATGTGTTGTAATAACATGTGATCAGAGCGTATTGACAGTCATTTTATACGTGCAGTCTGTGGATTAAGTATACAAAAAAATCGTACAAATACCGAATAGCCGTACCATACCAATTCAATATAAATAAAGCGTTCAGAGTAGGTACTGTAACGCATCGGGGATGTTTCCGGATGCGCATATAGACAGCTTTCTTGCGCAAGCGAGTCGCATCCTTGATGCGCTATATTTGGATTAACCCCAACAGCTACTTGCTACTATTTGCTGCGACAATGAATCTAGACTGCCCTAAAATAAAGCACTGCTCCAAAGTCCATATTTGATAAGGCCGTTTTCAAACCATATTTTAGAGTAAGATAACAATATGACACTTTTATTTATTGATTTTAATTTATTTATGATATTTTATTAAACAAAATGAATAATTAAATCAATCGTATTTTTAATGTGTATAATGTGTATTTGAATTTTAAATTGTGTGTATGGATTTGTTCTGAAAAAAAAATTATCATCTATCTATCTATTATATTTAATATAAAGAGGAAAGATTTGATTGTTTGTTTGTTTGTATTGAATAGGCTCTGAAACTACTGGACCGATTTTAAAAATCCTTTTACTGTTGGGAAGCTACACTATCCCCGGGTGACGTAGGCTACTTTTTACATCTGTATTCCCACGGGAACGGGAACTAACCGCGAAACCGCGAGGCGGCTAGAGCTTTTATGTCTGATCTTTGCTTGCCTAGGTCTGTCACTTAGAATTCTAACTTGTGTGTGAAACTAAAGTGCACACAGATTATATATATACTATAACTTTTCCAATTTTCATAAAGATCCAATACATTTTAGTCGTGAAAGGATAACAATCAGACAGTCAATTTCGCTTTTGTAAGAATCAGTTTTGAGAAAGCAAGTAATACTTTCTAGTAATACAAAGATCACGAGGAATGAGATTCTTAGACACTTTATTTCATCCCAGAAAATGCGGGAAAACGGTAAATTGTAAGTGAAACGGGCATACCTAGTATTTATACTGGAACTGGTTTTTTGTAGTCCCTTGGGAAATTGGTATTTCTTTGTGGAGGCAATTTTCCCCGGAAGCGGAAGGACACTAAATTGGTCAATTATCTGGGTACGCTCAATTTCTGCGCGCCTAATAAGGACGCAATAAGGGCCATTAGCGGCCTACTGTGGATCATAATAGAATGGTTCACCGTGCAATCCCATATTTTTTTAATATTACCTTTATGATAAGTATCTACCTATAATTCAATGTACCTACTATATAATTTCAAATAAATAATTATTAATATAAATAATTATTACCATAGGTAGGTCTGTACATAAAAAATAAAACAATATATTTAAAACAAAATACGGAGGTAGGCCGTCAAGCGACATAACCCCCTTGGCAACCACATTAAAAAAAAAATCCCAAAACAAAAAACAATCAAGGTGTTGCGATTCCTAAGCACTATACGGGTTACTGTCCCTGCAACATCATCCGACATCTGTATGGTGATTATCTTATACCTTATAATGTTAAGAATTAAACGCTGAGAAGATCTCGTCTCTTTTTGTGTAAAGGTAGATAGATACACGTTGTGTTACATTTCTGTCGCTACAAAATAAACAAGATTCACAAGCTAAAGCACGGTTTTACTTAAAGCCCCTAAGCTACTCATAAGCCAGCGTCTAATAAAATTAAACAAGGCATACTTTTCAAGTTCTGGCGTTAAAAGTTGTATGAAAATTAGGCGGTGAGAAAAATATATTCTTAACCCAAATAAATCAGTTCGGCCTTGGCAATCTGCTGTCCTAGTAACCTGTTACCCGGCACGGTAGGTAAAGTTGTGCGTGATTGATGATCCTGCCTGGAGCTAATAGGAATTCATAAATACGTCTGCAGAGGGTCAATGAAGACCTTCCTTGACCAAGTTTGGGACTGGCGATAAACGTGTAATGACTGAGAATTTTTTACATTTTGACATAAATGTTGCGGGTAGCGTAAAGAAATTCTGAAGTTTTAAATTTATTCAAAGCTTAGATAAATATTCATATAATAAGGTGTATAATTAAGAACAATTTTGAATATTTTCGTTGACGAATCTAGACTTGCTGAAAATGTTCTACATGTTTATTGCCGTGCAATGCAAAAAAAAAAACATTTTGGCGTTAGTAAAAAAAAAGTGTTTTTGTGCAGATGTTTATTTTTAACTATCTGAATTTGGTATCGTTAGATTTCTTACGTCCTCCTAGTTAATTAGACAAGTAAATACCTTTTATAAGAGTTTTACGATAGTATCTATACATCACTACTTTTTAAATAAGTACTAAACAAATTAATGGGTAAATTACAGACTCAGTAAGACATCGTAAAATGTGCAATCAGAATTTTTGTTTACTTCACAATGCCAAAGTTATTACTAGTCAACATTTTCCGAAATCCTGTCTAAAGTTATGAACATAGCACTCATTTGCTACAAAATAATACTATCAGCGGACAAGCTGGTGGGAACCAATGGCGGCTTTAATTGAAATATTGCAAAAACATTTTTTTTCTCTATCGCAATATCGCGACCCAGGCGTCCCAATCCAGTTGCACAAGTTGTATTTTCATAATTAAAAAAAAGTGGTATGTATACTTATATCAACTGTATTTAGAAACAAAATCAAACAAGAGGTAGACATTTTAAAAAATTAATAAATTTGGAGTGTCCTTAGAATCACTAAAAGTTTAGCTAACAAGTTTAGTATTAAAGTAATTGTAAAAAATACCTAATACCTGAGCCTAACACGGAATAAGTTTAATTCAGTCAAATAAGGATTTAATCTGTACTAATAGGGGCTCATTGGATTCACGCACGCGCATACACACATGCAAACACACATCCCTCACATATTTACGAAAAACGCAGTCGCTGAGTTGCCAAGCTGGCAAGAATTGTAATGTATATATAACTTAGAGTATATTTTTTTTCAGTTTGTTATCCTTAGTTCCAGATTATTGGTAACGTATTTCCGAAAAACAATGTTGGCCAAATTATTTGATAGGTTTGATGTATGGGTGTTTCCTTAACAAAAATATTGCCGACCAGTTTCCTGCCAATTTTTCTTTATTACTGTGGCTTTTGTGTAGGCAATATTTTGGTTATATATGCTTATTGCTTATGTTTAACAACTATGACCAATATTTTACATGTGACTAACCTAAAAATCCGTTGGCATCTAGATAAATGGATACCTATCTAGATAAATGTTTTGACGAATAACAATGTCTGGAAGCCAGCCAGATAAGAAATTAAAAACATGATACAATATGCCGTGGAAATGAAGTTGAGAGAAAATGCGTCTCACAAATAAGACGCAGAAAACGACCACCAATTTGAGAATGAATTCTTCGAAAATGTATATCACTGGTTTTTCCTTAAAGGGAAATATCGTGAGAAAACCGACTTATTTTCTTAAACTAAATATATAGGGGCATTTGCGAAGCCGCCAACTCTCCAACCTGTGACCTCTAAGACCCCTAGGAAGGTAAACGTGGTAGAATATCCACCCAATCGCCCTGAAAGGGGTTAAGAGATTTTTGTCATCTTTACTTATTTTAAACTTTGTCAAATAATGACACAGCGTAAAAATGCTAAAGGCTGATAACTATTGTACAAAGTTTTGGAATATACAATAAGTACATGGTCACATAGCAGTAGTGTGTAAACATTACTGTGTTCCGGTTTGAAGGGTACTGCAGCTAGCGAAATTACTAGGCTGTTGAGACTAACCATCGAAAGTCTCAAAGTAATGAGCGCCAAAGCAGCGATGCCCCGGACTTCGTTTTGCTACTCATAGTTCTGTGTATTGCCATCCGTTATCTCTTACCATCGCATCGTTCTCATTACATTTAAGTACATTAAAAAGTAAATTTAGTGATGCTATATCACCAATTGTGTTTTCAGTTCCGTTTCTGTGTCATCATCTATCATATTTGGAGCATAGAAAAAAATATGAAGTAAGTAAGTATGAATTGTTATAGGTCCTTTAAAATAACTATTAGATATAAATTAGTGAAGCTTTTGTATGATTATGTGTCATTATTAGCTTAGTTTGGGGCTAGATGGCACTGTAAGAAATGTTCTCAAATATTGATATGTACCTTGAAAGTTTCAAAAATTTGACAAATATCGAAGGGAATCTTTGTAACTAACTCGATTAAAAGTAGAGTTTCTGTGTTTACTTCTATACACTTTCTAGGTTAAGTTAGGTCAAATTTATATTCTCGGAAAACAGGGATAAGTCAGTGCCCTTACTGAGTTCAGTAAGAAGGGACAATACCCCATAAAACAGGAAGTTTAATTTATTATTCGTACTGATCTGTGACCGAATAAGTATCAATTGAATTATTAGAGTCGATGACACTTTGAACCCTGAAAACGGTTGAAAACGGATATGCGCTAAATGGGCGAGCTTCCCCTACGATTAACAGACATTGATTTATTGTTCACTCTTTATGGAGTTTTGAAGTGAAAACTGATTTAGTCGCGTCCAGCGTTCGTGACCGACATGCTACTGTGACGTGTTTTAAGTTTTCACTTCTGTCGGCAGAGTACATATTCATCATCATCATCGTCATCATTTCAGCCGTAGGACGTCCGCTGCTGGAGATAGGCCTCCCCCATTGACTTCCACAAAGACCGGTTGGAAGCAGCTCGCATCCAGCGTGTTCCTGCGGTCTTTATTAGGTCGTCTGTCCACCTTGTGGGTGGACGTCCTACGCTGCGCTTGCCGGTCCGTGGTCTCAACTCCAGAACTACATACATTCACACATTAAATATATTTTCTATTTTTTAGTAATAAATAGGTCACTGTGGGTGACCCTCGATGACTCCAGTGCCTTAAGCTACGATACCATACGCTACTTGCAGTTTGTATAAACAAAGCAAGCGACTGCTCTGGTGTTAAGTACCGTTTCGCGTTGGCGCGGATGACAAGATTTTTTGCCGCTGTTTGAGCTTGCGCCGCAAACATTGAGATAAAATTGAGAGCCGTCGAAATTGAGAGTAAAAATTACAATAAGAAATATAGCCGAAATTTATAAAAAATGGATTAGGTGTTTAAGTGAGTAGTGTTTTTTATTAACTAAAGTTAATTTCATGCATCCTATGTATAGGTAGGTATCACATGTTTTTCTTTAAATGTAAAACGTAATGAGGCGAACGAGTCGCTCTCCTGATGGTAAGAGATAACGCCTGTCCATGACCATTGCAGCGATACACAGAACTTTGAGTAGCAAACCAAAGTCCAGGGCATCAATGCTTTGACGCTCATTACTTTGAGATTTTCGATGGTTAGTCCCTAATTTTGTGGGTAAATCCTGTCCTCTCAATTTCTACGAAATATTGCACATGCTAAGTAAGATTTATTTAAGATATCTATTGGTATCTTCCTTTTACTAGATATAAGTAAATCGACCAATTATCAACAATTTTATCTAATGTGCTTTAAAAATAAAATTTTGGTTTATATCTAGTGCTCAGGTATTTTACCTAGTTTATATCTAGTACTTTCCGAGATTACATCGGGCTAAAGAGGAAATCATCCCATCATCCTAAGAGGAAAAGAACATTTTACTCCTCTGTTTTGGCCTGAGTATATCCTTTGATAATTTATTCACTAAAAGAAAAGTTGGTTTTACGAGGGTTTAGAAGCTGTAAGATTTATTTTATAGACGTCTCAGCAACGGAGATCGCAAACGCCGAAAGCAGTTTGGTAAGTTTCCTGGTTTATGTGGTTTCTGTAACTGATTTTACTATGAATTGTGTTGACATGATGATGTGGGCCCAAGGACGTAATCAGGATTTTGTAGGGGGTAGAAGATAAGGGGAAAAATAAACAAGTAATATGTAAAGTACCTAGGAACACAAAAGTACACAGGAACGCGCTGGATGCGGGCCGCTTTCACCCGGTTGTTATCGAAGTCAATGAGGGAGGTCTATGCCCAGCAGTGGGCGTCCTACGGCTGAGATATTGATGTTGATGATGTAAAGTACAAGTCGTGGTAGCCTGGTTAGGAGTAGACGTTTCTTATTCTAGAGGTAAGGGTGTGTCCCCGGGACCCTAAAGTTTTCCGTTTTTCACAGTTTACATACAGATTCTAAAAATTGTAGTTCTACTTTATTGGTAAAGGAAAACATTTTAAGGAAACCCATAAATGTTCTAATAAGAATTTTCAAATACATTTATACGTATAATTGTATTCGCCAACCCGCCCCCGGCCAGCGTGGACATATAAATCACTAGTCAAGAGTTCACTTGGTAGTGGGGTGTGGGTAAAGACCACTGACATCTGTCATAAGTACCGTAAAGGTCAGTGGGAAAAGTTAATACTGTAGAGCGATAAACCTGAGACAATAATAACAATATTTTTGAACAAACAACAAACCATAAATTGAAATAAACTACATGATTTGCGAGATAAATAATCTTCTAGACTAAATGCAGTAATGACGGTTGATAGAGCAAGATGACAAAAAGATACGCGCTATGTGGTTTCTGATGAGTGGGATAAGGACAGGAAGTTGATGACTGATAAATAGTTAAATTTAGCAAATTAAACACATGATGATATTTTATACAATTTTAATCACAAAATCTACACATCTTAGAAATAGAAAGTGACGAAACGTAGACTACAACTTGTCAAGTATTTAATTAGAAATGTAACTCCAGGTACGATATATTATACAAATACACTATTACATAAGGGAACCAATATGACATTTTTATATTGATTCTCATTATCTGAGTTACTTTGACATAAATAGTTCCTATTTATAACTTAACCAGTTTGTGACTCACAGGGATAGTAAACCTTTTGTAACCGCAGATATAATACTGTAGACAGAAGGGAACGCTTGAGACAATTACGCTCAGCCAATTTGAAAAGAAAGCCTGAAGCCTGTTAGCTAATTTGGTAGAATATCTGCTTCAAGAGCCGAGTTGGACGTGGGTTCCATTCCCACGAGGACAAACATTTATGTGACGATAAATATTTGTTCAGTTTCTAAGTGTTCTGAATGTACTAAAAGAACGTTTTTACACAAACAATGTATACTTAAAAGTATTCTATCAGATATCTGGTTCCCATAGTACAAGCTTTGCTTAGTTTAAGGGTAGATGGCGCTGTATGAAATGTCTTTTGATATAATTATATTATGTTCAATTTTATCTACATAAGATCATCTCCAAAACTACCCAGTATATTGGCATTCCTTAGTTTTCTCGCGGTGCGCAAACTATTCACGGCTATTTCGATTTTACGTCTGTATGCAACTTATAATTGTCTCCAGTGCTCGGCTGTACTTACATATTATGTGTATGTACTCTCTCTCTCTCTCTCTCTCTCTCTTTATTAAGAGAGTACTCTTTAAATTTAAGTCTTTACTCAGATGACCTTGCTGTTTTGCTTTGCTTGAATTCTCGTATCAGGTCTAGAATCACCAAACAATTCCCTCCAAATTTTAAAAACACATCGGTTTATACAGTGTTAGGTTTTTGGTAAAATATTCGTTTTTGAGGTCTGGGCGCCCGGCGGGCAATTCGAGCAAATCACACTCCGATTTATAAGGTCAAGACTGTACTTCCAAGTTTTAAAAAAACTAACAAGGTCACCTTGGCAAACCTAAAAACTCATAATGTAGAAGACAAAACTTACTAATTAAAGAACACTGTACAGTACAATATCAACATACTTATATTTAAGTGGTACTTATGTGTAAATATGATTAACCCTGGAGCCCGAAGAATTAAAGTTTAAGATATACAGGTTGTTTCGGAAAAATGTTGTTATAAAAGGATAGATCTACCAATTTGGGATCTTGAGATATTCTACTAATTTGGAATCTACCAATATTTTTTCATTGTATTGACATTATTTTTTTATTTTTTTTTTATTGTTGACAAGCTAGTTGTTTGTCCACAGCTCACCTGATGTTAAGTGAAGGTGTGGTCGAAGATGGTAAAGCACACCTAGCCTGGAATGGAACTGGCTCTCAAGTGAGGCTGCCGGAACACACCGTTAGATGCTTGTGTTATGATTTTGATATTTTTAAATATGAATGGAAAAGTTACCTGCAACTTTATTGTTATCAATTAAATATTTGTATTCGATAAACTTGCAAAAATAGGGATGGGTCTAGTCTACCTATCTACACTACACTAAGGTTAATTTTAATGTAAAAGTAAAAACGTGAACGAAACGCTCTCATGATGGTAAAAAATAACACATAATGCAGCGGGACTCTTGAATTTGGAGTGACAAAACGTGACAGTCCTTATATAACGATCACATTCAGATGTACAAATTCTTATTTTAGTTCCTAAAAAGTATTTTATAAATGATTAGAAGTAAACATCTAATAGATATTATCTTTTGGGACCACAAGAACACATTTGCAATCGCATAATAAGTCGCTTAAAAATACAAAATAATTTATTTACAACAATGGAAAATTAAATTAATGAATAATTAATAATATTAATAACTTACATGGTAATTGAAATAAAAATATCGAAATCTCTACGAAAATAAAAATGACATATAAATACATAATTTACCCGAAATTGTAATTCCTCTTTGAATTACTTAGGTACAGACATTTAGAAACTATGAATAAATTCATTTTATTGAACGATATCTATAACTATGAAATCTAATATATTTTTATAACTGTATCTAACCCGCCCCGGCTTCGCACGGGAGTAATTTATATTGGAGGCTTGATTATAAAACGTTGAATTTCTTTACTTAGACAATAGTTTAATTAGAATGTATTTTATTTATAAACCTTCCGAAAAAATATCTAAATGACAGTGAAAACGCTATCAAAATCCATCGCGTGGCTTAGAAGAAGAAAACGGAGAAAGAGACCGACACGGGCAGCGATTTTGTTTGATACTACTATTAAAAGTATCTAGATATTTTCACGAAATCGATTGTAATAATATGTTCTGTGTACATATAAAAAAAACTTGACCAGGGGAAAAAGTAGTCCATGACATAATTTATCTAAATTACGAGTGTAATATAAATCCGTTTAACCCTTACAGTATTAAAAAGTAATACAAATACATAACTACATAAAAACAGACAAACCTTCGATTTTATAATACGACACTTATATCTATGACAAAAATATCTACTTACCTACAATTACAATTTATTTTACTACTATTTCTCGGGTAAATAACAGTAATTATACTGCACTATAGCCGTTCATTAAACATTTGTGATCATTTTACAGATAGTTTGTGAATGGTTAGTAAATAGTAGATAAACCATATCTACATTTGACAAGGAAATATAGATAATTATACATCTAAGCTTAAAGTAGTTAAAGAAATTATACTAAACAATTTTTTTGACTCATTATATTTACAAGGACGATTTTCCCTATAAAAAAGATTAATTTGTCTGTTTCGCCATACGTTTTACCATCATAATATAATTATGAATAAGTTTATCCAAAAAATCGCCAGTCATGAGTTTCGATCGCTCAACGCGACTAAAGAAATTTTCACTTCAAAAGTTGTGGAGTAGGTATTGATCCAAGTGTGTACTGTTTACCAGAACGAAGCGAGTGTTCGGATACTTAAATCATTATGAACAATTTTTCGACCTACTCATTTGAAGTGGAATTTCTTTAGTTTCGTTGAGCGATTTTTGAGGCACAACTTATAGGTTCGCGTCACCGACATGCCAATGTGACGTGTATTAAGTTTTCTATTATGTCGGCAGTCCCTATGACTGACAATTCTTTTTTTCTTTGGTTGGATCTAACCCTAAAATTGGTAAAAAGCCTGACATTCTATTGTGTTGAGCGTCTATTTATTGTTTCTATAAAACAGTTGATTATTCTCTCGACTTCAAGTTTAGTGCCACAGTAAAAGGTATTCACAAGGATGAGTAAACAGAGTTATTGTAGTACAGCCTTAGTGCTGCCATTCCGTCTAACTCTGTATCAATCAGCATTTAAATTCCGATTCAGAATTCAAATTTCAATTGATGAATGTTTGAAACAGTTCAAGAAATGGAAAAGGTTTTAAAATCGCTGCCATCCTCGCTTGTTCCTTGAGCCATGCACAGGGGTGATGGGTCCTTCACGAAGTCTACCTTCATGAAGGACTGGCGGGAGTCGCGATTCCGATCCCGGGTGGACATGATGCTGGGCAGGGGAGTGACGTCACGGCAGATGGTGTGGTCGCACGTCACTCGTGAGTCCCGCCGACGAACTATACGCCGGCATAGCAGAGTTTCTTGGAATGCTATGCGATACCTGGACAAAAGAAAACATAGTTTATATGTTTTAAATGGCTTTGGAAAATGCAGATTGCTTTTTAAAACCATTGTAGCCCGAAGTTATTATATTTGGTTAAAAGTAATGAGACGAATGAATCGCTCATCTGATGACAAAGGATTAACGCCTGTCCATGAACATTACAGCGGAGCTCAGAACTTTGAGTAACAGAAAATCCTGGTCGTCATTACTTTGACGTTTATTTATTTCTTTGGGACATTTGCTGCTAGACTCAACAGCCCTGTAATTTCTGAGACCAAAATCTGTTTTTTTGTATCTATTTTTTCTTAAAGACCATATTATATTCTCTTCAAGAACGTTTTTTTCCAGGCCAATAGATACCTATCGGACGTTCAGGGCATGTCGACATCCGGCCGTGGGGAATTACTCGCCAGGATTGACACAGAAAAAGGTCGCAACATTTTTAATACACCGCATCACAGATCAAACCAAATTTGGTAAATACCAGGCTAGGCTGCCTTATGTAAATATGACCAAACTAGGAAAAAAGGAATCTATCTGTATATTGGTATATACAGATACTAACTTATGTTTAATGGTGAAATGGTATTCACCATTAAACCTAAGTTAGTTTACTTCTCGCAAATGACAATGAACACTCTTACGATAATGATGGAAAGTTGATCATACTGTACTTATATGAAAACTAATGTACCTATGTAAATCAGAAATAGAGTTCTTGAATGCCCAGTGTGCATTATCAGAACAAGCAAAATTGAGTAAAATTTTATAATCCGGAAATCTCGGGTCCGGTATCGGTCGAACAGATGTTTGAATGACAAATTTGAATATCTGCTTTGGGTCTGAATAACAATTGTCCTCGTCTTTGAGTAATTCATGGTATCCTTGATACGTGAAAGTGGGATGAAATTAGTGTTACTTGTTTATGGTGGGAAAAAACCGCTGATAGATAGACAGAACTCTTTACATCGCACACCATAAACAGAAAAAAGTACAGAGAACAAAAAACCTTATGAACTATTTAGTACTAAGTAGTGTTATTATTTATTAATACTATTATTATTTTGACATCGATTAAATTTGCTATTAATATTTAGACATTAAATTATGTAATTTAAATTATTTAAAAAAAAGCTGTGATAACATTTGTACGCCCATTGATGCAAGAACATGATGACACTTCGATAATCTAAGATCTGTACTATGCAACCGCTCATGATTATGCAAATAAATATATCTTTATCTTTATCTAGTGCCACAAGTGGCGGCCTTATCGCTAAGAGCGATCTCTTCCAGACAACCAAGAATAGAAAAACACGATAGATGACATAAGAAACAGATGGGAGATGTAATACTAATAAGAAAAATAAAACATAGTAAGTATGTAAAAATAACACTGAAAATAATGTATTTAAATAAAACGAAATATATATAAATATATATATATTTTTTTTAATATCGTGGTACTTAAATATCGTGGGACTATACACACAGCGCCATCTGACCCCAAACTAAGCAAAGCTTGTGTGATGGAAGTCAGATAACTGATAGAATACATAAATACTTTTTTTTTGTAAATACATACTTATAATACATACAGAACACCCAGACACAGAACAAACATGATTGTGTTTATTCACAAAATGTTTGCCCTGAGTGGGAATCGAACCCACGCCCTACAGCTCTCAAGGCAGATATGAGCCAACGGGGCTGTCATACACTCATAATGCATGTATAAAATATGTCTTTTGAACGTTGATGTCAATCAGTCACGATAAGTAATTATAAGAAAGGTTTAAAAACCAATATTTTTATAAGTAAGTAGGTACAAGTATAACAAATTTCGTTTCTCTTTGTTTCAGAAAATTAGATACCTAAATAATATCGCAAACCAACTGAGCGTAACTAACAAAATAGTAAATCAAACGAAGGACTGAGTTAAAGTACCTTTAATATACTAAGTGCCCTGTAAGTACGTAAATTACAATAAAGCCCGCCTGGGGTCCTCATATTTTTGTCAATAGCATGAGCTACCTGACCCACGCAAGTCGTATTTATAACCTGTATTATTACCAGCGTGTCTATTATACGTTTTCGCCACGCAACCCGACTAAGTTATTTCGGTATTTCTGCATGATTTGGATACTACAATTGCCTATTCAGTAATATGATTTATATCGCCCTCTACGTGGTTTCAATGCTGACACTGGTAAGCCTTATTACGCAGGGAAGGCGATAGAATAATGCTATTCGAGTGACACTGATGGATGACGACGATATCATAAGCGGAGACAGCTTGACTGGGTTAAAAAAATGCATAGATAGATAAACTTTTTATTGAAATTGCTGGCGACCCATCCCGGCTTCGCGCGGGTGCAATGTAGATGCATAAAATCCAGAGAAAGTCTAAAGCAACCAATCATCCCATTTTGTTTATATGTACTATGTACTAACATTAACCCAGCCCTATTGGTTCATTGGTAGAATGTCTGTTTCAAGAGCTGTAGAGCGAGGGTTCGATTCCCATCTAGGACAAACTTTGTGGTATAAACAAATGTTTGCTCTGTGTCAGGGTGTTCTGTATTTATTATAAGTATGTTTTTACAAAAAAAAAGATTTAAGTATTTTATCTAACTTTCATAATACAAACTTTGCTTAGTTTAGGGTCAGATGGCGCTGTGTGAAATGTCCTGAGATTTATTTATTTGTTATTAATGTCAATTAATTACTTTATGCGATATTGTCTCATTAGCCGTTTAATAATAAAAAGTATATAAAATAGCACACTTAAATTACAGTCCATTAAAAATCTGCTCCATCAAAAATTAAAAATTAGGAAGAAAAATCATGGCCAAAAATTAAATTTTCGGTCCTAAAATTATGGCCACTGAAATTATAAACCGATCCGGCCAAATTGTGTAGATAAAATGTAACAATTTACGCAAAGTTGTGATTGAGCGGTAAACTCTCCCAGGCGACCGGAAACTCGAAACAAATTCAATCACGACGAACGGCGGGACTCAAATTACGATTCAAGCCGGAGTCAGGAGCTTATTCTTAACAGGAAATGCTGTTAACGATATTTATGTATTGGTTGCATTACCGTGCTGTGCTGTTGACACATTTTTTGCCATCTTTATTTATTCAAATCTTGAGTGAAGTCACTGACCTTTGTTCCTAGATCGTATCTTCTCTTTTGGTAACAGGCGCGATGGTGGTCAAACGTGAGCTTGTTGTTTTTGTTTCATCATTTGTAGGGTGATATTTTGGGACAAGATATTAACAGTTGTTTGTTTGTTCATTAACAATTTTGTTTATTATAATATCTGTTTTTGTAAATTGTTTGTTTTGTTGCTGGTAACTTTATGTTCATTTTGTTTGTACGACGAGGGCTCACCGGAAGACCAGCGCTGGTCATACCACGTAGTATGGCCAGTATTATGCTGAGGTGAGCCCCTATTTTGTAACTGTTTATCTCTGTTTGTTTGTTCAATATACAAAATAAAAATAATTTTCTTTCTTTGATTCGAAATAGATGAATAAATGACAGCAGATGGTGTGAACTTTGTCTTAGACTAGACCCGGCCCGCCTAAACAAGCGTGTAGCCAATTTGATCTAATAGTTACTTTTCTACTAAAATCACACGCAAAATCAAACGCAGAAGAAAGATTCTGCGTGTAATTTTAGTAGAAAAGTATGAATTTTGAAATGTTGAATTTTTTTCAAATTATTTAAATGAATGAATGTTGGTAACATTACTTAGAAATATGTAATGATATATTTTGACTTATTCCATTTTTAACCGACTCAAAAAAGGAGGAGGTTCTCAATTCGATTTTTTTATGTAGATATGTTACGCGATCATTCCGCCAATTATTATGAATCGATTTTGATGATTCTTTTTTTGCTTAGTAGATCATACTTTGGAGGTGATTCCATAAATTATTACAAATTTTATTGAAATCTAAAAATTGTATACATAGATGATATATTCGTTTACTCCGAAACCTCGCTGTTTCATTGGAGCAGTGCGTTTAGTTGGCTTATGGGTCATGGAGTCGGTTTTTTAAAATTGTAAATTAATATGTTATATGATTTTAATTAAATAGTATTAAATTAAGATTGTTTCGTTTTACAATAATTCATCAAAATTAAAAAAAACTTAAAAATCAGCGATTGTAGTTGCAGTGTCTAATATTCAGTTATTTTATTTTAATTTGGGGCAAAATATATAAAACAAACGTTTTTCGTTCCTTAACTCTAGTAATATAAGTTGAAAAATGTTGTTTTATTAGTTGTCTCTGTTTAGATCTAGGTGTGCGAATATCTCGGGCTAACAATTGTTATCCGGGCAGTTACCCAGATTCTACCCGGAATTTGTTCAACTTTATTCAGATTTAAAGCTAATTGCATCCCGTAGTTTTTCAGTTGTTTTCGTATTTTCTACGGTAAAAGTTGTTGGGATCGATTCAAAAGTTCGTTAATGAAACGCGAAACCGGTAAAGTTACAAATAGAGTTATTTCGCTTAATTTTATATTCTGTCAGTCCACCAGTCCTGTTTTTAACCCCCGAAGCAAAAACGACGGGGTGATATAAGTGTGTGTGTCTGTCTGTGGCGTCGTAGTTCCCGAACAGATCAACCGATTTTGATTATTTTCTTGTTTAAAAGCTGAATTAGTCGAGAGTGTTCTTTGCTATGTTTGATGAAAATCGGTGCGAGATGGCCGCCGCCACAAAATGGCGGATTACATATTTTTTTTACAACACCCTCAATATGAGTATCAAATGAAAGGGCTCGACTAGTAGAATACTATACACTATGACAAATTTCATACCATGAAAGGATGTGAGCATCTTCCACAGGTCTGATCAAGTCGAAATTTGGGTATCGGGGGTGTTTTAAATTTTTTATTTATACTTGTTGCCCAACTGCGGTACAGCCAAAAAGGAAGGTTATGTGTTTGACCTGTATGTATGTATATATGCCCGTCCTTATGTTCCCTCGCAACTACTTAACAATTTTGATGAACCATATGTTGTTAGATTCATCTTTATTGCTCGAGTGTCAACGAGTAGGTTTGTATATTATTTCCGTTGTCGGTTATTCTAAACTTTTTAGCTTGTTATGAACAGTCCCATTGCTTCCTCTCGTTGTGAGTTGTGAGAGAGGCTGCTGCTCACGTGAGGGTTGGCAGACTTGACTAATTTTCCAGTACATTTAGAACTCTCAGAAATGCGCGTTTCCTCTCCTTGCTTTTAAACCTCCACCTATTGAAGCTAGAACGTGGATAGGACAGAGGTGTGTATAGACCGACGAACTGAATCCAAACCAGACTTCTAGGTACTAACTAGGTTGCCTTAACTTTACTTTGATTTTATATTTATCATCTAGATATGAATTAACTAATGTAGCAAACGGTAACTAACTCAATTTGTCACACGCATGGCCGAATCTTCTTAAGCGAAACACACTGTTTGACGCAGATTTTGGACTAGAAACCTTAAATCGTTCCTGTCTTTCAAAAAAGTAATTTTCTCATGATGTTCATTACATTATTTTACAGTATTTTTGTTTTGTCTCCGACTGATTATATTTCAGCTTGCGATCGCTCACGTCACGATTTCTCTTTAGCATTTCTTTCCTTTGTACGGAAAATTGTTTCTTATCTCGAAACTTTACAAAACCTATAGCTCAAGACAATCTTACGCATTCTAAAATTGGATTCCTTTTAGCGTGACTCATCAAAGAAGCTTTAGGGAATACGTCTAGAAACATTATTTATTTTTCTGGGCGACTTTTCTTAAAGAAACTAAGTCTTTTTTATTTCATTTCTAATGTTGTGAATGACTAGGATAGAACTATGGGTCCATCAATTCTACGAGAAAGGATGATTTTTGTGATGAAAATCTATTGCGACCTTTTACACATTTCTGTTGATAATGTTGATTATTCTGTATAATCTCTCACTCTATTTAATTATTTTTTTCATTGTGTCAAAGGAAAGACTTCCTCTTTCGCGACATTTTCCGTCAAATCATGAGATATTAAAATGAAAAATTGCCTTTAAAACATTTGTGATTTACTATTTACTAATTACATTGTACATAAATGTAACTTTACATTTATTTATAACTAGCTGTAACCGCGACATAATTATGAAAACTTTATTTATTGGACATTTTTTTTCACTCTCCCGACAAAAGTGTTTTTCAGCAGTGAGTATACTTAGGCGTTTCTGGCTATGAATTTGATTTGAATTACACAAGACCCTTGATTTTTCTTAGCCTCGAATCTTAATTATATTTTTATTCATGGTGTCATTAAAAGGAAAAATATTTCCACTTTCGCGACATTTTGGTTAGACGTTTTCCGTAAAATCATGAGATATTAAAGTGAAAAATATTAGAACATTTGCGATTTATTATGAAAGTTACATTTTTTTATGACTAGCTGTAACCGCGACATGGGAAAAATTTATTTATTGGATTTTTTTTCTTCACTTTCCCGACAATAGTGTTTTTCAGCAGTGAGTATTGTGTTCAATTTTGACAAAGTAACAGAGGTGAGCGCCATTACCCAGTGAGCGCGATTCCCCCTGCTTACCCTACTTACGCATTTCTGGCTATGAATTTGATGTGAATTACGCAATAAGACCCCTGATTTTTCTAAGCCTCGAATCTTGACAACTCGAGTGAACACAGTACCTACAAGTCTGTACATCTTAAGATACTTTTAGTTTTAAGTAAGTAGGTACGTCATGACCTTTCGAAGACCATTTCATACAATATTCTTGCACAGTTAGAAACGATTCGTTGAATTTAATTAACGAACTGTCAGAATCAAATTCGAACGGAAACTTGTCGTAATTAATTTGAGAGCGAAATTAGGTAGTCATACCTATGTCCTGAGGTCTAGTCTAGATATAATTATACCTATAAAGGATGTTCCAAAAGTGAACGTCAAGCTAGTCCGGAGTGCGATAGTTTCTGGGTTTCTATCATACTAGGTCTAGAAAATGATGCACACTTGGGTATCTGTGCATTAGTGTTGTATAAAACGTTTTGGTTATCGGCGACAATTGTTATCGACAGAAAAATAACAAGTGTTACCTACCTAACTAAACTAAATGGGTCATCTTTTTTAATTGTAACTAAATCGGTTCATTTTTATGCTTCGTTAGTGACTGTGATTTATTGCACGACATTAATCACATCATCATTATAAGATCACATTAGGGAGAAAGATCGCTGTAAAACTATAATATTCGTGGTTGCGACAATGATGTGATTGAAGTATGTAAATTTACCACATTATATACAAGCATAATAATTTAAAAAAAAATACGTCTGCCATGTCAAAAAACGATTGATTTAAAAAAATGGACAAATACTGCTGCCAGATTGAATGTTTAAAAAAAAATTGTCCCTATCGAAATCCGTTCAGGATTTTTTTTTTTTATAGTTGACAGGCTAGTTGTTTGACCACAGCTCACCTGATGTTAAGTGAAGGTGTGGTCGAAGATGGTAAAGCACACCTAGCCTGGAATGGAACTGGCTCTCAAGTGACGCTGCCAGAACACACCGTTGGATGCTTGGCGGCAGATTTTCAACTTGAGGGTGGTAGCTAGCCAGCCGAGTACTAGAAAGTACCCTACCACCATGCTATGGTTTCCTCACGATGTTTTCCTTCACCGGCAGCTCAAGCTCTTTGTTGGGGTTTGAACCCACGCCCTTCAGCATGCGAACCTACCGCGCTAACCACTGAGCTATCATCGCTACAAAAATTTAAAAGTTATGGTGGAATAAATAATCTCACTTACTATAAACGCTGAAACCATTACACTGTTTTTTTATATTGCTGTTTTTTATTCTTTAGGACCCTTGGTACCCCGTGCCCGCTTGTGTCGTTGAGTTTCAGTACGCCCTGTATATTGCATTAGCTACCTACTTGTTAAAATGAACTGGTAGTTTTTAGTAAAATGTCGTTTTGTATGAAAGTAACTGATGTCGGGACCGCTGTAAAGCTGGCAAAATATGTTTTGTTTATACATATACATATAATACTTATGCGAAATTCGGTATGTAAACTTTAATTTTTAAAACTAACTTGAATATTTTGACTTTCTATGCGGTAGTTGATTTTTAATACGTTTTCAAACTTTTTATATCGATGACGCCATAAACTAGGCTGAATACACACACTATGTGACGTCTTCAGTTCACTCGTGATGATGTAAGGATTCTAACGATACCTCATAGATCCAGATCTGTTCAGAAAGTTCGTGAGTATGTTTGTAACTCTTTCACGCAAAAACTACTGAATGGAATTGAATGAAATTTGGTATGGAAGTAGCTGAGACCCTGGATTAACATGTAGGCTACTTTTTATTTCGAAAACATGTATCGGGTAACACCGCGGGGCGCAGTGATCTCATATAAGCACATGAACGCTAAAAGTATTCCTTTATTGGGCAGTCGCATAAAATAAAATACTTGCCTAAATTAGTTTCATTTAGTATTTTATTATTAAAGCGAAGGGCAAAGTAAATAATTTTAGGAACAATACGAATTTTTCAAGTAAATTCAGGCATTAACTCTTTATTTAAGCTCTTTTTTTCAGCAGTAAAAGAACCACGAATTTATGTGTACATTTAATCTTTTTCCTAAAAATCGGCAAAAAGCTTTTTAGTTAAAATTTCGCTCATTATGTGTAGTTAAATTTTTCGAGACATTGCTTTTGTGTGATCGCTTTGGAACAATTTTAATGCAGACTTGATTTTTATTTTTATTGCGTGATTGCTTAAAAATATTAAATTTTATTATAAGGTCCACGGTACAGTAATAATGAGCTGAAAGGAGGTGATTCTCCCCTTCATTATGAACAACTTTTACTATTAGCCTAACCCTGGCCCGGCCCCATAGTAAAAGCTATTCATAATAATGCATACAATCTCTTCCTTTCGGATTAATATTGACATACTTTTGGAATAACTCTGTACATTCCAAAAGTATGTAACGTACAATATTAGGTACGTTATTTTACGTATGCAGATGAACGAAACACTCTCCTGATGGTAAGAGATAACGCCTGTTATTACCATTACAGTTGTATCGAGAACTTTGATTAACAAAACAAAGTCCAAAGCACAATGCGTTAGTGCTTATTCCTTTCAGATATTCGACAGATAGTCTCAATAGCTGTGTAATTTAACTAGCTTCTAAAATCGGAACACTAATATGTAGAAACATGTAAAAAGTCTTTCAAGTGTTATAAAAAAAAAAAAAATAGTATGCGATATTCCATCTTAATATACGATACTGTACTATATCGGATGAATAAGTACGTTACGTAATATGCATATTAAAAAAAACACAACTTTCACTTGTGTTTAAATACTAGCTGACTCGACGACCGATGACGAAACGCTACAGTGGCGGTACGAGCTACGAAGCGTAGCGCAGCACTTATAAATCTGAGGTCGCGTATTTCACGCGGTTTTGAAAACAAGGTCAAATCTAGCAAAAATGTTTTTTTTCAAATTTTTAGTAGAATATTGTACTGGATTAGAGTTTGAAATAAAATAAACTGTGGCTTAGTAGCCTACTCAATGTTAATACAAATAAGTGTTCAATCACACACACATTTGTTCTGATGTCTGATAACAACTGTCTTGCTACTATGTGTCAGTCTATTTAGTTGAATAAGGTATATTTAGTCTGAATTTGAAATGACACTCAAGCGAGGCTGCTGGAACAAAACTGCTACTGGTACAGGTGGTAGCTAGCTAGCCGAGTACTTTAAAGTACAAGTTCGATCTTGCATGGAGTACTGTTCTCACATTTGGGACAGATCGGTCAATTACCGGCTTGAGGCGATGGAGTCTATCGAGAAACGTGCTAGGAAGCTCATTAGCAATGTCTTGCTTGTTCGGTAAAGGCTCCAAAGCCTTGAACATCGTTGCGAAGTGGTTTGTCTGTCAGTTTTCTCCAGTTTTCAGTTTTGGTCACTCACGCCATGCGGCGCGTGGTGCCCCTAAGTATCATTGCTACGCAAACTCCAAGTTTTCTATGTATTTCAATACTGAAAAATCAATCGCGTCAGTTTGAAAGTAAGTTTTAATTTTAAATCACAAGCACTTTTTCGTAAGAATTTTCTCGTTAACTGAAGTATTATGGATGTATAATTTTAAAAAGTGTACTAGCGCTATTGGTATGTATAAAAATATAAATGATCGTATTAAAAGTTTTCAAGTTTTAATTAAACGTCGAATCAAATTTGAAAAACAATTTTGTTGTGAAAAAATGTTTCGAAAAGCGCACAAATTTTAATCAATTAGATGGCGTGTTTTGCTCAAAATTGTTTTATTTAAATTTTTTGTACAAACTGTGAAGGTATCCAAGAAAACAATCTTGTTTGGGACTGGGCATTATTAATGGTTATCTGTTCGACGACTCTAGATTTGGGACGATATTTATTTGTGCATTTACATATTTACAAGATTTTAAATTTATTTGAGAGAGTAATACAAGATTTTGTAAAAAATGTGTAAAAGGTAAGGTAAAAAGTCTTTAGCTAATCGAGTTTAAAACATATTATGCAAAATTTATTTGAGATAGAGTAGTTATAAAATACTTATTTTTCTACGTAGATTCAACGTTTAAAAGGTAGATAGTGTCATCAAATATCGTTTAGTAAAAATAAGCTCGCTTATTCATTTCACTTTTAACAATTCCAAAATTGAAACATGCGCTTCAAAAAAAATTATAAATGGATCGTTTTAAATACTATCTACTAATTCACAATTAGGGTAATTTTCAGATGGGCGACCGCCATGATATGAAACTGAGAGCTACCGTGAGTTCGATATCAAGTTAAAATCCGTTTCAACTGCTTGATTTTCTGTAACAAATTTCAAGTTATGTCAGAAGCCTTTGGACGTCATTTTAATTCTCATAATTGCCTTGCGGGAATGAGTGGCAGAAAAAGTTTTAGCGTTAAGTTCTCCTGCATATTTTTATGTATGTGTCCTGCATAGGGCTGGCCACCACCACAGATAATAAAATATGAAGTACAGATACATCATCTCATAAAAGAAACGAAAAATCGGGCTATTTTCTAAAGTCATGCGGAGGTCTAGATGGCACCACTTTCTGTAAGTGTTTCGGGCTATTTCATCTCTACGTTGGCCGCTTCGTAGTAAGGAAGTTTCTAATCAATTGAAGCGTCAATTAGAAAATTAGAAATATTTAATTGCATTTACAACACGGGGGGAAAAATTGTAAACCAGTTAGCACAAACAAATACTCAAAAATACAAATCATACGTTAAATACGGTCATGGTGTTGTGAGATATATTGGTAAACTAGTGAGTTAATAAAATAAATTACAAAACTTCCTCTGAATACATTGGAGCGCCATCTGCTTCAGGACTGCAGAAAAGCGGAAGGTTGATGGTAAAACCACAAAGACCTCGACATGGAGCTTTCAAATGGAAATGTCTTATAGGATTGATTTATTTTCGGCATTTTCATTTTGGTGAAACAAAGCAGCAGTATTTTGATTTCTAAATTTGGTTTCCGAGATTGGTTGTACTAAACCGAATAGTTTTCTTTACTAGCAGCTCAGGTTTATAGTTGGGATTTGAACCAATACCCTCCAGCGTGTGATCCGAACTCGCTAGCTAGTGTGCCGTATTAGTACTGTAATTTCACTAACTAGCAAACTACTGTTTGGCGGCTCGATTTTTGATACTGAGATGTTACTTACAAACACTTCTGCTATGGAAATTTATCACCTGATAAAAATATAGTGAAAGTGTAACCTCACCTGCCACTCATGACATTGTACAGTATGGGGTTGACAGTTGCTGACACATAGTACAATGCTCCGGCTACATTGAACAGATGTTCATTGATGACGTGGAACTGCGGTAGCCGGTATCCGTAGATGTAGAACAGACGCTGCACGTGGAAGGGCACCCAGCAGACGAAGAAGGCGATCACCACGGCCGCTGGTGGGCAGAAAAATACATCATGTCAAGTAATCTCTCTCACTGCTTTCATGACTAGCGATGGGCACCAGCCTTTTTTCAAGTGAGGGTTTTTTTTTAAATAAATAAATTTGCGTTTGACCGCTCTCTAGCGAAGCTGCAGTCTTCGATAGAGTACGTTTGCCTTTACTGATTTATATGTGACTTGCAGGTACACATATTATATCTATCGGGGAACACCCACTCGAACAGCAAATTCTATTGTTTAGCAGTTCGTGCGATGAAGACGGTTTGCCAAACTTACCACGTTTTTGAGTCTTAAGAACTCACAGACTGGTAGGGTTTCTTACAATGTTTTCCTTCGTCCTTTAATTGTCCTTTGCGACAATAAAAAATTAGTTAGTAAAAAAAATGATTACTTAGTGCATAACGTGGGATTCGAATCCAAATCAGAAGTCAGATGGTCTTGACATATTAACCGGCTTCGATGGAGTCCATTGCTATAAGTGACTACGTAGGTATATAACGCTGAAGTTGGACAATCTAGAAGAGTAAGCAAAACTGTTTACTGAAGACATTGAGGAACAGTGTCATTTTGTCATAATAATGTTTGCCACACGTATTGTACACGTTGGATATGCCTACACACATTGCAATATTGTGTGATATTAAATAAATAGGTATTTCACAAATCCATCGCAAAATTTACGGTTCAGTAGACAATTTTGTTACTGGTGTCGGTTTCAGACACAAAGGTTAACGGC
The DNA here is from genome assembly GCA_905404145.2 of Biston betularia. NCBI lineage: Eukaryota > Metazoa > Arthropoda > Insecta > Lepidoptera > Geometridae > Biston > Biston betularia. The sequence continues at coordinate 7,926,372 of FR989882.1, read as the reverse complement.
GGAGAATTTAAGACGTCAATTTAATATTTCATGTCTTGGAAAAGTAATTTGGATAAAGGAACGAAAATGAAGCGAGGATTTTATGGTACAATTGAAATGCGAGCGATTTTGTGTATAAATAATTTAAAGGCTTGCTTAATTCTGGCTGCAGTTGTGATTTATAGTTTGGGTTACAACACGACTTAGTTTAGGTTAGGTTATGGGTTCGGTTTTGAGCCAGTTCTATTTCCATTGGCTTTACTGTGAAAGAATGCAACGCGAGGAAATCTGCATATGTGCGGAAAAAAATCAATGACGTTGGTACGAATATGTGAACTCGTTTACAAAGTCAATGTTATAGTTTGGCCTAATCCTCTATGTCCAGCACTGGAAAGTTAGACACTGATGACAGGAATGAAGAAGACTGATGATTTTTTTTTATAAAACTGGTGAACTACGTGTATACATTAGCGTATTTTCTTTTTACGTAGACCGAAATATAAACAATTAGAGTGATTTAATTAATACCCTTGTCGTCTTAGTACCTGACAAATCTCAAACCGATTTGACTGCTGAAAGTTATCCTAAAAATATATTCTCTGAAATTATCTCGAAAAGTCGTTTCACAAGGTTTCAAAAATACCTTCGTACTTTATAATGTTTCTATAAATTTAACTAACTAATTACCTTTTGCCTAAGTTATTTATTTATACACAAAGCATATAAATTATACTCGACATTAGAAGTTAGCTAAATGTATTATGAAATATTGTCTTGGATATAGCATTAATCTTTTCACCAATTGTTGTCAGTTCTTCTTAGCTGGGCTCAATTTACACCTTTTCTTTTTCACGAGCAAAACCTAGGTTTAATGAACCAAAACGCTATCGCTTCACATAAAGTCAGAGCTGGTAAAAGTTTACGACGTCTGGCCGTGGCGTGAGATACTTAATACCCATACATTTGAATTTTCCTTCACTCGTAACTCCGATTTTGAATATTGTGTTTGTAAACCCCCGACGCAAAGACGACGGGATAAGTTTGACGTATTTGTCTCTCTCTCTCTCTCTCTCTCTCTCTCTCTCTCTCTCTGTGTGTGTGTGAGTATGTGTGTTGCGTGGGTGTGTGTTATTTTTGCATTGCGCAAGGCAGACTATAGCACTCGTTGACTTTTTTGAATATCTATCTATTTGTACAATTATAAAGAGGAAAGATTTGATTGTTTGTTTGTTTGTATTGAATAGGCTCCGAAACTACTGAATGTGATTTCAAAAATTCTTTCTTCGTTGGGAAGCTACACTATTTCCGGGTGATATAGGCTAATTTTGTCAATAAAGTAAAAAGAACGATCGACACATACTCGTGTGCCATTCAATAATAAAACAGCCCTGTTGGCTCATTGGTAGAATGTCTGCTCCAAGAGCTGAAGGGCGTGGGTTCGATTCCCCCCCAGGACAAGCATTTTGTGATATAAACAAATGTTTGTTTTGTGTCTGGGTGTAAGTAGGTACTGTATGTATATACAAAAAAACTATTTAAGTATTCTATCAGTTATCTGTCTTCTATAGTACAAGCTTTGCTTAGTTTGGGGTCAGACGGCGCTGTGTTATGTCCTACGACATTTAAAAAAAAAGTACTAATAAATGAAAAATCCACTCTTTTTCAGACTGATTCTATCGAAAAACAAAGCTGTGAAATACGTCCAATTTTGTAGCAAATAGCGGTACTAAAGGTCACTTTAACATGAACCGACGAAAAATTTCCAGCATTCCTTCCTGAAGGTCGCTACGAAGGGGCGCGGAGCCACGGACGGTAAGCTTAATTAAAATTTGCGAACGATTATGATTTTAGGAAATAATTTTATTGTGTAGGCCGCTGTAATTTCATAGAAGCAGTAGTAAATTTGCTTCAGGAAATAAGCTTGTTATTTACGAATTTCCTTGTCCTCATTTAGGAATTTAGTACCAAACTACACAACCTCGCTACACAAAGAAGGTATATCTAAGATTACAAATCCCTGACTTGGTTTATGTGCGTGTGAGTAGGAATGACAAAACTGTTAATATTTATAAATCTTGTATTTGCCGTAGTTATATAATTAATATATATATATTCTTATAGCGCCAGAGGTGTCAGTAAAAATGTGCAGTGAGTAATCCTAGGTCAGATCGGTTGCAGAAACATTCCAACTGTAGCGATGTAACTATGATTGATGATTAACCGAAAGCGCGAAGTCTGGAAAATTCTCTGAATATGACAGGCTAGGCGTTTAACCTCAGCTCACCAGATATTAAAAGACTGTTGGAGAGATGGGCATAAGTACTCCTAGCCTGGAACATAAACAGTGAGGCTGCCGGAACACACTGCCAGATGCTTGGCGGTAGAATCATAGAATCAATCTTAATAGTGGTAGCCAGAGAAATCCAGGGGTTGTCTTTTGAAATAGCTAGCTATCTCAATACTTGAAAATACCTAACAACCATACATATCATCTGGGCGTATTCCCTTAACTGATCTGACCAACTCAACTGATATAAAGAAACCTATTTATAAAAGTGTAACGAATTCTTCAACCACATTCTCAGACTCAAGTCTCAGGGTCTGGTCAAAGAATTTAGCCGTAAAAATAAAAACGCGCTAACTAATGTAAAACACGCTTTATAACACGCCTGCCCCCGTGTCCGAATTCTTTCTTAAAGTTACACAAAGGTTTGTACCTACGAGTACACGTTGTGAACAATCCAACATTGTACGTGAACATTTTTCTCCAGTGGCAATGTCAACGACTGATTCTCATTTATTTTATTTTATAATAAATTAAATTTTATAAAAAAACCCCTGACGGGTGTATTGTATAGTATTCTACTAGTTAAGCCCATTAATTTGATTGCCATATTGAAGAAGTTGTGAAAAAATACCTAATCCGCCATTTTGTGGCGGCGGCCATCTTGGACCGATTTTCATCAAACATAACTAAGAACACTCCCGACTAATTCAGCTATCAAACAAAAAAAAATTGAAATCGGTTCATCCGTTCGGGAGCTACGATGCCACAGGCAGACAGATACAGCCACGTCAAACTTATAACACCCCGTCGTTTTTGCGTCGGAGGTTAAAAACGATTTCAAAGCGGTATAACTATTTTTTTTAATGTAAAATTATTGAGATAAATGAGACGCTCCCCTGATGGTAAGAGTTACACAGAACCTTAAGTAGGAAAACGCAAACAAAGCCCTGGGAATTGCTGCTTTTGCGCTCATTATTTTGCGACTTTCGATGGTTAGACTCAACAACCCTGTAGTTTTACTAACTGCTTCAACTACTGCTTAGCGATAGAATATCTGGTACTGCGGTGGTACCTAGCCAGACTACCTCCTGCTAAGGAAATCTCCTTAATAAATACCTTAAAATTTATATCCACCTTAAAATCTATTCTTAATATTTATATCGTATTTCCTAACTAAATTAATACTAAATGTGATATGGTGTAAGTAAATCGTTTCTTAAATTTTTACACCATCTGCGGTAAAAACATCGTGATACGGATCTTTACTTGTACCTACCTACACACATCATCTCAGCCGTAGGACGTATACTGTTTAACATAGGCCTCTCTCTATGATTCCCATGAAGAGCGGTTGGAAGCGACTCGCATCCAGCGCGTTCCTTTTTTTTTTTTTTTTTATTTAAAAAGTAATGAGACGAACGAGACGCTCTCCTGATGGTAAGAGATAACGCCTGCCCATGACCGTTGCAGCGATACACAGAACTTTGAGTAACAAAACAAAAGTCGAGGGTATCACTGCTTTGGCGCTCATTACTTGGAGACTTTCGATGGTTAGTCTCAACAGCCCAGTAATTTCACTAGCTGCAGTACCCTTCAAACCGGAACACAGTAATGTTTACACACTACTGCTTAGCGGCGGAACAACTGGTACTGCGGTGGTACCTACCTAGACGACCTCCTGCTAAGGAAATCTACCACCAAGTTCCTGCGGTCTTCATAAGATTGTCTGTCCCCCTTGTGGGTGGACGTCCTACGCTGCGCATGCCGGTCCGTGGTCTTCACTCCAGAACTGTACAGCCTCATCGGCTATCAGTTCTGCGTGCTATGTGCCCTGCACACTGCCATTTAAACTTGCTAACCCGCTGGGCTATGTTGGTTATGTTAGTTCGTCTACGGATCTTTCATGTCTAATTAGATCTCGTAGAGAGACCCCGAGCGTAGCGCTCTCCATAGCTCTATCTATATTATCTTTTAATATACTTCGCACGGAACAGTTAGAAATAGAACAAATATCTATGTTCCTCGTATAAATGTTTGTTTAGGGTGGGAACCGAATTGACATCCTTCAGCTCAGAAAGCAGAGCTACTACCATACGAGCTAAAATAGCAGTCAAATATCTACCAACTATCACTATACCTAACTATATACTCGTACGTACACACAAAGTCATTCTATTTTATTTGTCACGTCTTTGGTGAAAAACGATAAGTACGGCCTTTTCTCTGTTAACTTGAAAATTACGAACCTCATTAAGAGTGATGTAGGTACTGAAACAGAGCTACAAAAATACTCAAAAAGTTTTAAATAGTGTTTTCAAGTTAATTTATCATTCTATTAGTACACGCCCATCGATCTCAATCAATTTTGTTTGAGCACAACCACTCATTGAAGTCTCGACATGACTAAAATTTAGTTCCATTTATTTTTTGTGTTGTGGGAGTAAATTATATGATTTATTCCAAATGTTTTGAACGTCAGTGTTCATTCCACGCCTCCACGTAACGTCGTTAATGAGCTTCGTATTCTACGTCTTTATTTTGCCAAGGTTACAATTTTTAAAGAAACTAGATGCTCTCTCGATGACAAGCGCTTTCTGCGCTTTCCATCTGCAGCGGAATGCAGAACTTTGCAAAAGTTCAGGACGTCGCTGCTTTAGTGCTCGTAGCTTTAAAAAAATTCATGGCGTGGTTAGTCTATAATTATTTTATTCATCATCATCATCCATAGCCTTCTTTATCCCACTGCTGGGTATAGGCTTCTCTCTTGTCATGCCATCTGCCTCGGTCCTGTGCCAATCTGGTCCAGGTTCGACCCGCGACGGTGACAATATCGTCGACACATATTTTTTTTAAATTAGAATTGATTCAGACTTTGCAAAAGTTAATTTTAACAATTCAAGAGTTTTTAGTATATTTTCGCAAATTTTTATATTTCTTTACTTGTGGCAGATCTCCTTGGCAGAATGTCTTCTAAGTAAGTGCCACCGCTGTACCAGATACTGTTCTGCCGCCGAGCGAAATTACAGGGCCGTTCAGACTAACCATCGAAGATATTGAACACCAAAAGCAGCGATGCCCGCGACTTTGTTTTGCTACTCACAGCTCTGGGTATATGTAAAAAATCATGAGACGAAGGAGACGCTCTCCTGATGGTAAGAGATAATGCCTATCCTTGACCATTACAGAGAAGTTTGAGTAACAAAACAAAGTCCAGGGCATCACTGCTTTGGTGCTCATTACTTACTACTAATTGCATACTATCCAGATTTCTTGCTAAAAAGATCTGTTACCTAAATTTGTGTCTTAATTGAAGAATGTGTTCTTATATGGAATGTATGTAGTATATCATCAATTCATCATGCTGTGTGATTATCCGATATACCAATAACAGAATAATGAATAAGCTAGATGGATGAGTTCTTATTTCGTAGAAAATATTTTATTTTCTTCCAATTTGAGACGGTAATTATTATCAAAGTTACGCCTGTTATCAAAGCTGTCTCGTTTAACTGTTTCAGATGTACACATTTTGCGAGGAATATATAATTTTAAATTACGCGGAAGCCTCAATGCGGGATTACTAAGAATTTTTGGCCATTGGATAAGAAGAACATTTTAATGGAACGAGCCAAAACTGTTGAATACATTTATGTTTAACTCACGTTTAATTATATCGCATAATATTGGATAATAATGTCTCAAAACCATTTCATTCACATTTCCATGGTAACCTGTTGAATATTTATACAAGAAATCATACCATAACCGCATTCCAAATAGATCCTTGGCAATGTCTTGTCTTTAAAAATTAAGCAACAAGTATAACTTTACAATTTAAAAAAGAAACGACTCCATGACCCTTAGGCCAAATAAACGCACTGCTCCAATGAAACAGCGAGGTGTCGGAGTAAACGAATATATCATCGATGTATACAATTTTTAGATTTTTTTCAGATTGATTTTTTAAAACCTCGATCACTTCCGCTCCTGCTGGATCGATTTCAGTAAAATTTAAATGGACACCCTTTTAAACAAAAATAGAGTTTTCAAATCTTAGTTTTATTATACTGCCATACCAAATTGTAATTCTGCACATACACATCATCTGTTTTCATTGTAAGAAAAGATAATTGCAAAGTGTAAAATGCGAGGTTCGAGCAGAATGGCTTATTGAATAAATAGACAGCAAAGCTCGGGGAAGTCTCGCGTCAGCCTCCGCGACAATATGCCATTGGGATGAAATATGTTTTGTTTGCGAACAAATATAAGAACGAAGATATTAAATTTTCATTTTCTTTTGCAAATACTACGAGGGAAGAATGAAAATAATTTTTTGCAATTACTTGCAGCTGTTTAGGCAGGTTGCTATCATTCAGGGTTCCGTATAAAAATAACGAACCCTTATGCGTCTCAATAGCTCTAGTTGATCGAACATTATTATATGACATGCAAGGCAGACATACTTCTTAGCTTTCTTGCATTATGCGGTATGATTAAAAAATAGAGCCGATAGATGTCGGTAAGTGTTCTATTTGACAGTCCTATTGACTCATTGCTAGTATGTCTGCTCCAAGAGGTAAAGGGCGGGGGTTCGATTCCCACTCAGGACAAACATTTGTGGTATAAACAAATGTTTGTCCTGTGTCTGGATGTATTGTATGTGTTATAAGTAGGTTTATTTACAAAAAAAAAAGATTTAAGTATTTTATCATTTATCTCACTTCCACAGTACAAGCTTTGCTTAGTTTTGTGATCAGATAGCGCTGTGTGTGTTCTACGATATTTATTTTTATTTAATTGACATTGATGGCGCATCTAAAATTAATATGATGAAAATATATACGGTTGTCATCATCAGCCTATCATAAGCATTGCATATTTTTTGACTTATTGTGAAAATTTGACCGATCAATGGGATAAGTGTAACAGCTCAATTACTCTTGACGATGTTTTTTACTGATGAAATGATTATTATTGTTATTATGATTATTATTATTTTTGCTAACGTTTTTTTTTTCTTCTTTTAATGTGATTTTTTTTAATGTACATTTATTAATTATTTTTTTGCTTTTTTTGTGTGACATAATTGTAAATGTGCTAACGTTTTTATGTCAATAAATAATTTGAATTTGAATTTGAAATAAGGCCTAGACGTAGACCTCTCCTAAAACACGACTCTTAGTCCGATCTTCGGCTTTTCATTTCCAGCCACTGCCAGCTGTTCTACGTACATCGCCACTCAATTCTAAGACGCTCCAAGAGGCATAGCTGCTAGCATTTCAATTTGACACCGAGTTCTGAACTGACTAAACTAGCTACGTTTACGCACAGAGCGCCCATTAGCGTCCTGGAGTGTGGAGAAAACCCGCCTTCCAAGTCAAAGCATTGTTACTCGATTGAGTCACAGGGTGTACCGGTCTTCACTTTAGAACAGATTTACCCCAGTGTTTATTGCTCCAATGACAGATATGTCCAAGTTCACAGCCTCACTATATCTTAGACTGCATACAAAATAAGCTAGTGTGCCTGAAATTCAAGAGCAGAGATCTGGGATCAGAAGAATAGAAGAAAAAATAGTACAACATTTTAGTAAAAGTTTACCACAACAACACAAAACGTATACTAATTAAAAGATAATACACAAAAATCTAAAAGATGGAAAGAAATAGAACACTAGACTATTTCATTTAAATTTGTAAAAACTAAACGAAAATATTTTTCCATTTTGATTCAGTTTGTTCGCAGTTATAAAATCTGACAGCTGACAGCTTCATTATTTGTTAGAAAAGCGTTTATGAATAGTCAATTTCGAGCTTTATCAATTAGGAGTCTAAATTTACACTTTATTTTTGCAATCTTGTTTTTATGTACAATTTCCTGTCGTGTATTGTTAGTATCTCTTTTAATTAGATACAATGTTAGAACAATTCGCTACATTTAAAATTCATGACGTTATAATGGACTGAATAAATAAGTCCGGTGTGCTTTTCCAGGAATTTATAATTAAAATACAATGAGCAACGAAATAAAACCTAAGTACTTAGGTACTGCTTACTTAGGTTAGGTTTTACGTAGTTTCCGTAAAATAATTATTCAAGATTGGCGCCCAGTATTTCAACATTTTTCTTTGATTGAGGATGGTCAGATTTCACATGCTGAAAGAGGAATTTATTTCGGTAGACGTGTTAATAGAATCTTAAATGTTCGATAAAAACTAGTGATTCCTTACCGTCGCAACAAATCTACATTTATTTTTAATGTAAAAATAGTGAGACCAATCACACGCTCTCCTGATAAAAAGACTGCTCATGACCATTGAAGCGGTACCTAGAATTTTGAGTAAAAAAAGCCAGTCACACATATAAATAATAATATAGCAGCAGGTCTGTGACACGTCACATAAGCATGCCCATAACCCATAAGTTTTATCCCAACCAAAAAGTCTGTTAAGTTATTGACATAATATAAGGCCTCATTTTAGCAAAAATATTGATCCACACATTAACCCGATATCGAGGGAAGTGAGCGACAAATTTTGGAAGCTGTAATAAAAAAACGTGACAAGACGATCCGGCTCAAATTTCTGCGACATTTTCTATTAAACACGTGACTGGCTGAGCTCGTAAAGCAAATGTTAGGCCGCGTATGTTGCAAAGAAATTGCTTTTTTTTTATCCGATTGTGAAAGAAAAAGGTTGTCATTTCCACTGTATTTTGACTTCAAAAAGGAAGGTTCTCAGTTTAACCCGTATTTTTTTATTTAATTTTTCGTAAGCAATTCATTTATGAATATATTAGCTGCGTTCCGCGGTGTTACCCGCTATATGTTTTCGGGATAAAAAGTAGCCTATGTTTTAATCCAGAGTCTCAGCTACCTCCGTACCAAATTTCATCCAAATCCGTTTAGCAGTTTTTGCGTGAAAAAATAACAAACATCCATCCATCCGTCCGTCCATCCATCGAAACTTTCACATTTTTAATATTAGTGGGATTAGATATTTATATCAAAAACACGCATGGGGACTGCCGATAATCTTTAAGTACGTACTTGTCTAATTTTAAAGAAATTACACAAAAAATAAAACCTTATCACATTGAACAAAATTATATAAACAGAGATATTTACACCCACTATAATAATAATTGCAACTCAATACATTATCTAACCAATAATAGTTAATTACCTACATATCTAATTTCTAAACTACAGTACATACAAAGTAACACCTTAAAAAAGGCAATAACTATAAGTAGTGAATTCTAAAAAGAACTTTCAATCAGAACTTTAATAATACATTTTTTGGTTCAGTTTCATAATATTTTCTTTTTAGAGAATTTGACCTTCACCAGTTTTACTAAAAGTATAGCTATAGATGCGAAACTCTTTTGTACATTTGTTTTTCACGTGAAGACAAAGCAGTAGATTGGTGTAATTTTTTCGCCTCGAGATAGGGATATAGCTACAGGGCTAGTGGACGTGACTTATTATACCAGGAAATATACGGGTCGCACGGGATTATCCACACGGATGAAACTATGGAGAGCTGATCACTCAGATAGAACATACTATTAATCTACAAAAAAGACATTACATTCTAACACAATATAGATCTAGAAAAAAATAGGTTAAGTCAAAATCGTACTTAAGAAGGTTCTGTACCACCAGAAAAACAAAAGCGATAACAAAAAAAAAACAAGAAATAAATAACAAATATTATAAATGTGAAAGTTTGGATGGATGGATGGATGTTTATTACTCTTTCACGCAAAAACTACTGAATGGATTTGGATGAAATTTGGTATACAGGTAGCTGACGCCCTAGATTAACACATAGGCTACTTTTTATCCCGAAAACATGTAGCGTGGCATCTTGTTATCTATGAAACCCTCAAATAACTAAAAAATTTTAAATATTTTTGTAAAAATCTACTAGTTAAGATAATATGTCCAGGATTGTATGACATTAAAAATAGGAGTTACAGACATAGATTGACAGACGAAGACGAAGGCTTAGTAAAATATAGGGTTCCGTTGAACACCATTCAGGTGTGGAACCCTGAAAATCAATTTCATTAGAGCGTAAGTAAGGCGGTGCGTTGTAATTGATTAATTAATGTCTTTGTGTCAGAATGTAACCTAGCTTTAGTGTTCTGTTAAAAGTTTTTGGCAAGTCCAGCCAAAGTTTGTTTTGTCACCACTGCCAACGCGATATTAAAAGTTAGTTTTCGATAATAAATTTCCAACTATCAAATAATAACGAATTTGTGTTTAGGTACGTGCTTTGGAAATTTTGTAAAAAACAATCACGCTGCTATTTTTGAAGATTAAGAAAAACAAATCTCATTGAATGCAAATTTATTGCAAACGATTTGTATTTATTATAGACTGTAAAGATGATATTATGGGAGTCGAACGTGATCGATGACATACAAATAGGCATGTATCTACATTAACATATTTAAGAAAGTTACCGACATATCCCAACAGATTAAAGAGTTGAAGTGGCAGTGGACAGGGCACGCAGAACTGATGGCCGATGGGGCTACAAAGTTCTGGAGTGGAGACCACGGACCGGCAAACGCAGCGTAGGACATCCACCCCACAAGGTGGACAGACGACCTAATAAGGACCGCAGGAACGCGCTGGATGCGGGCCGCTTCCAACCAGTCTTTATGAAAGTCAATGGGGTAGGCCTATGTCCAGCAGTGGACGTCCTACGGCTGAGATGATGATGATGATTAGCATATTTTTATAGTAGTGGTTAAAGTAATTCTAAATATCTTTGTCTGCATTTGTTTGTTTTGCTGCCCTTTCCGGACTGACTGACTCCTTCCTTTTTACTAGTTGCGCGATTGAGTCGAAATTTGATGATAGCACGGGCTGATATTTTTCTGTGCAAAACGCTAAAAAACTGAAAAATCTCGGTGCCGTATTTATATTCCATACATAAAGATTATATCGAGATTTTTAGTTCGCTAAGTGATAGCGGTCCGTGCGTAGGATACCTAGGTACTGGACCTAGCACTGGGTGATTGACGAAGGTTGTGACAAGTATCTAGATCAGGCTAGACTTTAGTTTCTTACCTAGATAATATCTAGTAGATATTATAAATAAATAAATAAATAAATATCGTAGGACTATACACACAGCGCCATCTGACCCCAAACTAAGCAGAGCTTGTGTGATGGAAGTCAGATAACTGATAGAATACATAAATACTGTTTTTTTTTTGTAAATACATACTTATAATACATACAGAACACCCAGACACAGAACAAACATTTGTTTATTCACAAAATGTTTGCCCTGAGTGGGAATCGAACCCACGCCCTACAGCTCTCAAGGCAGATATACTACCAATGAGCCAACGGGGCTGTCTAATTATTATTTATGGCTAACCAAATTTATCGTTTGGAATGTTGCCAATGTCAGGCTTTGTTCTGTTTGATTGATAGACAATATCTATTACTTTAGTCTTAGTTTAAGCTAAGTTTTAAAACAACTATATAATAGTACTAATCATCGCAACACAGGGAATCATCCTACGGCGATGACTAGTGACTAAAAATTTTAATAATTTTTTTATTTTATTTTTTATAAAAATCGTAATAATAAATAAATCACAAGAGACATCTCAAGAGATTCTCGCTAGACGGTTGGGTCAAGGGTCAGCTTCAAAAGGCAGTGATCCTTGACACGGCGCGCATTGTGAGGAGGTTCCTCACTCTGCAGCCCTAACCACCGGCAGCTTGAGCCCTGCCCCGCTGCCGGCGGCACCCTAGTTTTTAAGTTTTTTATATTATTTATGTTTTATACTTATTTAATGTAAAAAAAATTAAAAACTAAGATATAAAATAAATACTTGAAATAATAAATTACGTAGGACACATCGCACCATCTGACACCAAACTAAGCAGAGCTTGTGTGATGGAAGTCAGATAACTGATAGAATACATAAATACTTTTTTTTTTGTAAATAAATACTTATAATACATACAGAACACCCAGACACAGAACAAACATTTGTTTATTCACAAAATGTTTGCCCTGAGTGGGAATCGAACCCACGCCTTACAGCTCTCAAAGCAGATATACTACCAATGAGCCAACGGAGCTATCAAATATGAACCAAAGTAATATTACGTATTATGATTTTCAGTTGTGTTTAATAATTTAGGTAACTAAATTATCATGAAATATGTACTAAAAGTTTTCTGGATAAAAAATAGCATATGTATTAATCCAGGATCTCAGCTACCTCCATACTAAATTTCATCCAAATCCGTTCAGTAGTTTATTAGCTAGATTTCCAATGCAATACCACAGTATTTTATTTGCGAACATTTGTTCCCCGTGGTTGACAAGGGCATAATATCCGAAAGAATAATTAATTATTAGTAGAACTTATCATCACTAACTTTGTTAGTAGTGAAAGAACACAGGCTCAGTCTAAGACGACCTAGAATTATAAAGAAAAGCCGTTAAAGAAGATTTATAAGTTTCCCCACTCGTTTATTGATTCTTTTAAGGCGCTAGTCGCAGTGCCAAATTAGGCAGAAGAATTTAGCTGTGTATTAAGAAATGGCGTAGAAAATGAAGTTGTTTTACTGACGACGGAAAATGGTGTTATCTAGATGTAGGGCCCAGCGTTTCAGCAGAAAAAGTAGAAGCTAATGAGATCGAATACTCACTAGGTAAAAAAATTTTTTTAAATAATTTTACTACCATGCAAATTATAATGTTTAGTAAGTTAAAATTAAAATCAAACGTGTATCATCTTTAGAGTGCCATGTACGTAGAGAGTATCTTTATAAAAATACTAGCAGACGTCTCGCGGTTTCACCCGCGTAGTTCCCGTTCCTGTGGGAATACAGGGATAAAAAGTAGCCTATGTGCCCCGGGGATAGCGCAGCTTCCCAACAGTGAAAGAATTTAAAATTTATTATTTTAGAAATCTTTCCTCTTTATAATAGTATAGATAGATAAATTCGTCATCCAAAATAAGTTACTGAAAATCGGGTCTCTAGTCACAAAAGTATTACATAGGGATGCTTTCAAAACTGCGTCGAAGTTTGCAAAATACAATTTTACTAGGGCATGACTGGACTCTACATTGACTCACTTCGTATGACTCTTACTGTGACCTAGAATTATTTTACTTCATTTATTATAAAACTCTCTAAAATATATAAATATTTGACTCACTGGCAAACACACATAGTGCAACGCCAATATTAAAGAAGAAGTGTAACGTTGAGTTTTGGCAAAGCGAAACAATCATGTGATCGTCGCATTATGATATTTTTTATGTTTAGTTATATGAATAAATAGTAAGTGGTATGAGTATGAGAAAGTGTAGTAATCGTAATGCGGTGAATTATAACTTTTCATGTTGCTTTCAAAATTCCGACGAAGTGACTATAATTTGACTAGGGCATGACTGGATTCGAAGGCTTAATTTTTCTGAATCATTTAATTTATCATAAAATATTTTTGAAAATATCGAAATGGCAAATGCACAAAGTGTGATGCCAATAATAAAAAAGAAAAAGTTTTACATAGCCGCGCACGTGTCATTTGTCTTTAGTATACCGTATTTACGGTCGTGATGGGTTACAGTCCACGTAACACCTAACGAAGTAAAGTAAAAGTAGCACCTTTTCAACTTTGTCTCATTGGAATACGTATCAATAGATCCGAAGCGCGTTCGGGGCTGTTTAAACTTGACTGGAATATCTAGTTACATGCTAAGTACTATGAATACAAACGAGATATTCGAAGTGAGAAAAAATGTGACGACATTTATGTTTCTGCCTAATGCGTATACCCTAAAGCTAAAAAGAACGGATCATAGCGTTTATATTTATGTCAAAAAATAGGGAAGGCATTCAAATAGATACTATTCACTACAGTTTTTGAATGCTTTTGGCATGACTACATAAATTAAATGCCTACTATTTATATATCGCTATATATCTTTATAAACAAGTACTGTAATATTAGATTTAAAGGCTGCAAACCCAAACTTTTATCCCACTAATATTATAAATGTGACTATTTGGATGGATGTTCGTTACTATTTCACGCAAAAACTACTGAACGGATTTGGATGAAATTTTGTATGGAGATAGCTGAGACCCTGGATTAATACATAGGCTACTTTTTATCTTGAAAACATGTAGCGAGTATCACCGCGGGGCGCAGCTAGTCTCCAATATTTCATGTAAATAATTTCTGGTATAAGAAAAAAATGTAACAACTGTTTCTAAGACGCAGAGAGGAATGTAACGAAGAAAAGAAGGAAAGTGAAAAGTAGCGTAGTTAATGTAGCGATGATAGCTCAGTGGTTAGCGCGGTAGGTTCGCATGCCGAAGAGCGTGGGTTCAAACCCCAACAATGAGCTTGAGCTACCGGTGAAGGAAAACTTCGTGAGGAAACCATAGCATGGTGGTAGGGTACTTTAGTACTCGGCTGGCTAGCTACCACCCTCAAGTTGAAAATCTGTCGCCAAGCAAGTAACGGTGTGTTCCGGCAGCCTCACTTGTGAGCCAGTTGCATTCCAGGCTAGGTGTGCTTTACCATCTTCGACCATACTTTCACTTGACATCAGGTGAGCTGTGGTCAAACACCTAGCCTGTCAACCATAAAAAAAAGTAAGGAACACCCTGAAAATTGAAATAATTTCAATTTAGTGCTTGAACGTGCCTTCTTCTTTAGACAAACTCTATGGAACTGAATTGATATTATTGTGAAACGTTTTACCAAATGTTTACTGTTTTTGTTTTTCTCGGACTAATGGTGTTGACAAGGAAAGCTTATTTGCCGGCCCTGCCACCGCAAGGAGGAAACAGTTTGGCTAACAACGTGGTTGAAAGGTTTTCCCACAGATTAAAAGAGGTTGACGTTTAATTGTTTGCAAACAAATTTAACTATGTTTCACTTAGTATCAAGTAGTATAAACGGTATTAACATAAGAAATTTGCTCAGGTTGAAGTTCGTTTAAATTTGCGCCTAATTTTAAACGCGTAATCTCTATTTCAGGTGAAATCTACTTTTCTGTTAAAAAAAATCTGCTTTTCTTAACTGTCTCACTGCTAGCAATTTTAAGAAATTAAATCCGCACTTCTAATCTCCGTAATTGTTATTGATATAAACTTACATCAATAGTAGTTTTCTTTTTTTTTAATTTTCTCTTTCTAAGCTGCTGCTTCCAACCGGTGGACGTCCTGCGGCTGAGATGATGATACTCTTTCTAAGTTTTGAATGCCATCTGGATTGTGTTTGGGCCATAGTTTTCGTTTCATTCCGGTAATAGTTGGAAAAAATAGGTAGATCAAAATTGGAAAACTTTGAAACGATCACATTTTGCGAGATTAGCTTTCTATGTGCGTTTTCCAGCTTTATTTTAACACTAGCGGACACCTCGTGGTTTCAACCGCGTATTTTCCGTTCCCGTGGGAATACAAGAAAAAGTAGCCTATGTCACCCGAAGATAGTGTAGCTTCCCAACGATGAAAGAATTTTTAAAATCGGCCCAGTAGTTTCCGAGTCTATTCAATACAAACAAACAATCAAATCTTTCCACTTTATAATAGTATAGAAGATAAAACCAAATCAAATCTACCCATTTACACGCCCCCCTATTACAAAGCGAAAAAAACATGTTACGTTTTAGAAATAAAAATACCGCGTGCGGTCAGACTCAGCCGAATTAAATTCCAACGAGTCCTGATAGTAGAACACTGTTTCTAAGCTAGAAACCCTATCTTGTTGGTTATTTCGCCATTTGAGTCAAGATTCTGGTCAGTAACGAAATAAGGCAAGAAATTGTGGGCCAGTTAAACTCTGCAAGAAAATCAGGGGCAGTTAGGCAAGTGGTTACTGCAGAGAGAGGAAGATTTTAAGACTTATGGTTATTTTTATTAGATTTTTTGTTATTTTAATTAAATTTTGGTCAAATTATATTTTTAAGTTTATATCAAATTAGTTCTAAATTTTAAGCAAGATTAGGTTTTTAATTAATAAGCAGTGTCAAATTAGTTTAGTTTAATCCTCATCACTGTTGGAACTGGAACGACTGTTAAGCGGAAATAAACTAGATATATACCTTAAACATTCAATTGTTAATTTATATATTATTTATTTAAAGAAAACTTACGTGGAAAGATAGATGGTGCTCATTCAGTAAGTATTACTGAATTATCGATAAAAAAACGTAAATGGTTCGTAGATAAATAATTCTAGATACTTCCTAGCCGGTGGGAATTTACGTTATAAGGCACGGTTTTGTAAAGGAACAAAACAAGACATCTCAAGATAACATCTGTCTTCTTCTTTTTTTATATTTATTTACCTACTCAAGAAAATATAAGAAACAGTTTAGCAGACGCCCCTTTTGACGTCGGCGATGGTAAAGTCCCCCTCACAGAGGATAGTCTGTTGCAACGGCCTTACGCCGCTTCTGATCCCAGCCAACCTAAGCGAGGTCTACATGTGTGGAACGGAAAAGGGTTTCCGTTTAGTGTGACATATATTTACGACCTTACTGCCTATTACACCGACTGGGTGTTTGTTCAGTTCCAGCAAAATAAGATTCTTGGTAGGTTGGCTCCTAATTTTGTACTGAGTATGCAAAATGTTCCAATTCGGTATCTGTAGTAGTTTGTAGGAAAGTTTTCAACCCAGCCGCTTTGTTAGATCGGCTGGTAAGAAATTTCGATAGAGCTTTAATCCATTTCCTTGAAATGTCTTTTATCATTACTCGATTTTCAATTTCTCGACGACTTCACGACGCCGTTTTATTTGGACGCAACAGATTTAAAAAATCGCTTAGGGCGATTTCCTCTGGTTTGATTGAGAGGAAATTTGATAGGTATGTTTGTTCCGTCATTCCAACACACCACAGGATGTTGGGCTGAGAAGATGAATAGCGGATGATGATACATGATATATGTATTTATTACACAGGGTTATAAGATTGTGGTGTACCTACTAAGCCGATAGGAGGTCATTGTACAATTGAACACTTCTAATATTACGTATCATCGATTGATAAAATACAGGAATATGGAAATTGAAAAAAAATGTCACCCCACCCTATTGTACACATTTCTGAAATCGCCAAAAACAATCAGTATTTCTGTACATTTGTTTAAGGGTCATAGTACCTTCTTGAATAGCTGTTTTTATAGCTATTTCCGAGTTGTATCCATAATAAAGTTGCTCAAAATAATGAGATCAATGACCTTCTTCCCGATGAATACACCCGAAATAATAACATTGTATATCTATTGAGATTAGGTTTATTTGTTTAGTGACCGAGAATACTTTTAAAACTGATTAAGGACACCTTTTTCTATACTTCCTTGCTATTTCGATTTCCTTCCTTTCCTTTTTCTATTTCGATTGTACCGGTGCTATAGCGTTTGGCCTTAGGTGTCTCACCTATATGAGGATCATGCAAAGTATCGCGCACTTTAAAAAAAACTTGTCACATCATTTCAGTCGATCGTTACGTGCTTGCCAACGATTATGTATAGTATTCCATTTTGCGTTTTTTCGTATTTTTGTTTTGTTATTATAATTATTTATTATTGATCACGCGACAAGTACGTGCTTATCCCCCGTCGTCGGCGCGAGCGTCCTCAGAACGTCCAGCTTATGCGTCCCCGCGGTGTCCATGCGTTGCGTAATTAATTACATAACTTTCGGTTAAATTTACTTCGTAGTCCTATTCCTATATGATCGCCAAATATTACGTCCTCGAGTATCGTATGTGTCTCACCAGTCATGCTGTATGTAATAAAATCAATAAGTCTTCCAAATATTCCTAAATGCCTATGTATAAAATACATCTTTATAATGTAAAGGTCCATTAGTATACGTGACATTGTAAAAATACGGGCATACCAATAACGATTTCGCAAGGTAGGTACCATTTTCGGTGACTATTGTAAAAGTTAGGACGTGAGGGAAATCAGATATAGGTGAAATATTAACTTAAGACTTCGGGATGGTACGATTTTTCTGAATGCCGATGAGTCAGGATTTTTGGTAATAACAAGGAGGATAGACAAAATTTTATGCGCAACGGTCGCACTAAGCTGAAATTATGTTACTGTATTTATCATTATGAACCACTTTCATAAGGGGTTGATTAAGAATTCTCAAAAAAAAATATGTTTTTTTTTTTCATTTCTTTATGTGAGAGTAATGGGACGAACGAGACGATCCAAAATGCAGTTATCCTTGTCAAAGCTCGCATTGTGAGGAGGTTCTTAAATTTGGTTTTGACATCGCACTGTATGCATTTTACGTGTCAAGTATTTCTATAGTGTTTAATAATGAAAAATCAAGTGAAAATTTAACGTTTAGCGAAGGCTTCAGGTGACTTCAGTGTGGCAATGCTGCCAGCATTCTGGCCACATATCCTTTTATCCTGACGGACTTTTAGATTAAGTTTTTTGTACAAAAATAGTACTAATCTAAGATGTTAAACAGACAACGTTAAACGTCAATGAGAACAGATTGTAATAAAAAACAAACAAAAGTGAAATAAAGCTGATTCACGATAAGTCGCACATAGTAGGTCAATGTCAAATCCGACCATGCCCTAGTATAGTGGTGAACTGATTCAAAGTTTTGATGGCAAAGCAAACTTAGCCTGGAATGGAACTGGCTCTCAAGTGAGGCTGCCGGAACACATCGTTAGGTTCTTGGCGGCAGATTTTCAACTTGAGGGTGGTAGCTAGCCAGCCGAGTACTAAAGTACCCTACCACCATGCTATGTTTTCCTCACGATGTTTTCCTTCACTAGCTCAAGCTCATTGTTGGGGTTTGAACCCAGGCTCTTTGGCCCTTCGGCATGCGAACCTACCACGCTAACCACTGAGCTATCATCACTACAAATTAGCTAAATCATTAGTTGAATAAAGAATGAATAATGTATAATGAATAGTTACACAATAGAAATTATGCATTATACAAGAGTGTACAACTTGCAGTGTAATTCACAACAGTTAATCTTGTAACAGGGCGCCCAAAATAGAGGCTTTGCCTAGTTTGGGACCCGTTCTACCTAAAACTGGAAGTAAAAAAAAAACTTAAAAAAAAATGAATCATCATGCGAGTTTCGCCAATACATAGAGATTCATGATAAAGGTTTAGGTATAGAATTTAGGTTTAGCTCTAGTACCCGTGTGAATCCGGATATTATTCTGTAATAGCAACCGTCAAGCCATGTCTAAAGCCTGCGGGCGACAAATTAACTTTGACCCTTGGGCCGACCGTTCAGCTTTTTTCAGCCCGCTGTACTAAGTTACTAAGTTCGAGAGTAGGGGCAAAATGTAAACCAGCGCTGTAAGAGCTTACAGCATAAAGCTGTTTTTTTTAAATAATTATACGCTCCACAGACACCGGGGTCCGTGACCTTTGTCAACTTTAATTACAAGCTGATTTTATCTCTTTGATAATAAACATCTCAAAACACATATGTATTTCTTTGTGTTTGTTTGTCAATAAAGTTATGATTGTTCTTATTTGTATTCTTTCACGAACTTACAATTATTTTTCTATCCATCGGAACATCCTATTCCGTGGTATAACCTCTATTAGTTTTAGTAACATCACTCAACAACCCTGTTGGTTCATCCGTAGGATGTCTGCTTCAAGAGCTGAAGGGTGTGGGTTCGATTCCCACCCAGGATAAGCATTTTGTGATATAAACAAATGTTTGTTCTGTGTCTGGGTGTGCTGTATGTATTATAAGTATGTATTTACAAAAAAAAACTATTTAAGTAATCTATCAGTTATCTGTCTTCCATAGTAGGTACAAGCTTTGCTTAGTTTGGGGTCAGGTGGAGCTGTGTTTAATGGCATAAGATATTTATTTATTTATTTAACTCTCCCAAAATGAAATAATAAATAAATAACAAATATCGTAGGACTATATACACAGCGTCATCTGGCCCCAAACTAAGCAGAGCTTGTACTGACAGTCATAGGGACTGCTGACAGAAGTGAAAACTTAAAACACGCCGTAACGCAAACACATAAGTTTTGCCCCTACCTAAAACTCGCTCAACGAAGATAAATATTTTTTTACTTTAAAAAACCAAATTTGGCATTATTTAGTGGGCAGCTAGCGTGTAATTCTACTGTAAAGTCTAACACGTTATTAAGGTTGAACGGCGATCGTGTCAGGAATTAATGCCTCACTTGAGGAGTTAATGACTTCCACATAGTTCGAAAGCCTCTAGGGAACGTGACAATAAATTTACGCCGGGTTAAGGGCACGTTTTGAACGGGTTAGGTAAAATGTCTAAGTGCATAGAAGTGACTGAATCACAGAGATATTATACTACACAAGGACCACTCTACCTAGCTCTTGAGACATGCAATATAATTCGTATCAGTCAGATAACTGATAGTAATACTTAAATACAATTTTTTTGTAAATACATACTTATAATAGATGCAGAACACCCAAACACAAAACAAACATTTGTTTATACCACAAAATGTTTATCTTAGATGGGAATCGAACCCACACGCTTCAGCTTTAGAAGCAGACATACAACCAATGAACCAACAGGGCTGTCAACAAGAATCAGTATACGGGAGAAATTACTATAAATTAAGAAAACAAATTAGCCTATGTCATCCGGGCAATTATAAATCGATTGACACCTCATCCATCAACACCGGATGAGTAATTTCGACGTTACGGTAAAACACACTCACATACATACTAAAAACCCTTTCTTGCGGCTTTGCCACAGTCGAGTATAAAAATATATAAATTTATTTTCCTTGTTAAAGATATAAGTAAATTGAAGGAGACAAATTTCTTGATTCAAGTAACTTAACTTATCGATATAAAAATCAATGCAGATCGGTGGGGCTTCCCTAAAAACCAGAAATGATGATCCTTATGCTATTTGGCGCATTCTGTGCTGAGGTCACCCTATTCCTCACAGTGATATTTTTTCTATTGTTTTAACGATTAACCGGGTCTGTTTTTGATGAGAAATAAATGATTGCACTTTCTTTGTCTTCTCATATATTTTTCTCGGAGAATCCTGGCATGCAGACAATTACTTGAGATTATAGATCTACTTCAAACTTTTAAAATTTTCTGTGACGTTGGGTTTGATATCCAAGAGATAAGTCTTATTATTTCGTAGGTACCTTACCAAATATTTTCTCATGGAGAGAAATGCCTGCCTACATTAGAGATTTTCATGTAACATTGATTTTTTTATTTGACCTACAAGGGTTCAGCGGAAGACCAGCGCTGGTCATACCACTTAGTATGACCAGTATTATGCTGAGGTGAACCCCTATTTTGTCTGTTTGTCTCTGTTTGTTGTTTTAGTGTTTAGCTACAAAATAAAATTATTTTCTTTGTTTTCTTTCTTTCTTTCTTAAACTCTTCAATGGCCTGCCTTGGCGCTTGTCGGGAGGCTTCGAGCTCTCCTATGAGATGCGCTAGGGTACAGAGAAGAAGTTGAAGAGTCCTGTAGCTAGCGAAATGCAAGACATAACGAATCCCCTTCCCCTTGAATCACTCTGTTTATATATGAAAACCGCATTAAAATCCGCTGCGTAGTAAAAAAGATATAATCTAAAAATATCTGGTACTGCGGTGTTACCTGTCTAGACGACCTCCTGTTATAGAGAGCTACTACTAAGTAAACTTATTGTTACCATAAAATATGCATGTCCTGAAATTTTCTGAGTAAGTCTGTGTGAGGACTTACCTAACATCCTAATGATGGCTTTTCTGGATTTGGATTGGCGCGTCTCTCCGTGGATGTGCCCATTCAGAAGGCCCAGCTTCGTCTTCTCGCTCACTCTCGTTGATCTAGAACAAATTTCACATTTTAAAAGATTTCAAAAAGAAGAAAAAAAATAGTAGCTAGTATGAAAAAACAAGCAGCACACACCGGCTTCGCACTTTACAAAAAACAAAAAAAAATCTGTTGATCCAATGATCTTCAATTTTTGGTATGTATCTACTAAAAACTTTTACAAAATAACTAGCTAGGCTAACTTAAAGGTTGCCTAAAAACTAAATCAAAATCGGTGACGCTGTTTTTAAATCCATAGAGAACATACTTACATACATCGATTTTAATATAACATATTTTGTTTGTAGATTATAGAGGTATAGGTCACGTAATAGTTTTATAGAGGAGTAAGCGTTCTAACAAGTTGGTATTTAACAGTCTCCGCAACCCACTTCACAGCTTTATGAACCAAATACCCTGGAGTTCTGAAGTCAATTAAATACCTCGAGGCTCTCAAACACTGGGAAAGGGCTCAAAGTTTGTCAAAGGTTGGAGAATAATAAACAAATGTACGATCACGTTACATGATATCCAGGAGAACCAAAATCACGAAAACTTTCGTATTTCAATTGATTTTTTGTCTGTCTTCTAGGTAGTAGATACAGAAAACGAAACAAAGTTTGCCAAAATGCCGAATTGCTGGCGTATTAACGGTCCATCGCATAAATTTTACCAATGTAAACATTTCAATTGGTTTAATGAGTTTCCGTTAATAAAAGCACTCTTTTTAATACCCGACGCAAAAACGTAACTTTAAATAAGTTTGACGTCTCTCTTTCTCGCTCTCTCTCTCTGTGTATGTGTGTCTGTGTATGTGTGTCTGTGTATGAAATCGTAGCTCTCGAACGGATGAACTGATTTTGATTTTGTTTGAAAGGTGAATTAATCGGGAGTGTTATTAGCTATGTTTGTTGAAAATCGGTCCAAGATGGCCGTCGCCTCAAAATGGCGGATTACATATTTTTTCACAACTCTCTCAATATGGGTATCGAATGATAGGGCTTGACTAGTAGAATACTATAGACCTGTCGAGGGTTTTTGAATTTATAATACGAGTAAGATTTTTTTGAAATTTTATTCTCATTTTATCTCAGCTACCTACTATGTATCGCTCTCCTCGATGTAAGAAAGAATAGAACAATGCTAGTCACAGATCATGTAATACTAAGGTTAAAGCAAGTTATTGTGTTTATGGTAGACACACATAATAATATGACAAATGAAAACCTAAGCAAAGGTCTAGACAGTTCGAAGTGCCATAAATATTAGAATGTAAACAAGTTAGTACATGTATAATGTTGCTCAGAAAAAGTGCGTAAACTCTTTGATTCTTTGTTGAAGTTACATCGACGCTGTACCGCATAAACATAGGTATTCGTGTGAGCGTAGTTCCAGAATGTCAAGCGAAACTGTAAGACCAAGGAGTCTTAACCCATGTTCCACGCAGCGCTTAATATAAACAACTTTTTTAAATTCTGTGGTACACATACATATCTGTTTTCTAAAGCGGGAACCGTATATCAGCAATATTTTGGCCATCATTTCTAGGGCGTCAAACGACTCAAAGGATTTAAATAGCGGGTAAAGGCGTCAAAAGTGGAAGATTAAACGATAGGCTTTGGAAAAGGATATTTCGAGCTGTAGACTGATTTAGATTGATTGTGGTGACAAAACTACGCGACTCTAAGGATTTTGTAGTCTACTAGCGACCCGCCTCGGCTTCGCATGGTTGCAATGTAGATACTAATATGCATATGAATGTATTATATCTACATATAAACCTTCCTCATGAATCACTCTGTCTATTGATGGAAACCGCGTTAAATTCCTTTGCGTAGTTTAAAAAATCTAAGCTTACAGACCGCGGGAAGCGACATTGTTGTATAGGTACTATGTAGAATTTACACTGACACTACGGTAATGAATTATTTATTTACGTACTAGCTGCACCCCGCGGTTTTACCCGCGTGATGATTGATGATGATGATGAAAAGTACCCTATGTATCCCTATCTTATTTCAGGGCCTAAATGCAAAATGCAAAATTTCACCCAGATCCGTTGAGTAGTTTACGCGTGAAAGCGTAACAAATAAACAAACTCACATTAGCATTTATATATAAATAGCTGCGCCCCGCGATGTTACCCGCTACATGTTTTCGGGATAAAAATTTGCCTAAGTGTTACTGGATTAACTGACTGTCAGCTATCAGGGGGTCCATACCAAAATTTCATTCAAATTCGTTTAGTAGTTTTTGCGTGAAAGAGTAACAAACATCCATCCATCCATCCAAACTTTCACATTTATAATATTAGTGGGATTATCAAAGTTAGGATTTTTTGTTTACATTGGTTTGACAGTAGCATAATGGGTCTGTGGTATAGCAGATCTGTGGCATAACAGGTCTGTGGCACATAAAATAGTGAACGTATTCCGTCGTAAAATTAATTCTGCGACTCAATGCATAACGAATTTACTATTTACCGAATTAGTATTCAATTGGCACAATCCATGTGTTTTGTCGTCTTATCCGAGAAGCCTTCAGAGGGGTTGTTAAAGCTGTCGATGTGAGGAGACGACGTTGACAAATTATATCACCGCTTTTCACTCGCGTCGTGTGTTTACGAGCCAGACCGCAGTGCAAATTTAAGCCAGTAATGGAACTTCGCGCACTTCCTCAAACTACGTGAGTTGGCTATTTTAAAGTGAAAAGCTGAGTTTGGCAAGAATTTACTGCATCCGTAGTTTGCAGCATTGTGTGAGGTGTTTACAAGCATTCTATAGGCTTGACGACATAATGAAATTGAGGGTCGTACATCAATTTATTGTTTTGATAGCTGCGCCTCGCGGTGTTATTCGCTACATGTTTTCGAGATAAAAAGTAGACTATGTGTTAATCCAGGGTCTCAGCTACCTTCATACCAAATTTCATTCAAATCCGTTCAGTAGTTTTTGCGTGAAAGAGTAACAAACATGCATCCATACATTCTTACAAACTTTCGCGTTTATAATATTGGTAGGAAGTAGGATTAATTAGTTGATCAAAAATCTTTTGAAAATAGAGAGATTTTTTTTTTGAGTGAAAGGATTACATTTAGGTATAATGTAGAATTTAATATGACTGTACTAGCTAGAGTTAAGAATGTACCGAGTCCCCATCGGTGGGGCGTCTGAGTTAATAAAAATTTCTAGCAGTTTGATTGATCGAGAGATCCAAGTTTTTTGTAGCGATGAAATTGCTCTGTCTTTTTCCTGCAAAGCAAGCTTCAGTCGCATGAGGTCATTTATGTGTATGACGTCATTTCAAATTTTTCCTCTTTTTTTAAGAAATTCAAATACATAGTCTATTGCCACAATACAATTTCACGTATTGTGGCAATCAGTTTCTCGTATACCGAGTAAGTTTCTGATTTAGTTGAAAGTCTCTAAACTCGTCTGAAATTTTAGGGTTGTTATGTACACGTGTTAATTCATCAATATTGTCAGAAACCTGCATATTTTAACAATCGACAACACTTTATTTACGACATGAAACAAATTTCATTACATTCAATTAAACATACAAAAAGAAATAAACAAATATTATCTAATCTAATAAAAAAAATTAAACTTAAATAACAAAAATAAATAAATACATTTTAAGTCACAAACCAAATCACAAATGTTTGTGGTATTGTAACGGCGCGGCGGCCTAATAGTCTAAAGCACATTTTTACGAAAAGCTAGGTTATTAAATTTAATCCTGAGTATTATCATGTTTATTTAGATAATTTATTTCGCAGTCCATATTTTTTTTTTTTTTTTTTTTTTATTGGTATACATAATATATGTAATTGAAATTTAATTTTAAACACACAAGAATTGACCTAAAATAAAATAACTTAAAATAATAACTACTCTAAAAGACCGCTATCAATGGGAATGGTTCCCAAAACGCTGGCCCCATTGCCGCGTTGTATGGCAATACAACGCGGCAGTAATAATATAAATAAAAATAA
Source organism: Biston betularia (assembly GCA_905404145.2). Taxonomy (NCBI): domain Eukaryota; kingdom Metazoa; phylum Arthropoda; class Insecta; order Lepidoptera; family Geometridae; genus Biston; species Biston betularia. The sequence goes on along the minus strand of FR989882.1, from coordinate 7,900,258 downwards.
ATAAATAAATATTTCGCAGTCCATATTTTTTAATTTAAAATTTTAATTTTTTATTTTACATGTAACAATAATAACAAATATAATAGCCATAGTTCATATTGACTTAAATTGTATCTAGTTATTTTGTATAAATCTCACAAAATATGCTGAAATTCCCGAACACAATTTACGTGGGAAGGCATTAGAATATGTCAAATCAGAATCAAAATTAATGATATACAGGTGAGTTTCTATTGAAATTCGCGGAATCAAACTTAATTAGAGTAAATGAAACGCTCGTCATCATGAAATCAAACAGTCGAAATAATTTCAAAAAGCATTTCGAAATATGCATAATTATATATTGTCCTACTAATTTTATAAATGTGAAAGTTTGAATGTTTGGATAGAAATCCAAAATGTTTGTTACTTAACCACCCAAAAACGGCAGAACGGATTTGGATGAAATTTGGCACATGCATAGTTTATTAAAGGAGTAAAATAGTAGATATTTGTATCAATGAAGCGTATGGCAATATAAAACAACTCGTTTGGCTTGTGGATGGCTGCCGTTGACTTGACATTGACAGATTTTGTTTTGGTTTGCCATTGCTTTTTTTAGGCATTGCGAGTAGCCCTATATAGCCTACTATGTGACGTCATTAGATGTCAACAGAAAGTCGTGTTCATTTTATGTTTTTTAGATTTCATTAAAATAGACCTCATCTGATAGTTTAAAGAGTTTTAAACGTAAAATAAGTGTACAGGAATATGATATTTCGAAATGGTTTTGGGATCAGTAAAGTATTTTTTTCTTTACATACCGAATTGCTTATTTGGTACTTACACAAACATGTTTCATTTCCCTCTGAACCTAATTCTAAAGTTAACACGAAGTGGCGGGCGCAAACTAGTAATTTATATAAATAAATATAATTATTATTACACTCGTATTTACAAATCCCTTTCTACAAACTGATTTAATTTACCAGTTAAAACAATTTATATGTCAAGTTATTTAGATCAAATACTAAGCTAATAAATTAGATACACTGTAGATTGCTCCTTGCGGAAATTTTCTCGTAAACCTTTGATTGGGGTAGACACTTATTAGATTAGTATTTCGAAGGAGCTCTAACTTGTATAATTATGAATATCTCTACATAGCATAAAATAAAGTCGATTCACGCCGTCTGTACGCTTAGATCTTAATGGATTTTAATGCGGTTTCCATCAATAGAAAGAGTGATTCAAGAGAAAGATTTATATGTATACCTAATACATGCATATGCACCACATATCTACAATGTGGTCGGTGACTACTAGTGACCACTAGTAGACCACTAAAATAAGTCAGTTTTATATATCATACTAAATGGATTTATGTAATTTTCGAATTTCTAGGTTATATGCGCTAAAAACAATTTAGTAGATTTTGAAATTGAGCATTTGAAATGTCAAGATAAAGTTTCTTTGGTTCAAAGATAGCTTTGCAGGTTAGCAAGTGATTTATGTAATTATATAGCATGTACATATTTTGTTATAGGTATGTATATTTACTATACGAGTGAATTCATCCAGAGCCTAAGTACCTACTAAGCAAAATGACGGCGAAAGTTAGTGTGTGTGTGTCTGTATGTTTCTTATTTCTTCACGGTCAAACGTCTGGACCAATTTTGATGAAATTTGGCATGGACGTAGCTGACACCCTGGATACTACTTAGGCTACTTTTTATCTCGAAAAGAGCTAGGTGCAGCTAGTTATCTATAAAAAAAATCAATTTGAGCTTTAGTATTCATGTAGGTACGACACGCACTACACGGAACTGAATAATGTATTCAGCCCCTAGACTATTGTGGGCGTTCCGAATTCCTATTTAGGGCGTCATGACACATCACTTCCATCAAAACTTTGATGATTAATTTTGATACAGAAGTGTGTGTCGTAATCTCATGTCTCGTGCTAGCGTTCAATCACCTACTCAATTAAAAAGCCACGTGTAGACTCGAAAGAGCAAAGAATCTTACGATAGGTTTTAACAAAGCCTGGTTGGGGCACCTATGAAATAAGAAATTTAAGAAAAAAACATTTTTTACCTACATTAATATTTTAAGGAAACAAAGTGAAACCTTCCATAAAATTACGATTTATTGATCACCATAGAACAGGAAATCACGAAAATGAAATAAGTACAAAATAATTTTGCATGGTGTGCTGAAGCTGCCTACAACCAGTTAATGGCTGGTCATTAAAAAAAACTCCTTTGTACTAAATACATAGAAGTATTTTATTTGACTTGCGTTTACCGCCACTTTTAAGCGACAATGCGTTCTACGATGGAACACGCCTACCTAGAAGAAACTGGAAGAATGGTAACATTAATACCTACTAAAACCTAAAAAAGAGTACCTAAAAAAAGGAGTACAACAGATATCAATCAAGATATTCTGCCGCCAAGCAGTAGTGTGCAAACATTACTGTGTTCCGGTTTGAAGGGTACTGCAGCTAGCGAAATTACTGGGCTGTTGAAACTAACCATCTAGTCTCAAAGTAATGAGTGCCAAAGCAGCGATGCCCTGGACGTTGTTTTGTTACTCAAAGTTCTGTGTATCGCTGCAATGGTCATAGACAGGCGTTATCTCTTAACATCAGGAGAGCGCCTCGATCGTCTCATTACTTTTACATAAAAAAAAATAGTCGGAACGTGGTAGTGATGGAGGCCCTGACCCGAGGGGAGGCGATTAAATGTAAATCGAATCAATGTAATCGTTAGATGTAAATATAAATAAGGATTGTGCGGATGCCTCGAGCATTTATGCTCACCATCGAAGGCTTCTTCTTGCGGCGGCGTCGTGTGTCGGGTCGCTCTCTTCCCTCAGATATGGTTGAGGAGAGCGATGGCTGGCACATGTGTCATACTCATGATCGTGTATTGCTTGCGGGTCGCTGCTCTGCTCGCGGTATACACACAAACTAGTACCTACTTTAACCTTAGATTAAAATTGAATTAGTTTAACTAACTAATACAATATAGTAATTGAATTATTATTTTAAAAAATGTAATTCAAGTTGGCAAAGGTCACGGACTCCGGTGCCTGTGTAGCGTACAAATTTAAATTAAAAAAAAAACCTAAAAAAGATGTGCTATCTGGAAAGTATTATTAAGAATGTGTAGAGTAATTTAAATTTGCTTGGGAATTGTAAGCAAGTACCTACTGAGCCGTAACGTTACATTCAGTAGCGATAACGCATGACCATTGCCCAAAATCAGTTCTGGGTAACAAAACAGAGTCATCGCTGCTTTGGCGCTCATTACTTTGAGACATAGCACGGTAAGTGTTTCAATAGTTTCGCTAACTGCGAGAACATGTATACATATCGTACCCATTATTGTAAACGTCCTTACTTGTGAGTATTATAATAAACGTGTAGTTTCTCGAGTCGTTCTAGAAACTAAATTACGCTTTATACTCAGAAATTCAATTTGGCAACTGTGTTAGTACCCACTTATACAGTTCTGTCTACGATCGCTTTACCGGCTTGTAATAAGCTATTTCACAAATCGCTGGCAAGAAAAAAATATATGATTATGTTCGATAACGTTCATTTTATTATGAAGTATGTTATTTTTTTGTGGCACATGGAAAAAATCTTCATTTTGACTAAAAATTTTTAAAGGATTGTCGTTAGGTATAGTTTTTTTGTCGAAATTACCGTTTTGAAAGCCATTATAAAATTATTTTTTAATATCTATAGCTCAGTGGTTAACAAGAACTTATTCGCTCTTTTATTTTTCCCATTATGATAGAATGTCTTTAGAATGTTTATATTACTTATGTTTGTTTTGATGCGCGCTTACAACCATATGGTATTTACTGAGGGGATGGCTGGCAGAAAATGCTTTAGCATTAAGTCCTCCCTGTGTACATGTTTTTTAAGTGTGCAATAAAATAAATAAATAAATGTCGAAGTCTGGCGAGCAAACAGGTGTTCTATTGTTATTATGTTAAAAACAGACCTACGTCTTGGCAACAAAATGGTTTCTGAGTAACAGACTAGCTAACCAGGCCACGTGATCTCTTGCGGTCCCTAAACTAAACACGTTGGCCTAAAACTTTTCTCATTAGGTGAAGTTCCTGATATTTGATTGGATCATTCCAACGGCTATCATGAACTTCCTATAAATTCCGATTGAGAAATAAAAAAATTGAAGTAGGTAGGGCGCTTCAACCGCTAGTTTTAAGAGTAAGTACCGTACCTAAAGGGGGCCCTATTACTAAGAGTCTGCTGTCCGTCCGTCTGTCTGTACGTGATAGTTAGATCTACTAAAAAAAAAAAAGTATTTAAGTATTCTATCAGTTATCTGTCTTCCATAGCACAAGCTTTGCTTAGTTTGGGGTCAGATGGCGCTGTGTGTAATGTCCTGTGATATTTATTTATTTATTTACTGTTTTATTTAAGCAATGAATAAAAACAATTAAGTGATTTACCGCAAATAAAGACCAAAATAAATGTCAGTAGCTATGATTTCACTGTAAAATTATGCTCCATTTTTCCATAAATGACAAAAATTTATTTGTATGGAAATTGAACCACCTCTACGAAAAATATCCGCTTCGTAATAAGTACCAACACCTTGGTACTTAATTACAGAATGTAACACAAGTAGCAATTTTCTTATTAACGCAGAAGTCTGGAATTAGACGGTATAATTTCTACAGAAGTGGATCCAGGAATCAATAACCAGGCAATTAGTATCAATTAGCTCAAGGAATCTCTCTATAAGATAATTCTTACTGAAATGCCTTTGGCCTGATTACACTACGTATCTACTTGAAACTAGCTGTAACTGCGACTTCATTCGCATCATGTGAAAACTTTTTTGCCGAACACTTTTTTTCACTCGCTCGACAAAAAAGTGCTTTTCAACAGTATTTAGAATGTCTTTTGTAAAGTCAGACCACACACTTTGACAATAGGGCTTACCACTCAGTCTGCACGAATGAGAACGTGCACACCACCAGTTTTATTATAATACTAGCGGACGCCTCGCGGTTTCACCCAAGTAGTTGCCGTTCCCGTGGGAATACAGGGATAAAAAGTAGCTTATGTCACCCGGGGATAGTGCAGCTTCAGTAGTTTCGGAGCCTATTCAATACAAACAAACAAAAAATCAAATCATTCCTGTTTATAATAGTATAGATAAATACGTATGTAGATTACGCCCATCTACCACAGGAGAAAATCCGGTCAACTGCGAGTCGGAATCGCGCAACAATGCCCGTACTACCTGTATTGTAGTACATACATATACAATATACATATTTGTACTAACATTATTGTATTTAGCAACAAAAAAAAAAATGTTTCTGAACTCGTAGAACGAGCTCAATTCACACTTGGTCAGTTTCTATTATTTCATGTTAAATTTAATTGTTTTTAGTGTAAAATTAAGGAAACGAACGAGACGCTCTCCTGATGGATGGTTAACGCCTGTCCATGACCACTGTAGCGATACACAAAACTTTGAGTAACAAAACAATATCCAGGGCATTGCTGCTTTTTTAAATTTTAGTTTTTGCACTAAATATTTATGCACCTATTTTCGTTTTTATCAAGACTAACATTTTTCTTACTGACTATATTTTTTACTTAATCCGGTCCTGGATAGAAATAAGAGTATCAAACATAATAATATTAGGCGGATGAAGGTTGTACGTACAATTAGAGACGTTTCCACAGTCTGTTTGTACGTGTTGTAGTAGACAGTTAATATGCTATGTTTGAGATTAATTACGATTCACAGAATGATGCATGAGAAATACCCAGTATTTCTGAGCTTTAGCTTAGGGCAAATTTACAGTAGTCTTTACGGACTAGTCATGATATTCATATAAATTAACGATTGTGCATTTCACGAACATCCCTCAAGACTCGATGCGCTAAAAATCCGGGCTATTGCGTAAAAACGTGATGACAACATCATCGATAAACAATATACATAATTCTGTGAAAGGAATGATTTATTAAACAAAATAAAAAAAATATCTTAAATTAATACTATTTACAAAATTTATACAAAAAACTTAGTCTGAAAGTCCGTCAGAGGAGGGATATGTGGCCAGAATGCTGGCAGCATTGCCACGCTGGATGGCAATGCTTAGCTTTTGACCAAAGTAGATACTAGCATTCTGGTCAGCTGAAGCCTCCTCTAAACGTTTGGCCAGGTCCCGATACAGTTCGCGAGCGGCCGGCCCCCACGGACCTAAAGTTTCAACCCCAAACGGCACAAAAAGATACACTCTATCCAAATAATTATATTTGTCAGGTTTTCAGCTTTATATGCGGCAACACCAGCCACCATCACTATTCTGTGAAAGTGATATAAATAAATACAAAGTAGATATAAATAAACCCTACACTACTTACAAATACAAATATTTTATTGATAATACCGAAGTTACATGGCACTATGCAAATTCTTACATTGTAAATTCGCATGACAATTAGTGTAAGATGTGCTGTACTAATATTATATACTAGCGGACGCCTCGCGGTTTCACCCGCGTAGTTTCCGTTCCCGTGGGAATACAGCGATAAAAAATAACCTTTGTCACCCGGATATAGTGTAGCTTCCCAACGGTGTAATAAAACAAACATTTATCGTCACATAAATATTTGTCCTCATGGGAAACGAAACCACGCCCTACAGCTTATGAAGCTGATATTCTACCAAATAATACAGCTAATACGACAGGCAAATGTTTGAATATTGTTACAAAGTACTCATAATCTTTGCCTATTATCAGTATGTTTATTGTATATTATTCTTCTACTCAGTTATTAATTAGTTGTTGTTGTACTCAGATGAAAGAAATATATTTTATTTTAAAAACAAAAACGAACAAACAGAGGCAAACAGTTACAAAATACTAGTATTAGTATTATTAGCAGCTATCAGTAACTATTAGTTGTAGTAACTACTATTTATTTTCTAAGCCACCGCCCTGCCCTGTAAAGCTTTCATTGTTCATTGGAAAAAAAAAACTATGTCGAAATAATATTCGTCTAGAATATTGATAAGACGTTCCTAAAATTTTTCATCAAAGCGTGTCGATCAAATAACAAGTTAATCTTTTCAGATAAAAATAAATTCAGCGTATATTATTTAGGGTATCGAAGGGTCTGAAACTGGATAATGTAGACAAGAAAAAACAAACACAGCCCAGACCTATCGACAGCTGATTTCATGTCATTCTATTGATACTTAGATTCTATTCGGAAGGTTTGAAAACTTTTACCAATTTCAAGAATACTAGAATTAAAAAAAAACACCTGATTGGTGTGACGGTTGAGCGAGTTTAAAATAAAAATATTTGTACGAGCGTTTCGGCTTGGACAGATGTTCACATTTTATTTAATAAGAAATCAGTATACAAGCAAACACACGTGAAATTTGACTTAACGTTAGTGACAAATTTCGCGTATTTCCTTTATTTATTGTTGATAAACACTAGTACGTATTTTCAAGTGGCTCATGATAAATTAATAAAAATAAATCTTCATCATCGTCGAATTCACAAATAGTGAGCCACGGTCAAGTCGTAGTAAAGTAAAACAATTCGTTTTGTTAGTGTGTTACTCGAAGCTTCTACAGAGTTTTAGAAACAACCGCAAACATTTTTAACCACACCATATGTCTAGCCCACAGACATTAATGTAATGCGGCAATAAATTATTTAAATATACACTCAAAAAGAATACAAGCTATGAAAATAATACAACGCGCCGATAATATTTTTCCACTTTCCCGCTAAAATCTTCCTACATCACCTCGAAAAAGTCAAGGGTTGCCAATTATTATACAGGTGAGCTATTTTTAGTTGTATTAAAACGACGCGCCCCTAGGATTCCAGACAAAAATGTCGTCCTTGTTCGAAATGACTGGAATTCGCCGAAATAAAATGTCTATCAACCTGTTGTTAAAACAATTGGACCAATTTGTCTGTGAAATGGAAATGAAAGAACGTGATTTTATGGGCGAGTAAAAGTTTATTATCAAAATAGATTATACGCCCTTGATATTATGAAAGCGCGGAGTTTATATCGTTCAGCCGTCGTATAAATCTTTGATTATTGTTATTGGATCGAGATTGGGTACAAAATATTGCCGATTAATTTCGGTTAACCAGGTAATAGCTAATTTGTCGCAGCACGGTTTATGCTGATCACGTCTATATTTTTACAAAAATAATTATAACATCTATAAGAAAAAATCAAAAACTTGTAACAATAGTTATTTGTTAAACAAGAGTGCAAAGTTGCTTTTTAACCGCGTGCTCAATTTTTAATGACCGAGCAAGCGAAGGATTCTAAAATTGAATCCTAAGCGTTAGCGAGGGGATCAAAAGAGCACGAGGTGAAAAATTTTTACACTCGAGTGCAACACGTAACTTTTCATCCTACCTCAGCGAGGAAATGACTAAATGAAAAAAAAATCTTTTACAATCGAAAGATACTTTTATTTCAGTTTAGGTATTAACTACTACATTAACAATACAACGTGAAAAAAAATTGCGCGCGCAAAGCAAATTAAAAAAAAACGTACACCAAGGAGGTTCCAAATCTGAGTTTTTAACAAATTAAAAAAAGTTGTATGATAAATTCAGCACCGGCACGGAGGTAGAAGTAAATAGGTTTAATGATGTTTTGAATTCACAAACTTAGTGCACACTATGTTCTAAATTCAAATTTATTTTATCCTCTAGCGGATAAAAACGACTTTTGCACTCAGATATCGAAGAGCAAAAATACTCTTTCCGAGATAGGGCGATGAAAAATATATTATTAGGCCGCCACTTGTGCTAGTGCCACACCTCATATATTTTACCCAACAAAACAAAAAACCATTTTTAATTTTTCTGTGTGAAAGGCAATTTCATTGTATTACGCCTAATATATGGTGTAGTTTGACCTTCCAGCATCATAACACAATATACCTACGAGAATTTATTCTAACACCAAGGTTATTATGATTCCGGGAATTAATAAGCGCATTTTCTCGAGCCATTATTTATTCTATGGTCTAACAATGGTTCTGGTGTGGTCCCATTTAATTTCGGTCGGAGAGCAGTTATCGTTATTTTTATTGTACTTACAGCGCTTTTTGTATGATAAGGGCGGAACATTGCCGTCTTCCGCTGTGGATGACGAAATCCGAAACTTTTAATTGATTTTATTACTAAATTTAATTGCATTAATGTCTGTTACGGACGGAAACATATTCTTTTCAGGAACGTTACTTACTGCTAATCTTCACTTAATAGAAATAAGTGTGCTCTTCCTTGTTTTTGTTTTTGGCGTTATGCTTTGTTCAAATGCCAGTGTCAAATGTTTCGATATGAAAAATCAAGCTAAATAAGTTAAGTCACAGCCAAAGATACACATAGTAAGTCATTGTCGAGTCTGGCCGTGACTTTACTACAAGTTTCGACGGTCCTTTAGGAATAACAGGAAAAGTAACTGTTTTACCCTATTATTTAACTTGATTTCACAAATTTTAGAGAATAACAATGCAACGACATGATCTTTATTAAACACCCCTTTTGTTTTATTGCTGACAGACTAGATGTTTGATCACAGCTCATCTCATAATAAGTGACAGTGTGATCGAAAATGGTAAACATATCTAGCCTGGAATGGAACTGGCTTTCAAATGACGCGGCCGGAACACACATTTGGTGTTAGAATGACTCGGAATGGTAGAATAATATAGGAACTCAATAGAAGTGTCAAAATAAATCATTATCATTCACAGTCTCCGTAATTCCACAGAGTATAAATCTTCCCCTTGACGCGCCAACTACATTACTTGAGACAAGACAAGGTATACCCACTAGAAAGTCAGGAAAAACCTGCCTACTTGTTATAAAGTAGACTACATTTTAACAAAAAACTGACTCAGCCTGAAAAGTCAAAAGTCAGTTTTTTATATTAAAAAAGTTACATCTAGGTGTGCTTCATCATCTTCGATAACACCTTCACTTAACATCAGGTGAGCTGTGGTCAAACACCTAGCCTGTCAATCATAAAAAATAAAAATCATTTGTTACTAAACACGGCATGTTTATCAGTTTGCAATACTGGTTTTACTGTGACATCATGTACCTAATAACACGTATGCATACATAGGCAGCTAAAATCGTAACTCTCCTATTTTGCGTAGTCGGGTTAAATAAACACATTTGTTACAAAGCACGCCGTCCCCGACACTAGTACTCCCTCCAACAAGAAATAAATGAAGATAGTAACATTCCGATGACAATAAAGACAGCATCATCAGTTTTTGAAAACATACATTTAGGAAATAGCACCCTATCTCTCACTGATACTGGGTGCGTCGAAATATGACCCTAATGGTTCCCATTTGTATCCGGGAAAGGTGAACCTTCTTTTACGAAAAATCGTGCAGTCCTGAGATTATATTCCATAGAGATGCCCAAAAACTTGACACTGATTCTTTCTAATAAATTTTACAACTATATCAATAAAATAAATCAAATCAATTTTAAGATATATTTTTTATGTAAATGTAACGATACGCTCTCCTGATGGTAAGAGATAACGCATGTCCATGACCATTGCAGCAATACACAGAACTTTGGGTAGCAAAACAAGGCCCGAGGCATCGCTGCTTTGTCGCTCATTACTTTGAGACTTCCGATAGATAGTGTCGATAGCCCAGTAATTTCACTAGCTGCAGTACCCTTCAAATAGGAATACAGTAATGTATACAGGAATACTGCTTAGTGGCAGAATATCTGGTACTGCGGGGGTACCTACAATTTTTTTTTTTTTTTTTTTTATACAGAATAGGTTCGCGTTTGACTACACCCTGATGTTAAGCTGGATGCAGTCCAAGATGAAGCACGCTTACCTAGAAAAAAACCTGACCTAGACGACTTCCTGCTAAGGAAATCTACCATCAAGATAATACAGTGTTTTAAACTTTAAGTGTATTATGGATTCATGTTATTCATCATAATTATAGTCAATTTTTGCTATGGTCACAACTCAGAAATCTTGAAAAACAAATTAGCATCGCCATATATTTTGTCAAGAGTTAACATACTTTTTCCTAAGTTATACCCATAGCAAAAATTGTTCACAATCAAGATGCAATGATCCTCTTTCCCGTAGTGTACTCCAAGCTAATATAACTGCATATTTATTAGCAATTATTTAAGCTGCATTTTGTACAGTAAGTATTAGCAAAAACCATCCGAAGATTTTTTCCGTATGCTTAAAATCGTTTGCATATTTTCGCTACGAATTTCGCAAATAACTACCAAAAATAGTCGGCGTTTTAGTATAAGTGACTGTTTTTGCTACATTAATAATTAAATCTATTTTTATATCTTAATTAGGTACAGATAAATTGCGACTATTGTGATTTAACAGCCTTATACGCAAATGTACTTACAATTGATTCAATCGCCGAGTCTTGGCCATCTCTTTTGAAACATCATCTGTGTAGTGTGGTCTTTGCGACCTCTTTGCTACACTTTGGAAACAGATAGCCCTTAATGTAACAACTTATTCTGTCCCTTCTACAAATCGAATGTCTGATGAGGGCTGGAAACAATCGTGTAGTGAGACACGTATTTATTACTTTGCTTTTCAAAGGACCTCTAACAGAAACTAGACAGGTTTTTTGGTTCGAAAATGTATTATGGTCATCTACTTTCAAAATACACGTGTTAGCTAGCAATTGTGTGCCTTAACTGGGCAAATATCAGCCACATTCATTTATCTTTTCCGTTCTATTTTTAATTATGTCACAGTACTGTTGACCATTATTTATTGCATTGGTATTTTTTATTTTTAAGATGAAAATATTATTGAGTTTTGGTTTGAAAGTTTAATTATAAATGAAATTTATCGTCGAATGTCATTCTAAGCTTTGCATATAGCTCAGGGTTTCCCAGACTTTTAGCTGGCTACAGATAAAATAAAATATAATTTCATCAAATCTGACACAAATTGGTACATACCTTTTTTTATGTAAAAAGTAATGAGACGAATGAGACGATCTCCTGATGGTAAGAGATAACGCCTGTCCAGTAGTAGTACTCGTAGCTCTATAGTATTATATCAGTTATACGGTTTTCATAGTACAAGTACAACTTAGTTTAGGGCTTTATAATAATAATTGTACATTTATCTAGTGTCTAACTAAATGAGAAGTTCACACAATAACAACAAGTGTTAACTAAAAGCATTAATTTTAATTAAGCTGTTTCTAGTGCGTTGATCTCGGATACTACGCTTTGTAAACACTAATGAACTATTAGTTAATGTCTAAATGTTTCATTCTCTATGTAATTGAGCTACAACTAAAATACGTAACAGTTTGAGTTCCGTTCAAAATTACGTTTTCCTCTAGGAACCTACTTCTAGATAAATAGTCGCACTACTATACTATTACTGTCTTTACATTACTATCACTGTCTTTTCTTGACGAACCAAGCGAAGCGCAAGGACACTACCTACCTTTTTTTTAAGAGCTTCATCGTTTTTTTGAACTCTCATAACTTGGTTTTGGATTATACCAGGTAAACTAACTTACTCTTGACGCCTTAACTCTAGAAGCCTTCACAAACATCTAAACTTCATAAACTTTACGCCTTAGTCAATATAGCTTAGCCGTTTCGTTACGAAAAAAAAAATTAAGACAGAAAACATCATTATCGTCGTTATTCATTACTTTTCTTATTTTTTAATAATATAAAAAACTTATAAACCAGGGTGCCGCCGGCAGCGGGGCAGGGCTCAAGCTGCCGGTGGTTAGGGCTGCAGAGTGAGGAACCTCCTCACAATGAGCGCCGTGTCAAGGATCACTGCCTTTTGTCTCACATTATTATTATTACTATGAACATAACATATAAGTTAACATCTAAAATCAAAAGCTCCTCTTTTGCGTAGTCTGATAAAATAAACAAAGTTTCGTACGAGACTAACTCATGCTTTCTATATATCCATACATAATAAATTTAGAAGTTATTTCGTTAGTTTCAGGATAATTCAATCAAATTAACATTTAACCAAACCGAACCAAGATCCTAGCTAGACTAACTAGTCTAACGATCTCCGTCCCGTCTCAAAGAGGCGTAATTAATCTACGGCCGACCACACTTAACCTTGGAAACGTGACTTATCTTCCAGTACCTACTTAACTTATTAGTTAGATTTTCAAAGCAAGTTGTGGTTTATTAATAAAAAATAACTTTGGACTCTTTGTTACCTTTTCTTCTCATCTTGTATGTCGTTTGTTTTCGTCATTGTCATCCACGGGATTATCTCAGTGCTGGGTATGCCGTAGGTTTAATGAGTTCGCAACGCTGCATGACATTGATTTGTTTAAAATACGTCAGTCGTGCAGCTTAGGCGGTTAATTGTTGACGCGTTCTTCAACCATTACGAGGAGTATGAGTGGTTTTTATCAGTATTTATTATCTACGCACCATACACAAAACGTTTAACATTCTTATTATTTTTAAACAGAAAAAAAATGATTATATACCAAAACTTAAAAATACATCGGGAATATAATATATTCCCGATGTATAAGGAGATAGTTATAACAACATTGCCATCACCCACTAAGCCAACGCGATACGTAATGGAATCTCTTGTTTTGTTGTTATTGCTAATAGTGATACTCATTAGTCCACTACGGTGTCATCAAAAAAATTTTCTGCCTACCCGCCACTGTTTGTTTCGTCTCGCTTGTATGTTTAAAAAAAAACAAGTATTTTTCTCATATAAGTGAATGTTATATACATTTTGAGAAAAAACATATCTTAAACCAGAAAAAATTTTAAATAACAAGGGGGTTTAAAAAAAATGAACATTTTTAAATAATCACATTCATTACACACGACGTCAAACTTTCGCATTCGTGCATTCAACCGCTTTCGTCACATTCTGACATCAAAATTTTTGCAGAACATACTTATTGGGCATAAAATAATACTTATTGGTCATTGGTCAAGAATTGGTCAGTGCTGAAAATCAGCGCTGTGGACAATTGCTGCTAGCACAATTGCTGAGCACTGACCTTTTTTTTCCTTGTTGATGCACCAGCCACTGCAGCGATAACCCGCTTATTATCTTGTCAAATTTGTTGTCTTTATGTTAATATGTATATTTTTATTTGTGTGTTTTGTTTGTACTTATCTGTTGTTGTGTCTAGTGTATTGTTAGGAAAAAAATAAATGTTTTTCTTTCTTCCTTTCTTTCTTTCTTTCTTTCTTTATGAAGCTTACCTTATATGCAGCCCCATTCTCACATAGAGGCAGAGTATGAGCACAGCAGGCAGGAAGAAGAAGAATATACTGCTCAGTTCCAGCAGAGGCGAGGGCGCCATCAGCGCACAGAACGCAGACTCCTTCGATACGTTGCCAGAATCTGAAATACAAAATTAATAATAAATAAATAAATATCGTAGGGCTATACACACAGCGCCATCTGGCCCCAAACTAAGCAGAGCTAGTGTGATGGAAGTCAGATAACTGATAGAATACTTAAATACTTTTTTTTTTGTAAATACATACTTATGATACATACAGTACACCCAGACACAGGACAAACATCAATCTTAGTCACACAAATGTTAGTCCTGAGTGGGAATCGAACCCACGCCCTTCAGCTCTCGAAGCAGACATACTACCAATGAACTAACAGGGCTGTCAATTATATTATTAAACATCCGGATAAAAACAATAATACACCTACTTAAAACATCTTTTGCATTTATAATCTTAATGTGATAAGGTGTATTGACTAACTGGTATTGATAAAAAAAGACAAGTTTCAACTGATTATTATTATTTTTATTTATTCAAACACACAAAACAAATTACAATCATTAGAAAACTAGAGTAGAAAAATGTCGGATCAGAGGGAGATTGCAACTCAGACCATGTGTGCAATGTTGGTTTAGCGTTTATATTGATAAAGATATCTCAGGGGATTTTCAGCAAAATCTATGGGCCGCCTTACACGTTCAATCATGATCACGATCCGCGATCCGCGATCCGCGATCATGATTTCAAAATGTCTAGATATAATGCGATCCGGAGCATCAGTCCGTCAATCCGCTTCGTACACGATCAGTCTGGATCGCGATCATTGATCGCGGATCGCGCGCTACGTGTACGGGCTGCCTATTATTGCAGTAATGATATTACCGTTGTCAACCCAGAGTGATTTACTTATTGTGAAAAGAGTAAATACAATCGTTTTCCTCTTGTTACTTATTTCTACCTACCAATCCCTTTTTCCTTTTCTCAAAATATCCCCAGGGCGTTGAATATCTGACACTTTATAGGGATGAATGAAGTAGGTATCGACCTAAAAGCCCAGCCAAACGTAACTATATTGAAATAAAAGAGATCTAGAAGTTTTTTTATAGGAAGACTTCCTTGGTGGGAAAGCTACGCAAGTAGGTTAGTAAAATTAAGTGGATTTTCATGGATTTTGCGTTTTCTCGATATTACACTTAATAGTTATATAGATCTGCTCGAAGAGTCATAATAATAAAGTAAATGGTCCAAATTAAAAAAATATCTTAATCTGATTATGTGTCAAAAACATATGACCATTTAAAAAAATAATTGACAACCTTATTTACACATTTGAAGTTTATGTAAGAGAAAACATCATTTTATAGCTATGTTTGTTATTTCTTCAGGCAGACAGCCGTGTTGGTTCATTGTCTGCTTCAAGAGCTGATTCGATTCCCACACAGGACAAACTTTGTGGTATAAACAAATGTTTGTTCTGTGTCTGGGTGTTCTGTATTTACAAAAAATAAAGAAGTATATATAAGTATTCTTTTTTTTTTTTTTTTTAATAAATAAATAAATATCGTAGTACTATACACACAGCGCCATCTGGCCCCAAACTAAGCAGAGCTTGTGTGATAGAAGTCAGATAACTGATAGAATACATAAATGCTTTTTTTTTTTTGTAAATACATACTTACAATACATACAGAACACCCAGACACAGAACAAACATTTGTTTATTCACAAAATGTTTGCCCTGAGTGGGAATCGAACCCACGCCCTACAGCTCTCAAGGCAGATATACTACCAATGAGCCAACGGGGCTGTCAATTCTATCAGTTATCTGACTTCCATAATATAAGCTTTGCTTAGTTTGGGGTCAAATGGCGCTGTGTGTAATGTCCTACGATATTTATATTTTTTTATGTTGGCTGGCTGGATTCGAATGAAATTTGGTGCGGAGTTAGCGGATAGAACAGAGCTAGAACCACAGGGACCATAAACATAAGCTTACTTAACGACTGCAAATAATAAAATTACAATTTTTTCTATGCTTGTATAGGACCGCAGAACTCGTAGAAACGTTCTTACATTAAGTGAATTTATATGGAAAAAGTTCGCGCATAGTAAGGGACTTCCTTCTTAGAACTTAGAGCGAATACCAGAAACCAAGCGGCGTCAGCTGGCCCCGAGACTAAATGATGAATAGACTGCGTACTTGCAAGGTCTAAACAAGTTTATGAGTAGTTCACAGAACTCATTATCATTCTTCTCATGTGAACTTGAAACTAGAACGTAGTAAAGGAGGTATTAGTATGGAGATATCCATACTCGAGAATTTGGCCTATCTTTGCAGCTTGCTTCTAACTACTTACAATCCATGACTACTGCAGTGCTCATAAATAAAATAAATAAATATTGTAGAACAATTCACACAGCGCCATCTAGCTCTTAAACTAAGCAAAGCTATGCACTATGGGAACCAGATAACTGATATGATAATTATATACTTTATTTGTAAATATATATGTACGTATAATAGGTACATAATTATACAGAACGCCCATACCCAGAACAAACATTTATTTATCGTTACATAAATTTTAATGTGTCACCGGGTGGGAATCGAACCCACACCCTACAACTCTTGAAGCAAATATTCTACCAAATAAGCTAACGGGGCAGACATAGTCCCTTACAATCAGGAGAGCGTTTCGTTCGTCTTAATATTACATAAAAAATTTAATAAAAAAACTCGCCTCAGTTGCCTCTTTTTAATCTTAAAGTGTTAATGAAACTTATCTTTTTTTTTTCTTAGTAAGAGCTTAATCGTAGTAATTTTATTAAACTCAAATCTTGATTAAGCCGTCTTAAGCATGCTTAAAATTAAATTAACATTTCAATTTAAAGTTTTTGTTACAGTAACTTTTCAGTTTTTATGCGATTCGAATCTATAATTGTGTCTAAGTACCTATCAGTGTCACTTAATCTTTTACAGGATAATTTATTGACTTTCCTTAGCTAACAGTGTTATATAATATGCTGCTCAATCTTTCGGCCGTTTTATAATAACCATGGTTAAAGTACGAGTATATTTTGTTAAAGTAATGAACACTTTGAAGTATTAGGTATATATTCTTTGAGTGAACATAATTAATTTCTCGTTAATATAAGCAAGTTAAACCCGCTCTTTATTTGTAAACTTCATGTGCCCAGACAAAATTGACAGACTTGAAAGAAAATCGATCTTAATTTTCCATTACATTTAGCTCTATCCTTACACATAATTTATTCCGAGGCTATATACGACGCACCGTTTTGATTTGAGCCAAAAAATACCTATCGTTGATAATAAGATTGCCGCCAGTCGAGGTTTTAAAAATAACTATACGTAAGCAAAATTTTCTGTATTTTTTTTGTTAATCCACAGGTGGCAATCAAGCTGACGGGTTGCCTGATGTTAAGCAATCACCATCGCCTATAGATATCTGCAATACCAGGGGTACTACAAATGCGTTGCCGACCTTTTAAGATTCTATTAACATGCCTTTTGAAGAACCCAATGTTGTAACTCCGCGGGAATACGGAAGAAGGAAGATTATTTTAAAACCTCAACTTCAACCTTCTATAAAAGACAACAAAATAATATCTACTACGAACGTCCAGCGATACAGTTGCTGATTTATTTTTTCGCTCACAGTTGACGATGGACGTGCTATCTGGTGATTCCGTTCTCAAACATCTACCCACCCAGAACGCGATTCATGGTAACATTTTAGCTACTCTTTTTTCCCGCTAAAACAATGCGGAAGCTATAATATTCTCGATTTATCTTGTTTAGGTACGTATGACGGAAGACGGTTTATTCCCATACGACTACGTGGGTTTTGCCTATAGTGGCCTTTTTAATGGTTGACGGGTTAAGTGTTTGACCTTAGCTCACCTGATGTTAAGTGACGGTGTGGTTGAAGATGGTAAACACACTGATTTTAGGGAATGAGACTGCGGGAATACATAAATAGACGCTTGGCGGCAGATTTTCAACTTGAAGGGTATCCCCTTGTTGAAAATCTGAGTAGAGTCCAGCAGAGTACTAGAAAGTACTCTACCTCCATGCTGCGGGTTTCTCACGAAGTTTTATTTATCGGAAGCTCAAGCTTATTGTTGAAATTTGAACCTCGGTCTTCAGCGTATGATCAGACCGTACTAACCATTACGCCATCATCGCTACAAATAAAATCATGAGGGACAGAACAGAAATCATTTCCCGTGTCTATTTGCCCTCTTGACTCGGTCAAGTGACCATAATTATGGGACACCTAACAGTAACAGTACCTACACAACTTTTGCATCATAGGTACCTACTTCCACTTCATAAATTATCATAACATTTCTCTAAAATATGTTTCTAAATAATATAGATTAGAGCATCGCAAACAGCTATTTACAACTTATCTTAATGTAAACTATATTATACCTACCAAAACTTTCAAAATTTATTTACGTACTTGTGAAAATATCGGTACGTGATCTTAGTTCTTAAGAAAATGTTGAGAATCTTTGAAAACGTATTTTAAACAAACACAAAGGAAAGTATTTACTGTTGCAAATAGTATAAAAGAGAAGATAAAAGTACGTGTCCAGTCTTATACGCTTATTTGAGTTATTCAGTACCAAATTCTTGTGACAACTTCGTAATCTATCGAAAATGATGAATTTAGACACATTTACATACATACATTTTGGTTAGTCAAATTTTAAAATTAAAATTTCAAATATTTGAAATATCGCCCAGTGGTCTCACAGTCCATAGCAGTCATCTATTCCCAATAGTGGGATGTTAGAGGCTGATGCAATACGTGTAACACGAAGTTTTGATAAAAACGCGGAAAAACCATGTCGACGCTGCGTTATATCTCAATAACGGAAAAACATATGTATTTTTCCGTGTGCTTATATTATATAAAAATAGTATTTTTTTGTTAATAAATTTCCGAATTCTGTGTACGACTGTGAGAAAGGAATTAATATGATGAAACATGTATTTTCTTGTTGCTTCTAAAACTACATCTAACTTTCTAGTAAAGTTGTCACTACATTGCCGGGGCATGACTGCTCTGACTTACGTTGTTTGTCTTTGACTGTGACTAAGACTTGTTTCACTTGATTTTTCAACAAATACTTGACACTGACAAAATGAAAATTTCATGCCAAAAATAAAGAAAAAATGTGTAATGGGAATCGTTTCGACGATATAATGATTAATGAACACAATGGCACAATTAAAAAATGATATGAAATGATTAAACTACACTCCAAATTAAGTACAAGATCTATTGATAGCATCATACTTCAAAAACATTATTTCTTTAATATTTGATAGCCATCCTAAAATCTCCCGAACTACTTTAATAAAGGAGAATATCCATTGGCCTTTCCGAAAGGCTCGAAATATACCTAAGATTAAATTAGGAACTTTATTTTGTTCAGTAGACGCTTTACGAGTACAAGATCTAGATTCTAGGTCTTTGGATCAGTAATTTGAATATATTTTGTGAGATTTTCTGAAAGTCTGAGAAAAGGTCTGATTTATAAAGTTCCGTTGAAAAAAGTTTGGCAGTGACATTCTGGTGATAATAATACTAGGCGCCCCTTAGCCAGGTGAACAACTTTTTGGGTTGTCAATTGAAATACTCGAGCTTTTTTTTCATATTTGAACGTAAATAAGTCTTTAAATTTGCTTCCAATTCAGAACACAGATGACAACAACATCGTAGGATACAGTTTGGTATCACAGCTAAATATCTATCATCGAAATGTATTCAACAATTATTACACCAATTTTTTTTTTCAATTTTAAAACATCTTTATTTGACTTAAGAAAATAGAATTGTACAATTACTAGTGTAAAAACTAAGCCTAGTAGCACATAAAATAATTACAAAGTCAACTGTTTATCGAGCACGTAGGCTCTCATTAAACTTAAAATAATAAAAATAAATGAAAGACACAATATAAATAAAGAAGAGTAATCATAAATATTTTGCTACGTAAGCTTTAGAATAGCTTCCGTTCGATAAAATGAATTTATTTAAAAAATTTAGGCGGTAGGCCGAAACGTCTGGCAAGTCTGCGAATGGCAACAGGAACGCGTCATGCGGTGGTCATGCACACAAGCACGTACCGGCCGGCCCGCCGCGCGCCGCGCGCGCCAATTCCACCCGATGTTTCGGATGCAATACGGGCGGGATCGGCGCGCACGCCGATACAGCGACCGACCGCGCGCGCTCACACTATGACGCTCGTCGTTCAAAACACTCTAGGAACAAGTGATGGGGTAGCTTATATCGTCCGTACGTATCGATATATCGATGGCTCCTACGTAAACTATCGTATGCCACAAATTTGCCATTTTCACTTTTTTACGTTTTCTAAATGTACTTGATGAGTACTATTAACTGTGTTAATTTGAAAGTCAAATAATGAAAAATGTCAATTTTAGATTTCGGTTTTCTGTCGTATGTTGTTTTTACATGCGGCGTAAATCATCGTACTGACTCCGGCGATGTTTTACGTGGAAGAGTGCGCGCGCGCGACGCCGCGCCGCGCGTCGTATGTAGCACTTGCCACTTGATACGTCGAACGTGCCGCAAGTTCCCGCTCAAAATGTACATTTGTCGAGCTTCTTCTAATTTTATTAATATTGACTTTTTACATCAAAAATTAGTACATCACATAATAGGCCTTACAAAGCAATGTTCACGAGCTCAAAGGCTTTGTGATATAGCCTGTAGAGTGATCGATAATAATCTTGTTTGTGATGTTATTCAAGAAATAAAGAAAATCACTGTGTATCAAATCAAACTGAAGTGAGTACTGGGTGAGTCCTTAATCATGTTATATTAAATTATATTTTTAGCTTTCATTTGTTTTTTTAGTAAAGTTTATCAATAAAGTCAAGTAAGACTATGGTTAGTAATACATACGACTGTGTACGTCGGCTTTTTCGGTCAAAATAATATCGTAAGTGATACAAACATTTTTTTACTTCGTTCATATGAAAGTGTTTACTATTGTATTTATAACTTAACATAGTTTACGTCGCTCAATCTTTTATTGTAAGTAACAATAAGATAGTATACGTGGAACTTTTAAAAAATATTGCTATCTTATGTTCAATTTTCTTTGGTTACAGCATCTCAATTTCCAGCCGGGGCTGACTTAGTGGAAATTTCTGCCCTTTCTGAAATGCTGGGCGAGGATTTTTCATTTACACTACCAGAATTGGTGACTTATGATGTCATTCATTTTGATTCATTATTTAGTATATATTTTTTTTTGTTTTTAATTTTTTATTTATTTTTTATTTATTTATTATTAATTTTATTTTTTTGTCTGGTGGTGTTTGTTTCCTTTTCAGATGACTAATTGCTTGATGTTATTACAACTTCACAGAGCAGACAGCACTTAGAAAATACATTAGGGGTAAATGATACTGTTATTTAAAATAACATAACACCTCATCCAAACTCTCCTACCTGTTCTAACCACTTGAATGTTGATTGTACTAACAATACTTGTCTATGTTTCATCGGTACCTACTAATCCTTATGCAATGCAATACCAGTTTTCAGAATTTCTGGCTATTCAACACCTCAAGCAACCACCCTAATGTCTAATTATTTAGTTAACACTGACAATCCTGTTTCTAGAAAAACTATTGTTAGAAGAGATAACGTAAATATTCGGAAAAAGCATGAACAAGAGTGGATTGACACAAAAAGAAAAACATTAAAAAATCTTAGTAAAGCATATAGGTAAAGCCTTCAGCCCTTCATCATCATCCGCCTATATTAGTCCACTGCTGTCAAGCAAAGCACAGCCCTTAACAACC
Organism: Biston betularia; assembly: GCA_905404145.2. Lineage (NCBI taxonomy): Eukaryota > Metazoa > Arthropoda > Insecta > Lepidoptera > Geometridae > Biston > Biston betularia. Next base: position 7,878,033 of record FR989882.1, on the reverse strand, counting down.
TTGAAAGCGTCGTGTAAAAGTAACACGAAAGTGCTGTAAAAAAAATTAAATGCTGAGATGAATCTTTCAAATTTTCTTGACTTAAGTCTACACTGCAAGGTAAAAATTGGACAAAGTTAAGGAATTAAAGGTGCTTGTTGAACAACCGAGCAAACTTCTGTATAAATATAATTAAAATGAACAGGAGTAGGTTTATGACACTTGTGACTAAAGTTAATACCGAGTGCCGAAAACAAAACGATATTTCAGTGGATACCTTTTACCATAATTAAATGCCCATGTCTCTAGCAAAAAAAAAAAATTTAGTTAGTCTTTGTACCAGCGGCGTTATACCAACAATTCACCACAATTTTTACACAAATCTTCAAGTAGAACCTTCAATAGCTTCATCCTCTCGAAAAATTACTTATGAGATGGATTCAGAGTAAAGCATTTAGTCCATGAAAGTTACAAGGTATATCTTGCAAGACTGATAAAGGGCACCTTGAAAACCCCTTGATGTTAATATTAACTTAAGTAAAAAATAAATGTGATACTATTTCATAAAATAATACATGAGACTGCGACTTACACGAAATACTAGTTTACATAATTTTAAAATATACTATCAAAGCTTAAAACTAATAATGTACATGGGATTTGCGATGGTTATAAAGTTAATGTTTCTCATTAAAGTTGCCAATTAGATCTCTCTTGTACCCAAAAGAATTTTGTAAACCTATTTATACTAGGACTTAAAAAAATATGTGAGGCTAGTTCATAATACTCTAGATACATAATTTTACGATTTTAGAGTTTACCAGAAGAAAGCAAAACGATTAGAATAAATGGTTGAGAAAATATATTGAGACAGCATCTCACAGGCTGATGAGGGTTGATTATGATGATTATAATAATACCTAGATGTCATTGTGATTCCAGAAAATTATGATCAATTTTTTAAAAATAAAATTAATTTTGATTGTTTGCATAAAACAAAATTTAATTCATCGTGGTTCAACAAAGCGATTTTTAAACAAATAAATAATTTTGTCTTATTATTTTAGTCATTAAGTGAATCTGTGCGCATAAAAGAAACTAACAAAATAGTGATTTGGTTTTTATAATTTTATTCTGATAATTTGTGAAAGAAACGTAATGTGAAATAAATCATTTCAAACAAAATTCACTGTTTTTTTTTTATTTATATTTTTAAAACAATTGTACCTTAAGATCAACTTCAATAATTATCGAAATTAGATCCTAAAATATTTATATATAATATCATATAGTGTTATTACACTTTGATACATATTTTAGGACCTAATTTTCAAAATACGTTACTAAATATTAACACAATGCACGAAGTAAAACGTGGTATGTGTAGGTTACGACAAATTTTACTTACTTAACGTCAGTGTAAACTGCCGTATGTTTCACATACGACATTTCTACGTAATTTTAAAGCGGTGTAAAAAATCGTAACTGCAATATCCAAGAAACTATTAATAATTAGTATTTTTGTCCGACACCATATCGAGGCTTCTTATATTATTTGTGCATGGTGTAAATTTCAGAACGACAAGTTTAATTTTATAAGTTCAGTGAAAGAAATCATCTTTAAAGCTCTCTCCTGTAAAGTTAGCATTTCAAACATACGATTGTTTACGTAGGAGCCATCGATATGAGATATTGTTTATACGAGTTTTACAAATGTTTTTGATTAGTTTATTTTTGTTGTGTGGATTATTATGTAAATAAAATTTTTCCGAAAGTTTGTAGATAAAAACGTCAATTGTTGGAAGACCTATTTCTAGATGTAGTTTTTGGAGGTTTGTTTGAAACGGTGTATTGAAGGCATACTTAAGCGCTTTATTTTGTATGACCTGAAGCTTTTTTATGTTGTTTTGGCAGGTGCTGCTCCACACTGGGCATGCATACGTTATACATGGTCTTACCAGAGAGCAATAAATTCGCAGCTTAGTTATGCAGCTTAGGCTGGAACGTTTATTTAACAATGGACTTAGGACATTTAGCGCCTTTACACCCTTTAGGCAAAGCTTAGATATGTTATCAGTCCAGTTAAGTTTAGTATCTAACATAGTTCCTAGATATTTGACGGAACGACTCCAAGGAATGGCATAGTTACCTATTTTCAAAGTTCTAATTGGCCGAGCTCGCTTCCTAGTAAAGAGAATAGCCTCAGTTTTAGAATCATTTATTTTTAGTTTCCACTTTTTGAAGTAGTCTACAAGAAGATCGATGGAAAGCTGGAGTCGACCGATAATCAGATCAACATCTGAGGCAGATGTAAAGGAGGCTGTGTCGTCGGCAAAACAGGCAATATTGGTTCGTGGCTGTATAGGAATGTCATTTAAAAAGTGAATGAATAAGCGAGGACCCAATATGGAGCCCTGAGGGACACCTGCAGGCACAGGCTTGAGAGGAGAAAAGACATCCTGGATGTAAACACGAAAACTACGATCTGCCAAGTAAGAGCTTATGATTTTGATGAGCGGAAATGGGATACCTGACGAAATTAGCTTATGCAGGAGTGCTTTATGCCAAACTGTATCGAAAGCTTTTTCAATATCTAAGAGAAACATACCGGTAGATTGTTTTAGATTGAGATTGTGTGATACGATGTCGGCAACCCTAGCTAGTTGTTGGACTGTTGAATGGCCTTGCCGGAAGCCGAATTGCTCATCTATCAGGAGGTTGTCTGTAGTGCGTAGCAAGCGTCGAAGTATAATCTTCTCAAAAAGCTTGCCAAGGCATGGTAGGAGACTGATGGGTCGGTAAGAAGTTGGATCACCAGTATCCTTTCCAGGCTTATGTATCGCAATAACTTTGGCCATTTTCCAAGGGAGAGGAAAATAATTCAAGTTTAAGCATGCATTAAAAATTTTTGTTAACATAACGATGGATTTTTGTGGTAAATTTTTTATTAAAAGGTTAGTTATCTGGTCCGGGCCAGGAGCTTTACGTAATTTTAGTTCAACTATGCATTTTTTAACCTCAAGTGGTCGAACTAAGGTAATGCATTCATTGTTGGTTTGATTGTTCAGTTCCGATATTGAAAGTTCTATGGCAGGCATAACATCGCTTGGCCAATCATGAGTTAACAGCATGTTATTTAAAAAGGAATTAGCTAGAGTATTGCATTGCTCCTGTTGGCTGGTGGTTAGGGAGCCGTTTTCTAGCTTGAGTGCAGGGATAATAGCTGAGCTAGAAGGCCGCAACTGTTTTACAATGCGCCAGAGATCATTACTAGGGTTATCAACTTTGTTCAATTTCGTGTTCCAAGCTTTGTCATTGTAACATTTTATTGAAAGTGTAATTTTGTTTTTAAGTTGGTTAATTTGCGAGTACAATAACCGACGCAATAAGGTGTTATTTTCTTTAGCAGCATACCTACGTAGTCGATTTTTGTTGCTTATCAAACGTTTGATACGTCGGGGCAACGAGCAAGAAATCCATGGTTTAAATGTTGAGACAGGTACACATGCATCTCTACCCATTAGTAGGAGACGTTGAAATTGCGAGATAGTCGCATCTATCTCCTTTTCCGTTTCGAAAATATTAGACGATAACGCCACAGTCACACCCTGTGTTTTTTGTTAGTAATAGTTATATTTCGATTTCCTTTTTTATAGCCTAGTTAAAAGTATCATTGCTTTGAGAGCTGTAACGCAAAATTTCGATTCCCACCCAGGGCCAATTTGTACACTTAAATGTAATAAGTGTACAAATTGGCGACCTCATGGTAGCGTTTGCATATCATTGTATGACATAATGTTATGATTTTGATATTTTTAAAAGTGAATGGAAAAATTACACATATCTTTGGTGTTATTGATAAAAGATTTGTATTTGTATTTTGTATTTGTACCTATTTGAACATCATTCGAAGTGTCACGAACATTTAAAAAAATAATCAGCTATATCGGTTCACCCATTCTCATCTCAAGTTATGCGCTTCCCAGCGTACATTATTTAAATAAATAGTTTATATGTGTTTTAGTTCAGATAGAAAATTGATAGATTTACGAAAGAGCGCCATTTACGAAATACGATTTTGCAAAAAAAAAAAACAATAACAAATGCTCCAAAAAAGTGCAATGGTGAGAGAAAATCTCAAGAATGCCCTTGACACGTTCCTGTCGCTTCCTCTTGAAGGTCTGCCTCTCAAGTCTGAAGTGACATTGGAATCCAATAAATGCAATTTGATTGAAATCTTGTGCAACCCTTATAGAGTGAATCATTGGAGTAAGGTATTTATTCCGGAAACTGGAAGGAACAAATGTCTGTCTTTATAATGTGTGAAGTGTTGCCAACTAAGTTTCATACAAGGTGCGCCCTGCGGTTTGTTTCACGTTATCTATGGTAAAACTAATAAAAATACTCACCGACACATTTCATATTTATAGTAGTACAACTGTTATGTTTTCTATTTGCAAGTCAGTTCAAAATTTAAATAAAATATTGGTAATCTACCTCGTGGGTTGCCAAACTCCTGAGCAAAAAGTTCGTTTAACTGCCTAACACTGGCAGTAAGCACAAAGTGCGAAGCCAAAGACAAAAAAAAAGGTCAGCCATTTATTATTCTAAATAATATGACACAAGATTGTAATTTTGCTGGTCGTAGCTATTATAAATGTGAACGTTTGGATGGATGTTCGTTACTCTTTCACGCAAAAACTACTGAACGGATTTAGATGAAACTTGGTATGGAGGTAGATGAGACCCTGGATTAGAACATATGCTACTTTTTATCTCGAAAACATGTAGCGGGTAACTGCGGGGAGCAGCTAGTATGTCATAAAGTTGAAATAATTGACATTAGCGAATGCACAAAGTGCAATGCCAAAAATAAAAAAAGAACACTTTCACTTCAAGGCTTTTATTCGCTATGGGCACATCAACATAACGCGCAATGTTTACGTAACGCGGCGGAATCCTAGTTAAATTTGTGTGGAGCTTTCTGTATGCCGGTAACAAATTAAAAAACATAACGAGGTGAATTCAGAGGTCATTATAAACAACCTAATCTTTATAAACGCTATACAAGTAAGTTGTAATGTAAGTTAGAGAATCAGGGACCGGACATCTCTACCTATCTTCAAATACTTACACAATGTTTTTGGCTTATTCATATTAGTTATTAAAACTCTGTTTGGATAAAATAGCTGTAGGTACTAACTGTGCACAACTAAACCCACTTGAATCTAGACGGCAAGACGCGAGATTAAATTCAATTTGCCATTTACGGTTATATAAGCAGTTTGTACAAGACGATTAACAGTTTATACGTGTAAAACTGCTCCAAGCTCCAATTTTAGGGATATTTCTTATTTCCCCCGATTTTTATTCGTATTCGATTTTTGATTGGATTTGTTTTAAAACAAGATTAATTGAGTTTGCCCTTCTATGACAAAAGAAATATTCAACGCTTCTAAAATTCAAATTAAGCGACTTTTTTATAGAATTCAACCACTGACTACAGACCACTTTCACGATAGGTATTTATTTAAGCTATTAACTAAAATTTTATTTGCATGTACACGGCTGAACTGCTTTTGATATATTCATGACGTCATAATATATTCTATGACACGAAATTTGAGCACATAAACGTGGATTGCTTTTTAGGATTATAATTTTTTATAATCTTCCTCTCTTGTATAGCCGGGATACATAAAGATACAATATAAATGGCATAAAGAATTTGTCGTTTTAATATTCTTTCCAAAAAATGAATTCTATTTTTTTGTCGCTAAATTGTAGGGCATTTCTATAAAAGTCAGTTTCTTTAACACATTCCAAGAAACATACGGAATATCCCCATTTTGAGAATTCACATCCTGTAAAACGCGCGGGTGTGTGAGTGAGCGGGCTGAATCAGGGAAACGCCCTTAAAAGTTTAAAATCGAACGCTAACCCAACAACGCGTCGATAAATAAAATAAACCACTTTCATATGTATTCCAATTTCTCGGACGATAAACTCGCGAGATAAGGGCGGAACGGGATTTTCTCGTTCAGTGCAAGTACGTAAAACAAAAGGAACTGTTTAGAGTTAATGAACCAACACCCGACTCACTCACTGACAGGGTGTGAATCACGTGGCCGATACAATGAACGTTAAATAAATGTTTTTACTTCTGATTTCTATTTTGCTAAGCATTTTTATCGTGTAAAAAAGATTCAAGTCTCTTTAATACTTAATTTTTTCTTTTGTATTCGAATCCGTAGTCCACTATTTACTAGGGCTCTGAAGTTTAGAGGACGCTTCAGGTGACCAGAATGCTGGCATCTACTTTGGTCAATAGCTTAGCATTACCGTCGAGGGTGGCATACAAATATATCGTCCATTTAATATAGATAAATATGGTCATTTACAGCATGTAATAGAAATTAATAATTACGAAGATATTACAGATTTAAAATGCAGGGACATAGCGGTGCGGCGGTACCTTCCAATTTAAACGCCTACAATTTTCGATAAAGACATCTTTTGCAATGACCATTAATAACTCGCAGGGTTAGGTGGCTCCGGCTAGTACTATTATAAAGAGGAAAAAATGTATTGTTTGTTTGTATTGAATAGGCTCCGAAACTACTGGACCGATTTCAAAAACTCTTTCACCGTTGGGAAGCTACACTATCTCCGGGTGACATAGGCTTCTTTTTATCCCTGTATTCCCACGGGAACGGGAACTACGCGGGTGAAACCGTGAGACTTCCGTTAGTAATAAATATAATAGACAACATTCCATAGCGCGTGAATCTTACAAAATATGATTTAAAACTGCTGTTCACAATGAACTCTAAGATTACTGTGTTGCCCGTTTTCATTTCTAGTTTAATCCAGAAAATGGTACGTATTTGGGAAAAACTTGATCATTCTTTATTTGAGTCTGTCAACGATAAGTCAATTATTGTAGTAGGTACTTTCCGACTTTGTTTTATTACTTGGTACGTGAAACTGTCAACACGTCTTAGAGAATTTGCAACTTTATCTGAAAAGTTCTAATTCGTTTTATTTTAAAGTTTCTTTTTGTTTAATTTGTTGACACTTATAACATTTTTTTGCAACTGAGTGAAGTTACCGGTAGCTGTAAAGAGACAAAAAGTCGTTATGGTAATGAACAAGGATAGTAAATGATAACATATTAAAATACTTTGGTTGATGCTATGGAAGAAACAGACAGAATAGTTACAGAGTGACTTCATGTTGCGAGTGAATTGGTGACCTACTTCTAGGCGTGCGTGCTCCTTCGTGGCGAACTGGCGGTCAAACGCAAGACTATTCAGTAAAATATAAAATATTCATATATATTTATGGGATCTACAAAAAAATGTTACATGAATATGTCACATATCCTGGCTCTATCATCAGATTAGCTAGATGGTACCTTAGTACTTAGTACTTTTAGGTTTTCTTTGCAGGAGGTCGTCTAGGTAGGTACCACTGCAGTACCTACTAGATATTCTGCCGCCAAGCAGTAGTAGTGGGTTAAACATTAGTGTGTTCCGGTTTGAAGGCAGCTAGCGAAATTACAGGAATTATTGATGAGATTAACCATCGAAAGTCTGAGCGCCAATGCAGCGATGCCCCGGACTTTGTTTTGCTATTTAAAGTTCTGTGTATTGCTACAATGGCCATGGACATGCGTTATTTCTTACGATCAGGAGAGCGTCGTTCGTCTCATTAATTCTAAATAAAATAAAAAGAAACCTGTTTATGAATGACGGCGATCTGAGGTAATTAAATAAAATACAACCAAATCGAGAACCTCCTCCTTTTTTGAGTCGGTTGAAAATATCAGAAATGTTAAGACGGAATACGAGATACTTGTAACGTTGTTTTTACAGAGACTACAGAAGAATTTTATGGCTTTTATATGATAACGGATAAAGTACGTAATAAAGTCACTCCATTTAATAAAAGTTTTCAAATTCCCAAATTGATATTGTTGTTTTAAAACAAAATTACACTCGCGAACATACTCCAATTCGGAATAGCCCTTAGCAGCTTTTGAAACTTTTTGGGATTGGAAATCATGTTAATTATATTTGTTCAAATATAGACTTGTTCAAACATTGTTATCATGTTCGATATATTTTTAATTAGTTTCTCAAAATCAATCAAGACGGCCCCTAACACCTGACTGTCCTGTTAGCTCATTTAGTAAAGTTTTGCTTCCCAAACTGAAGGACGTAAGTTCGAATCCCGTAGAATAAACGTTTATATGACTGAATCTGTTCATCAGTTCGGGAGCTACCATGCCACAGACAGACACACTAAGACACGTCAAACTTATAACACACCGTCGTTTTTGCGTCCGGGATAAAAAAAATCGGGGTTAGATTGGCATTTGGTGCTTGTGGAGATTTCGATGACCAGAACGTAGGTACTTGCATCTATACTTTATATCAATTCTAAATTCATAGCTATAAATGAAATCATATTTGTGAGTTAGTTTATTCTATACTATTCTAGATACAAAAGCAAATATTTGTTATTCATAATGGCTGGAGAAATTGCCAAAATGTGGAAAGCGTTTCAAACTTGGTTGTTTGCGTAAAGCTAAAAAGTAAGTGGGTTTCGATATTAAGATATTTTTAGACACTGTTAAGAGCAGGCTCCTTCAAAAAACTCCCACGTAGGACACTACTTGTAACCGACATAAAAAAGGAGGAGGTTCTCAATTTGTCGGAACTTTTTTTTACGGTTTAAGAATGTTTTTTATCTCATAAACATTACAAATAATGTGCTTACTGAGATTACACACTTTTGATTGATACTTTATGCTAATAATCTACTGTTACTGTTTTTATTTTGTTTAATAAATCCCGTATAATAGTCAAAAAATGTGTTAATAAGTCAAAATATTTGATATTTGTACCAAATCAAATTATCTACTGTTTTATTCAAGCAATTGTGATTTATCGCAAATAAAGACCAAAATAAATGCCAGTAGCTGTGATTTCACTGTAAAATTATGCTCCATTTGTCCTTATATGGCAAAAAAATATTTGTATGGAAATCGTACCACCTTAAGTAATAAAGGTACGTATATTATTAAACAACAATTCATATTTAGGTACGTGGAAAGTTTGTACAGGAATACAGATAGCTTGTTTACCTTGTAAATGCTTATTTGCGCCTTAATAATACTCCATCAATAGTTAATGAAACGCTTGTGTAAAGTTACGAATAAACAAATATCAGATTTTAATTTCGTGTTATAAATAAAGCTACATTACAAAAAATCACCAAGTCTATAATTTAATTTTCTGTATTCATGAATGGATTTTATATAGCTCACCTGATGTTAAGTGGAGGTGTGGTCGAAGATGGTAAAGCACACCTAGCCTGGAATGGAACTGGATCTCAAGTGAGGCTGCCGGAACACACCGTAAGATGCTTAGCGGCAGATTTTCAACTTGAGGGAGGTAGCTAGCCAGCCGAGTACTAGAAAGTACCACCATGCTATGGTTTCCTCACGATGTTTTCCTTCACCGGCAGCTGAAGCTCTTTGTGGGGGTTTGAATCCACGCCCTTCGGCATGCGAACCTACTGAGCTATCATTACATTATACGAGTTTTTACGAGATATTCTACAAGTTTCGTTTAGTTAGCTGTGCGAAATGCAATCCGAATTTATTTACTGAATTTGCATAAAGTCATAATTATATTCTGTCAACTTCTCGCCGACGTGAAATATCGCGAGCGGAAATGAGATGGCAATTTTAAGCATAGATTAGCGTTAACTGATGTTTATAAATAATTAAAGCTCCAAAACTGTTTTTTAACTAGTGAGAAGCCAAGCATTTGACCACAGCTTAGTAACTGTGTAATCGAATATGGTCAACATACCAAACCTGAAATGGGAACTGGGTCTCAAGTAATGGAACCCACTGTTAGATGCTTGGCGGCATAATTTCGAGCCAATTTACAATTTTCAAAGCGAAGCAAATTTTCAATACAGATTTTTGAAGGTGGTAGCTAGCCAGCCTAGTACTAATTTACCTATCAGCATGCTATGGCGCGATTTTTGTCTCCACCTCAAGCTCATTGTAGCGATTTGAACGCACGCCCTCCGGAGTGCGATTTGACTGCTCTAACCACTGAATTATCATTGCTACACAATACCACAAAACATTCTTCTACCACAGACTACTAAGCATAACTTTTGTTTAGAAGGAAAACATATACATAATGTGTCTTTAGCTTTTTATACAGATTTAGGGATCCCTATTGTTTGGCAGGAAAAAATCCACACAATAAATGTCTTTTCGTCCGGAAGGAAGGCTGAAACGACTGTAGGGAAATATCATACTGCAAAGCAGTGGGATGGGACCGTCAAATACAGAGCTTTTATTAGAAAAAAGGCGAATAAGTATATGTTATAATAGACAGGTACTTCGATAAGAATGCGTCTATATTCTATAGGTTTTATATGCTATCAACTAAATATACTCGTAGTATTGAATTAGATGCTGATAGGGCAATACGTGTATTGCTGTCCTTTTCGATTTTTTACATTTTACCTGGACAAAAGCATTGCCATATTTTTCATTGCAGTGCCACAATGGTAAACTTCATATCAGTTCAGCCGTCAAGTCTATGAAATTACTTATTTAACTTGAAAATATGAAACACTTGAGACTGGCAAATGCTCAAGATGCGACGCCAAAACCAAATAAAAAAAAAATCTGTTAACATTTTTCTTTAAGCTAACTAATTTATAGGTTACTTTATCAGTGAACTTCCGAAGATATAATATACTATAAATCGCAAGTACATCATAAAACTACATTTTCCTTCGCAACGGCGTAAAAACTCGTGTCATATAGGTATTACACTAGCGGACGCCTCGCGGTTTAACCCGCGTAGTTCCCGTTCCCGTGAGAATACAGGGATAAAAAGTTTCACATATTTCACCATCATCAGTTGTTCCAAGCCATCGCACTCACATCCGTTGTCTACCCGGAAGTGTCGACAATAATGCTTTAGAGCTCAAGTTATAATGTGACTGACATGTAAATCCTTCATTCGCGAAAATCACATTTCGTAGAACGCTTCGAATATCATATGAATCTCATTATGAACCGTCGACTGTGACGCTTCAATGTCAAAATTGTTACGTATCTACAAGTAAATATGTTTATCTTTGAAAATTATTTACATACAAACGCTAAGCAGTAGTGTTTAAACATGTGTTCCGTTTCGAAGGGTACTGCAGCTAGCGAAATTACTGGACTGTTGAGACTAACTATCGAAAGTCTCAAAGTAATGAGCGCCAAAGCAGCGATGCCTGGACTTTGTTTTATTACTCAAAGTTCTGTGTATCGCTGCAATGGTCATGGATAGGCGTTATCTCTTACCATCAGGAGAGCGTCTCGTTCGTCTCATTATTTGTTCATTAAAAAATATATACTTACTGTAGGTATATAAAAAAAAATTACAATTAAAAAACCGGCCCAGTGCGAGTCGGACTTTCGCACGAAGGGTTTCGTACCATTATCTATAAAAACGACAAAAGAAAAATCACGTATGTTGTATGGGAGCCCCCTTGAATATTTATTTTATTCTGTGTTTAGTTTTTTTTTTTTGTTATAGCGGCAACAGAAATAAATACATCATTTGTGAAAATTTTAACTATCCAACTATCACGGAATCACAGAAATAATAATTATATATGATACCTTTTTATTTTGGTACGGAATCTCGAAAATGGTCCTGCGTAGTTTTAGTGGGCTCGGAATATTCCATATTATCAGCCTAGGTTCATACCTTCACATAAAATGGAACAATATGGAAACAAGATGTTTACGTGTCTGGGAAGTGACGTGAAATCTGGCGACATTGTTTACGTCTCGATAAAGCCGACCGAGCTTAGTTAACGCTGATGTACAACAGTTTTTAGGATAGCTGTAAAAATCTAGCTTTTTATAGTACCTACCTACAGCGAACCTTTTTTTTTTATGGTTGACAGGCTAGGTGTTTGTCCACAGCTCATCTGATGTTAAGTGAAGGCGTAGTCGAAGATGGTAAAGCACACCTAGCCTGGACTGGAACTGGCTCTCAGCTGGCTGCCGGAACACACCGTTCCGGCACCGGCAGATTTTCAACTTGACGGTGGTAGCTAGCCAGCAGAGTACTAGAAAGTACCCTACCACCATGCTATGGTTTCCTCACGATGTTTTCCTTCACCGGCAGCTCAAGCTCATTGTTGGGGTTTGATCGCACGCCCTTTGGCATGCGAACCTACCGCGCTAACCACTCAGCTATCATCGCTACAACTTTGTTGTTGAGGATATTATGTTTTATAATAAAGGTAAGGTAAGGAAATATAAAATATTGATAAAAGTAACAGTTAAATAATACAGACAATCCTATTAATATATAATAGATATTATAAATGTAAATGTTTGTATGTTTGAATGCAACGATGTTTGTTACTCAATCACGCAAAACGGCTGAACGGATTTGGATGAAATTCGGCATACACATAGCTTATTACCTGGATTAACATATAGAATACTTTTTACAACAAATTTATTTCATTTTAAGCTTAACATTGCCATCTAGCGTGGCAATGCTGCCAGCATTCTGGCCACATATCTCTCTTCTGACGGACTTTTAGATTAAGTTTTTTGTATAAATATGTAAAAAGTATTCATTTAAGATTTTTTAATTTGTTCAATAAAAGTTCCATTTGGAAGCTTATTTATTTATTGACGGAATGACATATTGTCAATTTGACAGATGTCAGTTTGACAGATCAAACTGACATCGATACTATACTATAATAATAAATGATTTATTTTAGGTTAATCGGTTGAATTCGGTGTTTATTAATAAAATAGTCATAAAACGTCTCGATACGAGTGGCAATAAACCCCTTATAGCACCGCATGTTTACGACCTTAGGGTCTAACTAAGCCCGTTTCTATAAAAGGCGACGCTACATACAGTACAGTAGCCGTTTGGCTATAGCAGCATTATCATCAATCGTACCAAAAGTGGTATCGGTATATTTTTCTTTTTTGCCCCATCTTACTTCGTGAATTCTGCCAATGTAAATTAGTCCATATAAATTCAAGTGTTTCAAGACTTGTTGACAGCCTAAAAGAGCTAAAGGGCGTGGGTTCGATTCCCACACAGGACAAACTTTGTGGCATAAACAAATGTTTGTCCTGTGTCTGGGGTGTTGTGTATTTATTATAAGTATGTATTTACAAAAAAAAAGTATTCTATAAGTTATCTGACTTCCATAGTACCTACAAGCTTTGCTTAGTTTGGGGTCACATGGCGATGTGTGTAATGTCCTACGAAATTTATAAAATAATCAAAAAAGCCACTTTCAAAGTTAAATATCGTATAAGTTCACGATCAAGTCATGTACATATTGTCTATGCCCTAATAGAGTAGTGCTGAAAATGCTAGAATCTTCTGCAGAATTTTGGAAACATCACGAAATGACATGTTTCTCTACAATATATCGCATTTTTAAACCCCTGGCGCGGCGACGGGGGTTATAAGTTTGACGTGTCTGTGTGTGTCTGTCTGTGGCATCGTAGCTCCCGAACGGATGAACAGATTTTGATTTTGTTTTTTGTTTGAAAGGTGAATTAGTCGGGAGTGTTCTAGCTATGTTTGATGAAAATCGGTCCAAGATGGCCGCCGCCACAAAGTTACGAATTCCTTTTATTTTCACAGCCCACTCAATACGGATATCAAATGAAAGGGCTTGACTAGTAGAATATGATAAATTTCAAATCCAAGATCGCTGTCACCACAAAATGACGAATTACATTTTTTTGTTTATGTGACTTGATCAAAAGTGATCTTAATTATGATTCAAGAAAGTCTGTTCAGCTGTTTGAAGATAAACAGCTCTTATGTATGTCAGTATTTACCAATGATCGATTCGAAATTTGGTATTATGTGTATTTTAACACGAATAAATCCGCGTTTTACCACCATCTCGCATGATGGTGCATACTTAAAAGATATCTTTTCACTCTGACCTCAAAAATATCTTAATTACTTGACCACATTCGTGCGAATAATTCCATAAAATAAAATGATTAAAACAACGCAAGTTATACAATTGCATTGTATTGTGCGATGCAAATTAGTAGCAAATTAAGTAGTAGAAGTTACTGCACTAATCGATCGCTGAGTATTCGTTGTAGGTACCTATACTTGTGTTGCTTTATGTACGAAAGACTTTGCACAGGCGGATAATCTTCCCGAATGAACGCTGTAAGTGGAATGGATGTAGGAACCCAGACAAGTGTCTAGATTATATCCAGAATGTAGGGCGCGAAAATAGAAAGGAATTATGGTTGTGACTACAAGGCTGTATAACTTTTTTAATCTACAACTTTTTTAGCTTGTTACCTAGGTTTTTGACTGCAACTTTTTTAAAGTGCGGTTAAAAATGATAAAGCCTTGGATGGGAGCTCTCAACAAAAGATGCCAGAACAAATTGTTGTCTAACATAATGAGAATGACTTTGGACAGCATAAAAAGAGTTGATTATTACAAAGTTTTCCTCTTTTTACTATGGGTGGCTAGGTGTTTGACCACAGCTCACCTGATGATAAGTGTGTGTGGTCGAAGATGGTAAAGCACACCTAGCCTGGAATGGAACTGGCTCTCTCTCTGGTGAGACTGCCGGAGCACACTGTTAGATGCTTGGCGGCAGATTTTCAACTTGAGGGTGGTAGCTAGCCAGCCGAGTACTAGAAAGTACCCTACCACCATGCTTTGGTTTCCTTACGATGTTTTCCTTCACCGGCAACTCAAGCTCATTGTTGGGGTTTGAACTCACGCCCTTTGGCATAACCGACTGCGCTAACCACTGAGCTATCATCGCTACAAACAAACAGATAGACGGAACCAGTAGTAGTGGGTTAACTGTGACTGACAAAGCGCTGTTAATCCTGATCATAACACGGCTTTTGGTGGCACGGCTTTTGGTGGCGGACGCGGCACCAAACGGTGTAGCCGCGGTAGCTATTGAGGCCTGTTTCACTCATATGTTACCGTCGGTAGCGGATGAATGCGCGGCCGCCACTCTAGCCGTTATTGCAGGTTTCATGCGACAGTTCAAATAGTAATCTAAACAACTTACTTGGCGGATAGTCCCGGTAAGTGATGTCCGTATACAACGCGTATGGCGAAGCGCAGAGTACCGATATAACCCACAGGATCATGATTATCCTGGAAGCTCGCGTGAGGCCTGCCATGGCGTACAGGTGTAGAGGATGGCATATTGCCAGGTATCGCTCCAGGGAGAACGCTGATATCGTCAATACGGAGACGTACGTTGCCCTGCAAAAAAAAAAACAAATGAACTTTACTTCTTTATGATACTATTAAAAACATTGCCAGACATTTAGGTAGCTAAGCTCACAAATAATAAATTAAACAAAACTGTCACAACCATAGGCTATAATTACAAATGAACTTAACTCATTTGTATTTTAATGTAGTTACTAGTTTATCGCAATCAATCGATTTCGAATTGGAGCGTTTAGGTACAATATCGAATATAGTTATACCGTATCAGATTTTAATATTGAAGCTTTATTGTTTACCAAGTCTGTTAAAACAAAACAGCTATATTAAGGTTTTTTAGTTCACTGAAATCACCCATAATTTAGACATGGACCCGGGGACCCGTATCCACAACTTGACGAACGTGGAGTTGTCTTCAAGTTAACTACTATGCTTTACAATAACCCAAAACATACATAATTATACATAATATGTATCAACTTATACATCTAAATAAAAATAATGTATATAAATAATAAAAAATAAATAATTAAATAATTTATCTTTTTTTTCACAAATAGATTTCACGAGAAAAGTAGGAAATTGGGATGGTAAGAAGCCGCCTAAACAAAGTGCACCTGCTCCGGCTTTACACGGGGTGAATCCGGTGCAGGTCGCCAGTGTAACATAAATATTTCATATTTCAACCCATTAATATGAAAGCCTCTCAGGGTTTCAGAGATTTATGACGCATTATTAGTCGCTCAACCACTTTGATATTAAATATTGAAAGCGTCACCATCAAGAAATCTCAATCTCTCCGGGAAGCTTAATTTTAATAAAACATATTGAAATATTTATGAGAAATTAGATAATTGATTGATCCAGGCGCTACTTTGCGGAAGTTCATTTTGAATAATTCAGGTTTATGATTAGTTTATTTCCGTTTAACAGTCGTTTCAGTTACAACAGTGACGAGGACTTAAATTTAACTGAAAATGACTGTTTTTTTTTTGACAATTTTATTTTAATTAATTGTTGTTAAATGTAAGTCCTCGTGACTGTTATAACTGAAACGACTGTTAAGCGGAAATAAACTAAATATATACGAGTGTAACGTTTATGAGACTAAGTATAAATCGTACACCTTAAAAATTCAATGAGAAATTAATTCAATCACTTTGTCCGGATAATTATTTGATCGATTTGATGATTCAATGTGGTTCCCATTAACCTGACTCCTTGCTATACTAGGAAAGCTTAGGTTTTTTTAATTTATGAAAATCGGTGTAGTTTAAGTAGTATATCGAAAAAAAGAAAAAAAATGTTTTCCTGTTGCCATCCTACAAACACTAGCATAAATATTCTGAAGTAGGTTTGTTGGTCTTTATGTTGACAAAAATAATAAAGGCAGGTGAAAAGGCTTCAAGAAACAAAATCGAAATCAATGAAAGCAAGAATGTTTTTGGTTTTACTGCTCAACAAAGGAAATTATAAACATACTAGTAGGTATATTTACGACCTTTGAGATCGAAAACTCCCTAAACTCTGAACAGTCTAGTCAAGTTAAAGTTGTTTCAGTAACATAGATGGTTGTACTTCAGGCCACAAATCAAGAATTTCGGGAATTCGTTTGTTTTTTAACTAAATAATTTAGACTAATTACTAAATTATTTAGCCCGGCTCTTGGGGGAGGCAATAGGTAGCAGCCACTGCCTGTTGCCGTGTATACGAATTGATATAAAAAAGTAACTCTGACCCGATGATTTGTCAGTACAGTTTAGCACTATTTTCTACTTTTACAAACATCTATCAATTTTGTTTAAACAATAATACTAAGCCTTGGTTGATATGCTCGTCGCATATGTAGGTATGTGTCACTCGCTCGTCTTGGTAGCAATCACATTCAGCGGCGGCCTTACTGTTGCGAGGCCTGGGACGACAGATCATTGTGAGGGCCTTTTTCTTTCAGTCCGTTTTAGTAAAAAATTAGTGGTCGAGTGGCCGTAACATGCTTGCACTAATAATGAAACCGTGCGTTTTGGGGAGGTTTTGTTAAGTGCGAGGCGCGAGATACACATAATTACATGGTAAAGACGTTTTTCTACGAGGACTGTTGCGCTGTTTGCCACCCCCTAAGGCCGTTACTGATCACATTTCAACATTTTGAGATATAAATTCAATGGAATAAGATTAAGAGCAATCTCAATCAATAAAGTAAACAAAATTACATAGGATCCGGCATCGTGTTCACGGATATTGGGAGCTGCTCCATTCACAACATAATCAATGTAAATATCTCCGAGCTATTCAAAACTTAAGTGTCAAGATATGCTTTGGTACAGACTCGGTTTTAATCGTCAAGTACCATCATATTTTCAAAGATTAGCTTAGTTTAAGATATTATCATTTGGAATATCCAAGGTACCTAGGTGCCGACAGCCCTGTTGGTTCATTGGTAGAATGTTTGCTTCAAGAACCGAAGGGCGTGGGTTCGATTCCCACCCAGGACAAACAGTTTGTGGTATAAACAAATGTTTGTTCTGTGTCTGGGTATCCTGTATGTATTAGGTGTAAGTATGTATTTACAACAAAAAAAAAAGGATTTAAGTATTCTAGCAGTTATCTGACTTCCATCACACAAGCTTTGCTTTGTTTGGGGTCAGATGGCGCTGTGTGTAATGTCCTACGATATTTATTTAGTTTATTTCCGCTTAACAGCCGTTTCAGTCACAACCAATTGGTTACTGCAGCGAGAAGAGGATATAAAGACTTGTAGAAGTCTTCATCACTGTTGTGACTGAAACGACTTTTAAACGGAAATAAAGTATACATATATACCTTGAATATTCAAAATGAACTTCTGCCAAGTAACACCTTAATCAATCAGTTATCACTTGGATACACATACATACCTGGATTTAATTTACTTGTTCAAAATTATTATAATAACTTTCAAATAGATTCCTCTTTTCATATTTCTTGCACAAAATAATAAATAAATATCGTAGGACATAACACACAGCGCCATCTGACCCCAAACTAAGCAGAGTTTGTGTCATGGAAGTCGGATAACTGATAGAATAACCCTCACACAGGAATCTGTGTACTTAAGAGTCTATACAAACAACACCTCTTTATATGTAGGTACATTACAACGATATCTTAGGGGATTATCATATCTCAATAGAACTTACAAAATTTTAACGAGATATCTTGCCCATTTTGCAATAAAAAACAATAGACTAGCTTGATAGCTTGTACATTCCGCGTCTGTTTCTTTATATGCCATTCAATATTATTAATTTGTATATGATTTGCGTCACTTTCTTTGCACAATTTATATTTCTGTTTAATGCTCTTGATTAATAATTTAGTGCTGCTTCTTAATTATAATGTTCATGTTGTATACACATTTGGCAAGGAATATAATTTTGATCGAATCCTTTAAATCATTTACATAGTGATAATGCAAAAATTGTATTATTTTTGTGTATCGTAATAAGTAAATATTATTATTTTTTTGCTATAGAAAAATAATTTAGTTTGAAATTTTTGTAGCAGCGCACCGCATTCTGGGCCTAAAATTAGTTCTTTATCTCTTCACTGAAAACACACGAACCACTGTTCTTGTCAGTACAAAGGTTCGAATGCTGGAATTGAATGGATAAAGTTCAAATGTTTCAAGTTTAGAAAAGTAAACGAAGGCTTTGTGAGTAATTTTAAGAGGAAGTGCTGCTATATCGACCCTGTTCGCATTACTACTGTATCTTTAAATACATTGTGAATCAAAATCATTGTGAATCGAATGTCGTCTCTTATATAATATTATGTTCAAAAATTACTTTTGTTTCTGTTCATATGATAATTGTACAAATATTTTATTACGTAATTTAAATTAAATTTCCTGTTTAAAAATCAAACCTACTCTAAAAGCTTGGCTTCTACAACAATCAATGTAATAATGATTAAGGTACTTTCTATGTAAAATCAAGGTCTTATAAGTCTTACTAAATTATCATTTAAAAACAAGTAACTTTTTTAGTTTTTTAAAAGACAAAAATGTAAGCGGCATTACAAATTTGTCATAACAGCAAATTGTTACGTTACTGTGTCTAGTTTGTATATTTATTTCTGATAAATAAAGAACTATGTAAAAAAAACAAAAAAAATAAACACGCACACACGCGCACACGCGCACAAGCACACATGCAAAAAATATAAATATCGTAGGACTATACAATATACACACAGCGCCATCAGGCCCCAAACTAAGCAGAGATTGTGTGATGGAAGTCAGATAATTGATAGAATACATAAATACTTTTTTTTTGTAAATACATACTTTTATTAAATACAGAACAAACATTTGTTTATTCACAAAATGTTTGGCCTGAGTGGGAATCGAACCCATGCCCTACAGCTCTCAAGGCAGATATACTACTAATGAGCCAACGGGGCTGTCATAGGTAATATTATTTTTGTTCTAGTTATATGGGATATCATGTTTTATTGATTAGATTTAAACACTACGACCAACTATGGTTTCGGTCACATCTAGTTAACTTTTTCAAGGAGTGAAGGCAGAGTACGCGCAGCTAAGCAAGACGCTGTGAATAATCGCGTATAAGTAAAACAATAATATTTCCAAGCAATATTTCAGTTTCAATAGTAAAAGAGCTAATGTTAATTTAGCGAAGTAAGCGACAAGCCCTCTTAAACGAAAGCTCCGAATTGGAATAGGTACACGCAAATAAGAATAAAGAAGATGCGAAATTGCGTACCGAGTCGTTTCACACTAATCTCATACTTACGAGTTATCTAAGCCTCCTTTACAGAGATTCTCAGCGACAAAGTGGAATTACATGCAAGACTTACCCTGAGCTTATAGCGGTTTGTCACAGCTGTGACCGCGGAATCGATTATGTTCTGACCAACTTTTGTAATACAAAACTTTGGTTTATTGAATAAAATTTGCTTTCGCCCCAATTTTTAATTTTCTCATTATGGAAATTTTTAATTGTTCATCATAATTATAATCCCACTAATATTATAAATGTAAAAGTTTGGATGGATGGATGGATGTTTATTTTATTTAAATTTGGCACAACAACAATTAGCAACCGATTCACAAATAAAACACAATAACAACAAAGAATACATTACAAACATACACACATTACACTACATTGTTTGTTATTCTTTCACGCAAAAACTACGGAATGAATTTGATATGGAGGTAGCTGACACCCTGGATTAACACATATGCTACTTTTTATCCCGAAAACATGTAGCGGGTAACACCGTGGGGCGCAGCTAGTATTCTAATATTTTATTGTGGAAAGGGCACAACTGACTGTTTACTTGGTTTACTTTACTACACATTGCATTATATATATAATATACTGCTTGCGTCAGTTGCGTACTAGAAAGTACGCTACAACCATACGAGTTAAAATAAAAAAATAAAAAATATATATATATCGTAGGACTATACAGCATACACACAGCGCGATCTGGCCCCAAACTAAGCAGAGCTTGTGTGATGGAAGTCAGATAACTGATAGAATACTTAAATACTTTTTTTTTTGTAAATACATACTTATAATACATACAGAACACCCAGACACAGAACAAACATTTGTTTATTCACAAAAGAAGTAAGTATAAGCGAGTGAGTGTGTGTGTGTAGTGTAAGTTATAAGTATGTTTTGAAAAATGTATTATACAAGTTACTTGATTCCCAAAATGCAAGCTGTGCTTAATTTGCGGCGAGATGGCGCTGTGTGAAATATTCTCCGATATTTATAGAGATTCGTCAAATAATTTGCTATTAATTAAATCTCCATTAAAATTAATTAATATTTTAAAGTAAGTACCTATCTATAGGCAGACGTAACATACAAAATCAAAGATCACAAAAAAGGAAACAAGTAATAATTTTAAGAAATCTACGAAAAGTAATTTGTCAATGATACAAAAACAATTTTGGACAAAATGACACGAACTCACAAATGTAGGTACCTTCCTAGCTAAAAATACATGTCTGAAACAAATATCTTCCACAACACAAATTGTAATTTTCGGTCGCAGATCGTTTTCCTAGAAACGTACCATTATCACAAATATCATAAATACGTATATTACACACGAGTACCTACTTACATTTGATAAGAAAATAAATGAAAAAGGTTTTTTCTGTCGTATACTGGTTTGTACTACGTATCCCACTAATATTATAGATAGATGTGAAAGTTTGGATGGATGGATGTTTGTTACTCTTTCACGCAAAAACTACTGAACGGATTTGGATGTTGTTTGGATGAAATTTGTAAGTAAAAAAATTGTGTAACTTTGGCGTTGTCAATAAAATATTTGTATTTGTACTTGGTGGTAGATCACGTTGAAAGTTGAAAATCTGCCGCCAAGCACCTAACTGGTGTGATCCGGCAGCCTTACTTGAGAGCCAATTCCATTCCAGGCTAGGTGTGTATTACCATCTTCGACCATGCCGTCACTTAACATCAGGTGAGCTGTGGTCAAACATCTAGCCTGTCAACTAAAAAAAAGTGTCTCATTACTATTACATAAAAAACACGTCTCATGGCAACTAAATACCGTAGAATCAGCTTGTATTGTATGTACAAAGCAATGATCTTACCGTTCTAAGATTTCAATTTTATTTAATTACGTCGATTTGGAAATCGTTCCACCGCATACCATAAATTGGACCCCTCATTAAGACGATTCCAAGATTTAGGACAATTTCTTTCCAACAGACAATTCGTGACTAATGCTCCGTGAAATAATTTGAAATATTTTATGTTCTATCTCAGGGATTCTCAAACTTACGAGTATAGCTCTCCTTTGTGGGTGTGCTTTTAGATTTTATGATAGAGATAGTGATTTAAACCTAAAGGTAAACAAAGATAAAGATACAAAAGAATTTATTTCATAAAATTAGTAATTTATAAATGTCATCGTTGCTTGTAGTCCCTGCACTAGGCGAGGACCTGTTTCGCAGGGACTACCTACACTTGCGATTACAATATATATACATATAGGTGCGGTGCGGACGGTGTGTGTGTGTGTGTGTGTGTGTGTATGCGTGTGTGTGTGCGTGTGTGTGTGTGTATGTGAATGTGTGTATCTGCGCTCAAAGCTAGTTTTAAATTATTTTATTATTTTAAGTAAATTTTCTGTGTCTAAATGTGTTAGTGTTTGCAAATATTTGAAGATTATTATTTTACATTCTCTTGAAGATTTGGATCGTATGTCACATAATTTATTAATTTTATTGTAAATGAATGGGAATCTGAAGTTTGGGAGGCGTTGAGCGAAAGCTGTTTTTGTTAGGGGCTCAGTGGCACGCGGCGGTCTTCTCTTGAGGGTAATGTTGACGGTATCGGAGTTGAATTGGGCGTGCTTAGTATTTATTTTTCGATGCACAATAAGAGTTACTTTGTGGATATAAATTTGGCGAACACGCAGCACTCCCGCTACAGCATACAAGTCATTCGTTGGATGGCGGTAAGGAAGTTTGAGCATTACTTTGAGCACTGCGCGCTGAGCCCTTTCCACTTCCATCAAAGACGTAACTCCAACGCCGCCCCACACCGTAATGCAGTACGATAGTATCGATTCACATAAAGCCACGTATACAAGGCGAAGGACTCTATTGCAAGCGGAGTTACGTAATGCTTTCATAATGTGAATCAGTTTCCGAACTCTTTTCCCTAGCATTGTGATATGAGATTTAAAGGTGAGTTGTTCATCAACTGAGACTCCTAGGTATGTAATTGAGGGTGCTCGTGAAATAGTTTTACAGTTGCATTGAGTTCTATCGTCACAGGAGTGTAGCATTAGGCTAAGATTTGGTTCAGGTTCCGATGCCTTTGTTTTATGGAAGCACAAGTACTTGGTTTTGCTTAGGTTCAATGTGAGGAGGTTTCTATCAAGCCATCGTTTGATCTGTGCCATTCCAGATTCTGCCTTGTTAAACGCGGTCTCCCACGTGTTTCCGTGAAACAAAGCGACGGTATCATCAGCATAACAAATCAATTCGTTATCCTCGGTATAGACTGAATGTATATCGTTTATGTAAAAGTTTTCATCTTTTCAGTTTTTTTATCTTAAAAAGTAAATAATACCTACTGTCAATAAGGGCAATGGACTTGTTCTCGCCAGGAATGCGTCACATTCGTCTCAGTTCTGTGTATTGCTGCAATGGTCATGCGTTATCTCTTACCATCAGGAGAGCGCAACGTTTGTCTCATTACTTTTACATCAAAAAATAATTACTTTTTCCCTACAGAATCTTTAATTACACTATTGGAAAAAAACTTTTAAAAAAATTTGTTGACAAACACTAGCAGACACTTTTCTTAAAATCACTCAAATCATGCATAATTATTGTGCATCATATTATTTCTTAATACCCGTATAAGTCACGTGATTGGCAAGGAACTAACGCTAAACTTGAAGATGAACAGTACGTCTGTGTCGTTTTAGTGAATGCGAACTCTTGTCACGGCTCGCGCGCTTGGCAGGAGAGTGTACACATTTGGTTGTGTATATGAACCACTTTGGGAAACGCTGCTTTATCTTAACTACAACGAAAAATATTTTTTAGACCTAAGCTGATAGACTTACACGCTATTTAAAAATAAATGGGTTCGCGTTTGACCACACTCTGCCTGATATTAAGCAGTGGTGTGGTCTACGATGGAGCACGCTTACCCAGAAGAAACCTATTTACATAACAGGGAAGGGACTCCAGCAGATAGTTCCATAACCTCGCTATGCAAATGAAAAATGTGGAATCAAAACGCTTTGTGCGTACATGTGGAACATCCACCATGTATGGATGACGTTTTGGTCGCGTATGTCTGGCTGACCGGTAGTAGAAAGGTGCTGGAGGAACCAAATTGCCATATCGCTTATTCTCTAAACCAATCCTGAGTGGTTTAACACAGTTTCGTTTATTAATTAGATTTATATCAGTGTGAACATTTTTAAACGGTTTTGTTAAGCTTGCCCTGTTTGTTGTTGTTGTGCCCTGCAAATTTAGTAATTTAATTTTTACCCCCTTCCTGTTGACAGATTGATCTAATATTTGATACTGAACAGCGGTTTAGAGTCTGCGTTGATGAATCTGTCAGTCAGTTAGGACAAGTAATACTAGTAATACATACATGTATATTCGATACTAAGTATATCGATTCCCACCCAGGATAAACATTTTGTGGTATAAACAAATGTTTTTTCTGTGTCTGGGTGTTCTGTATTTAGATACTATAAGTATGTATTACAAAAAAAAGTATTCAAGTATTCTATCAGTTATCTGACTTTCATAGTACAAGCTTTGCTTGAAATTAAATGAGATTTATTCACAAAAAGTAGGGTAGCTAAAATTTTAAAATAATAATAATTATGTTTTTATGTCAAAGTATGTAGGTATATAATATCCAGTCAAAATAAAATATAATTTACTTTGCTTAGTTTGGGGTCAGATGGCGCTGTGTGTAACGTCCTACGATATTAATTAATTATTTATTTATTTATCTGTGAATTGTATACTTACGCTTCAGATATCAGAGCTCTCAGTTTGCAGAACACGATGCCCAAGCTGTAAGGATATTGATGCCAATAGACGGAAAGGTCGTTGGGAAGTCCTGCAACAAAGAGATAATACAAGTTAATCTCCGGGTAAACGCCCAAACCAATCGACACTCAGTCTTATCAACTAGTTAGTAAGGTTCACAAAACATTTAGTGATATAACTATGTGGTTATATCGAGAAGTTGCAGGTTTTTTTTTTGGTAGTAATACTACATAGGTAATTTTTTAATTATATTCCTAGTAACACAATAACGTATACATGTATAGGTATATATTTACAATTTGCGCTACATTGCGTGCTGTTTTCATAAGCAGTAAAAATAATTACAATTTTTGTTAGTATTTTTGCAACGAAACAACTTCATGTGGACAGGGTTAAATACGTACAGGAATTTACACGATCCTTATAAACAATAATAACAATAGTTAACAGAATTCAGGTAACTTTAAGAACATAGGAATGCTTTGCTACAACGCTTGAATAGAGTTTTGGCGGGAACGCGGGAAGAGTCGTGTCGCTCCGTTGTATTTTTTTCCAAAACTAGTGTTTTGTCGAGTGTTTATGCATAAAAATGGTGGTGTTTTATTCATAAAGTGCCGAATTACAAGCACGGGTGTGGGAAAATGATATAATGTGGTGAAACATGACTTTTCGTGTTGCTTCCAAAACTCCATCGAAGCTTTATAGTAAAGTCGCCACTACTTTACTAAAGTATGACTGTACTTGACTGACACGAACTGGACTTGACTAAGACTGGACTTTGACTAAAACTAGCTACGATGACACTTATTTAACTTTTGAAACTAGAAAATATATAATTACTTGACACTGGCAAATGCTAAAACGCGACGCCAAAACCAAAGAAAAAAAAAAAAAACGCTTGAATAGGCTACATAAATATTCCTTATTGTTTTATTGTAAGATTTTTGTAGAAGTAGATACTTACATAGAACATACTTTTAATGTTACTATTAGTAAAGAACTATGTAAGAACCGGTTCAATATTAAATATTTTAAATTTAATGTAAAAACGTTTAAGTGAAAACATTACACATTTTTTGGACAGTCGTGTAAAAACTTACTTTCAATGCAACGCGGGTAGGTATCATGTGCGTACGTTACTACCCTAATACTTGTTAAATAATTGCCACATAAATATTGTAAAACCACTGCACACTAGATCTCCACACTAGGATTCCCTGTTTTGCGGAGTTACACATAGTAAAGATGGAATGCAGGTAAAAGGGTACCAGGACAATCGGACGCCTCACAGTTTAAATAAAAGAAAAAAAAGAAAAAAGAATATCTACTTAGATACTAAATAATTTTAAAGCAATACAGAACAACATAATATATAGGTTGTATTAATTAAAAATCAAAGTGTTCCTAATTTCCGGTATTCCTCAAACATTCTTAGTAATACTATAAGTTACTAGAAAATGTAGTAGGCAATTCCGTTTCTTATTAGGCAATGCGATTTTAAAGGCAAAGTAGGTACCATAACTTTTCGAAACTTAGGGACGAACTAAGTACGGTCTGAAGGTTGTTTAGTTATTTACCCGCTAAAACTAGAGATGGGAACGTCCCGCTGATTCGCTTGTAAAACCACAAACGATACAATGAAGAAGTAAGATAGATGCAGCAAGTTTGTATATTTTTAAGTAATAATATAACTCTTTAAGTTAGTTATAATTTAAATGCATATTTTAAATCAACTTGCGGCCACGATACCAAGGACATTACATTTTCAAACTAATAATTTTTTCAACTACTTTTAACTTAAGGTAACTAGCGACCTGCCCCGGCTTCGCACGGGTGCAATGTGGATTTAACGTGGTGCATATGCATATGTTATACATATAAATCTTCCTTTTGAATCACTCTGTCCATTGATGGAACCCACATTAAAATCTGTTGCGTAGTTTAAAAGATCTAAGCATACAGATGGCGGGAAGTGACTTTGTTTTTTAAACGGTTTCATTTAGTTTGCCCTGTTTGCTGTTGTTGATGTTTTTGGGTCAAATATAGTAATTGAAATTTTATCCTCTTCCTGTTGACAGATTTATTTGATATTTGGTACATAATAGGTACATTCAGTACTGATGACAATACATTATTTTTCATTAAAACTTTTTAACTTATTTTTTTTTACTTATTATATACTATGTAGAGATAACATAAATAGATTACATATATATACATTATGTATACAGAACTCTTTCAACTCTGATGATAAGCGACGATGTAGTCGAAGAACAACAAAATACATTAATTAATAAACCACAACTATTTGAAAAAAATAAACTGTTGAAACCAATGTATGTTTTGTCCGATTATACGTTCCATAATTAGCCTTTACCCGCGGTTTCGTTCGCGTGGCTAATTTAGTGAAACCATTTATGCAAAAGATCGAAAAATCAGAAATTGTATACAGGAATTCATATTTGATTAAAATAATCTTCTAGAAACTAGGTATTTCAATTTTTGTCAAAATTTATTAAACCATTTAGTTGTGAAAAGGTAGAAAGACAGAAATAAGCACGTTATCTTTTAAATTTCCTAATCTCACCTTACCTTACAGTACCTACCTTAGTTTTTATTTAATCCCAAGGTAGTAATTCTAACGCTCTACACATTCAAATCAGGCGAGCGGTTTTTGCGTGCTACCTGAGTTATTGAATAGATAGAGTAGTTAGTCGAAATACAATCTTGGGTCTACCTATTTTATTAGTGCAAGTAATCTAATGGTACCAAAGCGAGAACGCCGTATGGCGTGGGCGACATGGCTCATATAGTCTACGGCAACTTAATTTTCCTAGGAGCCTCACCTAAACCTTTTTTTTAATGTAAAAGTAATGAGACGAACGAGACGCTCTCCTATTGGTAACAAATAACGTCTGTTCATGGACATTGCAGCGATACACAGAACTTGGAATAGTTAAACAAATGTCAGAGCATCGCTGATTTGGCGCTCGTTACTTTGAGTCTTTCGTAGGTTAGTCTAAACAGCGCTGTAATTTCGCTAGCTGCGGTACCTTTCAAACCGGAACACAGTAATGTTTACACAGTATTGGCGGCAGAATATCTGGTACTGCAGTGGTATGGTATTCTAGTCTACCACCAAGTTAAAACTAACACCAACATAAGTTAGTTGTTAGTTGTTGTAACTTGCATCGTCTTACTGCTAGACAAAGGTCTCTCCCAATTTCAATGTTTATTTTTCCAAGTACCTACGTCACACATCGGGGTTGACTGTTTAGGTCTTCGGGCGCCGTAAGACTTTCACCCTTCCTCTCCGGGTACATTTGGCTGACGTTGTCCGCCCACTCCGATTTGAACCTAGCAGAAATACTTCCTACGTCAGAGCATTTACGACCGAACGTCCTACAGCTAATTAATATTTTTTTTAGCTAGACATTAAAAGTCGATAATTTGACTTTATAATAATTTCTGATTTGCCAATAAAACCAGCTGCTCGTCCAAGGAGTCTGAATATTTTTTTGAGTTTTTGTAGCGGTGATAGCTCAGTGGTTAGCGCTGTAGGTTCGCAAGCGGAAGGGCGTGGGTTCAAATCCCAACAATGAGCTTGAGCTGCCTTTAAGGAAGGCTAGCTACCACCCTCAAGTTGAAAATCTGTCGCCAAGCACCTAACGGTGTGTTCCGGCAGCCTCACATGAGAGCCAGTTCCATTCAAGGGATGGTGTGATTTACCATCTTCGACTACACCTTCACTTAACATCAGGTGAGCTGTGGTCAAACACCTAGCCAGTCAACTATATAAAAAAAATATGGCTTGTCTCTCTGTAATTCGTTAGTTTTCAAAACACAAATCCCACAACTCGTTAATGTACAATTGTACCTATTATATAACTTTATTACTTGTAGACATTACATATTTTCTTCAATATGGTCAGATAAAGCTTAATAGCAGCCAAGCGTAAAAAATAACTTCTGCGTATGCCAATGAATCGGACATGTTATAAACCCGTGTTGTTGTATTTTATTGTGGACATGAAATGTCAAGCCCTTGGTATTTCAGGTCAGATAATATTTAGTGAGTTTGGGTCGGTCCGTACGAGAGATTAAGCGGTTTACAGGAAATGAGAGAGATGGAGATTATCCTTTCATATAAAATGTATAAGTATAAACACAGCCTATACAAATTCGGTAGTAATTTTGATGTATTAAGTATCAGAATCAGAATAATTTGTTGGCCATAAATAACAACGATTGTTACAGGCAAGTCAATATAACAATAAAAAGCGTCTTAAATTGAATTTCAAAACAAACAAACAAACTACGTAACACTTTAGAAAATTGAAAATAAGTAGCAGGTAATTAACAATAAATATAACATAAATAAACTATGTTTTCATCTTATACAAAAATGAATTTTCCGAAATATTCATTGACATATTATATTCATTTAAATAGTAAATAGGTACTTGTAAGAAAATTATGTACAGAATAAGCATCTTGCTACAATCTTGTTTGCTTGGAGTTGCTACAATTCATCGTCGCTAAATTGTTTAAAATAAAGTCGTATTTTGTGTGTCTGCATATTTGCATAGTCCTTTGAAACTACGCAAGGGATTTTGATATAGTTTTCACTATCATATAAATAAATTTGTTCTGAATATCTAAAAGGTTTCCATGGCACCGTGACGGTGGGTTGGGTCGCTATTAGTATAATACAGAGTTCTTTACGAGTTTGGGGTAGGTACCTATACTCAATTACTCAGCCGAAAACACCGCGACAAACGGCGACGTTTTATGTGTGTTGAAAATTGTAATAAAATATGAAAAAAGGGGTGATTATACTTACTATGATGGACAACTTTTACAATTCACAAAACTCTGAAATCACGAAACAAAATAAGCCACTTCATACATTTCTACAGACAACATATTTTTTTAAGATTTGAAAATTGTGTACATATTAATTATGTATGATGTAATGATGAGAAGGTACCTACTATAATCACCTTTCGGCTTATTAAACCCCAAGCTAAGTATAAATATGTATTATATGGGTACTACTATTTGCATGCGTTGCCAGATTTTTTTTTGACATGTCGGGATTATTCTTGTCCCGCGCTTCCTCAGCACGCTGCACGCACGGTCGAGTTATCCCCGAAAAGCGGGGGACTGCGCCTGTCCCGCAAGGGACATTTCTGCTTTCTTTCTTTCTTTGGTTTTGGCGTCGCGTTTTAGCATTTGCCAGTGTCAAGTATACATACATTTGCATATTTTCAATTTTCAAAAGTTAAATAAGTGTCCTCGTAGCTAAAGTTATAGTCAAAGTCCAGCCTTAGTCAGGTCCAGTCATGCTTTAGTAAAGTAGTGGTGACTAAAGCTTCGATGGAGTTTGGGAAGCAACACGAAAAGTCATGTTTCACCACATTATATCATTTTCCCACACTCGCACTTGTGATTCGGCACTTTATGAATAAAACACCACAATTTTTATGCATAAACACTCGACAAAACACTAGTACCTACTAAATACAACGGGCCGACACGACTCTTCCGCGTTCCCGCCAAAACCAAGGGGCATTTATTTTTGATTTAAAATTTTTTTTTTTAATCCACAAAAACCTAAAAATTTGTGTACATCGACGATATTTGCGTTTGCTCTGAAACCTCGCGGTTTCATTGGAGCAGTGCGTTTAGTTGGCCTAAGGGTGATGGAGTCGGTTTTATCTACACTAATATTGTAAAGAGGAAAGATTCTTATTATTTTTTTACTCAAAAACTACTGGACTGATTTCAAAAACTCTTTCACCGTTGGGAAGCTGCACTATCCCCGAGTGACATAGGCTACATTATATCCTTGTATTCCCACGGGAACGGTAACCAAACAGGTAAAGCCGCAAGGCTACCGTTAGTTTAATTACATATTTATAAATTATTTACAATAAATATTTACAGATAGTTTGTACACAAATCACATTCTAATAATTTTTTGTATAAGTAGAGAAATTCAATGTTTCTAATGAAGTCGCCAGAATAAATTACACACGTACGAAGCCGGAATACGTAGCTCTCAATATATTGGTTGGTATAATATCTAGTAGACTAAATCCATAAACTAATAAGGGAAACACTACGCGTGGGTCAGCTGTTATTAAGACCAGTGGCGGCCTTAGGGGGTGGCAAGCAGGGCAACCGCCCGGGGCCTCGCTCTTGCAGGGGCCTCGCGTCCTCACGCCTCGCACTTAATAAAACCCCCCCTGAACGCACGGTTTCATTATTAGTGCAAGCATGTTACGGCCACTCGAGCACTCGGACAATTTTTTTATTAAAACGGACTCAAAGAAAAAGGGCGTCGCAATGATCTGTCGCCCTGGGCCTCGCAACAGTTAAGTCCGCCGCTGATTAAGATATACGAATAAAAAACAAATTAAAAAAACTATTAATAATAAATAATATGGAGCTTCATTGTTACTACTTAGATCTCAATAATTTTAGAAAGCCCAGACTTTAACCCTAAAATATCTTGGATTAAAGTTCTAGCCACGAAGCCAGGTAGTTAGCAATATAATTCATCATGCCCAAGTCTTTCCAAAATCCATTACCTAGACCATTCGTTAGCTTAATTGGTATAGGTAATTTGTCTTAAGCAATTTGTTCAAAGAAAGCTTGAACTCTATATTTTATCGAATTGAATTGCACCCACTGAAATTAAAAATGAAATGTTCAATCGGCGGCATGTCTTTGACAGAATAAATAGTAAATTGGTTATTTTTCAAGTTTATGGTTTATCATCTAGTAGGTATTTTTCCATTTCAATATCAAAGTTTGGGATAGAATTCAATGAAATGAAAAAAAAAATAATTAAGGAAACCTAAGAAATAAGAGCTAGAGCTTGACTTTGGCAAGCTGCGCCCGGCGGTGTAACCCGCCACATGTTTTCGGGATAAAAAGCCTTTGTGTTAATCCAGAGTGTCAAGAAGCCAGTCAGAGCGTGAAGAAGTAACGAACATACAAACACTCTTACATACTCACAAAGTTTCGCCTTGTATAATATAAGTGTGATTATAAAGAGGAAAAATTTGATTGTTTGTTTGTATTGAATAGGCTCCGAAACTACTGGACCGATTTCAAAAATTCTTTCACCGTTGGTAAGCTACACTATCTCCGGGTGACATAGGCTACTTTTTATCCCTCTATTCCCGCGGGAACGGGAACTACGCGGGTGAAACCGCGAGGTATCCGCTAGTATAATATAAGTGTGATATTCTTATCATAATTATGATGAATTGATTGAACAACTGATAATACTAGTGGGGCCGTTGGGATTTTTTTTTTGTGTAAAAGTTGTGATACGAACGATACGCTCTCCTGATGGTAAGAGATGACGCATGTCCATGACCATTACAGCGATACACAGAACTTTCAGTAGCAAAACAAGGTCCGGGGCATCGCTGCTTTGGCACCCATTACTTTGAGACTTTCGATGGTTAGTCCCAACAGCCCAGTAATTTCGCTAGCTGCAGTACCTACCCTTCAAACCTGAACACAGTCCGGAATTTCCTCCATTTCCACTAACTAGGCCACATTAGATAGTTACCTATTGTAAAAACGGTTTTCAGAATACTTACCAAACAGTAATAGAAGCAAATCGCTAACCGCCAAACTGAACAAATAATAATTTGTAGCAGTGTGCAGTCCAGGATGCCTCACAATTACCACGCACACACACACATTTCCCACCACTCCAGTCAGAAAAATTACCACAAGTACAACACTTAATGGAACTATCTCCTTTAACGGTAATCTACGGGATCCCATAAGCCACCATAACATCTCTTCCTCGCTACAGTCGAAATGAGTTATGTTGTTGCAACGGTTGAAAAAGTCGTCGTAAGTTTCGTTGTGACGAAGGAACACTGCCGACTCCATTCTTTCTTTTTTTTTTTTAATTCAAAACCTCAAAAATTACAAACTTTTTGGAAACACCTTAAATACTTTTTACAAGTTTTTTAACATACTTTTTAGATAATAATATTTTAGACAATAATTTTCATTCAAAAATTCTACGTATCGTTCACATTTAAATGGTAATGTTTTGTTTTTATTTATCACAAAATAAACAGTTGAATATTATTTGCTTGCAAATATTTTTGCAGCATCCATTCATGCGGCCGCAAAAAATTCTCCTCAAACAGTGGGCAGACAGAGCTTCGGTCGACCGCTCTGTGAGAGTTTCGCGCGCAAACTGATTGCAGACTTATAAAGATTGTGGTTTTACTTATTTTAATGCTCGTTCTTATTACTTGTATAGCGCTACTGCTCTTAGTGTAAGTACCTATATCGCGAAGTTTCAGTGTGGGGAAAACTACTAGTAGGTATTTACTGAATGAATAGCCAGTCTGAATTTCAAAGTAACATTCATGCGGCGAAGGCAAATGACATGAATTTGTGGTTGTGTCGGTAGGTTGCTACTGTGAATCTTCTAAGGTGAGCTATCTTATAATAGACAACTAATCAACTCATTTATTATTTACCTTGTCATCTAAAGCCTTGTAGCACTCAGTCTTTCTCAGTCGACCATTTTAATTAATAAACGGATAGCCAGAGTCAGAGAATCAACAAAACCTTTTCGAGCTAATGAAGCAAAACAAAAATAAAACTAAAAATTTGGAAAACTAAAAACAAAATTTTACGTCAATCAGACCTGCGGAAGATGCTCCATCACATCCATCCATCAACTAGAAAAGAGCTGATAAACAGCCCAATGAATTTATATACATAAGAACATTATCGAACAAGTTCACTTTCAAACCAAAAAATCTAAATCAAAATCGGGTTTGCCGTTTGGGAGCTCACGTTATAACGGTTTTGGTGGGAACGCGGGAAGAATCGTATCGCTCCGTTGTATTTTTTTCCAAAACTAGTGTTTTGTCGAGTGTTTATGCATAAAAATGGTGGTGTTTTATTCATAAAGTGCCGAATTACAAGCGCGAGTGTGGGAAAATGATATAATGTGGTGAAACTTGACCAAATTGATACTAGACTTTGACTGTAACTATAGATGTAAGACATGAATAACCGCAACAACTGAAGACGAGGCAGTATGGCTTTATAGCTTTAGCCTGCCCGATAGGGCAAATAAAAAAAAAAAAAATAAAAAATCACGTTATAACGCCTCTTTGTTTACATCGGGGGTTAAAGAATCATCAACATTTTTTTACTAACTATTTATTAAGAAAATCCCTGATACCTGTATTATTATAATAATATGTAGATAAGTACACATACTCGTACTCGTTTTTTTTTACATATAAATATCAGCATAATGGTTGAATCTAGGACCTTTTATCAAACGTCTGAGGGTTGAATACAGAAAATAATTTCTGAATTCGATTAAAATTGATAATACATAAATTCTCATTTGGGTCATCGATTTAACCAGCCTATTTTATTAAACCTTATGAGTAGAAAGTAGGTACTATTACTTTTTGTTTTAATTTCGTATGTCGTGAAACGCGCAATGTAGTGAGTTGGTGTCGCATCGCATTATTGGCCATGCCGAAGAAAATGTGATAGTGGTGACATAATTATTATTTCATATCTAGTTATCGAAATCAAGAAATTGTTCATGTTCAATGAATTTCTTGGGAGACAGCTGTTGCAATCCTGCTGAATTGATTAGGTTTGTCTTAGACAGACGCGTCCTGCGGTAACGGTCATGGTGGCATAAATCAATAGTATATTACGATACGTGTGACTTAAGTAGTCGATTATTGCACGGCGTGAAGTTAGCACCCGAGCGCAGCGAGGGTGCTAAACGCCGTGCATTAATGGACAACTTAAGTCACGAGTATCGTATACTATTTTATAGCTGTGTGACATAAACCCGCACTTTACACACGCTTTTCCGTGCAAAAAAGGACTATTTAAGTCACGGAAAAGCGTGTGTAAAGTGCGGGTTTAGGTCACACTGTGCTATAATAGTATATTACGATACGTGTGACTTAAGTAGTCGATTATTGCACGGCGTGAAGTTAGCACCCGAGCGCAGCGAGGGTGCTAAACGCCGTGCATTAATGGACAACTTAAGTCACGAGTATCGTATACTATTTTATAGCTGTGTGACATAAACCCGATTACGATGACGTGTGACTTAAGTAGTCGATTATTGCACGGCGTGAAGTTAGCACCCGAGCGCAGCGAGGGTGCTAAACGCCGTGCAATAATCGACTACTTAAGTCACGAGTAAGCGTGTGTAAAGTGCGGGTTTAGGTCACACTGTGCTATAATAGTATATTACGATACGTGTGACTTAAGTAGTCGATTATTGCACGGCGTGAAGTTAGCACCCGAGCGCAGCGAGGGTGCTAAACGCCGTGCAATAATCGACTACTTAAGTCACGAGTATCGTATACTATTTTATAGCTGTGTGACATAAACCCGCACTTTACACACGCTTTTCCGTGCAAAAAAGGACTATTTAAGTCACGGAAAAGCGTGTGTAAAGTGCGGGTTTAGGTCACACTGTGCTATAAAGAATATTATTACTGGCATGAATGTAGTTACTACCTTAAGCCGTGGTTATGTGGAACATAATAATGTGTATATAATAATATTGTCGCACTCGCACCCTTTTCCAAAAACTATGGTAGTTTCAGAATGCTTAGCCGCAGTTTTAGCTGTTCGTGTCTACAGAATTCTATCAACATTTCTAATATTGCCACTACTTTACCAAGGTGTAGAATTCAAACCATTTCAGAGTATCATGGCTTTAATCGACAAAATACGGCGTAAAATATAATTGCAATAAAGAGTGCTGACAGACTGTGTCAACAACGTAGGTTGCCATAGTAACACAGTTGAACTACAGAGATTGTATATCACCACATTCTCCCCAGGTTAAAATAAGTCATGGTCCTGGAGGTACGCAGGTGGACGTCGCACCCTTGATGATCTCCAGGTAGTATCTGGGGTGCTATATTCTTCTGCATTAATTGGCTCATCGCTGAGTCTACTCTATTGGAATCCTCAGTATCAGATATTCCTGCAGGTGCTAGATGGCGGTTAGACACTATTAGCTCACGGCCATTTTGTAGTCTTACATGTGAGTGTAAGGGGTTCATCTTGATAAGCTTAACCTCTTCCACGATTGGATTATATTTAGATTTCTTCGCATTGTTCTTCAAGTTACTGGCTTGATACTGGTTTGATTGTTTATCAGGTACTTGTATGTCTAATAGAGGACGAAGGTGATCTGGATCAGGTTTGATTATATTGTTGCAGATGTTACAGCCCAATAAGTTAATTTCCGTTTTTGAAAATTTGCATTTCTGGAGGTTCAAAGTTAGATTATAACGAGTTGCAACATCTTGGAATAG
This sequence comes from Biston betularia, assembly GCA_905404145.2. Lineage (NCBI taxonomy): Eukaryota > Metazoa > Arthropoda > Insecta > Lepidoptera > Geometridae > Biston > Biston betularia. Next base: position 7,841,776 of record FR989882.1, on the reverse strand, counting down.
TCGTAATCTTTCATCATGTTGAGCTTGAGTATTACCACATATTGTAATATCATCGAGATAGGCGTATACTCCTTGTAAGTGTTCTTTTACGATGATAGAATTGATAGCACGTTGAAATGCAGCCACACCATTAGTTACACCAAACGGTATGCGCCGAAATTGATACAAAATTCCGCAAGCTTCAAAAGCGGTGTATAGCTTCTCGTGCTCTAAAATCGGTATTTGATGGTAAGCGCTGCGTAAATCTATTTTGCTAAAAAACTTATGTTTAGCTACCTTTGAGATGAGCCCATCTATTGATGGTAGAGGATAATCATCGAGTTCTGTAAATCTATTTATAGTCTGTGAGTAGTCGATGACCATTCTTTTCCTGTGATGTTCGCTTGAGGTCACGAGGACTTGTGCTCTCCATGGTGATAGACATGGTTCAATAACTTTGTCATCTAATAGTTTTTGTATTTCAGCTTTGATAAATGTTGTATCAGAATCAGAGTACCTTCTGGACCTCACAGCAATCGGCTTATCAAAATGCAAGAGATTAGAGAATAAGCTCACTGGACCAATATTCGCTTGAGATAAGACGCAAAGTTTGAGTGTTGGCTGAGATCCACCGAATTTCATTTCCAATGCTTGATGATTTTGTAAAACATCATGACCTAAAATTATGTCCGAACAAAGTCCATCCATAATCATGAGTGTTGCATCTATATTTTGATTTTGTATATTTAGTTTCACTCTGCATGATCCATCAACATGCGTGCATAAATTAGTCGTAGCCATTGTAATCCTCTGTCTGCAGGGAGAGACGTTCAGATTACAACTATTAACTAGACGTCGATCTATAAAACTTGCGGTGCTGCCTGTGTCAATGAGTACTCTTGCTGTAGTTTTGCCGTTTATTGTAGCTGGCACAGTTGCTTTGGTGAGATCGGCTGCTGACGATATGCAAGAAAGATGCGCTGAAGTAGACATTGCATGAGTACCGTGCTCTTCTGGTATTTCAGTTGCTGCTATCTGAGACCCTCTGCTAAGGCACACTTGAGAAAAGTGTCCTCTTTTTCCGCATTTTGTGCAAGTTGTGTTAGAGGCTAGACATTCATTGCGAGGGTGACGTCGGTTCCCACAGAAGTAGCATAGTTCCAGTTTTTTAATATTGTTAGTAGCACAGTTCATAATAGGTGTTGCTTGTTGTTGATAATTATCATTTTGAATTTGAGCCAATTCTATAGATCGCGCTTGTTCATAAGCTTTATCTAGTGTAAGAGTACTATTTTCTAACAGTCGCTGACGTATTGCTGACGATGACAGCCCTGTGATAAAAGCGTCTCGAATATATTCGCTTTCATATTGATCAGCGCTGACTGACTTGAAGTTACAGTCCTTCGACAAGAGTTTTAGATTTTGTATATATTGGTCGACCGTTTCTCCAGGCTGCTGCTGTCTCCTAGTTAGACGGTAACGAGAGTATGTTTCGTTTATCGGTTTCAAAAATAGCGCATCTAGTTTTTGTATAGCTATGTCGAATTTCTTTGAATCTTTAATGTGAGCGTACAGAGTCGGAGATAAAAAATTAACTAGTAATTGATATTTCGTGTCATCACTTACTTTTTCTTTATTTTGGATTGCTTGTATAAAATTATTCAGCGTAGCTTTCCAATGAGACCAAAGATTCGATTGGTCCGAACAGACTGAGGGATCGGCTTCGAATCTTTCTTAGATATTTTTCCATAGTTTATATTATGTTGTCGATTAAATTGTAGAATTCAAACCATTTCAGAGTATCATGGCTTTAATCGACAAAATACGGCGTAAAATATAATTGCAATAAAGAGTGCTGACAGACTGTGTCAACAACGTAGGTTGCCATAGTAACACAGTTGAACTACAGAGATTGTATATCACCACACAAGGCATAGATAAAATTGCCCTTGCATTATAGGTAACTTTGTACTTTACTTGATTTTAGAGACACAAGATAGATATGGAATACTTAATATTGGCAAAATGCATAAATTGCAGTGTCAAAATGTAAGAAAAAAGAAAGAGGTGAAGAAAAATTAAAAATATATATTGTCTTTGTCTTGTCTTTGGTAAAGTAATGGACGCGCGTTAAATACGACAATTTGGCGATAACTTTTCAATTGTATTGATTAAACCCACGTGTTGTTAGAACAAAGAACTTTCTTAATGAACCTATTTAGTTAATACAATCCCTTTACATAGTGTAACGTGGGTTTCTAAGCTAAAAATGTCGTCCCAAATGGGGGATGAAATTGGTGACTTAACTGCGATGTCAACAGAACCAGACTCGCAAACAGCTACCGAAGGTATGTAAATAAACAGTTCTCCAATTTATACAATCTATAATATAAATCGTTAGATACGTTGTCAACCGCAAATTTCGACCTATAATTATTAAATAAGACTGCACACCAACCAGCAATCACCACCCCAATCAAACTGAGACTCCAAATACTCAAAATAAGGGAAATAACATTATCAGATATTAAAATTCTGCCGTCTACCAGTAGTGTGTATAACTTTGTTATCCAGTTTGAAGGGTAACGGATAATGAGGCTCACCATTCTATATCTCAAAGCCATATATGAGTATTGAAACAATACCTTTAATAGACTTGTTTTGTTATTCAATGTTTTAGGTACTCCTGCTAACCATTACCTGTTTAGGCATTTAAAGCAAGGAAAGCATCATCTTCATCTAGAAACTTTTTCACTGGTAGTCAGATTGATACAAGCGCAATACATTTTTATTTAAGCTGAGTGAACAACCTTCATGTCAGCCCAAAGGCTTCTCTTTTACAGTACTTGTATTGTATCCTAAAATGTAAAGCTAAAAAAATTACAGCAGGCTCAAGCACCAGTGCTGATGATGGCTCGTCCACCACAGCGGCTACTCCATCCAGCAACGAGCAAGCTTCACGTCAGTCCAACCTCCAACGCATACAACAAAGAAAGCAGCAGGTTTACAACTGGCCTCATAATAAAAAGTTGCTGAAATTAGCCATTTATTCAGCTTGCCAGGTGAGGTTTCCCTTCTAACTTTCCGATAGGTAGGTATTTTAATTAATAAGTTAAGAGTACCTACTTACAAATAAAATAAAGTTAATCACTCGAATTTTATTTAAACTTAATAACTTTTATTGTATAATTTTTTACTATAAAATTTCCAGTTTTCATCAATTTCGAGCACTGCATACAACACTATATATACTATATTGTTGTAAGAATTAAGTAAGATTTGCAATCATAGATGTAAGTCAACAATGTAAGTGCCTACTGAGACCCTACAAGACTCGAGTAAAGAATACTTATAAAGACAGGTGAAGCCTACTCATGATTGTCAAAATCAGAAAAGTGAATTCGAGGCCTTTGCCTTGCACTTGAACCCTACAGACCCTATAGTAACAATGCCATCATTCTTTATTTATATTATTCTACATGTCCACGTTTTTAGTGTATATAATGTTGCCAGACTCCAGATTGCACCTGCAATGGTTGGAAGACACCAGTGCCGGTTCCGCCAACCAAAGGCAATTCTCGTGCTGATGTCCAGCCGCTGGCCAGCTTTACAGACCCCTGCAGGAACTGCAATCATATACTGGGTAAAATAGTGTTGGTTTAATTTACGTTAACCAAATGTTTACTTGGAAGTAAGGTTGTTCAATATGATTAGCTGTTAATGTCATACAACACTATAAAAAAAAAAAATCGTAAGCAACAATAAAAATATGTTCATAAGCAACACTGTTTCTTAAAAGAGTGTTGCTTATGAACATATCACAGGTCGTTAGTTATTATTAAACATTAAATAAACTATGAACATTTCAGAACAGTATTGCAGAGAAATTAATTGAACAATAATGACATAAACTATTAACCTTCATCATTTAGGAAAAATCAGGTACTCCAAATTACCTGGTATATGATGTAACATTTAAAATTACTTACATATCACATCATTATGGAATGTGTTCAGAATGTTACGTTTATGGCTTACGTGTGCCCGCCATCTCACTTGATGTTAAGTTATGATACAGGCTAAGATGGAGCATGGTTGCCTAGAACATACCGAATTAAACCTACTGTCCTAAACAATAGGACCAAAATGGTTACTGTTATAGCATTCTGAGTGAGCCTTTCTCGCACTTAGACAAAATACTTTATAATCTTGTTCATCAAATTTAAACGATGTATGTATATATTATATTTCACGAGTAATATTACCCGAGTGGCGTACTTCGTGCCATATGCGGGGTTCAGGACGACGTCTCTTGCGTGGATCTGTTTAGGGAGCTACAGATCCTGCCTTTACCATGCGAGTTTGTTTACCAGGTAGCCCTGTACACGCATACAAACATAGATAAATTTCAACACCGGGGCGTCTTGTATCTTCGCAGTAATAAAAAAAAAGACCAACTAGTAACGACGTCGCATCGGCTCGTCAAGTCGGAGAGGTCGGTATACATTCTGGGGTCCGCGGTCTACAACCGCGTACCCGCTTCCATTCAGGATGCACCTTCCATCGCGTGCTTCAGAAGCAAACTAAGATCTTTGCTTCAAGAGACCTTGTTTTATGACTTTGACGATTATTTAAAACTAAGAGATTATTAAATTACTAGTAAGTAATTATAATATTTTTGTTTTTATGGACATTTAACTATATTGACATAATTATTTTATATGTGACATATAACTTCATTGACATTTTCATTATTACATGACATATGTTATGATTTTGATATTTTTAAATATGAATGGAAAAATGATCTGTAACTTTGGTGTTATTAATAAATGATTTGTATTTGTATTTGTACTCACTTCAGCAAAAAATCAGTTCAAATATTTTTATTTTATTGTTCATTTATATTTTTAATTATGGAATGTTTATCTACTACTATAGTTTACCGAAACCATGTATAGAATTTATAACATTATACTCTTTATTTTGATAAGTAACAACTTGTTTTAAACATTATGTGTTAATTAAAAGACATAGTTCTGATACATTGTACCTCTTTCTGTGTAATTGTAGAGAAGCATGTAACCCAGCTGCAAGGGCTGCCGGTGGCTGAAGTGAACCGGCTGCTCGGCACTGTGGTGGATGTGGAGAATATCTTCATGTCCATGCATAGGGAGGACGACCATGACACTAAGAGGGTCTACTACTATCTCTTCAAAGTGAGTGCGAAAACACGAAAGCTTATAGTTTCGGTACATCATTTTATGTCCACCATCTGATTTATGCCTAGTTCTGGTCTAAAATGGAAATAATAGGCTAAACGATAAGCTAATAGGCTTTTCATTCTTATTCTTATTTGGAATGGGGGTGATAAGTCCAGCACTGATGTCCCGCTTGGGGTGTGTTGTGCGTTTCCCCCTACCAGCGTCTACCCAAGCCAACCCAGCTCTTTGAAGTATTAGAGCAAGGCTGTGGGTCGCTGGCAAAGTAACTGCAGTGGATGACATTGAGATAAGCATTATAGTGAAAAGCAGTCTGTCTGATGCTTTTCGCTATCATGGCTGTACATTATTTTTTTTTTATTTTGTTTTATGTAAAAAATAATGAGACGAACGAGACGCTCTCCTGATGGTAAGAGATAACGCCTGTCCACCATGACCATTGCAGCGATACACAGAACTCTGAGTAACAAAACAAAGTCCAGGGCATCGCTGCTTCGACGCTCATTACTTTGGAGACTTTCGATGGTTAGTCTCAACAGCACAGTAATTTCGCTAGCTGCAGTACCCTTCAAACCGGAACACAGTTATGCTTACACACTACTGCTTACCCGCAGAATAACTGGTACTATGGTGGTACCTACCTAGACGACCTCCTGCTAAGGAGATCTACCACCAAGTAAATTAGTTACCACTAATAACCACATATATTTAGTTTCAGTACATATAAACTATGTACTGGATGATGAATGACAATTGCTAAAAGCTGACTATGTTTACAATGAAATGAATATAAATAAGTATTTTCAAGCAAGAAAAAAACAAATAAATTGTTATTTTTACTTACAGATTCTCCGGAAATGCATCCTGACTCGGTCTCAACCTAGGATAGAGGGCCCTCTCGGGCAGCCTCCGTTCGAGAGGCCTTCCATTGCTAAGGCTATCACCAATTTTGTCCTCTACAAGTTCAACACACTACCGCAGCGCGAGTGGCAAACTATGTACGACCTGGCTAAAATGTTTCTGCACTGTTTCAACCATTGGAACTTCGAGACGCCAAGTGTAAGAAGACTCGTAAGTAATCGCGTACTTTAAAAAATATTTACATTATGTAATATTAAGAAAGAAGGCTACAGTACAGCTTGTTTTTTTTTTTTTTTTTAATACGGATATGTCTGCGTTTGACCACCAACTCGCCTGATGGTAAGCGACGATGTGGTCGAAGATGAAGAACGCAGACCTAGAAGATACCTATTCACTCTGACCGTGAAAAGATCTAGATTATATCTATCAGGAAACAAGGAAGCCGGTAGCTTGTTCCAATCCTTGGCCGTACGGATGAGAAACGTAGAGTCGAAACGTTTGGTACGCACCCAAGGAAATTCCACTACGTATGGGTGGTAGTGGGCCGTCTTTCTACTCGTCCTGTGCTAAAAAGGGGATGGAAGAACAAGGTCGTACAGCTCGGTAGCACATTCTTTGAAATGAATCCTGTAGAAACACTGAGACTACAGTACAGGCTATCTTTAAAGGTCGGCAACGTATTTGTAGTACCCCTGGTATTGCAGATATCTATAGGCGATGGTGATTGCTTAACATCAAGCAACCCGTCAGCTTGATTGCCACCTGTGGCATAAAAAAAAAAACAGTAAAAACATTTTAGTGTAACCAAAACCCTCTAACTTGGTGGTAGATCTCCTTAGCAGGAGGTGGTCTAGGTAGGTACCACCGCAGTACCAGTTATTCTGCCGCTAAGCAGTAGTGTGTAAACATTACTGTGTTCCGGTTTGAAGAGTACTGCAGCTAGCGAAATAACTGTAGAGACTAACCATCGAAAGTGTCAAAGCAGTGATGCCCTGGACTTTGGTTTGCTACTCAAAGTTCTGTGTATCGCTGCAATGGTCATGGACACGTGTTATCTCTTACCATCAGGAGAGCGTCACGTTCATCTCATTACTTTTTACATAAAAAAAACAGAGTTGTCAAATTTATCATACCGCCAAAAAAACTTTTTTGTCAAATCTTGTACTTGGTGCATCTCCTTAATTCTCCAGAAAGTTGTCTAAGTATAGGTTATACCATATATATATATCAATGGTCATGACCAACATGATCATGGCCATTGCAACGCCATCCTTTAGGCACTATCTCATATCATCAGTAGAGCTGTTCATACATTTAAAAAAACTTGTATCAACAATAGGGACCAACAATTTAACGTCTGTCTTTAGCTCTCATTTGTGTAAATTTCACTAGCTTTGCATCTGCAAACTGATCGAATTAGGAACAAAAATTTTGACACATTCTATTTATTAAAAATTTCAGTCTCGTGGAAATGATTCTACTATACTAAAAAAATATAAGTACAAAATTGTAAACAATCTTATTTATTGCAGCAAGTTTCCAACCAAGAAGACTTGTCAGCATATCAAATAAATTATACAAGGTAAGAATCAATGCATTGTTTTGTTGTGTATTAATTTAATTAATTTTACAAACTGACTTCAAAAAGAAGAAAGATTATGAATTCAACCTGTAAATATTTATTTATCGAATATTTAAAATACAATTGAATTAACGCCACATGCGTGAGTACCTTCGCCACCTGCCACCTTACCGCAACCCAGCAAGTGGCAACAGCCCCGTTAGCTCATTGGTAGTATTTATCTGCCTTGAGAGCTGTAGGGCGTGGGTTCGATTCCCACTCAGGGCAAACATTTTGTGAATAAACAAATGTTTGTTCTGTGTCTGGGTGTTCTGTATGTATTATAAGTATGTATTTACAAAAAAAGTATTTATGTATTCTATTAGTTATCTGACTTCCATCACACAAGCTCTGCTTAGTTTGGGGTCAGATGGCGCTGTGTGTATAGCCCCACGATATTTAAGTAATTTAAGTTTAAGTGGCCGGTGCCGGAGCGGAGGCGGCTGCGAAGGCTAAGCGTCTCAAATACGCATGTTTGGAGTCAGCGTATGAGTTCGTTCCGTTTGCCGTCGAGACGGCGGGCCCGTAAGGGTCCGACGCTGCAAGGTTTGTGGCAGAGTTAGGGCGTCGCCTTAGGGCGAGGGGTCGGGAGACTACATAGTCCAGCGTATCTCTCTAGCGATCCAGCGAGGAAATACCGCCAGTTTTATGGGTATGTTTGCGGCGGGCTCGACCGGTGGACCGAGTTTTTAATTAATTAATTAATTTGTTTTTTCTTGACTTGTATTACAAATACAGTATAATTGAAGTAAATAGTATTAGTTAATCAAATTTAAATAATAAATAAATAATTAAATTAATGAAACGAGTATAATAGAAAACACCTTTTTTCCACTAAGTCCAAACACAGCTAGGTTAAATTTGTAACGGAATTCTGGTACCAGCTTCTTGTTTAATCATCTGATTATGAATACAAGACAGGAAAGCTAAATACGCAATTTTATTTACTAGGAGAGCCTCACTTGAGGGCCAGTTCCAATCCAGTCTAGGTGTGCTTTACCATCTTCGACCACACCGTCATTTAACATCAGGTGAGCTGTGGTTAAACACCTAGCCTGTCAAGCATAAAAAAAAACTAGGATGACAAACCAATTTCTAGTTATTTTGGTTTAAAGATTCAAGTTCTATGGAACCATTCCTATAAAATAAAAATAAAAAAATCTAATTGGTTTTTAAATGACGAAGTTTGAGGAAACAAGCAAAAAAAACAGCAAGAATTTCAGTGTTGCGGGGTTACTATGTGTTCCCGCCCGACTTTAAATGTCAAAGTATAAATAAATAATAATTATTTATTTTCTATAGTTAATAATATTGCTGATTTTTTTTAATTCTATTTTATGAACTTTTTCAAACAAATAAGTGGCATACAAAGCTATAAGGTAACAGAATAGCAAATACATAGAATCAAAGAGACAACGGTTGTACATGTATATTTTTAAAAACCTTTATAGTGAGCATTTTTTTTTTTTTTTTGTGGTTGACAGGCCAGGTGTTTGACCACAGCTCACCTGATGTTAAGCGAAGGCGTGGTCGAAGATGGTAAAGCACACCTAGCCTGGAATGAAAAAAAAATTTTTTTTGAGCATTGATGTTTTTTTAAATTTTTTTAAGCTTTTTTTTTTTTATAGCTGACAGGCTTGGTGTTTGACCACAGCTCACCTGATGTTAAGTGACAGTGTGGTCGATGATGGTAAAGCACACCTAGCCTGGAATGGAGCTGGCTCTCAAGTGAGGCTGCCGGAACACACCGATAGATGCTTGGCGGCAGATTTTCAACTTGAGGGTGGTAGCTAGCCAGCCGAGCACTACCCTACCACCATGCTATGGTTTCCTCACGATGTTTTTCCTTCACCGGCAGCTCAAGCTCATTGTTGGGGTTTGAACCCACGCCCTTTGTCATGCGAACCGACCGCGCTAACCACTGAGCTATCATCGCTACAAAAGCTCATCATATGACTGCCCAAAATAGGAGTGTAATGTTTTCAGGGTTCATGTTGTATTGTGTATATATAAGTTAAGTAAATGCCTGGACAGATTTGAATAAGATAGATTAGAATCCTTACATCATCCCTAACTAATCGTAAAAAAAAATTGTTTATTTAAAATTTATTTTAAGAGTTAATTTAAATTTCCTTTTCTTAGTATAGTATAATTTATTGTGTTTATAAATATCGTAGGACTATGCACACAGCGCCATCTGGCCCCAAACTAAGCAGAGCGTGTGTGATGGAAGTCAGATAACTGATAGAATACATAAATACCTTGTTTTTTGTAAATGCATACTTATAATACATACAGAACAAACATTTGTTTGTTCACAATAGGTTTGCCCTGAGTGGGAATCGAACCCACGCCCTTCAGCTCTTAAGGCAGATATGCTACCAATGAGCCAACAGGGCTGTCAAATTGTTATGTATAATATATTATGTTTTTTTTTTAAATAAGCTTTTTATCATGGAAAATGTGAGCGGAAGTATGTAAACAAATGTTTTTTATTTGTATTTAGGTGGCTGGTGTTCTGTCACGTGCCCGCGTTCTGTGACTCACTGCCGCACTATGACACGTCGCTAGTATTCGGGCGCACACTACTGCGCGCCGTCTTCAAGTCCGTCTGCCGCCAGCTAATGGACAAGTGCCACTCGGAGCGAGATCGAATGCCGCCGGAGAAGCGAGTGAGTTAACAATAATATCATACTACCATTCTAACGGAAAACGTGAGGAAATATGACATCTGCAGACCTGCACTTGCCCAAAGTTCTGGCTTACGTCTAACAGTGGGGCAGTCTATTAAAATTAATTATGTAACTAAGAAATTATTTATTGATTAGGTTATATCCATGGAGCGCAGCGGCGGCCTTAGCTGTTGAGACTAACCATCGAAAGTCTCAAAGTAATGAGCGCCAAAGCAGCGATGCCCTGGACTTTGTTTCGTTACTCAAAGTTCTATGTATCGCTGCAATGGTCATGGACAGGCGTTATCTCTTAGGAGAGCGTTTCGTTCGTCTCATTACTTTTTACATTAAAAAAAAAAAGCTGTTGCGAGGACCTTTTTCTTAGTTTGTTTTACAAAAAAATTTGTTCGAGTGCTCGAGTGGCCGTCACATGCTTGCACTAATAATGAATCCGTGCGTTCAGGGGGGTTTTGTCAAGTGCGAGGCGCGAGATACACATACATATATGGTAAAGATTTTTTTCTACGAGGACGCGAGGCCCCTGCAAGGGCGAGGCCCCGAGCGGTTGCCCTGCTTGCCACCCCCTAAGGCAACCACTGATGGAGCGTATATTATAATCATATGGTAATATGATTGTCACTGGTAATTTTCTAATGCAATATCAGGGTTACTCTATAGTAAAAGTTGCTCATAAGGAAGAGTACGATATATCTTCGTCTTATAATAATAATCAATTCCGAAACCAGTATAATACAAATGTGTCCCCACACTGATACAGCCTGCCGCAGCGGATTAAATTAAAACCGTGTTAAATCTTTACATCACTAGATTTTTTGTGACTTGTCTTCGTATGCCCCATACATGCAAAGCACGGCCAGCGAAAGTGGCTAAATTCGCGACTGTTATCGTAGGAGACACCGCGTCTGTCTGGAACGGGCTTTTTGTAGCGATGATTGCTCAGTGTTTAGCGCGGTCGGTTTGCATGCCGAACGCGTTCAGACCCCAACACAGAGCTTAAGCTGCCGGTGAAGGAAACCATAGCATAGTGGTAGGGTACTTTCTAGTAGGTACTCGGCTGGCTAGCTACCACCCTCAAGTTGAAAATCTGCCGCAAAGCATCTGACGGTGTTCCGGCAGCCCAGTTTCATTTCAGGCTAGGTGTGCTTTATCATCTTCGGCCACACCGTCGCTTAACATCAGGTGAGCTGTGGTCAAACATCTAGTCTTGTCAATCATATAAAAAAAAGACTAGCCACTAAAATTTGACAGTTGCCATAAAAGTTGTAATTTGCAGGTGCTAGTCCTAACTCACTTCCCTCGTTTCCTCGCGTTGCTTGAGGAAGAGATATTCAGTCCCACCTCGCCTATCTGGGACCCCGATTACAAGCAAGTGCCGCCCACACACCTGCAGGCGATACTCGACAACAAAACCAGTGAGTTAACATTTAAATTCCTATGAATGTGTACATGATCTTCGGTTAGACGACGGAATTACTGCAACAATGACAATGAAATCTATTGACAGATATTATATATACCGACAACACGTGATACATAAGCTTGGTACAGCTTATTCACTTACAGCATATGTACAGTGACTTTGTAGTTGTACTTCAAACACTAAAGCAACTGGCTTTGCTTTTAAGCCGGGCCAGTGAATTGAAACTGTTGATGAATTTAGTTGGATGACGTGTCAACAAGTTCTTTTATCTATGATACCTTATTTATCCCAAATATTTCATCATTCTCATTTAAAAACGTTTTCTATTCATATTTCTATGTAACCCACTTGAAAATCAAACAAATAAATCTAAACTCTACAGGGCTATCATTTGTCATTGGAAGTAGGAGTATCGTCTTATGATGTCCGTCTTTTATCCGAACACTACGTTGCCATTGTCTATTGGAATCATAGATACATTTATTTTTTTTCATTTTATTTGCGTTTTCCATTTAATTTACCTCATTTTCGCGTAATTTTTCAATGTGTAGAAAATTTTGTAAATGTCGTATTTTTGTCTAGACGTATGCATGTTATGTGTGTTTATGGTCATAAATCATCATCACTCAATTTTATTTACATTTCATTGATCATCATTTTACATTCACCATCAATTATAAATTTAAATAAATTTTGTAGTAGCAAGATTGTAGAGTCCGCCGGGAGGAAGGAAAGAAAGAAGGAAATTACCACACTTCACTGCCAAGCAGTATTGTGCAATCTTAAGATTGTTGGAATATATTACCAATTAAAGCCCAGTTGCTACTAATCTAAGTATGGTAACGGAAGACGCCAATGCTGTTTATCTTACGTAAAACCACGGGCAGTATTTACGTGTATGTGGTACTAGTTACTAGTAATCCGAATATTTTACTCGAAACTGGCAGTCACTAGTAATCCAATTAGGCATACTCGTAGTACGTGAAATAACTCCTGTGGTCTCAATGGGAAATAGTTAATCGTAACAGCTTTTAAATTTGAATTTGTAAGTTTAAAATAATAATTACAATAATTTAGTTCATGAAATTAAATAAATCTTATAGAAATGTTGATCTGCGCGTCGCTAACAATCTTAGTAAAGATGGTACTTGGGACTGAAGGTCGTTAGCTATCTAAGTACAGATCATACTCGTAACTGCAGTTCGTTAGCAAGCTAATTAGAGATGGTAGGTACTTGAAACCGCGCATCACTAGTATTCTTAGTAAAGATGGTACTTGAAACTGCAATTCGTTAGCAATCTAAGTACAAATGATACTTGTAACTGCAGGTCGTTAGCAATCTAAGTAGAGATAGTAGGTACTTGAAACCGCGTATCACTAGTAATCTCAGTAGGGATGGTTCTTGAAACTGCGGGTCGTTAGCAATCTAAGTAGAGATGGTAGGTACTTGAAACCGCGCGTCACTAGTAATCTCAGTAGGGATGGTTCTTGAAACTGCAGGTTGTTAGCAATCTAAGTAGAAATGATAATTGTAACTGCAGATCGTTAGCAATCTAAGTAAAGTTTGGTAGGTACTTGAAACCGTGCGTCACTAGTAATCTCAGTAAGGATGGTTCTTGAAGCTGCGAGTCGCTAGTAATCTAAGTATGGTACGGCAGCGAGCGGCGTAAGGCGAGGCGAGTTCGAGCGACTCGCGCCCTCTGGAGACAGCAAGGACGGATTCACCACCTTAACTCTCTCATCAGGTATAACTACACTACGCCCTATGATAGCGATATTTGTCGTCGCAAGTCAATCATGATCGCATGGCTTGTGTGAATCCCGATTCTGATTGCTATTAAGTGTTCTATTCTCAGTGCGACGTGTTTGAAATAGATTTTGGCTTTATGTTATTTACGAAATTGAGGTACTTTTTTTTAATACGGTAAGCCCACGTTTGACCACCAACTCGTCTGATGGTAAGCGATGATGTGGTCGAAGACGAAGCACGCAGAATTAGAAGACACATTCACTCTGACCTTGAAAAGATCTAGATTATATCTCAGAAAACAAGTAAGTCGGCAGCGTGTTTCATTCCTTGGTCGTACGGATGAGAAACGTAGTGTCAAAACTATTGGTACGTACTCAAGGAAATTCCACTATGCATGGGGCCGTCTTTCTACTTGTCCTGTAGTAAAAAGGATGGAAGTACAAGGTAGTACAGCTCAGTAGTAGTTCCGAAATGAATCCTGTAGAAAATTGACAGGCTAGCTACCTTCAGGCGGTGTTCAAGGCTTAAAAGTAATGATGTAAAAATGTATATAATGTTACAAATAATTATGGTTTAAGTCGAAAATTGATTTCAAACGCGTCAGATTTTCTGCGAAGCGGTTAATTGCGTGCTTGGGTTTCGGATGCTATCACATACATATTTCATCGTGGTAATGGACTAACTACAGCATTCATTTCATCCTAACAATCACAGTCATTAATTCATTTAAGCTTTTTTCTCTTTATTTCTGCATGCTTCCGTAATGTTTAATGCGTGGATTAGATTTTAGTGGTGATTTTATTAACATCTGAAACGTTTTTCTCTTTAAAAACCAGCATCTTGATTACGGTAAATGTCTTTATAATAGCAATTGTGAAACTCTAGTCATGCACTCGTTATTGCGTGCGTGCGAGATAGCACGATTTCATTTTGAAGTGACAGTTAATATAATCAGCTGTCAATTATGGGTTTCACGCTATATTGATCGTTTTGCTCAGAGCGTCAAATTCAGATTTTCTTGGGTTCTTTTGCCATTTATAATTTCTCATTGCATGTTTATAAAAACTGTTTTTGCGAATAAATGTGTATCAAAAACTTAGGTCAAAATGTTTTTTTTTTTTATAGTTGACAGGCTAGGTGTTTGACCACAGCTCACCTGATGTAAAGTGGCGGTGTGGTCGAAGACCTAGACGTCTATTATTAGTTAAACTACAGCCGTACAAGATCTCTTTTATCTTAGTTTTAGTACCCATTATATGGGCTCTCTTTCGCATTGGTTTTTTTTGATGTCCTTTATTTGCAAAATGCTTTTTTATTAATCTTCGATACAATTAAGCTGTATTTGCAAAAACAGAACAAAGATTGAATTAGGCCCCCTGAGCGGAATGTTCTACTTAACGGTGTGTTCTGGTAGACTCACTTGGCAGCCGGTTCAATTCCAAGCTAGGTGTGTTTACCATCTTCAACCACAACGGATCAGGATCAAGTAAGGCTAGTATTGTCAAACAAACAAACATAAAAAAACCTATCAAACATTTAAAAAAAATTAGATAACATGAAAAAAAAAATTACTTCCATCTATTTTACTCTTATTCTATGAACGAGAAAATTTGAGACTAAATTTAATTAATCTGTTTGTCATTTCGTGTTAAGTGACGACGTGGTAGAAGCACTTGTGCTGGACTGAAAACGCCTGTTATTTCCTTTTTTCTTTGTATATGGTAAATTTCTCTACGCATATTTTTTCGATGCAGGTAGTATAAAGACAGAGTCGACCGGCGTGAAGCGCGGCACGGGGCCGGATGCGGAGCCCCCTATGGGTGCAAAGCGACGACGCGTCGCCGACGATTCGGGAGACGACGTGAGCGAACGAACAGTGGCGGATATCGTTGCTACCATTAATGATCCCAACTACATGTGTGGACCGGATGTAAGTACTTTTTCAGAGGTTTTTTTTTTTTTAAAGTTGTTTGACCACAGCTCACGTGATGTTAAGTGAAGGTGTGGTCGAAGATGGTAAAGCACACCTAGCCTGGAATGGAACTGGCTCTCAAGTGAGGCTGCCGGAACACACCGTTAGTTGCTTGGCGACAGATTTTCAACTTGAGGGTGGTAGCTAGCCAGCCGAGTACAAGAAAGTACCCTACCACCATGCTATGGTTTCCTCACGATGTTTTCCTTCACCGGCAGCTCAAGCTCATTGTTGGGGTTTGAACCCACGTCCTTCGGCATGCGAACCTACCGCGCTAACCACTGAGCTATCATCGCTACAATCTACACAATACAGGTACATCAATCTACCACTCGGCCTCTACGAACTTGTTTATGGTTACAAGTAAATAGACGAACGAGGCGCTCTGTTGATGGTAAGTTTTTGTTACGGCATAGCACCTTAAGCATATAACCCTGTCTTTTTCTAAATATGTAGTATGAAAGAAAGTCTGTTTAAATTTCTGTTGCTCCTCTTAATTCTTCTAATTCACGCAACGGATTTTAAGACGGCTTTTACTATATGTTTGTATTATATTTACCGGATGGTTTATATCTCGGCATAGTGCACCTCGAGTATACCACCGTGCTATGATTTCCTCACGATGTTTTCTTTCGGCAGCTCAAGCTCATTTTTGGGGTCTGAACCGACGCCTGTCGGTATGCGAACCGACCGCACTAACCACACACACATATGTATAATAATGTAAATAAAAAGTAATTTAGTAATTATGGTTGTATTACAGGCGCTATTCCAAATGCAAGCGCCACGAGACGAAGCCGCCAAAGTTGAGGAACAACGAAAACTTATTGAATTCCACGTTATCGGCAACTCTCTGACGGGCCCAGTGAACAAGCAGACCATGCTCTGGCTTATAGGTAACAATATTACGCTCCTTTCCGTTTTGAAACGCTTTGGACGTGAATTAATATCAAAATAAAGTATAAATATCATAGGGCATTACACACAGCGCCATCTGACCCCAAACTAAGCAAAGCCTGTACTATGGAAGTCAGATAACTGATAGAATACTTAAATACTTTTTTTTTCGTAATGTCATACTTATAATAAATACAGGACACCCAGACACACAACAAACATTTGTTTATGCCACAAAGTTTTTCCTGGGTGGGAATCGAACCCACGCCCTTCAGTTCTTGAAGCAGACATTCTACCAATGAACCAACCGGGCTGTCAATGTGTATCACAGGACATTACACACAGCGCCATCTGACCCCAAACTTAGCAAAGCTTGTACTATGGAAGACAGATAACTGATAGAATACTTAAATAGTTTATTTTTTGTAAATACATACTTATAATACTTTTTGTTTTTGGTCACAGCTCACCTGATGTTAAGTGATGGTGTGGTCGAAGTTGGTAAAGTACACCTAGCCTGGAATGGAACTGACTCAAGTGAGGCTGCCGGAACACATCGATAGATGCTTGGCGGCAGATTTCCAACTTGAGGGTGGTTGCTAGCCAGCCGAGTACTAGAAAGTACTCTACCACCATGCTATGGTATCCTTACGATGTTTTCCTTCACCGGCAGCTCAAGCTCATTGTTGGGGTTTGAACCCATGCAAACCGACCGCGCTAACCACTGAGCTATCATCGCTACAAAATAGTAGTTCTAAGTATATTATATGTATCATATAAATCCAAAATTTGATTAAACTACACGATAGCTATTACATAGAATTCCTTACGTAAAAGTTAGTTATTATCTATTCATGTTGAATGAGGATTTGAAACATGGAAATTCGAACGACTACCTAGTGTTCAAAACTGTACACGTATTCATGTAAACACGACAGAAAGACTCCGATTACAAAACACAAAAAAAAAGACGTGACACTCGGGGACTGCCGCGGTACAGCTATTGCATAGCATTTTTACGCCGATACAACCAATGCCACCTAGAGGCGAGTTGCTGAACTAAAGAGACAAGCGTGATATTTCAAAAAAGTCATTAAAAGTTCTGCTATTCATCGTTAGATGGCAAAACTAAAAAGTGTCACCGCTGTGCCGGTGGGAGTGGGGGGCGTTAGGTTATTTTCGTTACGGATTTCTGGATTCGGTATCCACGCTCAAGGCCCGCGATAGAAGCTATGCAATAGCTTAAAAAAAATTCCAGAAATTGATTTTAAATTGCCACAAATAATACCCTAAGCGGCTTTTATAATGTGTTGGAATTGAAATTGAAAATTATTTATAATAATAATAAATAAAAAGAATAATAATAAATATCGTAGGACTATACACACAGCGCCATCTGGCCCCAAACTAAGCAGAGCTTGTGCGATGGAAGTCAGATAACTGATAGAATACATACATACTTTTTTTTTTTTTGTAAATACATACTTATAATACATACAGTACACCCAGACACAGAACAAACATTTGTTTATTCACTAAATGTTTGCCCTGAGTGGGAATCGAACCCACGCCCTACGGCTCTCAAGGCAGATATACTACCAATGAGCCAACGGGGCTGTCGATTCTTCTATTTACTACGGTTAGGGGCCGTTCAAGTATTACGTGAGCAGATTTCTTACCATTTTTTACCCCCCCGCCCCCCTTGTCATCAAAAGTAAGCAAAGCACTTACCCCCTCCCCCTATGCTTACGTAAACATTTTTAGTAATAAATGTTTTTTTATATTGTTATTTTTAAAATAGGAAAATTCATGAAAATATTAGGTTTAACTGATACACATAGAGTAAATGACAAAAAAATATAATCAGAAATAAAGAACATAACTAACATAAAGAATATTTTCGGAACACATTAACAGTCTTCAGTCCATGAAACCTGAATCCATGATTCTAAGTTATCGATGACATTGGATTGCTGCTCAGTGTTGTGAGTCTGCTCACTTTCATCCGATTTTGGAATGTCTACGTCACTCTCATCGAGCCATTCAACATCTTGGTGCTCTAAATTTTGAATAATGCACATCAGTTCATTAGCACGACGAGCAGCGACTCTTACAGGTCTAACTTTTCCCTCTGTGGGCGTGTTTACTTTTTTATGGATCTTCTCGATGTGACTTGCTATCTAAGTGGCTCTTGTGGTGATCAGTTTGAGCACGAATGAGCCTAACAGGGACTGTCGATACATGTCTTCGTCCCTCTGTAGAATTCGATTTTCTGGGAATCAAACGAAGATATGTCGCACTGCGACTAATGTCAAATCCTAGTTTACGCAGTTCTTGTGTGAGTTCGTCAAGAGTTTTTACGCTGCGAATAGATTCCGTTCGTCTCCTGTCATCACATGCACTCCCAAATAAAGCTATATCCGCAATTGTTTTCAATAGTAATGGTTGATCGCTTTCAAGTTTAGGATGTCCTACTGAATCCCTCAGAGATAGTCTTCTTTTTATTTCAGGATTTTCCTGACAAATATCTTCTAACTTTCTTTTCATACCATCCCTGTGTTTCTTCTGGGCAACTGCGTTTTGAATCTTCCTGTTTAAAGTATTTTTTGCTGTTTTTAGTTCCTCGCGCAACTTAATGATCTGTTTATCAACTTCAGCGCAATTTGGCATAGTATCTCTGGCAGAATACAAAGCGTTCAGATTTTTTTCGAGTAGAGTAATCTTATTTTTCAAAGCTTCTTGAGAAGGTTTTGCTCTTTGTTTATCTGCATTATTATTATTTTCGCGTTGCTCTTGTGATTCATTGCCGGTTTTAATTTTATCTTCTTTCTGTTTTTCAATGTTAGAAAATGGCTGTATAATTTGTGTTTTTTCTGCAGGTTTACTGGTAGAAGACGTTGCCTAAAAATGAAAAATTTCTAAGAGTTCTGCTGGATATTCTCTTATTAAGCTACATAAATTCACCGTATTTAATAAAACCAGCGTTTAAATATTATTGAAAGCTTTTCCCCACAGAAACCCTTCACATACAGATATTGAAAACACCGTGTATTTTGTGACCAATTGCCGGAGTCGATCTTAAGAAATAAAATATCAATCATTTACCTTTTTACTTTGAGATAGGCCATCATATTTTTTACTCATAAATCGTTTTAATTGTTACAGAACGTAAAGAGAAACTTTGTACTTATATTTACTCACCTTGGAAAAAAAATGAAGCAGATTGGATTTATTTTTAGTCGCCGCTTGCAATTCTTCTTCAATTCTCTTAGATACAATAATATCTAGTTCCTTATCTGACTTTGCTTGTAATTTATAATTTCGCCAAACTTCGTTAACTAACTTTTGTACATTTTGCACTTTCGTCCCAGTATGAGATTTTTTAAAACTTTCGAACAGTTTTTGGTATAACTTGGATTTGTCTATATGATATGACATTCTAATAAGATATTTAAATTTAAATAATTAAAACGTTAAACTTTGGCTAATTGCATCAACATAAACACAAATGATAACTTTCAATGCTTACAATACGTTTAGAATCCAAACAAAACAATACTGATAGATGCGCACTTGCAGCCGGCCGGCACGAGAGTGAATTATTAGACAAGTGAATAGCGCACGGTAATTTCCCTAATGCGCGGTAATTCCCCTAATCAGTTCTCAAAGCGAGTGCCTACGCATATGTATTATTTGCGGGAATCCCCGAAAAAACTTAAATAACTAACGATGACGTAATCATCATCTAGACCCCCCACCCCCCATGTCATCCAAAATAAGCAAAACAGAGACCCCCCCACCCCCCCTTGGTGCTTACGTAATACTTGAACGGCCCCTTACCAGTTTTTCTTACAAAATAGTAGGTTGGGACCTTCTGGTAAGTATACCTGTGGCAGAAGATCCCGCTCTTCTATATCTATGTATATCGATAAAATATTAAATAAGCATATAGGGTGTGTGTGTGTGTGTGTGTGTATGTATGCGAGAGTGAGAGAGAGTGTTGCTATAAAGTATTGAGTATGAAAAATAAAAAACACTGCAGCTTTTGTAATAGAAGCTACCTTTTAGGTCTTCACAACGTGTTCTCACACCAACTGCCAGAGATGACAAAAGAATACATATCTCAGCTAGTTTTCGATTCGTAAGTATAACAATTGAAATTGATTATATAAATTTAAACGTGATTTGATCTAATAACATTTTTGTTTTGTATTTTAGTAAACATAAAACACTTGCCTTGATTAAAGAAGGCCGGCCTATCGGCGGTATATGCTTTAGGACGTTTCCTTCGCAGGTAAGAATTTAGAATAGAATAGAACATAACTTTATTATATGTACACCAAAAATGAAACGCAGATCACAATTTATACAAATAGGAAACAAACAAAAAAAGAAGATATATATAACAAAACAATAGAATAGATACATGATGTAAAAGGGCGGTCTTATCGCCTAGAGCGATTTCTTCCAGACAACCTTTGGATGGAAAGAAGAGTAAATAAATATAATTTACAGAGTTATTTTTAGCTTGCTTGTGTATTGAGACGAAATGATCCCCGTTTATACTCACCATTATGAACAACTAGGTGCGCCACGCGGTGTTACACGCTGTTCCCGCGTGAACACTACATTTTTTCGAGATAAAAAGTATGTGTTAAGCCAGCCACCTCCATGCCAAATTTCATAAAAATCCGTCCAGCTGTTTGAATAAAAAATAAATGTTGTAGGACATTACTCACAGCGCCATCTGATCCCAAACTAAGCAAAGCTTGTACTATGGAAGTCGGATAACTGATAGAATACTTAAATACTTCTTTTTTTTTGTAAATACATACAGCACACCCAGACACAGAACAAACATTATATTTATACCACATAATGTTTGTCCTGAGTGGAAATTATATTAACTTGGCTAAATACATTTGATTATGATAGATTGGAACTTATGCTTACTGACCTAGAAACATCATAAAATGTAGAATGCACAAGCATACACACACATTCACACAAACACACACGCTACATGCATACGTACACATACCCGTGTGCGCTCACACATACACACACAAACACACACACACACAAACATATATTTATAAATAAATGCAGGTTAATTTTTTTTTTGTTTAGTTTAATGTTTAATTGTTTAGTTTTTTTTTGTCTGCATTTGGCCTTCTGTATAAAAATATCGGGAGAAGCCATTGGTTCTCGAAACACAGTACTATTACTAGTTCGGAGCCAATGGGTTCATTTTTATGTAACTATGAATTGTGCCAAATAAATAATCAAAAAAAAATAATCAAATCCAATCCACGCCTGAGCGTTCGGTTTCGTTTGAGCGTGAAAAAGTAACAAACACTCACAAACTATATAATTATAGCCTTTATAGTATTAGTGTGATACTACTGGCAATCGCGAGGTAAATACATTTGATCAAGTTTCAACAAACTTTTCATATTGAACACCTGTTTTTTTTTCATCAAAATTGTTCCCGCATTAAAAGGTATTCATAATGACGAGTATGAGTACAACGACCTCCTTTCGGCTAGGGAATTTCTACATCGCTGACAAAGAAAACAGTTTAAAAAAAAAATTTTTTTTTCTTTCATCGTCGCATTTTGAGCATTTGCCAGTGTCAAGTGTTTTATATTTTCAAGTTTTATATGTTACATTTTTACCTATGACTTCTCCTTATATGAGTTCTATTTCTCTAAGTCCGTCAGTCAGTGAGTGGTTATTTAGCTTTATATTATAGTAATAAGTTGCCTCGTAGCTATAGTTGTAGCCAAAGTCCAGTCTTGGTCAAGTCCAGTCCGTATCAGTCAAGTTTAGTCATGCTTTAGTAAAGTAATGGCGACTTTACTATAAGTTTCGATGGAAGCAACACGAAAAGTCATGTTTCACCACATTATATTATTTTCCCACACTCGCGCTTGTGATTCGGCACTTTATGAATAAAACACCACTATTTTTATGCATAAACACTCGACAAAACACTAGTTTTGGAAAAAAATACAACGGGGCGACACGACTCTTTCCGTGTTCCCGCCAAAACGCCAAAAATAATGTTATTATTATGTTTACAAGGGTTTCAGCGAGGTAGTGTTCTGCGCGGTGACCTCCAACGAGCAAGTGAAGGGCTACGGAACCCATCTCATGAACCATCTGAAGGATTACCATATCAGAAACAACATACTGCACTTCCTCAGCTTCGCGGACGAGTTCGCTATAGGCAAGTTCACTTGAATTCTATTCTAATTCATGTCTTTTTTTCTCGTTTGTTTTTAGTTCCCCTTAGATAAATTGATTGATTCAGGCGTTACTTTGCGGAAGTTCATTTTGAATGTTCAAGGTATATATTTAGTTTATTTCCGCTTAACAGTCGTTCCAGTCACAACAGTGACGAGGACTTAAATTTGACTAATGTGACAACAAGTTTATTAATTAAAAACCTAATCTTATTTAATATCTAAAACTAAATTGATATTAACTTAAAAATATAATTTTGGCAAAAATAATTAATTCAGTTCTCCTTAGGTTTTATTTCCTTCTCGTCAGTATATTACACGTGAAGTAGAAATTGAATTCGCGTGGAATTGTGCTCTTTTTTGCCAATATCATGATTAAATTCAAATGTGTTAAGAAGTGCACTAGTTAAAAAAAATTGTTGAATTTGAACGTTATAAACGCTATGCCCGTTTTCAGCAAGAAAATTCACGTGAGTTAGAAGAAATGAATTTTTTTTTTTGCACACAGCGCCATCTGGCCCCAAACTAAGCAAAGCTTGTGTAATGGAAGTCAGATAACTGATAGAATACATAAATACTTTTTTTTTTGTAAATACATACTTATAATACATACAGAATACCCAGACAGAACAAACATTTGTTGATACATAAAATGTTTGTCCTGAGCGGGAATCGAACCCACGCCCGTCAGCTCATAAAGCAGATATGTTACCAAAGCCAACAGGGCTGTCAAAATTTCACCCGCGTAGTTTCCGTTCCCGTGGTAGCACAGGGATAAAAAGTAGCCTATGTCACCCGGGGATAAGTGTAGCATCCCAACAGGGAAAGAATTTTTGAAATCGGTCCGTTAGTTTCGGAGCCTATTCAATACAAACAAACAAATCTTTTCACTTTATAATAGTATCTATAGATAATGTATTTATAGTATTATGAAAACGTTCCTTTTTTTTTACGGTTGACAGGCTAGGTGTTTTTGTCATGTCATTTTAATATATTGACAATATTGTTTTGGTATTGACATATTTTTATATTGACATATTTTAAATTGACAGTATTTTTATATTGACAATATTTTTTTGCATTGACATGTTTAGATATTGACACACCTTATTTTGACATGTAATCAGTGTTTTAAAACTCATTTAATGACATCTTTAAAATTTTGAAGTGACATAACATTGGTGTTATCAATTAAGTATTTGATCACAGCTCACCTGAGTGTTAAGTGAAGGTGTGGTCGAAGATGGTAAACACACTTAGCCTGCTTTTGTGTATATGAGTTTTCCTGTATTCCAGGCTACTTCAAAAAGCAGGGTTTTAGCAAGGACATAAAGCTTCCACGCGCGATGTACCAGGGCTACATAAAAGATTACGAGGGCGCCACGCTGATGCACTGCGAACTGAACCCGCGCATCGTCTACACGCAATTCACCAGCGTCGTCAGGAAACAAAAGGAGGTACAGCTATAAATAAATGGACAAATATCATAGGACATTGCATACAGCGACATCTAACCTCAAACTAAGCAAAGTTTGTGCTATGGAAGACAGATAACTGATGAATACTTTCTTTTGTAAATACATTCTTGTAATACACTAGCGGACGCCTCGCGGTTTCACCCGCGTAGTTCCCGTTCCCGTGGGAATATAGGGATAAAAAGTAGCCTATGCCACCCGGAGATAGCGTAGCTTCCCAACGGAGAAAGAATTTTCGAAATCGGTCCAGCAGTTTCGGAGCCTATTCAATACAAACAAATAATCAAATCTTTCCTATTTATATATAGTATAGATACAGTTAACATAGACCCAGAACAAACATTTGTTTATATCACAAAATGCAATTTGAATACTCCGGGATATTCAGGCACGGATCCAGGATTATGTACCGGGATTATGTTCAATGTTGGGGTAATTAATACCGCCCCAAACTTTGCAGTAGTGATGATTTTGTAACGACGGCAAAATTTTAGAATTGGTAATCATTTTACTTGGTGGTAGATCTCCTTAGCAGGAGGTGGTCTAGGTAGGTACCACCGCAGTACCAGTTATTCTGTCGCTAAGCAGTAGTGTGTAAACATTACTGTGTTCCGATTTGAAGGGTAGGTACTGCAGCTAGCGAAATTACTGGGCTGTTGAGACTAACCATCGAAAGTCTCAAAGTATTGAGCGCCAAAGCAGTGATGCCCTGAACTTTCTTTTGTTACTCAAAGTTCTGTGTATCGCTGCAATGGTCGTGGGAAGGCGTTATCTCTTACCATCAGGAGAGCGTCTCGGTCGTCTCACTACATTTTTAAATAAAATAAAATTGTCCTTTTGGGGAAGACCTCTTTCTTCCCTTCACTTATTTACGTTGACGTCAAATGACTGTCGTTTCCGAATTGGTAAAATAGAAAGAATCTCCGACGCGGATTTGCACCTATCGGCCTCAATCAGAAATTAATTATATCAAAATCAGGGGATACGGTTTGGTTTGTCCTGACGATTTGAAACGGCCCTTACGTGTGACTGAAGCTTTCTCCGATATAATAATACTAGTTTGACAACCCCGTTGGCTCATTGGTAGTATATCTGCCTTGAGAGCTGTAGGGCGTGGGTTCGATTCCCACTCAGGGCAAACATTTTGTGATTAAACACAATCATGTTTGTTCTGTGTCTGGGTGTTCTGTATGTATTATAAGTATGTATTTACAAAAAAAAAGTATTTATGTATTCTATCAGTTATCTGACTTTTATCACACAAGCTTTGCTTAGTTTGGGGTCAGATGGCGCTGTGTGTATAGTCCTACGATATTATTTATTATTTATTTTATTTATTTATTTAGTTGCGCCCCGCGGTGTTACCCGCTACATGTTTTCGGGATAAAAAGTAGCATATGTTTTAATCCAATGTCTCAGCTACCTCCATACCATATTTCATCCAAATCCGTTCAGTATTTTTTGCGTGATAGAGTAACAAACATCCATTCATCCATACTTTCACATACCTTGGCTAAACTCAACTATCAGATAAAGTATTTGCTATGCTATATTGGGCAATAGCCAGTCAGTAAATAAAATTAGGGGTACAGTATCCATTTGTATGAACTATAGTAAAACGCTGTTACTTGTGAGAAATACGTTATCGTGGTGATGAAATAAAGATTTCTATGTTTTCAGATTGTCAAAAAGCTGATCGACATGCGGCAGAAAGAAGTCAGGAAAATTCATCCGGGATTGACGTGTTTCAAGGAAGGCGTAAGTGTAAAATTAACTCAATATAAAATTGAATGGAATCATATTAATATGTTATAAATATCGCGGTGTGGCTTTGTCATTTTTTTTAATTTTTTAATGTTCCTTCTGATTTTCTTTTTTTTTATGTGAAAAATAATGAGACGAACGAGACACTCTCCTGATGGTAAGAGATAACGCCTGTTCATGACCATTGCAGCGGTACACAGAACTTTGAGTAACAAACAAAGTCCAGGGCATTCACTGTTTTGATTTCCGTCTTTCAAGTTCTCATTTAACGTAATAAAATCTTTGATAGTTTAGCTCAGGGGTCGGCAACCTTTTGGCAGGCAGGGGTCACAAGATGACAAAATAAAATAGAGGCAGGCTAATATAGTAATATATATCTCTATACACGTGTAGCCTGTGGGTGGACTACACTGATAAAGCTTACAGTGTCCTCCGCGTCCAGTTCAATAATGCGTTTCGGGCGGTGTTGGGGCTGCCC
The DNA here is from genome assembly GCA_905404145.2 of Biston betularia. Classification (NCBI taxonomy): domain Eukaryota; kingdom Metazoa; phylum Arthropoda; class Insecta; order Lepidoptera; family Geometridae; genus Biston; species Biston betularia. Next base: position 7,815,396 of record FR989882.1, on the reverse strand, counting down.
TACTCCTGCAGTGCATCGGGCATGTTCGCGGCGGCGCGCACAGACTGTTTTCACGCTACCATGCGCAAGCGATGCGCGTCCCTTGTGCGCCGAGTGCGGGCCAGCCCCAACGTCGTCCTGACTATGATATCCGACAGGCTTGACTGCATATATATAAGGCGTGGCTGCGACAGACATATCGCTGTCCCGATGCCGGTTAGGAAACAGTAGTTTCCTAACTGACATTTGTGGCACACGCTCTATGCCTGTTTATTTTATTTTATTGACATTTTTATTTTTATTTTATTGTATTTTTTTTTTTGACATGTTTATTCTGTTTTTTTTATTATTATTGTATTTTAATGAGTCCATGCGTTACTTGAAAAAAAAAAAAAATATCACTTGTGATATTAACCATAGAAGTTTAATGCACGTTGGTTATATCCTATAGAATAGATAGAAAAAGCAAAAATGCTATTAAGAATTGTTAAAATATAGGTTAGTTAGTATTTGGTGTTAGTATATAGGCGATTTAATTCTTATATTTCATTACAATATATTTAATCTAGGATCTATAATATTGTAGATATTTATGACAAATTTACAAATAATCACGGGCCGCAAGTAGGACATCCGTAGGGCCGTGTGTTGCCGACCCCTGCTTTAGCTAATGAGTGCGTGTAATTAAATTTTTGATATTGGTGATATGTAGCTGAAAGGCCGAACTGTATTCCCTGATTTTGATATTTTTAATTTCTGAATTACCGTCTTGAAAAATGCCTTCTAAATATTGATATTGGTGTTTGATGTGGATAGGTGCGCAGTATCCCCGCGGAGTGCATCCCGGGGCTGCGCGAGGCGAGCCGGCGCGCGCCGCCGCGGCTGGAGGCGGAGCCCGACGCGGAGCCCGCTTTGCTCAGGAACGTGCTGCACCAGGTATGTGGGGGAACCACGCACCTCACGTAAAATGATATAATAAATTGACGGTTTAGGAACTAAACAGTTATTACCAGCAGGAATTTGGAATATGACTTTCCCGAGCAGAGCTTCCTGCATATCCATATCTATTAATACATTTTTTTTTTTTACTATACACAGCGCCATCTGGCCCCAAACTAAGCAGAGCTTGTGTGATGGAAGTCAGATAACTGATAGAATACATAAATACTTTTCTTTTTTTTTTGTAAATACAGAACACCCAGACACAGAACAAACATTTGTTTATTCACAAAATGTTTGCCCTGAGTGGGAATCGAACCCACGCCCTACAGCTCTCAAGGCAGATGTACTACCAATGAGCCAACGGGGCTGTCAATTAAATATAATATAATGCGTTATTTATTGCATATTGTGGTAAACAGTAAAACTATAACCAAAATTGAGTTCCTCTGAAAAAAGTAAATTTTATTTTATTACATAAACTAGCTTTTTAACATTAATTAATCACAAATTTTACCTGAAACGAGAAACAACATTTAAAGCTATTGTTTCATCAGTTCTTATTAATCGTTATTATTAAAATAATAACGATTCCGCCCTTTCCTTCCTTTTAACGACCCCTTTGGGTACGGAACCCTAAAAACGTAATGCGCCCGAAAGAACAAGACATGGAACTTTTTTATAACATAATTGTTATGTTGATTTTGTCAGTTAAAGAACCACGCGGCCGCCTGGCCTTTCCTGAAGCCGGTGGACAAAGCAGAGGTGCCGGACTACTATGACCACATCAAGTATCCTATGGGTGAGTATCATATTACTAGTAAAATAATAAAGTCAGGTTGATATGCAAATTACATAATTTTTTTCGAAACCAAAATTTGTGGATTTATTTTTATTCTTTGGCTAGAAAGTTATCAGTTTCTCTGGCTATCCTACGGTAATTTCTTTTCATGATAAAGTAGCATATAGATAATTTAATTTAGTGTTTTTTGTATGGTTGACAGGCTAGTTGTTTGACGACAGCTCACCTGCTCTCAAGTGAGGCTGCCGGAACATACCATTAGATGCTTGGCGACAGATTTTCAACTTGAGGGTGGTAGCTAGCCAGTCGAGTACTAAAGTACCCTACCACCATGCTATGGTTTCCTCACGATGTTTTCCTTCACCGGCAGCTCAAGCTCATTGTTGGGGTTTGAACCCACGCCCTTCGGCATGGGATCCTACCGCGCTAACCACTGAGCTATCATCGCTACAAAAATGTAGAATATTTCTCTACCAAATTTTAATAATAAACATATAATATTACATATTTTAATCATATAATGTCATGTTTAACTAAATGAAATCTGTTGAGCCTATTTATAAATAATTGAAATTAAATGAATCCGTGGTTTTTTCCTTGTTCCACCATAAAAAAATAACAAGCATAAACACATAGTTTGTTACTCAAAAGCCTTGCAATCGCAGCTAGGCATTGTTGGGCGACCCTGAAAATGGAATAGAGGTGCACATACGTGTTTTGCCATACGCTGTTCGCGTATATTTGAACAGTACAGCCATTTCAATTAATATTAAAGTAAAAGGAAAATGGAAAGTTCGTATTTCGGTATTTTGAAAATATTTATTTGTCTAAAAAACTTCGTTTTCTAGATCTGCGTACGATGGGCGAAAGACTGAAGTCTCGCTATTACGTTTCAAAACGGCTGTTCATAGCCGACATGACGCGCATATTCACCAACTGCCGGCTCTACAACTCGCCTGACACTGATTATTACAGGTAAACGTCACAATGACAGATTGTTTTTTCTTTTTATTTTGGCTTGGCGCTTTTAGCCAGCCCCAATGTTTTTTTTTTTTGTGGATACATGCCTCTATTAACTACATATAGTAGAATAAGAATGTCTTAAATTCATTTTGATGTATAAATAAATTTTGTTGTGGAGTCAAATTCCAATATTTAGCTCGAGCTGCCAGTGAAGGAAATTTATACTTTTTTTTTATATACACTTACTACTTGGTTTAAATAAATTAGAAATGAATTTGGTAAATACTTCTTTGTAAAATAAAATATATGCAATAAATCTTTATTGCATACACTATACAAAATAATATATACAAAAGGATTATATAATTGCATAAAATTCTTACGATAATTTTTACAATTTGTCAAAACATAAATATACATACAATATAAATATAAATTGCAATAAATTGTATTGAATTAAATTGTGAAGCCCGCAGTAGACTATATGATTATTTTTATATTTCAGATGTGCTAATGCGCTCGAGAAGTACTTCCACGGCAAGATGAAAGAGGTGGGCCTCTGGGATAAATGATTAGAATTCAACTTCGACGATTTTTTCGTCAACCATCTCATCGCGAACGCGCTGCCGTCCACGTCCGATGAATAAACTGCTTTAGTGAATTATTAGTGAACTCGCGAATGACGCTTTAGTGAAATGTTAGTGAACTCGCGAATGACGGCTAGTAAATTATTAGTGAACTCGCGATTGACGGCTAGTGAATTATTAGTGAACTCGTGAATGACGCCTTTAGTGAAATATTCGTTTACATCGGAATGGATGACATAGTGGTGGACAGTGAACTAGTGCGGAATCTGTTATGATACATTGAACTGAATTGATCTGTGAAACTTGGTATAATTATGTTGTACCATGAACGATATAGGGTTATATGCTTGGGTTGCACTCAGCCGAAAGGGGGTTCTTATACTCATTATTATGAACGGTACAAAATAATCAACTGCTCCATACATTCGATGAAATATCAGTAATAATTTTTTTTTGTGAAACAGCTGTTTTTCTTTTTAAAAGTAAAAGACTTTCGGTCTGTACACCCCAAGCTTGCAACCTTCTTTAGTCATTGTATTTGCAAAAAATGTTTGTTCTACAATTTGAACTTTTAATGTGCTATTAGTGAAATATATGATAATGTAAAAATCGTTAGTAAAACATACCGATGACTTAATTGTAAAAAAAAAGTTTTATAGCTATTCACAATTTTAGTAACAATTAGTTTTGAGTGTTTCAGTGTTATGTACCAAAAATGTCTTAACATGTAAAAAATGAGCTATTTTGTGAATATACATAGGTATATGAGTGCCTATTTAGATTTAATTTTAGGATCGATCTGGGAATGATTCTGAATTTCTTGGCTGTCTGAACTTAGGCTAAATAACTATTAGTTAACTTTTTCTCAAACTTGCATTACTATTATCATAATTTATAGTGAGTAATAATTATTAATAATAATTAAATTAAAAGTTTTTAATTAGTGCCATCGAATGGCTTATTACGATTTACCAATTAGGGTCTTACAACTATAGCTTAAAGTTAATCTGAATTAAATTTAAGTTAATCACTGCTTAAAATAAGCATAACCACGTTAGCGAAAAGTTGACGCATTGATTAACTTTACAACTATGTTTGTTAGTGTAGCCCATAATAATAAAGTCACTGCAAGACTGATACAATTGTAATGGTTGAAAAACATTTATGTTTCATCATTTTCTTGTACAATAAAGTGACATAGGTTATTTATTATATAGTTAATGTTAACTCTTTGCGGCACAGATTTTTGTTACTGATAAAAGAAAAACAATTTTCAGAAAAATGTAGTATCTAGGCCTAAAATAAGTCATATCTATCATTTTTTTTTAAATTAATTACCATGGGGGTCTAATATGGGGTGGTTACCTAGGGTGACCACTGTGAAATAAACGTACACAATTTTATAAAAATTATATGTTTCTTTAAAATCACAGAAATGAGATCAGAATAAAATTAGGAACATTAGAATTACAAATATTCATGATGAAAATTAAAACAAGTTTTTCCTTCTCGGTAGCAGAGAGGTACCTTGCATATCCTGCAGCTCCATACAGTACGGACAGGCATGTTTTTTGTGCTACATACACTGCAGCGTCTTGAAGTGCCTCTTACAGGCTGATGGTTTGCTAGAGAAACCCTTATTGCACGTGGAACTTCAGGCTTGTGCTTCTTGATGAAAGAGCAGTTAGGTGAGTTAGGTTTGCTGGAGCTGCGCGACAGTCCTCTCTTGTTACTGACATAAGCAGGAGCCAACATATCTTGGTAAACATGTCGCCGAAAATCTTTCAGGCACAATTCATCTAAACAAGAGTTAGGGTCTTTTTGGAGATCTTTATAGATGATAAAAGCGTTTACCACTGTGCAATCTAGAAAATGAAAGAATATACGATGCCACCACTTCTTTGACTTGCGATCGATTGCGTAGCTCCCTTTCAGCTGGTCAAATTTGTCCACGAAATTCATGTTCTCGTTGTAGTCCTTCAAAGCTAAAGGACATGGAACTTCAACCTTCTCTCCTGTTTTCTCAGTTCTTGTCACATGAACCTTATTTCGTGGGTCATGAAAGTTAGTCAAGATGAAAACAGAACGTTTGTCTTTCCACTTCATATAGGAAACCATCTGATTGTCGCTGACTCTATAATCGTACTCCCCGCGCTTCAATTGCCTGTCAGTCTTCAAAGCAGGAAGATGCTTACGAGTATAATTTACCGTACCACATGCATAAACATTTTTCTGTCGTAAATCAACCTGCAATTCATAGCTATTGAAATAATTGTCGAAATATACCCTGTGGTTCTTGTCCTCTAATCCCTCACAGAATCTCTTGACAACATTTCCTCCTAAGTTAGTTTCCGTTTTATTCCCTATCTTTCCAGTATATATTTTAAAATCTAAACAATAGCCAGTAGAAGCACACTTCGTCCACACTTTGTACCCTCTCTTTGTAGGTTTTTTGGGCATGTACTGTTTCAAAGTACTTCTACCTTTGAACTTTATCATTGATTCGTCAATAGCAATTTTTTCTGTGTGACTGTAATTTACTTTATAAGCTTCTCTAATCATCTCTATAAATGGTCGAATCTTGTACAATTTGTCAAAATAAGGATCGTTTCGCGTAGGCTGTAGATTATTGTCATTTAGGTGTAAGTTACCGAGGATCCAAGAGAATCGATTGAGTGACATAAAAGATGATATGTACTCATCACGTAAATCTGGTGAAGATGACCAGTAGTCTCTGTAACTTGGACTTTTTTTTAAACCCATCACCAAGTTCAGAGCAATGAACACCGACATTTCATCCGTAGTAACTGGTTTATAGGCATTTCCTTTTTGTTCAGCATATAAATTCGTGTGAAATGTTATGTGCTGTATGACGTCGTCTGTCCAAAGCAATTGAAAAATTCTTAGAGGGCTCAACTGCTGGCGTGCAGCTAGACGAGATATTTCTTCAGGCAAATGAACTGATGGTGTGTAGTCGTCAGGAGCTAAAATTGTGTAAGCTCGTTTCCATTTTGGAGGTCTTATGGCAGGGGCTGACGGTGTAACAGCTACGGCAGCGGGCTGTCTATTCTGTACTAGCTGAGCTAGGGGAATCTCATCCTCGGAATCAAACTCCTCATCAGATGGCAAAAAACTCTCACCTAGCGTTATTTCCTGCAAATCATTTGGCCCTTCTTCAATTTGGAGTAGATCTTCTGTATCTGAGTCATCACCACCAGCACAGCTATCGGTATCTGAAGGTATCTCTTCAAACAGCAACTCGTTTTCAATATCCCGGTCTGACAACTTCTTTTTAGGCATTTCCTGTAAAAATAATCAGTTTGTTATATTTGATCAAAACTTCGCAAAAAAAAGTTGTAGTTGTCTCACAGTGGTTACCGCCGCTAACCACATCGAATAAGCTCATTTTTTACAAAAAGTACGGCAGCCGGACATTTAATTTTGCCCAACATGTATTAAAATAAATATACTGCACACAATAAAACATAAATTAGAATTTAAATTATAATATTTACTTACCAGCAAAAAAAAACTCACACGCACTATAAAAACCTCAAATACGACGATTTTGAATGAAATTTTAGTACAGTAGATGACCGTAGCGCTAGTTACTACTAATTGTCTCTGTGCCGTTTAGGTTCCCTTGAACGATCGTAATACACAGCACTTCCGTAAGATGGCGCCATTCTTAAATACGAGCCAAAATATAAGTGGTTAACTATGATGACCACCGTGAAGAAAAGAGTTAAATGAGAAATTCGCTCAAACATTGTATGCTTATATTATTAAAAAGTAAAATAATATGCAGTCATTGTATTATATGAGGTTTGAATTAACTGGTCTGTACTATATTGTTGTTGTATAAAATTGCTGTTATTGGAAACATGCCATGTAGTGGAACATTACAGAAAAGTTTCTCTTTATTCTGTATGAAACACAGAATGTTAGTACCTACTAAGCCAATAGGAACTGTATAGTGTATACAATGATGTTCTTATTCAAAGTGGTAGCGATAAATCCTGCTCCGACATCCCGCACGGGATGTATTGTGTGTAACCCAGTTACTTGAAATACCATAGTATTGAAACTATACTATACTTGAAATACCATAGTATTAAAACTATATTATACTTGAAATACCATAGTATAGAAACTATACTATACATGAAATACCATAGTATTGAAACTATACTATACTTGAAATACCATAGGATTGAAACTATACTATACATGAAATACAATAGTATTGAAACTATACTATTCTTGAAATAGCGTTATTGCGTGCATAGTAGCTCGAGTAACTGAGATGGAATCATTATGAACAATTTTTATAATGGCATCAGAAATTCCAAAAAAATCTATTTTAAGTATATTTTTTGCCGGTCAACGCGTATCGGTAGTAATAAGTGGAAAGGCGGTTTTTGTGTTCATCATTTTGTATTATGAACAAATTTAACTATGGATACGATTTCGAAATCACAAAAAGAATTGGTGTCAAGGGTCAATAAACTTTTTCTGTGGCACTGACGCTAAGCTTTTTTTCGCTATTTCTGGCTTTCGTCTTTTAGTAAAACTTGCTCACATTGGTGGGTTCAATGAACTCCTTTCTCCTTAGGACAACAGTTCCTCGTAATCCTGTCAAATAACGTAAAATAACCAAATCTTAAACATAACATTTTGCGATTCTAGGTGATTCGATGGAATGAAAAAAATAAATGAACTATTGTTAAAATATCTGACTTTTTGTATTTTTATGTAAATAGCAATATCAATAAATTGTTTTTATTAATTTGTTATCTTTTATTTATAAACATGACATCTTTTATGCTGTTCCTTCTAGGTTAGTATGCTCCATCTTAGACCGCAACGTAGTTTTAATCCTTTGAGGAGTTGGTTCAGCGAGGATGGTGTGGTCAAATTAAACCACCTGAGGTTATGACTGTTAGTCATCAACTTTAATAAAACTGGAGGTCAAGTTCTGTACATTCAAGGTATTTGGTCGAACCTGGACCAGATTGGCACAGGACCGAGGCAGATGGCGTGAAAAGAGAGACGCCTATACCCAGCAGTAGGATAAAGAAGGCTTTGGATGATGATGATGAACTACTATGAGGTAGGTTTTCAGAAACTTTTGATCCTGAAATTAAAGTATTTTTTTATTAAATCTAGCTTATTTCTTGAGGATAGTTAGGTTAGCTATTTAATATCACGATACGACTCTTAAAAGTCATATTTAAAAATAATGGTATTTTTATCATAAAAGTGCTGAGTGTGGGCAAGTGATTAAAGTAGTACCTACCTAAAACGCAGTTTCCTGATATTTCCAAAACTACGTAGAAGCTTGTAGTCACCACAACTTACTAGGTCATGGACTTGGAATTGATCGTAACTTAGTACGTAAGACTTATTATAACTTGAGATACAAGATAATATAGACTACTTGACAAGGCAAAATGCAAAAATTAAAAAATTAATATATGTCAAAAATAAGAAGCTAAGAAAATGTGCGGATGGTTTTGGCGGGAATGCGGAAAGAGTCGTGTCGCCCCGTTGTATTTTTTTCCAAAACTAGTGTTTTGTCGAGTGTGTATGCATAAAAATGGTGGTATTTTATTCATAAAGTGCCGAATTACAAGCGCGAGTGTGGGAAAATGATATAATGTGGTGAAACATGACTTTTCGTGTTGCTTCCAAAATTCCATCGAAGCTTTATAGTAAAGTCACCACTACTTTACTAAAGCATGACTGGACTTGACTGACACGGATTGTATTTGACCAAGACTGGACTTTGACTATAAGTTTAGCTACGAGGTAACTTATTTAACTTTTGAAAGTTGAAAATATATAAATACTTGACACTGGCAAATGCTAAAACGCGACGCCAAAACCAAAGAAAAAAAAAATGTGCGGATACGTTTTTTCTCTTTTTGCAGAAAGTACATTATTTTGGTTTTAATAACCAAAATAAAAATCAATCAAAGTCAAATAGTGGTGGGTCAATATGTTTCGACCCTGTGGAACTTCGACAGTTGGCATCAAGCCGACGACGTCGTATCTTATAATATAATTGTTCTTAGGTTCATGCAGGTGCACAATAAAAAGCAAATATCAATACTGTATTGGTTTTATTCACTTCATCACACAAGTGAACGAACACTTAAGACGGGAATGTAAATATGTACATTTACATGGTTTTCTAATTTTAATATTATATACCAGTCTCCTTGTATATTTAACATCCAAATAGATTTAAGTACCTTATTTATGTACTGCGTAAATAACTTAAATGCTCGCTTAAAATTATCTTAACATAAGTAAATATAAGGTATAATTCATTTCACAAGTTTGAAAATAATCGCTTTTAAACACAACTTTATTTTTATACACATAATATAGATCAAAGTTAACCTGTTGAATTCAAAAGCGATATGACTTCAGACTAGATTTCATTTACTATTTTTGTAAGTACAAAATTAGTATTTTACATTTAGGTACTATCGAAGGAATTCCACGCTTTAATGCACCTTTACCGCGTTGTTAAAGGCAGAACTATCGAAATTACGTCTAGTCTGACTCCGTTAACAAACAAAATATTAAGCAATTTGGTTGCGAAATGGCCCCTTATCCAAAGGATACTTTACATCCGATAAGAAATAAATCTAAAATAAAGGTGGTTATAAAACAGTCGATAAATGACACGGAAAATACACAATTCTTAATCTATTGCCGTAATTACAAGCTGTCAATATAAAACAGTAAACAAATGTAGCACGTATGAAGCTGACAGAGAAAAAAAAAACACAAAAGTATTTCAAACACGGCGCGAAAGAAGCTTAAAAAGAGCATTCTATGAGCAACAGTTGAAAAAAAATAAACTAACCTAAACAGAATTACACTATCATAGTCGTAAACGCGTGATATTGATAACAGAGGAACGAGAAACAATATTTATAATTTAAAGTTAAATGTATTCGCTACTATTGATTAGACGCATCGAACAAAATCAGCAAGTCTTTTTGTTACTTTGAAACACATGGTTTCATTCCTTTATGGATATAAGCAAAAGCGGATTCCAAGCGCACCCGCGAAGCGAAATGTACTATGTGTGGTTTATCAACGCTATAACATGAATAATGGGAAAGGAATTTGTTTTGTATGTACAAAATTTGAAGCTACGTTATCGCGCCGCGTACCAAGTACACAATTAAAGTAAACATTTTGTTAGTTTCTCATTTTATGGACGGAACCCTCTATCCATATGTTAGTTACCTCAGGGCCACCACAATATTATAACAGTATTAGAAGAGAAAATATAAAAGATTAGGTCTAAATTATGAGATCATGGACCAATCAAACATTTTAAGTACACCTTCATTAATGAATTTTGTACATGATTAAAGACTTTGTCGAGCAAGGGAACGGGATATGGTACATTTATATATGGTCTAACAAACACATTATTTATTAATACTACCAATAGACGTAAGGAAACCGTCGAGTGAAAAAAAAACATTAGAAATCTTTTCTTTTCCATTTTCTCCGTTGTTTGTCAGAACAAATCCGTACGTCTATTTTAGCACTATAATTTTAGTGTAAGTCAATTAATATCACATGAAGCTAAAGACATTGTATTTATCACCACTCTACCGCACATATCAAACTAACGCGACAGTTGAGGTAAAATACTGAAAACCGATGCACGAGCCAGGGTTAGTCTGCTTTTATCACAGCTCGCGTGCTAAGCCGGATACAATATGTATGTATGTACATATGGATATTAATTGACTTATTAATTTACTTTCACAACATACGGGTCGCCATATTTTAAACAATGTTGCTGTCGACCTTTGTCTAATGTGGTATTTTCGACCCCAAAATTTTTAGTAACCGTTGACTAGGCGCAGTTGCGGTGATTTCTGATATTTCATGAGCTACCTGAATAAACTAGTCCTTACGAATAAAATATCACTTGTCCACCGACCGAACGTCACTATCACTGGAAGTTTTTGTTTTTGAGTATTTACTTATTTATGAACACATCACTCACGCGCACTTTTTTCGTCCAAATGGCCAACGTTGGCCCAAATCCTGGCGTGTGGTTGGACAATGGCCCGAATGAACTTGCAGACAAACAAACTGGCAATTACCCTGATCTATGAGTACTTAAAATTAATTGCTTATCATAATGTCAGATAGAGTTTTCAAACTGTTATCTACTCAATTGTCAACCGAGCAAAAATACCTGCGGGCAAAAGCTGATAGCGGTATTATGATTGCAACGTAACGTAATCTAGATTTTTTTTTAAGTTTTTGCCATTTTTTTTAATGCGTGAGCCATGCTGCTGTTATTGCAATTATACATAGGGGGCCATGACCTTATACCATCATCATGCCCGCTTGTTTGTATGCCATTTTACAAAAAGCCGGTTTACGAGACAGCGCTGCGATGCTAAATTTTAGTCTTTTGTATCTTGCGTATAAAAAAAAAGCATAGCGATACCGATCCAGAGCAGGCCAAAAGCCTCTAACATCGTTTATAAATGTAACAAGACTCTTTCTAACACTAATGTTCATTTGGGCCCTTATCCAACGCTCAAAGCGCTTCTATACCAAACTTGAATAAAAATGACGATAACAGCTGCGAATAAGTTGTAAAATTAATGAAGATAGTGAACTTTTTTTTTTTTTTTTTTGTGTTGACAGGCTAGGTGTTTGACCACAGCTCACCTGATGTTAAGTGAAGGTGTGGTCGAAGATGGTAAAGCACACCTAGCCTGGAATGGAACTGGCTCTTAAGTGAGGCTGCCGGAACACACCGTTAGGTGCTTGGCGGCAACTCTCAGTTTTTTTTTACTTTATAAGCTGATGACCAATAAGCTACAGCGAAACACGTCATTAGCAATTTTACTACCCATAGCGCCATCTATCCAATAACACCGTCAACACAGCGAGAGCCAATCAGCGATAGAAGCTTGCATCGCACAACCAGTTTTTATGGCGCGAATTAACCTTATAACCGAAAGGTGCGACCACAAAATATCTACTCAACTCCAACAAGTTATATGTATACACGCGACTAAAACGTGAACAAATGTTTGTGTTGTTTGTTTGTTGTTTAATGTTCCATTGTAAATAACTCACAATGTAGAGCAGAGGCTTGAAAATGATGGGATACCAACCAAACGGTGTCGTTAGTTTTTTAAATTTTGATTGTTTGATCCAGGCTTCTATAGCTAATTGGCTATCACAGTTCAAGTTGAAAGCATCGCTGGATACATGTCGTCTATATGTATGAATCGAAAAGTTGCAATCTCAGCTAATTTTTTCAAATATTGCAGCTGTAATCGACATTGTTATATTAGTGGAAGTATAGTCATTTTTGGCACTCGTCGAGGTCATTGTTACTGCGTGCTCGTGGAGCTCATGGACGTGTCGTCCTGCCGGCCGTCCGACCGCTGCGCACCTGATGGAGACCCAGCGCAAGCCCTGTCAAAACGAAAAATATACTGAGACTGGCTGTACTTCCTATGGATGGAGTGATATATTATTTTTTTAATGTAAAAAGTAATGAGACGAACGAAACGCTCTCCTGATGGTAAGAGATAACGCCTGTCCATGACCATTGCAGCGATACACAGAACTTTGAGTAACAAAACAAAGTCCGGGGCATCACTGATTTAGCGCTCATTACTTTGAGACTTTTGATGGTTAATCTCAACAGCACAGTAATGTTTACACACTACTGCATAGCGGCAGAATAACTGGTACTGCGGTGGTACCTACTTAGACGACCTCCTACTAAGTAGATCTACCACCAAGTGAGAGAATAATGAGAGAACGATAGTACACTCGCAAAGAGTGTTTCGGGATATTTAGAACAGTCGTTTTGGCGTAGTGTTTTTTTGGTATGAGATTTATCTTTACTACGTTGTTATGCTGATTACCAGTTACCTTTCGTGTGCGGGCACATGCGCGAGGGTGGGCACGAGCTCGTCGGGCGAGGAGGCGCGGCTGCTGCGCGCGCTACCCGTCTCAGAGTACGAGTTGTCACTTGTTAGCTGGAATAAGCAACCGGTATCTAATGAGTACACAGCGAAAAACAATAAGAATACGTCATGCAATGACAGCCGTGTCAGCCGTGTATGGAGCTATGCCGATACCGATAAATGCGTCAGACTGACTCAGCCTATTAAACCAAAACACAATCGTGTTTATACTCATATGATGATTGTGTGGGACAGTGGGAACACTCAGGCTCCAGCACCTCAACAGTTTTATTATAATTAGGTATAACTTTTTTAAATTTTCAATACGCTTTGTTTCAACTCGGTGTCAGAGTGAATTAAACCTTAAACTTCAAAAAAGGGGGAAATCTATTTAATATACCGTATACCCAATACGTCAAAAACTTGACGAAAATTTTATATGTGTAAGTATTATCTAGAATTTATGAGAGTGAGATGCAAGGTGCCGTACCAAAGTGAGTGGATGCCTGTTCCTGGAGGGACTGAGCGCGCGGCTGCGAGCTTCCTCCACGTCCAGCTGCAGGATACTCTCCTGGCTGCCCGTGAACTGGAAACCAACACACGCACTATTACTTCTGATAAATACGCAACACTGAAATCTATTAGGTACATACGCCAGCCAAAAGCAATGAACTTGATTATCGCTAGTCGGGAAGTTGTTAGCTAGTATATAAAAATTCAATTTTAAGTTATTACCTACAGTCTACAGAAAACTAATATAAATCACGATTAAAGAAAATTAAGATTCAGAGAAAATGTAGATGTTCATCAGGAAAACATCTCGGATAAAACCACTTGCATTGTTCATTGCATCACAAGTAGAGAAAAGCAGCAGTGGCGGCCTTAGGGGGTGGCCAGCAGGGCAACCGCCCGGGGCCTCACTCTTGCAGGAGCCTCGCGTCCTCGTAGAAAAAAGTCTTTACCATATATGTATATCTCGCGCCTCGCATTTAACAAAACCCCCCTGAACGCACGGTTTCATTAGTGCAAGCATGTTACGGCCACTCGAGCACTCGAACTAACTTTTTAGTAAAACGGACTCAAAGAAAAAGGGCCTCACAATGATCTGTCGCCCCGGGCCTAGCAACAGCTAAGGCCGCCGCTGAAAAGGAGTGAAAAGGAGGCACTAAGGAGTCTCTATATTATTGATTTGCAAGATTAACGCAGCAAGAACGGCCATGCATGCCATCCATGAACGAAATTTCAAGTGGAATCAAACTCTCAAACTCTCATAGAAGCAAGTAAACGGTAGAAAAATAAATAATTGATTTATAACCAAAACTAATTTTAAGCGGAAATAGACTAAAAATATATATACCTTGAACACTTGGTAGAAAAAATTATGGGATCAGTTGTACTCACCACAAACCCGTAGTATTTCAGTATGTCCATCTTGCACATGGGGCATGTGCGATGCTCCAGCAGCCAGGGATCTATGCAGTTCTTGTGAAAATCGTGTCTGGAACAGATGACGTAGAGTTTTTTTATCACAATCATAATTCTCAGCCTTAGTCGACCACTTTTCAGTATCGTCTAAGAGATCGTCTTAGGAGTACCATTGCAGTATTAGATATTCTGCCGCCAAGCAGTAGTGTGAACTGGAATGAAGGATACTGCAGCTAGGTGCACTTAACTGTACTTGGTGGTAGATTCTGCTCCTCCTGCTAAGGATAGCAGGAGGTCGATTAGGTAGGTCCACCGCAGTACCAGATATTCTGCCGCCAAGCAGTTAAAACATTACTGTGTTACGGTTTGGAGGGTAATGCAGCTAGCGAAATTACTGGGCTGTAATTGTTGATATTAACCATCTAATGTCTCAAAGTAATGAGCGCTATAGCAGCGATGCTCTGAACTTTGTTTCAAAGTTCTGAGTATCGCTGCAAAGGGTTCTGACCGCTGTTATCTCTTACCATCAGGAGAGCGTCTAGTTCGTCACATTACTCACTATTACATTAAAAAAAAAGCAAATTACAGGATTATTGAGACCTCTCATCGAATGCCTAAGTAATGAGCGCCAATCGTCAGAAAGTAACACAGGTTATCATCGCCCTCATAGCTATTTCCCATCGCCAGATATATAAAAATGTAGTAACCCCCATCGATATACATAGATGAAACAAATACATTACAGATATAAATGACAATGGAAACTTACCTACAAGGAAGAGATCTTAGTGTCTCCGACACTTTATAAGGCTCTATGCAAATTGCACAACACTCGCCGTCGCCTTGCACTTCCTGGAAGCAAATTACACTTATTTTAAATAAAATGGACGATACACACGACATGATTTTTATGTGTGTGAATTCGCAAGACCTTGTGAAATTTAACGTATGGAACAAATAATTGAATTACATTTCTTTTTCTTTGTTAATGCCGCTGAAGTCATAAGATAAGAGGAGAGTTGATAGTTATATTCTACTCTAGGCAGGCATAGCATGCAGTAGCGGCTAAAATCGCGGCAAGGATTACGCTGCTGCAGTTCGTGGTGGCAGATACGGCAGAAAAGAGTGAATCTACAAATCACAAGTCTTGTAATAGCAGTTTTTTTTTATAGTTGATAGGATAGGTGTTTGAACACAACTCACCAGATGTTAATTCACGGTTTGGTCAAAGATGGTAAACACACTTAGCCTGGAGAACAACTAGCAAGTAACGCTGTCGGAACACACTGTTAGGTGCATGGCGACAGATTTTCAACTCGAGAGTGGTAGCTGGCTAGCCGAGTAGCCTACTACTATAGTAAAAATGTGTTGACAAGGAAATAAAAGTCATCGACTTCAATATGAATTTGAATTGCCTGATACAAAGAAGGCGTTTCGACATGAAGGCCAAGAGTCATATGATGCCGGACTGTAGGTCTAAATCATGTGACTGAAGTAGCTACAGTACAAAATCTAGACATTGCTGGCATGTTTTAAAACATTGTATATTGAACTCTCTAGTTGGTAATATTTGTTACGGTTGACTGCCTATAGATCGTTTCACGAAAGAGTTCCCTTCGTCGTCATGTTGGTAGTTACGAAACCAGTGTTGCTACTTTTTCAGAAAGATGTTTACTCGAAATTAAGGAAATTTTAATGTCACTAACGTAGATACTATTTTTTAACATCTGGTCCGAAGTATCGGCGGGAATCCAGCCGGATTGAAAATGACACCAGACCAGATTGCGGTCCCTAGTCCTATAGTTTTAATACAACTATGTATTTTACCTATATTGATATAATTGACAAGGTTGAAAAATAAAACAAATGTTTATGGTTATTTTTTATAATAATTGTGTTCAACTAATGGGCCAACACCCGAGATGTCGCTACCACCTGTATCATCATCAGAAGAAGTAACGTCACTATCGTTTCCTACTTCAATTATGAATCGGTCAATTTCTGCGTCTGCACGTACTCCATCATTGTAGTATTTGTCTTCAATATTCTTGACATGATCACATTATTTTTTCCAATCTTCTGCAGATATGCTTAAAAATGCTTCTTCTGTTATTTTAACAATTTGACTTGCTTCCTGTCCAACATTTTTTTCTGCAATTCTTCTTTTCAAAAGACTCCATATGAGCTCAATTGGGTTTAAATCACAGTGATAAGGCGGGAGCCTTACCACTTTATGACCATGTTTCTCCAGTAACGTGTCTGCTTCGTAAACAGGCGGTTCTTTATGGTCTTTAATTATTTCATAAAGCTCAGCTTTTACCATCGTTGGTAAATAAGCGAGACCTTTACTAACAATCCAGTTTTGCATCTGAGACTTCGTACTGTTCATTGTTGGTGCTTTGTTGAGTGCCACTGTATGGTAGGGAGCATTATCCATAATCACAAGCGACTGAGGAGGTAGATTCGGTAAAAGCTTTTCTTGAATCCATTTCATAAAATTTTCTCGATTCATATCATCGTGATAGTCTCCGGATTTAGACTGTGATTTAAAAATCAGCTGAGCGTTGGGTACAAAACCGGTTTCACTCCCTGCATGGACTATAATCCATCGTGGTCCTTTTGAGTCCGAAGATAAAACGCCTGCTTCTGTGTCACTCTGCCAACATTTACCTGCACAGTAAGTTGAATGAACGTAAGTTTCATCTAAATAAATGACTGGACGCTGGTCTCCTTCACGATTTTCTCGTAACTGCTTCAAATATCGACTACGCCAAGCCACAATATCGTACCTTTCCATCATAACTTTTCTTTTTGATTTACATTTTTGGAAATAAAATCCTATCTTCTTCATTATTCGCCATAAAGTAGTGCGACTTCCCTTGAAATCGATATCATTTCGCATTTCATGCAGTAATTTGGTCAGCGTAGGTAATTCTTTTCTCACAGCATAGAATTCATGTATTTTATGTCGTAATGCACAAATTTCAAAATCATCCAGCTTAATTTGTTTATCGCGCGGCCGACTCTTACCAGGCGTCGAAATTCTTGTTGAAGTACTAGCAGCTGCTTCACCTTCTTTATAAATTTGTGTGACTGTTTTTTCTGATATACCTGAAAAAATAGTTTTTATAAAAAAACTCCATAAATGTTAAAATTAACTTAATAACAAATCCACATTGTTTTATTTATTTTGTAACACAATTGTTGGAGACACATTTTAAATTCAAAAACAATATAAATAAATAAGTACAATTGCTAGTTTTATATTTGAATTCTTTCTACATATCTAAAAGTTTATGTAGTTACTATATAAAATTATAATTATTATATACATTAAGAAAAACGAGGAATAGTGATTTGACCTGCCTGGTATCCCTATTTTACTAACCTGTCATGGCGGCGACACGGCTACGAACACATTCCAAAGGGATTATTGGCGCTTTGTTCCGTTTTTCACGTTCACAAAAACATTTGACTTTTAACACCATCTGTCTTTCACCACTTTTTAGTGTTTTGGGCATGTTTAGAAATTTTTTACTAATTAAAAACTTGAAAACAATTAGAGCAATGAACAATGAAACTATCTGTTTGACGTTTCGACGAACAGGGCTGCCAACATGACGACGAAGGGAACTCTTTAGTGAAACGCACGATAGATGTTACGCTACAGATTGCTTAAAATAAGAGAAATCTACCCGCAGTTCAAGAGTAAATTAATGTCACAAAATTTCACGTCCGTTAGATGTGTTTCGAAGTTATATGTCTATAGTTATAAGACAATCCTGGATCAAAATCAAAGGCAAGATGCAACTTAAGGGGGAAACAATTATATCTTTGTACAAAAACTATAGAAGTGCTTCTATTTGAGAGATTTAAGAAATCATCAAAAATGGGGAATTCTTGACCCAGTCCTGAACAATCGTAGATCCGGGACTGTCTATAGAAAATGGGTTGATCATCCTACTTACTCTATCTTCAGTCTTTAAACTCTTAACAGGTATTTTTGATAACGCCTTTTTGGCAGCACAACATAACCGCTTCTGAAAATCGAAAAAAACATAATGTTAGTTTTTTATAATTTAACTAGCTGCGGCCCGCGGTGTTACCCGCTACATGTTTTCGGTAAAAAAAGTAGCATATCTGTTAATCCAGGGTCTCGGCTACCTCCATACCAAATTGAATCCAAATCCGTCCAGTAGTTTTTGTTGTGACAGAGTAACAAACATACATCCATACTCACAAACTTTCGCAGTTATAACATTAGTAGGAGTAGGATTGATATTCGAGTAAATTGGACTGGACAATGATAGTGTAAAAAGACTTTTCGGGCTGATAAGAGTGATTTTAATAACTCCACCCGAGTTCATCTATATCTGGTTGAAATCAGCGTAAACCCAACTTGGGTTGGGTTGTGTTTTGGTTATGTATACTGTTCCACAGACGACACACATGTTTCTCTATTAGAAATGGTCCATGTCTTTCATATTGAAATCTTGCCCACTGTATTTTATCCCGCGAAAATGAAGCAGAGCATCTCTAGGTTTGATACGTTTACACATGGAAGAAAAAACTTATTTCCCCGGCGCATACGGTAGTTCAGGGGAAAAAATAAAATGAAACAAAATCACAACACAATAAATTAATTCACAAAACTTATTGTAAATATAACTTAATCTATGACAGAAAGTAGGTTCCATTGACTCACCGATAGTCTGTCCTTAGCGTGTATGTATCGGAAGCGCTGTATGTAGTAGAAGACGAGCCACGCGAGCGATATCACCATCAGCACGATGAACGATATCGACACGAACAGCACCGATGTCCTGCGGACAACGTAAATATGGTCACATTAGCCTATACACTTATCAGACTCATCTGAAGGGACTACGGCTCCGACAAAATACATAATTTGTATCTACCTATCTTATTAAAAATGCATAGTACATATATGTTTTGTTAAACAAACCATCAATTGTATTTTGTATATATTTGACATATTTTTTTTTAATGCTCGGACGAAATTGTATTTTACTGCTTGAGATTTATTACATCAGTTTTTAATCTGAGATTACATCTCATTGAAATTTTTTTTTTACTTTTGGTTTGACGAATAACTGACAGTAGTTCCTATTTCGCATTGTTTAATTTTTTTCTACGTCAGCATGTACCTAACGATAAATTTGACATGCCGCAAGGCAGAATATGGCGCTCTTTAACTTTTTTAAATATCTATTATACCCATATACGCAATAAATGAATTATAAATGATTAAAAGACATTAAAAAAACATTTAATATCAAGTGGGGTGACTACCAAACAAAGCCTGTTTAAAAAAAACATTAGGTGATTTTTTACAGGTATTTGAAATATGACACTAGGACAGCTAATAAATGTTGCCATGACTGAACTTTATCTTGACAGCATAGTAGTAAGACGGCTAAACTAATAGCTTACCTTCGAATCCTAAGCGCAAATAAAACAAAAAGAAAACAAATAAATCGTAACTCAAAACAGTAAAAAAATCAACAACTATAAATCTTTTAAATAAGACCAAAGTTACAGGCCATTCATAATTAAAAATATCAAAATCATAACAATGTCAGCACTATGAAACCAGATCACGGACCAGTGCATACTTCCTATGTGTAGTTAGTCGAGTTGAGGCCAACAATGTTAGCCATGGTTAACCTCGCCCTTCGCTTAGATTTAATACGTCCTTTTACGTCAAGATAAAACTGAAGCCTACCAAGAAATGTTACACAGATCTGTACCAAAGTGGCTCCAGGCGTGGGTATACTGCGGTCTGGAGGTCAGAGGAGACTAGGACCCTTTTCTTAGAGCTGGGTTGAAGTTTATTGATTTCAGTCACCTAAAATATATCTAGTCCCCCCCGGAACGAAATTCTGGATCCGCACCTGTTCCAAACATTAAGTACTACCGGAATCCTATAATTCTAAATAAATATCGTAGGACACTACACACAGCGCTATCTGACCCCAAACTAAGCAAAGCTCATACTATGGAAGTCAGATATCTGATAGAATACTTAAATACTTTTTTTTTTGTAAATACATACAAAATACCCATAAACAGAACAAACATTGTTTTATGCCATAAAATGTTTGTCCTGGTGGGAATTGAACTCACGCCACGCATTGAAGCAGACATACCAATGAACCAACAAGGCTTTACTTGGTGGTAGATCTCCTTAGCAGGAGGACGTCCAGGTAGGTACCACCGCAGTACCAGATATTCTGCCGCCAATCACTAGTGTGTAAACATTATTGTGTTTCGGTTTGAAGGATACTGTAGCTAGCGAAATTACTGGGATGTTAAGACTAACTATCTAATCTCTCAAAGTAATGAGCGCCAAATTAGCAGTGAGCTGTACTTTGTTTTGCTACTCAGAGTTTAATGTATCGCTGGCCATGGTCATGATCAAGGTCATGGCCAGGAATTATATTTTACGAACAGGAGAGCGTCTCACTCTTCTCTTTCCTTTACATTAAAAAAGGGCTATCAATATAAGGTCATACTTATAAACGTTGAAGTTAATCTACGCTTAGAAATAGCCTGGTTTGTTTGACTCGCGACATTTCCCGTCTGCGAGTAGGTAACCCATTATTAATTTTAAGCAATGTTTATGGCTGAAAATAATATTAACGTTAAACAGGTGCTTATTTTTTAGCATGATGGAAGATGGTAACACTCACTTGTTGATGTTGTTTGTGACATGCGCGAATGTCCGTCCCTTGATGATGCCGACCGTGACGCGCGTGCCGTTGTCGATCAGCCGCGTTATCTCCTTTCCTTTCCACTTGTACGTGAACACTGCGCTAATGTTGCCTGAAACAAATGGTAAATGGAAATAAGTACAATTTTCTTTTGGTAACAATTAATCAGAGGAACAAAACACCCTTGTAAAAGTGGTAGTCGTAGGATATACATAAATAAATATCGTAGGACATTACACACAGCACCATTTGACCCCAAACTAAGCAGAGCTTGTGTGATGGAAGTCAGATAACTGATGGAATACATATATACTTTTTTTTTTTGTAAATGCGTACTTATAATACATACAGAACACCCAGACACAGAACAAACATTTATTGATACATAAAATGTTTGTCCTGAGCGGGAATCGAACCCACGCCCTTCAGTTCTTAAGGCAGATATGCTACCAACAGGGCTGTCCTAACGCTACCTAACGCTTCATCTAAATAGAATCGCAGGTTTCTTCTAGGCGAGCGTGTTCCGTCCTAGATCCCATCGTTGCTTAACATCAAGTGAGCTGTGGTCAAACAGCCTATCAACTATAAAAAAACAAGATTGGTCACAGAAATATAATCAAAATCAATTTTGAGTTTTACTAACAAATGTTCTGATAAAAACTCAAAGTTCTGTGTATCGCTGCAATGATGTTGGACAGGCGTTATCTCTTACCATCAGGAGAGCGTTTCGTTCGTCTAATTACTTTTACATAATTTAAAAAAAACGATATTCACATAATGTCGCCATTTGATTTTTTTTCCGGTTTGCCGTACGCCTTGGATAATAATAGAAGCTTTACTAGAGCATTTTTTTTTCTTCAAACATATGAATTTGGCCTCATAAATTGTCGCCTGGGGCAAACACCTCTGTAATTTTCTTTGCCGAAAAATCAGCAGTATGAGTTTTCATTATCCTCGTTGCTATCGTGATTGAAACCACAACCACGCGATTGGGAAGCGCGTCTTTTCTCATCGTAGTAAGGTCGAATGAGGTCATATAGATTTGGGTTGCCAACAATACATTTTATGGAGGTATTTGACATGTATTGAGTACATGACAGCAAAGACACCATACGACACGACACGATCCTAGATAAGGAGCAGATTAAGGTCACAGATTAAGATTTAGCGATAACAGAATACGATTATGTTGATTTAAAATTCTGTTACATGTTTATAATTTATAAAAATCATAAATGAGAATGGTACGCTTAATTTTGTAATCATTCAAAGTCGAATATGTATTTAAGCTGTTTATCATTTTCTTTTCTAGGTAAGAAAGTTATCTATAATATGTTTGTTTTAATTTCTAGTGCGCATAAAAAGAAGTCCCTTAATATCGTTTTATTTTTAATTTTGTTTCAACATGTTTTATTTTGTTTCGGCTACATTAAAAGCTGCAAGCGTAAAAGCAAAATAATCGTTTGTCATTATGAATCGATTTTGATGACTTTCTTCTTTTTTCTTTTTTTTTCTTGAATCTTTTTTTTGCTTGGTAGATCGTATTTCAGAGGTGGACTCATATAATTTTACCGAAATCGATCGAGCGGTTTTTAAAAAATTGTATTATACATCGATGATATTTTCGTTTAGTCGAAAACCTCGCTGTTTCATTGGAGCAGTGCGTTTAGTTGACCTGGGTCATGAGTCGGTTTTTTGTAATTGTAATGTAGTTGATAAATATTGACATTTTGTGATATGAAACAAATGTTTGTTCTGTGTCTGGGTGTACTGTATGTATTTACAAAAAAAAAAGTATTTAAGTATTCTATCAGTTATCTGAATTCCACAGTACAAGCTTTGCTTAGTTTGGAGTCAGATAGTGTTGTGTGTAATGTCCTACGATATTTATTTATTTCAAATTTATTTATTTTAATAAATGTCAGCATAAACATCTTCCACAGGCCCGATTAAGTCGAAATTTGATATCAGTTTTCTTTTTAATTTATACTTGTTATCTTCTAAGATTGCAGTAAGACGTCCGCTTATCAATACAAACCAAGTGAGGCATTCCGTATCACTATTATTTATTTAAGATGCCGTTATCACTGATAACGCAGGCAATTATCGCACTTTTGATAGTATGCTTAGTGATGTAATTTTTTCTGTTTTTCCGGTTATTTTTTGAGAGTACATGCAAATATTTTTACAGTGATAACTATGCCGTTTACACGTATCTGTCTGCTGAGTTGGCGGTGACTCCCTACTCAGATAAAATAAATCTATACAATAATATTATAAAGAGGTAAAGTGTGTGAGGTTGTAGGGGTTAATCTCTGGATCTACTGAAACGATTTTGAAATTTCTTTTACCAATAGAAAGCCACGTTATTTGTGAGTGTCATCATAATATTAACCCGAAAAATGAAAAGACTTTTTCGTGGTAGTCGGACTAGAATTTAATTTAAAAATAAATATCCACCCGTGCGAAGTTGGGTCGGGTCGCTAGTCTGCACTTGCAAAGAGGAAAGATTTGTATTTTTTTGTTTGTATTGAATAGGCTCCGAAACTACTGGACCGATCTGAATAGTTCCTTCATCTTTAGAATGCTACATAATCACTGAGTAACATAGGCTATATTGTTAATAGTTTTGTTTACCCGTACGAAGACGGGCCGGCCCGCTAGTAATTCATAAACAGGTTAAATTGTAAGTTATAGCAACCTACTTGACCATCTAACAGCCATTCTAAAGGTACTGGGTTCCAAACCCACGGCACGCTCCTGTTGTTTTCAAACTATCATGGTGAACCGACTTCAAAAAAGGAGAAGGTTCTAAATTCAGTTGTATTTCTTTTGTTTGATACCTCATAACTATACTATACTTGGTGGTAGATTTTCTTAGCAGGAAGTGGTCTAGGTAGGTACCACCGCAGCACCAGATATTCTGCCGCCAAGCACTAGTGTGTAATTGTGTATACATTACTGTGTTCCGGTTTGAAGGGTACTGCAGGTAGCGAAATTACTGGGCTGTTGAGACTAACCTGTCGCCAAGCACCTAACGGTGTGTTCCGGCAGCCTCACTTGAGAGCCAGTTCCATTCCAGGCTAGGTGTGCTTTACCATCTTCGACCACACCTTCACTTAACATCAGGTGAGCTGTGGTCAAACACCAAGCCTGTCAACCATTAAAAAAAAAAACCATCGAAAGTACCAAATTAATGAGTACCAAAGCAGCGATGCCCCGGACTTTGTTTTGCTACTCAAAGTTCTGTTTATTGGAGCAATGGTCATGGGCATGCATTATCTCTTACCATCAGGAGAGCGTATCGTTCGTCTCATTAATTTTACATTAAAAAACGATGGCGATGGCATCGACAGAGGCTTCAAAATGATTTATTTCCAATATAATTTAGAAGGTAACACGAAACCTCGCATTTGTACAACTTTTGAATATTTTAATGCCCATAAACATAATGTCGCAGGTTGATCTCAAATCCTCAATACAAAAAAACACGGTTAGCAACTGGCCTAAAAAATAAGTAAATTAAATATTGATATTTGATCTTTTTATTCAAGTAGGTGAGCGGAAGGTTTATCTGTGGATTGTATTAAGCAAACACAGTAAGCTCTTAGATCACTTTACTAAGGAATACAATAATGTTGACATATCCTCGTTCGTCTCATAACTTTTTACATAAAAAAAAAAAAATCCTAATTTGTTTAAACCAGCAATATTTTCGTTTATTCTTATATTAAAATTTATAGAGTTGTAATACTAGCTACGGCCCGCGGTTATACCAGCTACATGTTTTCGGGATAAATTCCTAATTATTGACTAAACATATCCTGAATAATGCCTTAATAACTTACAGAGTGACTTTTTAAAATGTAAATATAATGCGTCTAGATAATTACGCCAACTGTTTTATTCAAGCAATTGTGATTTACAGCAAATAAAGACCAAAATAAATGCCAGTAGCTGTGATTTCACTGTAAAATTATGCTCCATTTGTCCATAAATGGCAAAAAATTATTTGTATGGAAATCGAACCAGCTTAACGATTAAAAACTAACTGTCCGATAGGTGTGGAGACCAATTATTTATCAGAAAATATACTATATGTACTGCAACCTACGCAAGTTATCACTAATGTGATCAACAGGGCTTCTCTATCAAGGCAAACAACGCCTCGCGTACACGTGACAACCCAGCACAGGCAAAAGAGTGCAATGGGATTAACTACAATATAGTGTTATATTATACAAGCTTTACAATTTTATAAATATAAATATCGCAGGACATTACACACACCGCCATCTGACCCCAAACAAATACAAATACAAATATTTTTAACACCAATGTTACAACTCACTTCAAAATTTTTAAATAATTGAAGTCATGGCCAAAACTGGGGCGTATTTTGAAGCGTCTCGACAAATCTTTTTTTAAAGGCATCGAAAAGTTGGAGAACCACTGGAATAAGTGCATTACTGTAGATGCAGAGTACACTAAAGAATAAAATAGGTTTTAAGGTAATAAAGAAAGAAAGAAAGAAGAAAGAAAAGAAAATAATTTTATTTTGCAACAATACAAAAAAAATATACAAAAATAACAACAAATAGAGACAAACAGTTACAAAATGATATATATAATGATATGACCAGCGCTGGTCTTCCGGTGAGCCCTTGTCGGTGAAACAAAACAACAACACAAACATAACAAATTACCAACAACAAATAAACAAAACGAAATAAAAAATTCAAACAACAAACTACTCTGCAAATAACTCTTCTCAAAATATCAACATACAAATAACAAAACAAAAATAACAGGCTCACGTTTGACCACCATCACGCCTGTTACCAAAAGAGAAGATACGATCTAGGATGTAACACGCTTGTCTAGGGGAAACCGATTCATGAAACTAGCGATAACATTATATAGCACTAGTTTCATGTATCAGGGCTTCCTGGGACTTCTGATGAGCAATCAGGAGATAAAGAGATTTTTTCCTCGTGAGGCTCGGGACTTTTCATTCCATCTAGTATGTCATTAAATGAGTTTTAAAACATTGACTACATGTAAACACAAAAATGTCAAAATAAGGTATGTCAACATAAAAAAAAATTATTGTCAATATAAAAATACTGCCAAATACTAAGCAAAGCTTGTGCTATGGAAGTCAGATAACTGATAGAATACTTAAATACTTTTTTTTGTAAATACATACTTATAATAACATACAGGACACCCAGACACATAACAAACATTTTGTTTGTACCACAAAGTTTGTCCTGGGTGAGAATCGAACCCACGCCCTTCAGCTCTTGAAGCAGACATTCTACCAATGAACCAACCGGGCTGTCTTAGATAACTGTACTACTATAGGGCGTAGGTTCGATTCCCACCCGGACAAACATTTATGTTTTTTCTGTGTCTGGGTTTTCTGTATAAGTTTACATTAAAAACAAAGGATATGTAAGTATTCTATCAGTTATCTGGTCCCTAAAGTACTTTGCTTATTTTGGGGTCAGATGGCGCTGTGTGTAATGTCCTACGATATTTATTTAACTCGAAATTAATATGAGCAGTTAAGAAACCAATTAGGCGCCTCTACTTAGTCAAATAATGGCAAGCGCTGTGTTGTATTGTAAATCAATACAATTTAATAAAGTTAGTAATGAACCATTATGTTAAAATTGATTCAGTAGCAACTTTGCGGTATGCAAAAAAAGTACTCATAGGCAAGTACCTACTCAATTATTTATTTAACCGGTTTGCGAAAAACCAAATATATTTACGAACCAGTTTCAACTGTTCAATACAAATTAAATTTGTGTACCTATCTATACCTATTAAACATTGTGCTTATGATACTAAATAATTATGAATTAATTAGTCTAAATAAAGATGTTAAAAGTTTTTAGCATAATTATGATTTGATTAAAACGAAAAGGTTTAACTAATAAATGTATTTACTAAATATTTACGACTTATTTACAACTCTATGCCATTGTGGTATAATTATATTTTTTTAATAGGTAGGCAAATCAAAACTACTCATTGTAATGTACTATGTTTAGTTTTATGAAAATGTTTCACATAATAATTACAATTGGCAGCCCCGTTGGCTCATTGGTAGCATATCTACCTTAAGAAGGTACCGAGTGGATTTGGAACTGTTTGTTTGGTTGTATTTTCGTTATTACTAAAACATCATTTATGAGGTTAATGTTTAAGATATTTAAGGATCCACTCTATACATAATAGCAGTCACAAACACGATTACTTTTAGTTTCCTCGATAGAAAAAAAATCCAAAGTAACCCCAAACAATCTATAGAAAAGCTCGATACGGCGTAAATACTGCACGGAAAGTCATCAGGCTTTGTATAACAATAAAATTACATTTTCTCTACATAGTTTTTACATAAAAATTATCAAAATATGATTTTGCTTGAACAAACGAAGGAAATACCTAAATTTTTGCGCGTTTCGTCCATTCTAAGCAGAGCTACCACGCTGTCTCCCTATCCGCTTTAGTACCGCTTCGACTGTCGGACGGGGAGGTTGTGTCGCTGTTGAGGTTGCTTTTACGTACGATCACAAAGTAAACGAACCGGATCAACAAATTTGTCACTTGTGGTCATAGACAGGTGGCCGAGTGGTATCGGTACCTGATTCTATTCCGCAGTCACGGGATCGAAATCAACCAACACTCAAAGATTATTTTTGCACACAAATTTTGTTGTATTTTATTTTATTTTTTTAACAGACTCGATTTTATAAATTATAATAAAATTAAATAATATATAATTATCATAGGACATTACTCACAGCGCCATCTGACCCCTAACTAAGCAAAGCTTGTACTATGGAAGTCAGATAACTGATAGGTAATACTTCAATACTTTTTTTTGTAAATACATACAGTACATATCCAGATACAGAACAAAAATTTTGTTTACATCACAAAATGCTTGTCCTGGGTGGGAATCGAACCCACGCCTTGGAGCAGGCATACAGGGCTGTCAATTTTAAAAGGAGGAGGTTTTCAATTCGACATTTTTTTTTGTAATGGTCTGATATGCTAGGCTATGTTTGACCACAGCTCACCTGATGGAGAAGGCGTAGTCGAAGATGGTAAAGCACACCTAACCTGGAATGGAACTGGCTCTCAAGTGAGGCTGCCAGAACACATCGTTAGATGCTTAGGGACATAATATTTTCAACCCTCGTGTGTTAGCTAGCCAGCCGAGTACTAGAGAGTACGCTACCACCACGCTATGGTTTCCTCACGATGTTTTCCATCACCGGCAGCTCGAGTTCATTGTTAGGTTTGAACCCACGCACTTCGGCATGCAAACCGACCGCACCAACCACTGAGCTATCATCGCTACAAAAATGTATGTATGTTAGATAAATATAAATAAATAAATATCGTAGGACATTACACACAGCGCCATCTGGCCCCAAACTAAGCAGAGCTTGTGTGATGGAAGTCAGATAACTGATAGAATACATAAATACTTTTTTTTGTAAATACATACTTATAATACATACAGAACACCCAGACACAGAACAAACATTTGTTTATTCACAAAATGTTTGCCCTGAATGGGAATCGAACCCACGCCTTACAGCTCTCAAGGCAGATATACTACCAATGAGCCAACGGGGCTGTCTGTTACGCGATAATTCCGCTAATTATGAATCGATTTTGATAATTTTTTTTTGCTTGATAGATCCATACTTCTGAGGTGGTCTCATATAAATTTTATAGAAATCGGTCGAGCAATTTTAAAAAATCAACATAAACATAAAAATTGTATACGTCGATGACATTTTCGTTTACTCCGAAACCTCGCTGTTTCATTAGAGCATAAATAAATAAAATAAATGAAAAAGCAAATCCAATATGGCCGCCATCAAAATAGAGGCTTACATATTTTTTCACCACTCCTATAATATGGGTATCAAATAAAAGGGATTGACTAGTAGAATGGAGAATACTTTAAAGTTAATCCAATATGGCCGCCAACAAACATTAAAACAATCATCTATGTTTTTCACAAAAAAAAATCGGGAATTGAACCCATGCCATAAAGCTATATTCTACTAAAAAAGAAATACTTAGTATTATTTTATTTTAATTTAGTATTTTTTAAATGACTTCTCCAAAATGGATATGCGAGTAAAGCCATGGGTAAAGTAATAAACTATTTTTTTAAAATAATTATGCACATCATTATTTTGAATCAATCAATCAATTATTTAAAAAATCAACATAAACATAAAAATTGTATACGTCGATGACATTTTCGTTTACTCCGAAACCTCGCTGTTTCATTAGAGCATAAATAAATAAAATAAATGAAAAAGCAAATCCAATATGGCCGCCATCAAAATAGAGGCTTACATATTTTTTCACCACTCCTATAATATGGGTATCAAATAAAAGGGATTGACTAGTAGAATGGAGAATACTTTAAAGTTAATCCAATATGGCCGCCAACAAACATTAAAACAATCATCTATGTTTTTCACAAAAAAAAATCGGGAATTGAACCCATGCCATAAAGCTATATTCTACTAAAAAAGAAATACTTAGTATTATTTTATTTTAATTTAGTATTTTTTAAATGACTTCTCCAAAATGGATATGCGAGTAAAGCCATGGGTAAAGTAATAAACTATTTTTTTAAAATAATTATGCACATCATTATTTTGAATCAATCAATTATGAACATACTAAAGTATATTACATAAACACCCAAACAAAACAAACCTCTATGTTCTTCTCATCAAAATTTGCCCTCGGCGGGAATCGAACCCATGCCATACAACTCATGACGCAAACGTGCTGACTGGGTAGTCAAAATAATAATATACTATATGTATATGTATGTATATGTATATATATGCATATGTATATATATGTATATATATGTGTATATATGTATATGTATATATATCTAGCATATATGTATATATATATCTAGCACATATATGTATACATATCTAGCATATATGTATGTATATATCCAGCATATATATGTATGTATATGTATATATATATATATATCTAGCATATATATGTATATGTATATACATATAATTCGTCAGTGGAAAGGAAAAAAGTGTGGTGTATCGTAGGAGTTGCTTACGGTATGTCATATTCTTAGGTTCAATAGTGTTATAATAAATTAATTATTTTCAATAGATAAAATAGGGAATTAAAAATGTTCAGTTACATAAAAAGAAATACACAAATTTACAAACAAAAAAACCTACTCCATGACCCTTAGGCTAACTAAACGCACTGCTTCAATGAAACAGCGAGGTTTTTGAATACTTTTGTTGATTATTTTTTACTTGCTCGACCGATTTCGATAAAACATATATGGGACCATCTCTGAAGTATGGATCAACCACGTAAAAAAAAGAATCATAAAATCGATTCATAATTGGCGGAATTAGCAGGAGGTCGTCTAGGTAGGTACCACCGCAGTACTAGATATTCTGCCGCCAAGCAGTAGTGTGTAAACATTACTGTGTTCCGGTTTGAAGGGTATTGCAGCTAGCGAAATTACTGGACTGTTGAGACTAACCATCTAGTCTCAAAGTAATGAGTGCCAAAGCAGCGATGCCCTGGACTTTGTTTTGTTACTCAATGTGTTAACATCAGGAGAGTGACTCGATCGTCTTATTACTTTTACTTAAAAAAAACATTGTCGAATTGAGAACCTCCTCCATTGAAAATCGAGTCGGTTAAAAAAAATAAGATAGATAGATAGATATAGCTCTTTATTGTGGACATCATAAATAGAAAAGAGTACAGAGAACAAAGAACCTTATGAACTAGTGCCACAAGTGGCGGCCTTATCGCTAACAGCGATCTCTTCCAAGCAACCAAGAAAAGAAAAAATACAATAGAGAACATAAGAAACAGACGGGAGATGTAACACTAATAAGAAAAAAATAAAATAAAAATAAAACGTATTATAATAATAATAAGTATATAAAAATAATCGTATAATAATGTATTTAAAAAAAAACGAAATATTTATGTATTATATTTATTTAAAATACCTATCAACAAAATTTGTGTGCAAAAATAGTGTTGAGTGTTGATTTCGATCCCGTGACTATCTGGCCGTACTGATACAGCTTGTTACCACTCGGCCACCAGTCTACTAACGTAAGCGGCAAAATTGTTGATCCAGTTCGTCTACTTAGCAGTTTAAGTATTTAGCTCAAACCGGTTTTCATTTCGGCGCCGTATGTGTATCGACAATGCCTGTCGCGCGTGGCGCCGACGGCGGCGCGCGGCACTAGCTGTTCGCTCGTGTGCCTTGCGCACTCACACACGGAGCGCACAGAATACCTAAAATCGACTAGAGAAATGAACTCGGTAGGTCCTTAAGAGCTGAAGGGCGTGGGTTCGGTTCCCGCTCAGGACAAAATTTTTATGTATCAAAAAATTAAAGTTTGTTCTGTGTCTGGGTGTTCTGTGTGTATTATAAATATGCATTTACAAAAAAAAGTATGTATGTAATCTATCAGTTATGTGACTTCCATCACACAAGCTCTGCTTAGTTTGGGTTCAGATGGCGCTGTGTAATGTCCTACGATATTTATTTATTTATTAATTAGGTTACTCTGCCCTTAGCAGTCCTATTTATACTCTATTAGCTTATTTGGTGTTGGGCGTAGGTTCAATTACCGCCCAGGACAGACTCTAATGCGACGAAAAAAGACATTTGTTCTATGTCTGGGTGTTCTGTATGTTTTCATAAAAAAAGTACATCGTATCAGTTACTTGGTTATTTAGTTTGTGGTTAAATGGCGCTGGATGATCATCTTACGATGTTAATTGGTACCCATATAAATGTATCTACTAATCATAAATGTATTTACGTGACTACTAGATATAAAAATAATTATGATAAAATTCACGTAAATAAAATTATAATAAATCTTAGGTGAGTCTAACAGTTATAAGGTGTGGCGTGATTTGACCTAAAACCTGAAGCGAAACAACAGTTATAGCCAGCAAATGCTCGCAGAATCCATAAAATATTAATAAACGACTGGTCTACATGTTCATTAATATTTAAATTAGTAATATTAAGAGCAAGATGTATTTTTTTTAAATTAAATTTTATTACAATCATTGTTACAATAATTACAACACACACCATTAAACCTCGGAGAGGCTTGTCTCGGTGTCGGGTCCTCTTCAGCTCTTTATTTTCAATTAGATACAAATAAATATCGTAGGACTATACACACAGCGCCATCTGGCCCCAAACTAAGCAGAGCTTGTGCGATGGAAGTCAGATAACTGATATATTACATAAATATTTTTTTTTGTAAATACATACTTATAATACATACAGAACATCCAGACACAGAACATACATTTGTTTATTTACAAAATGTTTGCCCTGAGTGGGAATCGAACCCACGCCCTACAGGTTTCAAGGCATATATATCACCAATGAGCCAACGGGGCTGTCAATAAAAAAATACAATAAAAATACTCAGTAAAAATAGGAAGCCATCGTGATAGATGCAAGCGAGCGCCGAGCGCCCGCACGCGGCCCGGCTACCGGCTACCCACATCGGTAATAATGATTCAATGAGCAGCTATGTTTTGTTAGTAGAACATTTCAACGAGATTTTTGCGTCATCTCTTTTAATGCTTTATATTTTCCTCTTCTTTTTATGGTTGACAGACTAGATAGGTGTTAGATCACATCTCACCTGATGTTAAGTGACGGTGTGGTTGAAGGTTAACGCCTAGCCTGGAATGGAACTGATTCTCAAGTGAGGCTGCCGGAACACACCGTTAGACGCTTGGCGGCAGATTTTCAACTTGAGGGTAGTAGCTAGCCAGTCGAGTACTGGACATTATCCTACCACCATGCCATAGTTTCACAATGTTAGTGGGATTAGTGGGAATTTACTATATTCATATAAGGTTTTTGTGAAAAAAAAAAAAAAAAATGAGGGTCATCAGCAAATAAAATAAACACGTACTCGCACTAGTGTATATAAATATTGCGTCATTAAAAAAATAGATACCTATCGTGCGACAAAGAAAACTTTTTGTATTGTTCGACAACAAGCGATTAGTAAATATTTGCCTTTTTTAATCGAATAATCGATTGTTGTAATGGTACGTGCGCACAGGACTGGTCGTGTTAAGCGATACTTATCAATGAACGCGGTTGATAACCGCGACCGCAGATTAAACGTATCAAATCCACAAGTAATAATCTAGAAAAATGTTATGCCATCCAATAATACCTCACTGAATATATAAGCAAGTTTTCATTCAGACAAACAATCTGCCCGCGTAGTACTTATTCAATTCAATTCGCACCACTAATATTATAAATGTAAGAGTTTGAATGGATGGATGGATGTTTGTTACTCTTTCATGCAAAACTACAGAACGGATGTGCCGGCGCCATTGTGGGCTCGGGGCGCTTTAACTTAGATTAGATACCTATTATATTTCATTCTTTGATATAACTTAACAAACATGTAGTAGTAGTTTTATTGTACTGGTAACTTCTCGAATGAAGCGTACTCATATAATATCGATCGAACTTCACTTTGTAAGTTCGTTTGATGATCATTAAAATAAGTAAAAACTTTTTAGATTAAAAAAAAATAAAACAGATATCGTAGGACTATACATTACACACAGCGCCATCTGGACCCAAACTAAGCAGAGCTTGTGTGATGGATGTCAGATAACTGATAGAATACATACTTACCTACGCACTTTTTTTTGTAAATACATACCTACTTATAACTTACTTTTAAACTTTTGTGTGTTAACTTAACTCCTATTTATTCTCAAAGTTAGCAGCTGCTTGTTTTCCATGAAAAAGCATTCATTTAAAAGTCAAAAATGTTATTTTTAAATATCATATTTTTATCATAAATTGTGTAAATATCACTTTGTTCCGGTTTGAAGGTTACTGCAGCTAGCGAAATTACTGGGCTGTTGAACTAACCATCGAAAGTCTCAAATTAATGAGCGCCAAAGCAGTGATGCCCCGGACTTTGTTTCGCTCCAAGTTCTGTTTATTACTGCAATGGTCATGGAAATGCGTTATCTCTTACCATCAGGAGAGCGTATCATTACTTTTACATTAAAAAAACAGACCCAGCTGTGAGTTGATCGATCAGTCTGACAATTTCTAGATAATTACTGTATTGAATCTGTCATGATATGCCAATACTGAATTCATGCTACTATTAAATATCTTTTCGCAAAATAGCATACTCCGGCACCTGTTAGAATGCAAATCACTTTGTGCATTCTAACAGGTGCCTATTATCATGATGTCTGTGTTCGACGTTCGTCGGATTCACATGAATAAAACAACAGTGGTACATATTGGCTGCGGGCTATAATAATCTCGATAAATCAGCAATTAATTTTGATCGTCTTAATTCTTTTTATACGACTGTCTAAAAAAAGGAGTGAAATGTTTTCAGTGTTCGTGTAGTGTGTATGCGCGTATGTATGTAAGTATGTTTTTTTTATGGTTGACAGGCTTGGTGTTTGACCACAGGTCACCTGATGTCAAGTGAAGGCGTGGTCGAAGTTGGTAAAGCACACCTAGCCTGGAATGGAACTGCCTCTCAAGTGACGCTGCCGGAACACACCGTTAGATGCTTGGCGGCAGATTTTCAACTTGAACCGTCAAGTTGAAAATCTGCCGCCAAGCAGCCAGTCGAGTAGGTAACAGAAAATATGTTTTCTTTCACCAGCAGCTCAAGCTCATTATTGGGGGTTGATCAACCGACTGCGTTAACCACTGGACTATAACCGCTACAAAGTAAGGCATAATAAAACTTGACGATAAAAATAAAAGTTTTGAAAATGAATAAAAAGAGACTGGGACCAAACAACAATCACTAAAAGCACCGTAACCAGTAATTACCACAGGCTAAGCTAAGTAAAGGGAGATGAAAATTATTCCATATTTAAGAGCAGAGGTTTTAAATTCATATTCAATTGTGTATAATATACTTAATGAATAAAATAAATCTAAGTGGGCAAAACTGAACATGAAATGGCTGCGAATGATTGTGAAATATTTATTTCCTACTCCTTAAAAGGTATGACAAGAAATGCTTTATGTATTTGCATAATGCATTTACACATTCGTATTGTACGTGTATGTAAAATACAAAAGCATTACGGAAATACTCAGGTACTCATTGTAATAACATTATTTCACCGAATTTATAATATTTATAAAACAATTATTTTTCAGAGATGATATAGATAAATAGATAGAAACTTAAAAAAAAAACAGAGAACAAAAGAATCTTATGAGCCACCAGTGGCGGCCTTATCGCTAAGAGCGATCTCTTCTAGATAACATAATTAAATTACAGGATAATGTTACATTAAATCTTAATTTATTGAGCAATTGTCGAAAACAATTTTACACCGTTCGATCTAAAGTTTTCTACTAATTATTTTTTTTAATTAAACAAATTAAATATCGTCAAAGTTTTTAAATAGTTAAACACTTTCTTATGCAGTTGTACCATAAAAATCCTGCTTTTACCGATCGTGGTTTACCTTGGTTTATTGTTGATAATAATTATTACCTGGAGGGCTATTTGCAATAAATATTAAACTACTGATTGGTTCTTATCTTCCGTATTAGCTAGAATATGTTACCTTTGAGCAGTAGGTACAATAAGTATATTATGTAATTCTAAATGTTATACGGCAAACACCATAAGTTTAACACGGTAAATAAATAAATATCGTAGGACATTACACACAGCACCATCTGACCCCAAACTAAGCAAAGCTTGTGCTATGGAGGACAGATAACTGATAGAATACTTAAATAGTTTTTTTTTGTCAATACATACAGTACACCCAGACACAGAACACACATTTGTTTATATCACAAAATGCTTGCCCTGGGTGGGAATCGAACTCACGCTCTTCAACTCTTGGAGCAAACATACTACCAATGAACCAACAGGTCAGTACATGTTTATTTTACCTTTTTAACCCCGATGCAAAAACAACGGGGTGTTATAAGTTGGACGTGTCTGTGCATGTGTGTTTAGTTAGTCGGGAGTGTTCTTAGCTATGTGTGATGAAAATCGGTCTAAAATGGCGGATTAGGTACATATTTTTTCAAAACTCCCTCAATATGGGTATCAAATGAAAGGGCTTGACTAGTAGAACACTATACACCTGTCGTGGGTTTTTCAAATGTTTAATTTATACTTTTTTATTCTTGATCGGATCCTGCCTGATTAAAACAGTGACGCGGTATATAGTACGGGAGTATTTTACCTGTAAGAAACCTGTTCATTCAGGATTTGAACTTCTACTTTGCGGAAAGTATAGACGCCGCCGCCGGCAGTGACTCCATGAGTCATGTAGTCGGTGGAAAGTTTCACCTCCTCCTTTGTGAGTCGGTGAAAAATAACAATATAACCCTTTCGCACTTCGGACTTTGCCGCAGTCGGGTAAAAATTCTAACTCTAAAACTAATTATTACCAATTATATTATCATTAATAGAATATTGTTTACAATGTAAATTCGTTTAATATGCAATTATCAGATACTCACGTCCATTGTCCGTGGAAAGTTTCATCTTCTCCAAGGTTGTGGTGTCCCGATCGTTGTAGATGAGCACTGCCGTCGCGTTGGCGCGCCAAGCATTCTGCACCTGAAATATCACAAGTTACTTCCAGTATGATTGATTGATTGATTCATGGAAATCGCACACTGTGCGATTCAAGCGATCTTTTTTGCCATACACTTGCAAATTGTGGAATGATCTTCCTTCTTTCGTATTCCCGCGGAGTTACAACATTGGGTTCTTCAAAAGGCATGTTAATAGAATCTTAAAAGGTCGGCAACGTATTTGTAATGCCCCGGTATTGCAGATATCTATAGGCGACGGTGATTGCTTAACATCAGGCAACCCGTCAGCTTGATTACCACCTGTGGCATAAAAAAAAAGTATTCGAGAAATTCTGAGCGAGTTTTATAAAACTACTAGGCGTTACCCGCGATTACGTCCGCGTAATATAATATTAGAGAATCGAGTACCGAGTACTCTCCTTCAGTATCGTAGGTGTCTCACCAGTCATGCTGTATACTGGGAAGTGGGATTACGAGAAGGTGTAGTTGCTAGGCGACAAAGCTCTTTAAATAAATAAATAAATTAATTAAATAATGAACGAAAAAATCTTATATGAAAAGTATTATCTTAATATTACATTCAAGTATTGAACTACTTGTCTGCCAAATTTCATCCAAATCCGTTCTACCGTTTTTGCGTGATAGAGTAACAAACATTCACATTTATTATATTAGTAGGATAGACCTACGGACACTACGATAATAATCTATGACAGTAAGCTTGGAATTTCCGTATCGTACGAATGATTACCACGTAGGCTACTTTTTATCCCGAAAACATGTAGCGGGTAACACCGCGCGGCGCGGCTAGTATTATAAATGGGAAAGGATGGATGGATGTTTGTTACTCTTTTACACAAAAACTACTGAACGAATTTGGATGAAATTTGGTATGGAGATAGCTGAGACCCTAGTTTAACATATAGGCGACTCGCACTTGGCCGGTTTTTATTTTCTTTCTTTTTTTATTTTCGTCCGTTCTGGCTTCTATCTCTGGAGTTTAATATCTGTTATTTGAGTGTGTGTTTTTTCTGTCTGCCTGATTGCAAAGTAGCACGAGCGCCATATGTCGGCCATGTGTGTGTATTGGCATTACTAAAATAAATATTGTTACGATACACGATTAACACGTTCTTGAGCATGATTTTGCGGTGAATTATCAGTAGTTCGATTGTTAGTCTGATTGTGATTTAGTGCAATTTTTTGTCCCCCTAGTTCGTTGGACCCGTAGCACCAGCTAGGAGCTTAACATCATCACTTAACATCAAGTGAGATGGCGGTCAAACGTAAGCCTATTTGTTATTTAAAAAAAACTAAACGGTTTGAATCTAATTTCGTCGTATGAACCGCTAAACAATGGAATGGAATGGAAATCATAGCATGGTGGCAGGGTACTTTCTTGTACTCTCACTTACAAAAGAAATTTGGCATACACATTGATTTTTGGTATCGGACCGACAGAAGCTCAAAAAAGTAACATCGTTTCGTGGTCGACGTTCCAAAAACTCTAACGAAACGATTTGATTCCACGTTCATTGTGCGTACCGCTAAATTTTCGCATGATAGTAGGGTATTTCCTAGTATTTGACTGGCTAGCTACCTACCACCCTCAAGTTGAAAATCTGCCGCCAAGCATCTAACGGTGTGTTCCGGCAGCCTCACTTGAGACTAGGTAACTAGTTCTAGAAACTACTGGATCGATAAATTTATATTGTTAATCGAATTTTGTTTACCCGTACTAGTTACTTATAAAAAACTTGTTATGCTTCATCTTCGACTAGTTTATAACTATAAATCTTCTCCAAATATGTTAATGACAATGTTATGTGTGCACGCAAGTGCTAATTTTCTGTTATCATACACGGATAGATAGACAGCGGTGATACAGGGATTATCGGTCACATTCGTCATTTTGATAGCGTCGGATATTGCGATTACAGTGTGACTATAGACAGCTGGGTTTCACAATATTAATGGGAATGATAGCTCGTGTAAAGTGGTATAGAGATTACGGGTTATGAAGCTATATATTTACTGAGTAGCTCATAAAAGTGAAATTCCACTGCGGGAAAGAGATAGGCTGCACGATATTTATATAAACACACAAGCTGCGCCCCGCGGTGTTACTCGCTACATGTTTTCGGGATAAAAAGTAGCCTATGTGTTAATCCAGAGTCTTAGCTGCCACCATACGAAATTTCATCCAAATCCGTTTGCTATTTTTTACGTGAAACAGTAAAAAACATCCATCCATTTATAATATTAGTGGGATAATTATGAGTATCAACAGTCTCCTGTAATGTTACCTTGATTTCAAAGTTGCAGCTACCTCTCCTTATGACGGCCACCCAGGGCTCTTGTGGCAGCGGCTCGCTGGGGTCAGACGCAGATAGCAGGGGCCACGTACAGCCCGTGTGGTCCTTCTCACCCCCGGGACCTTTTGCCCGGACGTGGACTGCGACTCCTCGAGACGAGCCGATAAAACCTTCGCCATATTTTCCGGACTGTGAAAGAAGCGAAGAAATTATAAATTTGGTTTCATCGTTCCTAATTTGAGATCGGGCAGTACCAGTGGAAGCAGGTTGTGGTAAACAGCAGACTTTTCTCAATAATAAAATTATTATATAAGTACTTGATGTTATCTAAATAGCTCAAGAATACTTTTGACAGCACAGAAAATAACCAGGAAAAACAATCTGTTTAAATACATCTCTACTATCAATGACGTACAGATTACGTACATATATGTATGAACTAGTTGCGTTCCGTTGTGCTACCCGCTGTGCCCAACGTGAATACAACATTTTTCGGAGGAAAAATGTAGCCTATATGAAAATCCGGGGTGTCAGATACCACCATACCAAATTTCATCACAATTGGTCCAGGCTAGCGTGAAGAAGCAACAAACACACTTACTCACAAACTTTCGCCTTTATAACATTTGTGTAAAACATCGAAAATTTAAATAATATAATATATAAATTTACAATTGTTTAATTTAATAAATTTGTAATTTACAAAAAACGCACTGCTCCCATGAAACAGCGAGGTTTTGTAGTAAACGAAACAATTTTTACTTTTGTTGATTTTTCAAAAACCGCTCGATGGATTTCTGTAAAATTTATATGGGACTTTGAAGTATGACCTCATACTTCAAAGCAAAAGAATAATCATCAAAATTGATTTATAATTGGCGGAATTATCGCGTCACATTATAAAAAAAAACATTGTCGAATTGAGAAACTCCTCCTTCAGACGGTACCCTTTTTTACCATGACTTAAAGTATAACACATTTCTTTTTGCATCATTTAAATATTTGCTCTAAAGGAGAATTCCTAATCCCAGAAATTTGCTCATAAAGCAAACAGTGAAACTAAGCCTCAGAGGTCATCTAAATGTATCGGCAAAATTGGTTGTCAGTGTAACTGTAATGTAGGTACTTGGCTCATGATACGCGGAGCGTCGAGTTGATATAATCATTCCGTCACATACGGCATTGTTCAGCTCGCGAGACATTCTCAGCCTCAACAAGTTCTTTGCATAAATGTAAGCAGTTTATGCAGGCGACATACCTACCAGCGGGCTATCAAAACTTGCTCCATTGACTCGGAAGTTTAGACGCGACTGAGACGAATTGAAATAATACGTTTGTTTAATTTTTTTATTCAAATATATTCACTCCACAGACACTGAGGTTCGTGACCTTTGTCAACTTGTAAATTAGATTTTTTTTTACTTTATACAGTAAGACTGGTGAGACACCTACGATACTCGAGGACGTGACATTTGGCGATCATATAGGAAGAAAAAAAATAACATTAAAAATAAATATTTATTGACTACGAGGTAAACATTTATTATTAGGGAAATTGGGGTCAAAAATTAAGTACCTAATTTTATTACATAATTATAACGAAAATCGAGTACCGAGTACTCTCGTTCAGTATCGTAGGTGTCTCACCAATCATACTGTATACAATACAGGTAGAGTGAAGCTAGTTTAATTGATCTTAATCTATTTACATTTATGCTTGTTGGTTTACATTTGAAATCGCCTGCTCCCGGCTCAGGGCCTCAACCACCGCCGTGTTCCGATCTTTGATGTTTAAATATGTTTGCCAGGCTAGGTGTTTGACCACAACTCACCTAATGTTAAGACAAGTAACCTGGAATGGAACTGCTTCTCAAGTGAGACTGCCGAAACCCAGCGTTAAGTGCTTGGCGGTAGATTTTTAACGTAACGTAAGCTGGCCAGCCGAGTACTAGAAAGCACCTTACCACCACGTTACGGTTTTCTCGCGATGTTTTGCTTCACCGTTTGAAGTTTTGGAAGCCAGACGCTCTCCAAACTAGGCTGTTGTTACTACTATTAGAAATTTCAACCAAACCAGGCCGTTAATGAAGGATCATTTAAAATGTGGTGATTAACAGAAGCACTTCAATGAAAGTGTATTGATTGCTACTCAATACTAAACCTAGATTTATAATTATTTTTATATTGTTTTGCGGGATTCGTCTAGAGCAGGGGTCGGCAATCTGCGGCTTGCGAGCCGCATGCGGCTTTTTTATCTAAATTTACGGCTCACAAACACAAAAATCTATTATTTCATTATCATAACTTTTAAAGATCGAGCAATAAATCCATGAATGAGTACCATGTCCCAGCCACTTCCATTTATTTTAT
This sequence comes from Biston betularia, assembly GCA_905404145.2. Classification (NCBI taxonomy): domain Eukaryota; kingdom Metazoa; phylum Arthropoda; class Insecta; order Lepidoptera; family Geometridae; genus Biston; species Biston betularia. Next base: position 7,773,602 of record FR989882.1, on the reverse strand, counting down.
AATTCTATCCAAAATACTTTAGTTTCTTAATTCTTAGTCGTTTGCACTTTTAACAGGGTTGCCGTAGTCATCGGTAGTGGCTCGCCTGACAATCCAAATTGTAGTTCGCTTTGTGTGTAGTTACTATATGTAACGAAACTTATTAGTGGCTCTTTAAAAACTTCAAATTTGAGCTAGTTTCATTCTAAGCTAGGTGTGCCTTACCATCTTCGACCACACCTTCACTTAACACCAGGTGAACTGTCGTCATAGACCTAGCCTGAATAAAATTAAAAAAAAATGTCAATTTTGTAAATTTCACACTTTCTCACCTTTTAAAACGTAAGAGCCTTTTAACTCTTTCGTTAAAGGTTGCCTACCCCTGGTCTAGTGGTCTGACAAAGTAGGTATCCTATTTTTGCCATTTTGTCAGTCACGACAAACAAACAATATGCAAACAATGTTTGCATAGTAATGCAAACTTTGAATGACAATATCTTCATTAAAATTGCATCAACTAACAAATAATATAAAGTTGCTGTCAGTTTTATATTATTCACTAATCACTAATTTGCGTTCAACTAAGTTCAAGATAAGTGGGTTGATAGAACAGTTAAAAGTAAGCTATCTATCGTGACGTCTCAAATGTAAATGGGTAAGCAGGTCAATTAGTTACCAAGTGATGTCAAGTGCTATAAAATCCAGTTCTTCAATCACTACGAAATAGTCAATTATTTAACTTAATTATGCTTGTTTTAATTACAAAGTCGTCTGTCTTTTCGCGATAAACTTAACAACTACTGAACGGATTATCATGCTTTCACCAATAGATAGAGTGATTCATGAAGGTTTAGGTAATATGTCAAACTTTTGTGTAAATTAGTTGAAATATGATGATAAATAATTGTTGGAAGTATCGGTAAAAGTCAAGGTACCTGGGAGGTTTCATTGAAAACGCTGCCTAATCTCTTTGAGATATAACAAAAAAAAAAACAATGCATGGTGGGATATTCCACTATTATAGATCTACAAAAAAAAACCCCGGTGGCATAATACATCTTTTAAGTATAGCTTTCTACCTTAAAATGGCACAAATCCAGCGAAGCAGGCAGGTAGTTGTATATAAATAAAATAAAAATCGTAGGACATAACACACAGCGCCATCTAACCAAAAAAAGATCATTTTTTTAAATGAAGGTGTGTTGTTTGTGATTCGGATATGTTTTTTTTTTATGTTAAAAGTAATGAGTCGAACGAGACGCTCTCCTGATGGTAAGAGATAACGCCTGTCCATGATCAATGCAGCGATACACAGAACATTGAGTAACAAAACAGAGTCTTTACTTTAGATGGTTAGTCAGAACAGCCCAGTAATTGCGCTAGCTGCAGTACCCTTCGAACCGGAACACAGTAATGTTTGCTAAACTACCGCTTGGCGGCAGAATAACTGGTACTGCGGTGGTACCTACCTAGACGACCTCCTGCTAAGGAGATCTACCACCAAATAAATGTCCAACCAAATAATGTCCTGGTTTAGATGCATCGTAAGTGGGAAGGTTTATGCATCATCAATTCACACCCTCTGACTAATTTTAGAGAACGCATTTAGCAGTCTTTGATCTTCTTAATACCGATCTGAAAGCACATAATATTACGCCAGCATTCTTTTATATTGTAAAATGCAAATCCAAGACAATGAGAGTACAATGACATGTTAAGCAACACGTCATATTTACAAAGGTAGTGTCCGAAGCCTCGAGCCGTCTCAACGCATCAACAAACCTTGGCCCGCTGATGTTTATTCTATACGCGAATACTCAGGACGCACGATTCAAATACAAAAAGTTATATAGACAGTAGGTAACCACGGTATTGACATACGACAGCCTCTTTTATGTAGTAGCGGGGATAAAAATGTATTTTAAAATGATTGCCTTAATTCGGGCCGACAGTGATTGTGACTGTGTAAAACCATCAATCAAAATCAACAACCAATGTTGTTTTACAGAAAAGCAATGCTGTATTTAAAACAATCAATGTTGATTTTCACAAGCAGGACCCTTCATAAGATAGGGATCTGGGCTTGACTTAAGGAATCTGAATGTTTTTAACCGACTCAAAAAGGGTGCACGTTCTCAATTCATGATCGACGTTCCAAAAACTCGAACAAAACGATTTGATTCTTCGTTCATTGCACAATGAACGAAGACGGGACAGCTAGACAGTGAAATGCGCTTCCCGAGTGGGTGTTCCCCGATGGATATAATCTGGGTGTCTTCGAGTCGAGAGTGATTCGGTATCTTCTAGACAAGTGTGCTCTATCTTAGACCGTATCATCACATAACGTCAAGTGAGATGACGACCAAACGTAAGCCTATTTCTGATTTAAAAAAATGTTTTTTTTTGTACATAAGTACATGCATGTATGTTACGCGTAACGCGATCATTCCGCCAAGTATGAATCGATTTTGATGATCCTTTTTGTGCTTGGTAGATCATTCTTCAGAGGCGGTTCCATATACATTTTATCGGAGTCGATAGAGCGGTTTTAAAAAAAAAACAACAAAAATCTAAAAACTGTGCACATTTGATATTTTCGTTTACACCGAAACCTCGCTGTTTCATTGGAGCAGTGCGTTCAGTTGGTGCATGAAGTGGATTTTTTAAAATTTAATTTTATATATTATTATTAGTTAAACAACAGACAGCTGACAGCCCCGTTGGCTCATTGGTTGTATACCTGCCTTGAGAGCTGTAGAGCGTGGGTTCGATTCCCACTCAGGGCAAACATTTTGCGAATAAACAAAAGTTTGTTCTGTGTTCTGTGTCTGGGTGTTCTGTATGTATTATAAGTATGTATTTACAAAAAAAAGAAAGTATTTATGTATTCTATCAGTTATCTGACTTCCATCACACAAGCTCTGCTTAGTTTGGGGCCAGATGGCGCTGTGTGTATAGTCCTACAATATTTATTTAAAGATTTTGATTTAACATGAAATAGTTTTGTTGGAATGCGAGTTCAAAATCGTAAACTCTATCCATGATTTACTTGTACAAAAGTTTATTTTGGTTTGCTACATACATATAATTTATAGTTTACCAAAACAATGTACAAATTCGGCTGTAATCTTATGCGTGCACACAAAAGGAAGCGGAAGGTATGATTTAACATCTGATTTATATTGCGCGCGCGTCCGCAGACGAGGACTACATACCAGATCGACAAACGACTGTGTTTGTCAGTTTGATAAAATGGTGGCATGTGGGCAAAATAAAGCGGTTAATTAAAAACAACTTAAAACAACTTATCTTAGTATATTAAGTATACAATTAGGTATTACTAAGTACCCTAGACTTCACACTAGGAAAACCTGTGTCGCGAAATAAAATATAAAGTTAATATTCATTGGTATTATTCCTCAAGTAAAGTTTCGGCAGCCTAATTAGGAGACATAAACGATAATATCATCACGTACACAATTTTTACTTTTGTTGATTTTTATAAAACCATCCGATCGATTTCTATAAAATTTATATGGGACCACCTCTGAAGTATGATCTACCAAGCAAAAAAAGAATCAAATAAATAAATAAATATCGTAGGACTATACACACAGCGCCATCTGGCCCCAAACTAAAATACTTTTTTTGTAAATACATACAGGACACCCAGACACATAACAAACATTTGTTTATTCACAACATGTTTGTCCTGAGTGGGAATCGAACCCACGCCATACAGCTCTCAAGGCAGATATACTACCAATGAGCCAACGGGGCTCAATTGTCAGAATCGATTCATAATTGGCGAAATGATCGCGTAACATATTTACAAAAAAAAAAACAGTTGTATACCTCCTCCTTTTTGAGTTGATTAAAAATAAAAAATAGACAAATGTCAAACTATTAAAAGATTTTTTTTTATAGTATTGTATCTCTCAGTATTGATATAAGGATCCTAACGATAGGATAGGATTACATCGAAACCTGTTAAAACATTTAAAAGTTATGGTGGGATAAAGACACTCGCGTATACAATTATGTATGCACACATTATATCTAACCCTTTTTTATTGGCTAGTCGTACAAAAATACAGGTCAAATAAACACCTTCCTCGGTTCATTAGGTATTACTACAACTTAACTATTCTGAAAACTGTTCTAAATTTGGACAAATGAATTGCTGAATCTTTAATCATGAGCTGACTCATGTCAGTAGTCGCCTTGCGGACACTGATATACATAAATAATTACATATACTTTCATACGGAGTACAACCACCCCAGTTACTCATCGCATTGAAACTTCGCGCTATTCTATTCTCTAATCAAACGCATTAGGAGCTAAAATGGCCCTATACGAGCTAGTATTTATAGCAAACCTAAGTGGTGCCTCGTATGTTTATATTAAAGTAAAACAATACAGATTAAATTAGAAGTGACATAATGTCGATCAAATAGTTCGCAATTTAAGGTGCTGCGCCGTCCGCATAACCTCCCCAAATATCTGATACGCCTGAATATTACAATGAGGAAGTTTCATGATGTTGTTAATACTATATTTACATTTATTTACTCTTCTTTCCAGCCAAAGGTTGTCTGGAAGAAATCGCTCTAGGCGATAAGACCGCCCTTATTTCTCATGTATCTATTATATTGTTTTGTCATAGATCTTCTTCTTTTTTATTATTTTTTTGTTTGTTTCATATTAGTATTAAGTAATTGTGATCTGTGTTTCATTTGTAAGTTTTTGGTGTATAATAAAGTTATATTCTATTCTATTCTACATTTAACGCAATGGTAAAAAAAATATAGATCAAAACGAATAAATCGCTGATAAACATTTTGAAATCCAATCTATCAGTTATCTGACTTATAGTACAAGCTTCGTTTAGTTTGAAGTTAGATGGCGTAATGTCCTACGATATTTATATTTATTTATTTTGTTTTATTTATTAGTTGGTTTAGGTAAAATCTTGCAAAGTGAATTAGAATCACCATCTTTTTATCTACGGAGTTAAAATTTGTATTTTGAACCAAAGATAAGCGAAAATAGACTGATCGCTTATTGGGATTCCGTTATACTCCGAACACTGAACTATAAATAACACATTTAATTTATTTTGACTGTATAATAGTGTAACTTTAAATCTAAAGTGTTGCAGTGAACTAATGATTGAGCTACCTACGATCACGGCGAACGTGTGCTATCTACTATTCAAATACCAAAACGTTGCAAAACAATTGTTACGAATAGCGAGAAATATATATACTAGTTTCAACATAAAGATGATAAATTCACAATTTCTTCGTAATTTATATCTGACTATTATAATGATGTAATCTTTGGTCGGATTTTGTACCTCTAAACAACGTCGAACGGCTGCCTGACCCACGAGGAGAGAGACAAAGTAAACGAGTACTTCCCTCTTTTTTACTCTCGTTGGTATGTAACGTGTATGCTTTTTTATTTTCATCATCATCATCCACAGCCTTCTTTATCCCACTGCTGGGTATAGGCCTCTCTCTTTACATGCCATCTGCCTCGGTCCTGTGCCAATCTGGTCCAGGTTCGACCCGCGACGGTGACGTTTTATTTTATTTATACGAAATAGGTTTGCGTTTGACCACGCCCTGCCGGATGTTAAATGATGATACGGTCTAAGATGGAGCACGCTTGCTTAGTTGATACACGCCTTGAAGAAACCTAGATTATATCCATTGAGGAACACTCATTCAGGCAGCACATTCCACTATCTTTTTTTTCTGTTGACTGGCTAGGTGTTTGACCACAGCTGATTTTAAGTGTAGTCAAAGATGGAAAAGCACACCTAGCCTGGAATGGAACTGGATCTTAAGTGAGGCTGCCGGAACACACCGTAAGATGCTTGGCGGCAGATTTTCAACTTGAGGGTGGTAGCTAGCCAGCCGAGTACTAGAAAGTACCCTACCACCATGCTATGGTTTCCTCACGATGTTTTACTTCACCGGCAGCTCAAGCTCATTGTTGGGGTTTGAACCCACGCCCTTCGGCATGCGAACCTACCGTGCTAAAATACCCTACCACCATGCGAAAATCTTGCAGTACACAAAATGAACGTGGAATCAAATCGTTTCGTTCGAGTTTCAGTACGTCGTTCGGAACGTCGACCACGAAACGATGTTACTTTTTTGAGCTTCAGGCTGTCCGATACCAAAATACCAAATATCAATGTTTATGCCAAATTTCTTTTGTGAGTGTTCATTGTGACGTAGATGTATAGGTACACACTTATTACACCGTCTACACCTTTTTTTTATGGATATTGTTCCGATCAATAACTTATTATCTTTGACGTGACGGCGTAAAAATAGGTAGACTATCTAAATATAGATTACAATTTGAGTTTACATTCTTTGTAAATTTAATATGGTTAAATTAAGTATAGCATGAATCGAGATTATATTTATATACACAATAATTTATTTCTTCCATTTGTTTTTTATGTTTAAAAATAAGTATAAGTTTTTTTTTTTAATGTTTGTGATTTCTTTTTGTATGTATTGGTAATTGTATTGAAATGTGTTTTATTTTACAAATAGAATATTGTCTATGTCTACGTCTATTTGTTGTTATTGTTATCCATTAAGAATGTTTTGATGTATAATATATAGTTTTGGTGTTAAATCCAAATAAATGTAGAGCTTATAATGGGAGGTTAGTGCCCATAGTCGCCAACGCTGGGCATGCGGGTTGGCGACCGCAGGGGTGTATCTTCTTGAACGCCGAAGATCAGGCTGAGTGGCATGTCTTGGGAGAGGCCTATGTACAGCAGTGGACTACAAAAGACTGATGATGATGATGATCCAAATAAATAAATGAATCGTAGTATATTACACACAACGCTATCTGACCCCAAACTAAGCAAAGCTTGTAGTGCTTGTACGATGGAAATCAAATAACTTAAATATGTACTTTTTTTAAAATACATATAGAACATTCAGACATAGAACACACATTTGTTAATCTTACAATATGTTTGTCCTGGGTGGGAATCGAACCCACGCCCTACAGCTCATAAAGCAGATAATTATACTACCAATGAGCCTACAGGATACAACACTGCCAATTAACAAGCTGCATTAGTGTCAGCTACAGTTGTTTCTCATGTCAGAGAAACGTGAGACGGGTAAACAACTAATTCGGAAAATTAACTACTCGTTACATAAACTGGTAAGTTAAAAACATTAACTTAGGGATTTCGTGCTTAGTTATGAATGACCAGAGGTGATTACTAATTGTACCCATAGGTGTACAAGTTAGGGCTGCCCACATAAGAGTCTACTAGCTGCACACCGCGGTGTTACCCGCTACATGTTTTCGAGATAAAAATGCCTATGTGTTAACCAGGGTCTCAGCTACCTCCATACCAAATTTCATCCACATCCGTTCAGTAGCTTTTGCGTGAAAGAGTAATATAACATACTCACAAACTTTCGCATAATTTATAATATTAGTAGGATTCTTGAAAGACGATTATATTCCTGTATCCCAACACAACGACAGACTAGAGGTCCGTGGTTCAACAGTACACAAGAATATGGGCAAAATTAGTTTCCTGTTAGTAATAATTAAAATAGATTAATTTTCGTTTTCACTAATAACGGTGTTACCGTGAACTATCACTACTATCCAAATTAGGCGACCACGTATAAGTTACGCCACTGCAAACCTTAAGGGGCGATAATGGGGCTTAATATACGATTTGCAGTCGTTTGCGTTACTATTTTTTTGTGATGACTTCTCTTGAATGGCAATTAGAACACAGGGTAACCACAGTGCGGTCGATTAGGTAATTAGTAGATATTAATTATTGAGGCCTTACATTAGCAACTACATTAATTAATATCTACTAAATTTAAGCTAAATGCGTTGCCTTTTGAAGGAAACATAACATGCAATTATAAATAAATAAATATCGTAGGCCATTACACACAGCGCCATCTGACCCCAAACTAAGCAAAGCTTGTACTATGAAAGTCAGATAACTGATAGAATACTTAAATACTTTTATTTTTGTTAAAACATACTTATAATAAATAATGAACGCCCAGACACAGATCAAACATTTATTTATACCACAAAATGTTTATCCTGGATGGGAATCGTACCCACACCCCTCAGCTCTTCGAGCAAACATACTACCAATGAACCAAGAGGGCTATCAAGTAATTCTTAAGAAATAATTGAAACTATTAATTACCTAATTGAATTATAATTAAAATTTAATGAAACTGCGTTATCGTTATAGTTACGTCAGGTTTATCTTCAACCTATAACAACTCGTTTTTTTAAGTATAAATTCTCAACTCATCACACTTTTCAATAAATTTTATTATCAACTCAAATAGTTTTCTTGACACATTCTAAATTCAGTATTACCACTTTAGAGTCGCATGCGACGTAAATATTAAAAAGTGTAGAATGTACATTAATATGTATACCTACAATCTACATAACATCTCGGTCGACAGCTTTCTGTATCCAGAATTTACCCGTCGCTTTACGCATTATTAATGTGTAAATTGGGGAACGCGGAAAGAGTCGTGTCGCCCCGTTGTATTTTTTTCCCCAAAACTATTGTTTTTTCGTGTGTTTATTCATAAAAATGGTGGTGTTTTATTCATAAAGTGCCGAATCACAAGTGTGAGTCTGGGAAAATTATAAACTGTGGTGTGACATGACTTTTCGTGTTGCTTCCAAAACTTTATAGTAAAGTCGCCACCACTTTACTAAAGCATGACTGGACTTGACTGACACGGACTGGACTCTGACTATAACTATAGCTACGAGGTAACTTATTTAACTTGTGAAACTTGAAAATAGACACTGGACACTGGTAATTGCTAAGAATACGACGCCAAAATCAAAGAAAAAAATATTTGTAAATTATTGATTAAATTAATAAATAAGTATCCGGTAGGCAAAGAAAATGGAACAACCACTAAATCTAGTTAATACAGAGTTACAAGCTTGGGGTATAGTGAACAGTGTACTCGTTCATCTTTTCTTAATACGCCCTACGCTTACAACCCTGTATAACTAAACTTTGTAACGGCCCTAGCTTTTGTGCTAAACGCCTTTCACTAAAGGAGCGGAGTTACGTAATCCGACCCACTTGCGAGCCAGTTTTCTTTGATCTACTGCCCTTTGAGGCTCTTGACTAGAAAATACAGATACAGACAGAATTTTAACTGGACGGCGAAATCTACGATATAAATATGACATGAAGCAAAATGTAAATAAAAAAATATATATCGTAGGATATTACACACAGCGCCATCTGACCCTATGATAAACTATGTACACTAATTATAAAGAGGAAAGATTTGACTGTTTATTTGTATTGAATAAGCTCCGAAACTACTGGAGCGATCTGATTAATTCTTTCACCATTAGAATGCTATATTCTCACTGAGTAACATAGGCTATATTTATACGTATTGTTAATCGAGTTTTGTTTCCCGCGCGAAGCCGGGGCGAGCTTGCTAGTATATAATAAATTGCCGAGCGAAGTAGTCGCCGCTCCGAGCCTGGGTTGCTTCAAGTCCCGCTTGAAGCGCTAGCTTGTCGATCAGACGTTATATAGAAAAAATAACAAACCAACATCGACTAATTTGCGGTCGTTCGGCGGCCTTATCGCCTAGAGCGATTTCTTCCAGACAACCGACTTCCGTAGCCAAAATATTAATTAATTGCAAAGTTTTAGGGTTCCGTACATAAAGAGCGTATAACAGGACCTCACTGCATAAAGTCACTGTAATTTTTTATGGCATAACACTTTATAATTTCTACCATAGTTAAGTAGTTATTTTTTATTTATTTATCTAAGAGGCATGAGACGAACGATACGTTCTCCTGATGGTAAGATTTAACGCGTGTCCATGACCATTGCAGCGGTACCCAAAACCTTGAGTAGCAAAACAAAGTGCAGGCCATCGCACTTTTGCGTTAATTACTTTGACACATTTGATGGTTAGTCTCAACAGCCAGTACTTTCAAGTACTCGTATATCATGATAAAATGAATCAAAAATAAATCTGAGTCACAGTCAGAGTCATATAAAATAAAATTTTAAATTTAGAATGCTATAGGTATAGAACTGACCTATCATGTAACATATACAAACATTGATGCATATAGTACATGTAAACACAGTTTACTCGACATGTAAGTGACTGAGTCGTTATCATTAAGGTAAATAAATTACACCAATTAGTTATCGAATTATCCCTTTTCTCGTATCTTCGGGGCAAGGTCTTATCAAATATGAACACAAGTGCTCTTTCAATATAACTGACTTCGTAAACTGTTATTAAGTAGGTAACGTTATGTAAACACAACAGAAGTTGAGCTCGTGTAAAATAGGACTTTGACACTTATTTCGCAAATATTTGTGCCATCTGCTTATTTGTTTTCAAAATCTGTTATAGCATTTTTTTATCTCGATAGGTACTTGCGATAACATATATTTCTTTGCAGTATGTGCCGGTATACGATTCCCACTGTCATTATTTGTCATTGATAAGTCGCGTTCTAGTTTTTGTGGCATTTTTAACCGACTCAAAATAGGAGAGGTTCTCAATTCCAGGGTATGTTTTTTTACGCGATCATTCATCACTATTATGAATCGATTTTGATGATTCTATTATTTGCTCGGTAGATCGTACTTTAGAGGTGGTCCTATATAAATTTTATCGAAACCAATCGAGCTGTTTTATTGAATACTAGCGACCCGCCCCGGCTTCGCACGGGTGCAATGTAGATACTAATGTGGTGCATATAAACCTTCCTCTTGAATCACTCTATCTATTAAAAAAACCCGCATCAAAATCCGTTGCGTAGTTTGAAATATCTAAGCATTGTAGTGATAGTGATAGCTCTGCTCGGAGTGATGGTAATTTTGAAAACTTGTACATTTATCTAGTTTTATCTGAATTTCAAGGAAGGTTTGCGGAATTCAAAGACACATTTGACACTGGATTTTGCGACACAGGTTTCCCTGGTGTTAAATCCAGGGTATGGACTTATTTGCTCTTTGGAATTTTCTACTTTACTTATTAATAAATAAATACACACCACCCAGTCACAGAACAAACAATGGTTGTCTCATAAACGTTTGTCCAGGTGGGAACCAAACCCACTACAGCTCTTGAAGTAGGTAGATATACCAAATGAGCTAACAGGTCAGTCTACAACCGTTGAGTAGTTTCTTCTCGAGTTAATCTTGTAGAATCAGGTCATGTTTACCATTAATATGAATTGTCATCGGAACTGAACCAACGTGTCAGGTTTCAACAAAGTTTCTTTTTAGTTTAAGTCGGGTATGCAAATTGCGAGACATTTTGATCTACATAAACTAAAAAAGATTAAAATTAAATCATTTTGGTATCAAAAAGGAATGGACTTATATTTATAATGAGCAAGTATGTAACCAATTAATATTCTAATTTTATTGTGTATTATTTAATTTGTAATTTTAATTGAATTGCATTTATAATGTTCTGTAGTTCAAAACAAATGATTAAAATTGTTTGCCATACCCTAATGGGGTCATATGTCCTAGCTTTACTAAATTTTTATAAGTTGCAGGTCCTGTACATTAGTTGCAATAAAGTATTGAGACTTTTCAATAATTCTTTTTTTAAAATCATAATTTCACTCACCTCAGATGTTTCCGTGTATTCTTCCCCGTGTTCATCCTGGTACGTAATATTGATATTGGCGACCGTGTAAGTGTCGCTGACGAAGCGTTCATCGGTAGTGGTGGGCCCATACCGGACCGACTCAAGTTCGCTCCCTGGCGAGTGGCAGCTGACGAGGCTCACCACCCACCCCAGCGCCGCCACTCTCGACCACAACTCTTCAGCACGCATTCTCACAAAAACATTCGATTTACAGTCACAAAAGAACCAACACCACACTGTGAGCACTCGAAAACGGCACACGACTGGTCACCAATGTTTTTAAACATTGGCGAACCGCGATATCAATTCTACAACACGATTGTAACACGTCTCGATTGAAGCGCGAACGTTCGTAGTGTGACGCGATAGTGAAAAATCGACACAACTTTATCAGCTGCGCTATCGGTTAACGAAAACACGCGATTAGACGACGACACTATTTCAGCTTTGTATCTGCACAACACTAGCTTCCTCGGGGAACTCTTGGTACTTTTGTGCTACGCGGGCGGTGTCTCCACGTTTCTTATTGACGTTTGCGTAAGTGTCAAGATACTTTTGAGATGGTATCTGACATGTTGTTGGCTATGATCTTGTGGTAGTCGACTGCTGCCCCATAACCGGTGAGGAACTTGACAGCGTCAGGCACCTGTAACAATGGAACAGCGTCAGAATTGTTAATTAGTCACGTCACGGCTTTGCTAATGCAATAATTATAATAGTATTTAAGAGCTGTAATAATTAATAAATAAATATCGTAGGACATTACACACAGCGCCATCTGAGCCTAAACTAAGCAAAGCTTGTACTATGGAAGTCCGATAACTGATAGTTACTTTTTTTTCTGTAAATACATACTTATAATACACACAGTACACACAGACACAGAAAAAACATTTGTTTTTTCATGTTACAAAATGCTCATCCTGGGTGGGAATCGAACACACGCCCTTCAGTTCTTGGAGCAGACATTCTACCAATGAACCAACAGGATCTATACTATTATAAAAAGGAAAGATTTGATTGTTTGTATTGAACAAAAATACCGAATCTATTGGACCGATTTCAAAAATTTTTTCACCGTTGGAAAGCTACACTATCTCCGGGTGACATAGGCTACTTTTTATCCCTGTATTCCCACGGGAACGGGAACTACGCGGGTGAAACCGCGAGGCGTCCGCTAGTAAATATGAATATGCTGAACTGCATCTTGCTAAAATTTGGCCAGTTGAAGCATATTTTGAAGAGCAAATCGTGTCTGCCTTGGTTTTTAAATGTGACGTCCTTTTAAATAAAATTAGCTGTGACCTTTTAAAGATCAATGTGGTTTGGTCTGTAACTCGTACTTATTATATAACAGATCAAATATTTGTACTACGTATATACATCTAAGTAAGTTTATTGTTGTTTGTTCTATATTTCTATAATAACAAATGTCAATATACATATTATGTCAGAAGCCTTCGGACGGCACATGTACTCTGACAATAGGGCTGTCAACTCGGTCTACTATAATTTTTTTTTATTATTTAGATGTGTTTAACTTGTTCTTTTTAATAATTACAATTTTGTATATATAATTGCCTTATAGCTTAGTTGGTAGCAATTACGCTTTGAGAGCGTTTGTCGAGCGTCAGTTCTATTCCCAAACAAACATTTATAAGACAAACAAAGGCGTTTGTTCTATGTCTAGAGGGTTTGTACAGATAAAGTCATAAGTACCTATTTACAGAAAATAAAGTCATCATCATCAGCCTATCGAAGTCCATTGCTGGACATAGGTCTCTCCCAAAACACACCACTCAGCTCGATCTTCGGCTTTTCGCTTCCATCTACCGCCAGCTGTCCTACGTATATCGTCACTCCATAGAGTCCTGGGACTCTATGGAGTGACGAGTGGCGTCCTACGCTACGTTTGCTAATTCACGGTCTCCACTCCAGAACACGTCTACCCCAGTGGTTATCGGTTCTGCGACAGAACCAATAACCGCTGGGGTAGACTCCGGTTGTTCTGTTAGAAAATTAAGTATATGAAAGCATTCTATCAGTCATTTGGTTCCCATAGTATAGTAGGTACGCTTAGCTTAGGGTAAGATGGCGCTGTGTGAAATGTCCACGGATATTTATTTATAAATATTAAATCACTAAAAACACTATGCAAACATATAGGATTTGAAAATATATAATGTCTATTTACTTGTAGCCATATGTTATTTATATTAACGGACCAGATTAACATTTCTGGTATTATACTATTTAAAATCTTCCGTATCATAAGAAAATACGTCAATAGCTTGTTATCTCTATTTATTTGCGACGACATAATTAAATAGGAAAGTACTTTCGGGCTTTAGATAAGGAATGTTATGAAACATTTAAAATGCCGGTTTCTTCGAGAAATCCGCAGTCCCGTCATCAAATAGCGTCTTGGCTGACGCAAAATTACGTAAGCTGACTGAATCAAATTCAATCATTAAACATGGAGAGTAGCTTTGATAAACTTGGCCGAAGCACTAACGTGTGTATGAATGATACGCGTTCCTACTTTGTTTAGCTGTGATAGAATATAATCCCACTAATATTATAAACTAGCTGCGCCCCGCGATGATACCCGCTACATGTAAAAAGTAGCCTATGCCTATCTAGTCCAGGGTGTCAGCTACCTTCATACCAAATTTCATCTAAATCCGTTCAGTAGTTTTTGCGTGAAAGAGTAACAAACATCCGTCTACACATTTATAATATTTGTGAGATGTGAATGTTTGTTACTCTTTCACGCAAAAACTATTCTACGGATTTAGATGAAATTTGGTATAGAGGTAGCTGACACCCTGGATTAACACATAGGCTACTTTTTATCCCGATAACGTGTAGCGGGTAACACCGCGAGGCGCAGCTAGTAATATAATATTTTCTATTTTCGTCTCAAAAATGTTCTGTTCACGTAGAAACCACGGGGCGCAGCTAGGCGTATTTAGCTAGCTAGCTAAATACAAGTTTAGACTTTCACTTTTAAGTATGTGTAAAGCTAATTGATAGGCCATTCTTCATTTCTAACAAAAGATTAAAAACCGTCAGCCGTCTAACGTTTATCTTGAGCAGATCTTGTCTAGGTACACAAAAAAAACTATGTCACTTCTATTATTCTATTATTACTTTGTTTGTGTTGTGAAAGATGAGGTGAACGACATTATCAGTGCGAACGAACCTTTATCGTTTTCCGATTGGGCTTTTATTTCCACAAATTTGCTACTAAACTGTTAATTTATATTGATTTACTATTATGTTGGTAAAAAAAGAAATACTTTATGGCATTTACAATGCTATCAACAAAAAGTTTTTTTGTTATTAATTTGTTTTTTAAACATTGAATAGGTATGGAACAAACTTGCTTAGAAGAAACCTGTTTACTCTTGATTTGAAGACACTCATATTGTACCTTTGGGGAAACACAGACTCCGACAAAGAGTTCCATATCCTCGCTATTCTCGCTGTGTGAGTAAATAATGGGTGTGTTATGTTTGCGTTTAACAGTCAACACGCCTAATCCCACTAATATTATAAATGTGAAAGTTTGGATGGATGGATGGATGTTTGTTACTCTTTCACGCAAAAACTACTGAACGGATTTGGATGATATTTGGTATGAGGTAGCCGAGACCCTGGATTAACACATAGGCTACTTTTTATCTCGAAAAGATGTAGCGGGTAACACCGCTAGGCGCAGCTAGTGTGTTCTAAAGTTGAAGTTGTACCATACCATCATGAAAGCGTGTCGTTCGTCTCATTACTTTTAAATCACCATCATCATCATCATCATCACCAGCCTATATTAGTCAACTGCTGGACATAGGCCTCTCCCAAGACACGCCACTCAGCCCGATCTTCGGCTTTTCGCTTCCATCCACCGCCATACTTTTAAAAAAAAAAGTAAAAATATTGAAGTTTTTAATAGCACTGCTGACCATACCCAGCAACAGTTCGTGAAACAATTTTATCATTACCATTGTTTTGTTGCTGCCACTGACTTCAGTTCACAGCTCTACAGATTTGGGACAGATTTTCACAGGTCTTATTCTTATTCAAAGTGGGGGCGATAAGTCCTGCACTGACGTCCCGCTTGGGGCGTATTGTGCATTTCCCCCTACAAGCATCTACCCGAGGTAACCCAGCTCCTTGAAGTATCGGAGCGAGGCTCTGGGCCGCTGGCATAGTAGCTCCAATGAAATGGGTGGAATATTTTCAACCCAAACTAGATTGCAGTGTACTCTTAGATTAATCATCATCATCCACTGCCTTATTTATCCCACTGCTGGGTGGGATAAATAAGGCAGCTGGGTGGTTATAGGCTTATCTCTTGTTATGCCATCTGCCTCGGTCCTCTGTCAATCTGATCCAGGTTCGACCCGCGATACACTTAGATTCTAGATTACATTCCTCTAATTTGAGACTGAAGTTTTACTAAATTATGCTGAGGGTTGTTTACTCTAGCCTTCCCCATTATCACTGTAATGCTTACTAACTTTGAGCTATGTCAGTAAATTTTAAATTACACGATGCGAACAAGGAAACGAAAATAATGAAAACAAACGCCGGCGTTCTGAAGCGTCGATAAACACCGGCATTTCATTTTGAGGCCTTTCCATGGAACAAGGCCGAGGTGGCCATGACTGAGCTACTTCCACAAGGCCGGGGGTGACTTATTTAGGGTTGGGCCACGCTATGGTGTCGATAAGATGTGGCCGATGTTATTTTATTAGAATTCCAATTTCAATTTATAATGGCAATTATCGTAATTGCTTTTTCTAAGGCAGTTACAAACGAAGCGATAAATAACTAATTGAACGCGCATAAAGGATTTGATGGCCGTAACCGCGTCGTTACGGCTATCTATAAGTATGTACTTAAGAATATGTTTTTAAAAGTAATATAATGGAATTTTTGGAATCGCTTTAAAATTGGTCAAAGTTATTGGCGTAGATTTCGATGAGTTCTTTTTCTTGAGCAATCAGAATTTGCAAGATCAAAAGTAACAATCTAAAATTGCTGTCCTGATTGACACATATATTGCAATCTATACGTAGATTATTTCATTCTTTCCAAGTTTCATCATCGCCTGCCTTAACCCATTGCTGCACATAAGAAACTTCCAAAGCACGTCACTCAGCTCGATCTTTTCGGTACTAGTTACTACACCATACGTATATCATATTTCAAAGTTTTCGGCTCCGAATCGGCCGTTTTTATAAACTGCCCCACTCTTGGGAGCGAACCTCTTTCTCTTGAATAAAGCCATGGTCTATCACATTGATCAAGTGCGGATTCGCACACCTCACATATATTCAATAACATTAAAAACTCTCAGACATTACCGGTTTCCTCACCGCGTTTTCTTTCACTGTTTAAAGCTAGCGGCAATCAACGCATAATGTTTAAGATAGAGGTTCATGTCGTGGGACTTAAACCCAGGTCCTCCATTAGCAGTTAACGGTCTCCCAACTAGCCATAACTTTAATAATTTAAAAAGTTTAAATAGGCACTTTTTTCAAATAATACCAATTTCAATAAAAGTATCGATAGCATCTAGCAAACTATTCTAAACACCGTTAAAATAGCCGAAACAGTAACATCGCGTGCCGACGCTACCTGGGACGATCGCCATGACTTGAACTTCCATCATAAACTACAAACCCATTACTTGAAGGCTGCGAACTTGGAACCTAATGGTGGCGTTGGCATTGACAGTCGTGGAAGCAGGTGGGGTGTGTGAGCCTTGGGTTTGATTAAGTTCAGGGCGATTTCCGGGTGGTGGATAGTGGCGGGTTGAGAAAATATTTGAACAAGTTTCTTGGACGTGAAATCTTTACGTGCTTAAGGAGTCCTTATTGTCTAGTATTTGGAGTAAGATTAGTCTGGGTAGCAAGCCCTAGTCTTACTTTTAGACTATCCAAAGACCACAACAATACATGGGCAGACTTTTTTAGTATTGAAGATAATGCTGTCAAATAATGTATCACCTAGAATGAGATCCTCATTAGTATTCTCTAGCACAGTACTGTTACAGTTGCATTTAGGTTATAGATGTAAAATCCTACACACCAAACAGGAAAAGAGCAATACTAAAACTGGCATCACGCCAAAGCCTTCCTACCTATGTACATTTAGACGGTTTTGTTTATATCCAGATGATCTAAAGAAGTAACTTTAAGCCAAACTGTGGCCTTTACAACCTATGTTACAGAATGCCTTTATGGGTAGTATGTTACTCGAGTACATCGCGTGACTGACCACACCGTTAATGCTCCATGAACTTGGACCTAGATGGTGCGTCTGACATTGATCGGGTACCGGCGGCGTGGCCAGGGGTCGATACCCCACTGTAGCTATTTACTGTGTTAGTCTAACCAAACGTACTTATGTATCCGATAGGACCGTATAGAACGTGTGAGGGCTGTTAGTTGATCTGATACAAGTTGTTTTTATGTTTCACTGTTCACTATAATTTTGCTAAATATAAAAGCTAAATGCGGAACAGCTTTCCAAGCTATCACTAGCTGTCATTCTTCTTCTTCTTTGATTTTGGCGTCGCATTTTGTGCATTTGCCAGTGACAAGTGTTTAAGATTTTAATGTATCTGTTATGATCTTTTTTCTACAACTTTACAATAAACAGCCCAAATGCATTGTATGCATCTCATTTCTCAGTGCAAATGCATGCATCTCATTTATCTCGACTACAAATTAAAATCTTGACTACTTTAAACTAATTTTATAAAAGTATTATTTTACATCTTTTAATCCTTTAAAATAATTATTATTCACATAACACCATTTACAGCTTAAGGTTATTTAGACCCTATACAGCTTTTCGATTAGGTTTTATTTATTAAATCGCAATACATGTAGGGTATTCGTTTTTAGTACCAGTTTTATGCAAATGTATAAAAGCCAAACGAGTACACAGAAAATATGACTATGACTAAATAATAATAGGTTTATTTTTGACAACATTATTTTTTTTTTAATTGTTGACAGGCTAGTTGTTTGACCACAGCTCACCTGATGTTAAGTGAAGGTGTGGTCGAAGATGGTAAAGCACACCTAGCCTGGAATGGAACTGGCTCTCAAGTAAGGCTGCCGGAACACACCGTTAGATGCTTGGCGGCAGATTTTCAACTTGAGGGTGGTAGCTAGCCAGCCGAGTACTAGAAAGTACCCTACCACCAACACCATGCTATGGTTTCCTCACGATGTTTTCCTTCACCGGCAGCTCAAGCTCATTGTTGGGGTTTGAACCCACGCCCTGCGGCATGCGAACCGACCGCGCTAACCACTAGGCTATCATCGCTACAAAAACATTATACATTACATAAAATTTTTTTTAGAATATTTGACAGCCCTGCTGAGTTCGATTCCCACCCAGGACAAAAATTTTATGGTAGGTACCTATAAACAAATGTTTATTCTGTGTCTGGGTGTTCTGTATGTATTATAAGTAAGTATGTATTTACA
Source organism: Biston betularia (assembly GCA_905404145.2). Classification (NCBI taxonomy): domain Eukaryota; kingdom Metazoa; phylum Arthropoda; class Insecta; order Lepidoptera; family Geometridae; genus Biston; species Biston betularia. The sequence goes on along the minus strand of FR989882.1, from coordinate 7,754,389 downwards.
AAAACAAACTATTTATGTGTTCTATCAGTTCTCTGATGAGTTACTTCATTCCGTATACGATCCCCAAAGAAATGCCAAGCATAGCTTCCCATAGCTCGCAGAGCCATTTTGAAATTGCGGACCATTCCCGCTGTGAGTGTCCACGTTTCGGCTCCGTTGGCCATGACTGGTAGAACGCACTGACTAAAGACTTTTGTCTTGAGACTGCGGTATGGGTGACGAGAAGACTCGACGTAGTTCTGTGCTCTTCCGGCGGCTTCACTCCCAAAATTGTTTTTATCTAGTTCGAGCGTCAGCCCTAGGTACTAGGTAAATGTATTCTTATCCAAAGTCATATCATAAAAAAAATGCAAAGTTTGCATAATAGATCAATGACTTTGCCAAATCAAATTAGACATTGATCCAGCTACAAAGTCATGCCGTATCCAATCGCGTGGACAGCCTGTTTTGTTATCTAAGCTAATTGACTTCGTGAGTTTGTGTTTACAGGCAGTATCGGAACTGTCAACAGTTGAAACAGTTTTGGATCGTCCCCCGTGGTTTGTATCAAAAGTATACCTACGTGCTATTGAAGAAATTATGCCAATTTGGCAAAGTACTTCCGGAAAGGGTTATTTTCGAGGTCAAAGTAAATCGTGTGGGAAAGTATAAATAGCTTATTATATTATAATACATGGTACATGTGAAGGTTATCTATTATTATTATCAACACTAATTATAAAGAGGAAGGATTTGATTTTTTGTTTATTTGTTTGTATTGAATAGGCTCCGAAACTACTGGAACGACTTAATGATCCTTTCATCATTAGAATGCTACATTATCGTTCCAGGATATAGGGAGGTGGTCTCCCTGATGGGAAATAATAGGTCAGTCGAATTTAGGTTAGTATTTTTTGTTATTAAGCTTACTTTCCACACATGAAAAACATTTAATTTTTATTTTTAACCACCTACGCAAAAACTACGGGGTGTCATAAGTTTGACGTGTCTCTCTCTCTCTCTCGTGTGTGGCATCGTAGCTTCGAACCCATTTTGATTTTGTTTTTTTTTGTTTCTATGGTGAATTCGTCGGCAGTGTTCTATAGCTATGTTTGATGAAAATCGGTCCAAGATGGCCGCCGCCACAACTTGGCGGATTACATATTTTTTCACAACTCCCTTTATGTGAGTATCAAATGAAAGGGCTTGACTAGTAGATATCGGGGTTTATTAAATTTTTAATTTACATAAACTTGTTTAGTTCAGGTTTTTTAGTAAAAGCATGTTTGTAAAATATTTTTAATTTATTTGTGTAAATTCTAATGAGAGATTCGGTAAATGACATTGGTAATACGCACCTCTTGTGGAAAGCGCTCATAGAACGCAGATTTTATGATTACTCTAGCTTACCTATTCTGAGACAGTGTGTTGTAATCATAGATTATAAGATAATATTAGTTGAGGAAGTAGTTTCTTTGCCCATTCGGATTAAGCTCACGAAACAAAGTCTTATAAAGAAAATCAAAAAGAATTTTTCTAAAAAGACGACCAGCGAAGAAGACCAAGACCAGTGGTAAGACCAGCGCTGGTCTTACCACTTAGTATGACCAGTACTATGCTGAGGTGAGCCCCTGTTTTGTAACTGTTTGTCTCTGTTTGTTGTGTTCTGAGTTACAAAATAAAATCATTTTTTTTTTCTTTCTTTAAAACGATCCTCCCGAATTTGCCATTCGAACAAAGCAGCGGATAAAAGTTAATAAAATGTTATTAAAACATTTTGAAGGGAAATATCGCGTATGCAGCTACTCAACAGCATGTTATTTATAGTAACATTTGCGCAGTCTTGGAATCGATGCATATATCACGTACGCATTATATTTATTGGAGATTTTATACGTACATTTTTTTTTTTATGTAAAAGTAATGAGACGATCTAGGCGCTCTCCTGATGTTAAGAGATAACGCCTGTCCATGACCATTGCAGCGATACACAGAACTTTGAGTAATAAAACAGCGTCCAGGGCATCGCTGCTTTGGCACTCACTACTTTGAGACTAGATGGTTAGCCTCAACAGCCCAGTAGTACATTTAAAAATACCGGCTAATGACCAAAGTATGAAGGTAATATTTAAAAAAAAACACTACACCCTTTCACGTAATCTTCTTTTAGAGAAATAAAACGACATACTAGTGTCCGATTAGCAAGCTATTTGTTTAAACCTTAGGGGGCTAAGACTAGCTTTTCAGTACTTAAGTTGGTTCGATTTCCATACAAATATTTTTTTTTCATTTAAGGAATCGTTAGTGCTGGTGTGCTTGGGATGTTGCGATGAAGTGAGCGCTTTAAGGTGGTTCGATTTCAATTTTTTTTTTTTCCTTCTATTGATGTATCTGTTTGATGTTAGAATACCTCATTGTTATTACAATCTAGCCTAGTCGAGAGTAATAAGCAATTTTAATATAACTTAAATTGCTAAGTAGATTTTAGTAGATTTCCATTCAAACAATTTTTTTTCCATTTATGGACAAATGGAGCATAATTTTGCAGTGAAATCACAGCTACTAGCAATTTATTTTTGTCTTTATTTGCGGTAAATCACAATTGCATGAATAAAACAATAGATTAATTATTAGCAAAATTTGTTGTATGGAAATCGAACCACCTTAAAGTAGTTCTAAAAGGAAACTGTTATAGATTTGGCTACACAATCAGCCATCAATGACAATGTAAATCGGCCAATTTTCCCATAGTTTCTTCCACCAGTCGATCAGAACGAGGCTTCCTGATGGACAGTTTTTGCCTCATCCAATCACGACGAGAAATGGAGCGAGGCACTCTTTAATTGATTGCTTTTTATTGTGCCACAGTTCCGCATGAAAAAATGTCAGTGAATCCCGTGATGGAATGATGCTTCTGATGACGAGTTGACGACTAAAGAGAGTTCATGTTTACAATTTTGTTTTTATTGTGGCCTAACAAAAACTGTTTCGTCATTTGTGAAAACTTTTTTTTTATTTGTTTTTTTCCTTCTAATGATGTATCTGTTTGTTGTTAGATACCTTATTGTTATTACAATCTAGCTTAGTTGAGACTAATAAGTAATTTTAATATAACTTAAATTGCTAAGTAGAGTATAAACGAAGAATGCGTCCGTCGACACTTTTCTTACTGTCTCTATTAAGGGGTAGGCACTTTGTTCATGTGTTCTATAATATGTAGTACTCACTGCACTGACATTACTAACTTAATACACTAACTCAAAAGGTTTTGTCCTTTGTAGTCTTCTTACTATATCCGTGTTGTCGAGGAGCTGATTAGTCTCGACATTCACATGTTGACGAAGTCTATTTTCATGAGCTTCAGCGTATTTTTTAATGATTTGTGAAAACTGAATGTGTGATATATCCTTAACAAGGGGAGTGCTAATCTTATCTCCTTTCAATAGACATATAATTATGTACCTATACATAAAAAAAATTATCAAGATTTCAAAACTAAAAATCTCTACATAGTATAAAACATAGTCGCTTCCCGCCGTCTGTGCACTCAGATCTTTTAAACTAAGCAACGGATTTGAATGCGGTTTCCATCAACAGACAGTGATTCGAGAGGAAGGTTTTATATGTATAATATATGCATATGCACCGCAGTAGTTCGCATGGGTGCAATGTAGATATACATTGCACCCATGCGAAGGGGATGCAAAGGGGCGGGTCGCTAGTAGCAAATAATACTATAGTTTTGTTTTATTTGAATTGGAATCTCGTATTAGCATGTAACACTGACACTCGTAGTCGGGCACTAGAAAGTATCCTACTAATATTATAAACGCGAAAGTTTGTAAGAATGTATGGATGTATGTTTGTTACTCTTTCACCCAAAAAGTACTGAACGGATTTGGATGAAATTTGATATGGAGGTAGCTGAGATACTGGATTAACACATACGCTACTTTTTATCCCGAAAACAAGTAGAGGGTAACACCCCGGGGCGCAGCTAGTACTCCAGCAAATATGACATGTAATATCTGAGCTCAAAATGAATACGTGACTTTGAAGTAAGATTTTACGACAGCTGCTCAAATAAAAATAATTAACATTTGAGTGTCAATTGCTCGTCGGTAAACTGTTAAATCAACGTCAATACTTTGCCACTTGCACTCTACATTTTGGAATTTTATCATAGTAAATCTTGACTCATTTTACACGTTTGATATTGCAACTCGTGCCATCGTATTGCGAAAGGGTACGACAGTGTACTCTTACGTTATTTTTAGAAACCGGCATGACTTTGGTTTATACATGTTTGAATTGAACTTTATTCACAGGGGGCGTAAGAGTCTCAAAGGGAGGCTGTGCAATAGCCTCGTGACCGTCGTGGGTGGTTTGTTTGTCGATGCCGACGGTGCGGGGTCAGGGATCAACTCCCGGGCAGGTCATAGGTAAATAGAAGAAAATATTACACCATACTAAATATTAAAATTGCGAATGTAAAGGGAATGTTTTAGCAGTCTTCATATGTATGTGTTTTCCACCGTAGCACCGAAACTACCCATCCGATTTTGATGAATAAGGTGTATTTCATATAATCGATTAGTTATTATGCTCCGGCAGACATAGGTTACAATTTTGCTTAATTTTTTTTTGTTGTCGGGTTATATTTTTTAAAATTTTATCTTTTGTTTGTTTCTGTTGTGGCTAAGTGGCTATGATGACAAAAAATAATTAGAGGGCATTACACACAGCGCCATCTGACCCCAAACTAAGCGAAGCTTGTACTATGGAAGTCAGATAACTGATAGAATACTTAAATACTTTTTTGTAAATATATACAATATACATACAGAACACCCAGACATAGAGCAAACATTTATGTTAGTCACACAAATGTTAGTCCCGAGTGGGAACCGAACCCATTATCCTGCAGCTCTCGAAGCAGAACTTTACCAAATGAGCTAACAAACAGTCATGAGGAAGTAGACAGATAGAAAGACTCTTTATTGTGTACACCAGAAATGTAAATATATGTACAGAAAACAAAAGAATCTTCTAAGCTACTGCCACAGTCATAGGATGTTTTATAATCCAGAATGCGAGTATAGCATGAAATCATAAAAGAGTAAGCTACGCTAGATTCTGATAGAGACGAGTAAAATAAATTAAGGTGGTTCGATTTCCATACAAATATTTTTTTGCGATTTTTAGTCAATACGTTTGGTAAGTAGGTACTCAAGGAAATTCTACTATGTATGGGTCGTCTTTCTACTTGTCCTGTAGTAAAAAGGGGATGGAAGTAAGGTCGTACAGGTTTGTAGCAGTTCCGAAATGAATCCTGTAGAAAATTGACAGGCTAGCTACCTTCAGGCGGTGTTCAAGGCTTAAGGTGGTTCGATTACCATACAAATAAATTTTTGCCATTTACGGACAAATGGAACATAAATTTACAGTGAAATCATAGCTACTGGCATTTATTTAGGACTTTATTTGCGGTATATCACAATTGCTTCAACAAAACAGTAGATTTTGCTAAAAAATCCATAAATGGAAAAAAAATATTTGTGTGGAAATCGAACCACCTTAAGCAAAATCTTTGCCCAGTTGCATAGTAGCATGACAATGCAAGTTGATTCAAAAAAATATACCTACAATAGACAAAGAGGTTATTTTACATTTTTATAAACGTAAACGACAATGTAAATAAACACAGCGCGCCACGAGTTTAATAAAAACAATCATAACATTACGTAATCGTGGCAAATTATAGTTAATGATCTTGGAAACAATAATCTTAACTTGAATAATAATTCTTGTTGACTTCTATAAATGTACTATTACATAATTGAAGTAATAGTTACTTTACTATAGATTAATTTTTCAGCACTTTGCAGTCATACACAGACAGCCCTGTTGACTCTAGTGTTGATTAGTATATCTTCTTATAGAGCTATAAAAGAAATAAATAATAAATATCGTAGGACTATACACACAGCGCCATCTGGCCCCAAACTAAGCAGAGCTTGTGTGATGGAAGTCAGATAACTGATAGAATACATAAATACTTTTTTTTTTGTAAATACATACTTATAATACATACAGAACACTCAGACACAGAACAAACATTTGTTTATTCACAAAATGTTTGCCCTGAGTGGGAATCGAACCCACGCCCTACAGCTCTCAAGGCAGATATACTACCAATGAGCCAACGGGGCTGTCAAAGAACTGTAGGGCGTGAATTCGATTCCCACACAGGATAAACATTTTGTGGCATAAACAAATGTTTGTTGTGTCTGGGTGTTCTGCATGTATTATAATTATAAATACAAAAAAAAAAGTATTTAAGTATTCTACCAGTTATCTGACTGTCATTGTACAAGCTTTGCTTAGTTTGGGCTCAGATGGCGCTGTGTGTCCTACGATATCCCACTAATATTATAAATGTGAAAGTTTCGATGGATGTTTGTTACTTTTTCACGCAAAAACTACTCAACAGATTTGGATGAAATTTGGTGTGGAGGTAGCTGAGACCCTGGATTAGAACATAGGTTACTTTTTATCCCGAAAACATGTAGCGGGTAACACCGCGGGTCGCAGCTAGTACAATATATAATGCTAAAAACATAAGCCTACCTAACGGCTTTGCAGTAGTCGGGTAGAAAGAAGTCTTGACGAATACGACATTTTACTCTCAGTACATCTTTAAAACTTTGAAGTGAAGTGAACATTGGTGTTATCAATAAAGTATTTGTAGTTTATTTATTTATTTGGATCACCAACACTATATACATCACAACAATCATAGCGGTCAACAACACAAAAAAAACTAGATGTTTCAGCAATTATAGGTGACGACGACATGCATAAAGTTAACAATTAACAATTATTATAACAATGGCTTCGCTTTATGTAGAAAGTATGTAGTAGTACAGGTCAGTAGCCCGAGTGGCGGTGAAAATACTGCAATTCTCTTAAATCATCACAGTAAATATATAAACAATACTGTATTTACAAAAACGTTGCAAATCAAGCTGCTAAAAACATAAATTAAAGAAAAATCTGCTAACTATGTCCGTTTAATTATAATAATTCTATCAGGTTCTATTCTATCACAAGATAAAGGACGTCACAAATTGCATAATTATGTTGCTGCAATAATTGCGTAACTAATGAAGAACATGCAATCGTGATTGATTGATTAACTATTTATTGTTCACACCAAAGATATATATAAAGAAAACAAAATAAACTTAAGTAACAAGTGGCGACCTTATCGCTATAAGCAATCTCTTCATGTAGCGGTAATTATAGCGAACTAGGGGAGATGAAGCGTTATTTATGTTCTTATAAGAGAAGAAAAAAGTACAGAGACCAAAAGAACCTTATGAACTAGTGCCACAAGGCGGCATTATCGCTAACAGCGATCTCTTCCAGGCAACCGAGAAAAGAAAAACACGATAGAAACATAAGAAACAGACGGGAGAGAGAGAGAGGTAGAGATAAAAGTCAAATTATGTTCGCGCATAGCTTGAGAACGATTCAACAGATTTAGCAGTTTTGTTTTAAATGTTTCAGAAGTTCGAATATGTTTTATATCTATGCGAGAGCAAAGGCCATACCGGATACGAAGTACTGAGTAATCAGCTTGGTCAATTCTCAATTAACGTCTTCTATAATTTTTTATATTAAGAGCGTTCCACACGTGACAAAAATAACGATAACATATGGAAAATACAAAATTCATGTTAATATAAAAGAGGCATTACTTTTTGCCAACAAATTGCATCAAAGTTTCATCGTTCAGGCAAATAAAAATTTTATCAACGAATTTCATCATACGTTTTATATATCGTATTATCATGTAGGTTTATACGCGTGAGTATTTCCCTTTAATAGCTTGGATTCCCACTGACACGACTTGATTTAGTGAAAACATCTACGATTTAATATTTATGAGCAAGGAAAACCATTAACATGATATAATTATTACGTCATATTACATAACACAAGATCTATTCATCATGTTATTTAAAACAACTATATTTTTTATCTAGTCACCCGCCCCGGCTTCTCACGGGCGGAAATTATTTTGGCGACTTGATTACAAAATATTTAATTTCTAACTACAAACTACTTATACAAAGCAGCGATGCCGCGGACTTTATTTTGCAACTCAAAGTTCTGTGTATTGATGTAATGGTCATGGACATGCGTTATTTCTTACCATCAGGAGAGCGTATCGATCGTCTCATTACTTTTACATAAAAAAAGTACAAAAATGCAATTAGGCATAAATCAAGAAGATATGTTAGACAAATCTTTCATGATAAACATTCATACTTTCAAATATTATATATTTCATATTTGTAGCGATGATAGCTCAGTGGTTAGCGCGGTCAGTTCGCATGCCAAAGTGTTCAAACCACAACAATGAGCTTGAGCTGCCGGTGAAGGAAAACATCGTGACGATACCATAGCATGGTGGTAGGGTACTTTCTAGTACTCGGTTCGCTAGCTACCACTTTCTATTTGAAAATCTGTCGCCAAGCATCTAACGGTGTGTTCCGGCAGCCAGCTCCATTCCAGGCTAGGTGTGCTATACCATCTTCGACCACACCGTCACTTAACATCAGGTGAGCTGTGGTCAAACACCTGCCTGCCAACCATAAAAAATATATATATCTCTCTGTCTCTGATAATCATTTACGTAAGTACTCTTTGGTCAAGTTAGGTCTAACTTGTGCAAGGGTTTACGTTCTTTGCGATCGTCCATATAGATACATATATTGCGGAGAGAAATATCTAAAACGATATTTTTTTAAATGATGAATCGAATGCAGTAATGCATACCATTTATTCCATCAACAACGAGTACTTGCATAAGATAAATAAATGCCAGAGCCAGTTGTGATTGTTTCACAGAAAATGGAAACTAAATCAAAACACAAATAAATCTGATGAATAGATGAATGGGTATTGAGAAGATTAATTCGATTGATTAGAGAGAGGATTTACAGAAGAAACAAAAGCAAACTAACGAAGATGGGGTAATTTCGATAAAACATGCTTTCTCTAATAGCGAGTATGAAAATTGATCGAGAACGTTAGAAGTGAGAGCAGGCGAGATAAATTAAAAAGATTTAAGGCAACTAAGGATCATGTTAATACATCTATCTATATTTCGAGAAATATGTTAAACTAGCTGCGCCCCGCGGTTTTACCCGCGTGGTCATTGATGAAGATTATATAATTATAATTATTGTAAATATGTCATCCTAACTAATATTATAAATGCGAATGTGAGTTTGTTTGTTTGTTACGCTTTCACGCGTAAACTAAACCGATCTAAGTGAAATTTTTGCATATAGGTAGGTACTTTAGGCCCTGGAATAAGACATAGGATATTTTCATCATCATCATCATCCGTCACCACTCGGGTAAAACCGCCATAATTACATATAGTATAAAACAAAGTCGCTCCCCTCTGTCCCTATGTATGCTTAGATATTTAAAACTACGCAACGGATTTTGATGCGGTTTTTTTTGATAGAGTGATTCAAGAGGAAGGTTTATATGTATAATACTTGCATATGCACCACATTAGTATCTACATTGAACTCGTGCGAAGCCGGGGCGGGTCGCTAGTAGGTACAATTATAAATAAAGAGGAAAGATTTGTTTTTTGTTTGTATGTTTGTATTGAAAATACTCTGAAACTACTGGACCGATTTCATGAATTTCTTCACCGTTGGGAAGCTTCACTATCCCCGGGTGACATAAGCTACTTTTTATCCCTGTTTTCCCACGGGAACGGGAACTACGCGGGTAAAACTGCGAGGCGTCCGCTAGCCACCAAATAAAATTTAAACAAATGCTTGTGACCACAAATCTAAAGCTTCAAATATTTTAGATTACGCAAGTACTCGCGTAAAGTAATTGACACTATCAGGGCGTCACTCGTTAATTAGCTATTGTATGCAACAGATGAAGATATAGGAAATAATAACACGCCCAAGGATGACCGTGGCGTAACCAGTGACATGCACGATGGTATGTCACAATCACACAACGGTGATAATACACGCGTTATAATTAAGTAATTGGACATTGCGAAACTTTTTCACATGTTATTTATTTTATCTTTTATCCATTGTTCTTGCGACAGTGTTAGATTCATCGATACTAGATATTGATGAGATATGCTTTACGAGCTTTTTTTAAAAGGCGTCGTTAAAATAAACTTTATTTAACTAGCGTGAAACTTGGCGCGTTTTATATGTGTGCGAGGGTACGAAGTATCGGGCGTTCAGCTAGTACTAAATATGTATTGTGTGTATGTTTTACAAAAAAAGTATTTAAGTCATTCCATAGTAGAAGCTTTTCTTAATTAGGGGCTAGATGGCGCTGTGTGAAATGTCCTACGTTTTTTTTTAATATAGGTATTTATGTATGGCTTGTAAAACAAGTCTGGCGTGGCGACAGTCACTATCAAAAATTTAGATTTGCAAGTAAGTTTTTATTTATTTATTATTAATAAAATAAACAGACAAACAATCAGGCGGTCCACCTGATGGTAAGTGCACTCTTTGAACACCAGCTGGCGTTGCCGGTGCGTTCTATAGGTGTATGTATAGTTTGTTTAGTAGACATGTTCCAGTTATCAATTTATGGTTATAACCGAATGTCGCTGTTACAACTTAATCATTAGTATGTTTGTTGACTAATATATTTTTTATTGTTTTTTTTTTATAAAAATGAGTACATAATTTTATTACAAGTCCAGTTAGTAAATTAACATAAAACTACTAATTTTACTTATTAGCACTATAATAAATTATCAATTAACAATGTTAATGCTAGTGACTTTTACTTGGTGGTAGATCTCCTTAGCAGGAGGTCGTCTAGGTAGGTACCACCGCAGTACCAGTTATGCAGTAGTGTGTAAGCATTACTGTGTTCCGGTTTGAAGGGTACTGCAGCTAGCGAAATTACTGGGCTGTTGAGACTAACCATCGAAAGTCTCAAAGTAATGAGCACCAGAGCAGCGATGCTCTGGACTTTGTTTTGTTACTCAAAGTTCTGTGTATCGCTGCAATGATCATGGACAGGCGTTATCTCTTACCATCAGGAGAGTGTCTAGTTCGTCTCATTACTTTTCTACATAAAAAAAAATGTAGTTAAAATTATTGTCAAAAAGCAGAAAAATTAAAACAAAAGGTATCCTAACTAAAATAAAAAAAATTTATTGTTATATTTATTCAGACTAAGACTTTTATAAATAAAATAAATAAATAAATAAATATCGCAGGACATTACACACAGCGCCATCTGACCCCAAACTAAGCAAAGCTTGTACTATGGGAGTAAGATAACTGATAGAATACTTAAATATTTTTTTTTTTGTAAATACATACTTATAATACATACAGTACACCCAGATATTATGGAATGATAGATAGAAATTCTTTATTGTGCACATCTAAAATAGAAAAAAAAAATACAGAAAACAAAAGAATCTTATGAGCTTAGGTAGCCACAAGTGATTATTATCTGATAAAAAAAAAATGTATTGTTCGAAGTTTTCTCCAAATTTATGTCTCGTCCACCATTCTAATTGGAACAAGGCATCACAATAGCACCGGATGCACAAGTGTTTACGGAGTATGCATAGAAGACAAGTCATTTACAACTGTTCGTACCTAAATAGTAATGTACATTCGAAACTGGTTGACCAACTGACTAGTCGACGCAAAGAGCAACGCCGTGGAAGACAAGTTCTAGACACATGTACACGTACATTGTACTCGTACATGCTATGTGTATTCAGGTGGAATTCGTTAATCGAAATATTGTTACCAGTATTTTTATATACATTATAGTAACACGTTGAACCGTCATTCAATACGGCATTGTGTTGAAAATAAAGCACGTATCTGCTTACTTCCCGCTATCCCATCCCATTGTCCTCTGTAATGTTATATTTCGCTTTCACTGTATTATCTCATGGAGTATTGAATTTCAGAGATCGTATTTATGTATGTAAAAGTAAAGAGACGAACGAAACGCTCGACGAAAAGAGATAACCCCTATCTGGCCATTGCAGCAATACACAGAATTTTGAGTGACAAAATAAAGTTTCGCCCCCGTACCTACTCTGAACTACTTATTGCTAATTTTCTTAGACGCTCATGGTAACGTTATACGACCGGCACGACCGCATATTGTATGCTCGCGCAATAAGGTTCGCAGTCGTATAACTTTTTGAAAGTGCTTAAAAAGAAGCTCAGAGTACGGCAGGGCATCGATGTTTTCGATGTTTTAGTTGTGCCTAAATACCGACATAAATTAATAAAACATTGATTGGCATTTCACACGATTCCATATTACCACCAAAGTAAATACGGATCTTGTATTGTCGGAATCTGAAGTAGATAGGTATCTCATGGAATACGTATATAAATATATCTTTGTAGTAAATACTTAGGTACATTTATATCTACGTACAAAAGAAGAAACTGACAGACTGATTCACTGACTGATCGATCAACGCACATCTGAAACCGCTGGGTCTGGAAGCATGAAATTTTGCACAAATGTTCCTTAGGTGACGTAGCTGCAGCTAGCGAAATTACTGGGCTGTTGAGACTAACTCTATCAAAAGTCTCAAAGTAATGAGCGCCAAAGCAGTGATGCCCTGGACTTTGTTTTGTTACTTAAAGTTCTGTGTATCGCTGCGATGGTCATGGGCAGGCGTTATCTCTTACCATCAGGGAAGCGTCTCGTTCGTCTCATTACTTTGTACATTAAAAAAAGATGTACACTAAGAAAGGATTTTTTAAAACTCCACCCCTAAAGGTGCTAAATGGGGGTTGGATATTTATATTAAACTTAGTTATTTTTGGCACACCAGCATCTACATTGCACCCGAGCGAAGCCGAGGCGGGTCGCTAGTATATTACAATATACGTAGGTGTGTGTTTATAACGCTTAAACTCAGAACGAACAAAGAGTAATAGCTACAAATGGATTGTGGGCTGCCTAAATATTTTCGTTTGCCAAATTGAAATTTAATCCCCGACCGTGACTGATGTTTTCCTGATTTAGTAAAATAAAGTAAACGTATTAATACACGTTAAGTTCATTTGGGGCAAAGACCTACGAGAATCTTTTATACTTATATAAATACACTATACAATATAAGCGTTCTTTTTATGTTTGACAGGCTAGGTGTTTGACCACAGCTCACCTGATGTTAAGTGAAGGCGTGGTCGAAGATGGTAAAGCACACCTAGGCTGGAATGGAACTGGCTCTCAAGTGATGCTGCCGGAACACACCGTTAGATGCTTGGCGGCAGATTTTCAACTTGAGGGTGGTAGCTAGCCAGCCGAGTACTAGAAAGTACCATGCTATGGTTTCCTTCACCGGCAGCTCAAGCTCATTGTTGGGGTTTGAACCCACGCCCTTCGGCATGCGAACCTACCGCGCTAACCACTGAGCTATCATCGCTACAAAACGTTTTTAAAACTGACCTAGAACGAATCCAGAGAGTACATCTACATGCGGATCGTAGTCTAATAGAACATTTTCACAAATCAATAAAGTTTAATCCCCGATTGAGATTGTAGATAAAATCCATTCAGTAAAATAAAATAAGCTTATGGTAGATTTATAAAGGTTCATAAGGGCAAAGACCGACGAGAATCTTCAATGTCGATGCATCGAAGGAAGGGCGTCTACTACCACTTGCCAGATAAGAACAATAGTATTTATAAAATGGCAATTGTATGTAAATACAATTGAGTTTTCATACCTACCTACTTCACGATATTGTGAACATTCAACTTTTCTTTGTGACGGCGTTTTATTCTCGACGAAGTTCTTTAATTAAAGGTCTTAATTGATGGAGTTGTATTAAGTAAGTAAACTGATTATACTGGACAATGTAAGTAGTTCTTTTTATTAAACGAGCGATCGGTTCGCCTCACCTGCAACAATAGGAATGTTGTCGATACGTTGCTAACCCAGAAAGTTGTTTGTAAACGATTGCTTCATGTTGGACCTCCGCGGAGAGGCCCTCGCAAGGAAGACATTCCAAATCTTTTTTTTTTATGTAAAAAAAATAATGAGACGAACGAAACACTCTCCTGCTGGTAAGAGATAACGCCTGTCCATGACCATTGCAGCGATACACAGAACTCTTGAGTAACAAAACAAAGTCCAGGGCATAGCTGCTTTGGCGCTCATTACTTTGGAGACTTTCGATGGTTAGTCTCAACAGCCCAGTAATTTCGCTAGCTGCAGTACCCTTCAAACCGGAACACAGTAATGTTTACACACTACTGCTTAGTGGCAGAATAACTGGTATTGCGGTGGTACCTACCTAGACGACCTCCTGCTAAGGAGATCTACCACCAAGTAAAGTGTAAGTGTAGTCTTGCAAGTAGGCGGGAGAAATGAGCATCAAAACCGTACGGTACGACATTTCCAGTACTATAACTACCACAAAGCAACGAAACGTTAAAATGAATTATTCAAATAGCCACAGAAACTCGCCTAAATAGGTTATTTTATTTGTATATATACATAATCATAATTTTAATACGTCAAACTTCAACTGAAAGCACTCCCTTCATCGCAACATCCCAAGCACACCTGCACTAACGATTCCTTTAAAATTGACGAAATATACCTTTCTCAAAACGAATTTTCGAGTTTCCTTTATTATCAACCAGCGACCCTTTTTTTTTTTTTTTGCCCAGGGAAATCCTTAATGAATACCACCGGCTCCGGGGGAAACACGGTGGTTATGTGGGACTCTCCGCCAAAATGGCGGCCTACCCACTAAAAACCCTGGGGTGTTTCTGCCTGACACCTATGTGCCGGGGCTACGGGAACGCTTTCGCACTCATCCGCGGCATCAACCAGCGACCCGCCCCAACTTCGCACGGGTGCAATGTAGATACTAATGTGGTGCATATATTATACTTACGAAATTGCTAAAGATCACAAACCCATTTAAGAACCACCGACCATTAAGCAATCTATTGCCATTTTCAACTTAAAGTTGTGTACATTTAAAACTAATGTCAAAAGAATTGTTTACTGCGTATGACTTTTGTACCTAACCGGCTTAAAATTACCCTAGATAGAATATTGCATATTTATTTGAATTTGCCACTCACTGCATTCTCGGTCATTTTATGGCTACTTAATAGATAGATAGATATAACTCTTTATTGTGCACATCATAAATAGAAAAGAGTACAGAGAACAAAAAACCTTATTAACTAGTGACACAAGTCTTAATTCTCATTACTTTGGGTTTTATGTAATTCTTCTTAACTACTGCTTAGTAGGGATGTAGTTCGGATCGAAACTTAAATTTGTTTACTTCTGTTCATTATTGTGACTGTATCCTGTTTTGTGTAACATGATTAAATAAATAAATAAAAAATCCTCTTGAATCACTCTGTCTATTGGTGAATTGAATGGATTAAAATCCGTTGCATAATTCAAAAGATCTAAGCGTACAGACGGTGGGAAGCGTTTTTGTTACAAACTTTTATTGAACTTGTTTTAATACTATGTAGAGAACGACTCGCAGTCCCCCAACTACGCTTCCAAAACTTCTTAGGAGTGTCTGACTTAATAATGTTTATATTTGTATTTGTATTGGATTTGTAATCTAATAAAAAACTAATAAATCATAATTAAGTTTGTTGCGGTACACAGGTAAACGACTTCCCTATTGTAAGAAATAAATACAATGATAATTGCTATAGGAAGACCCTTGAGAATTAACCTATACTTAGTTACAAGACAAATACAAATACAAATATTTTATTGATAACACCAATGTTACAAGTCACTTCAAAATTTTAAACATGTCATTAAATGGGTTTTAAAACACTAATTACATGTCAAAATAAGGTATGTCAATATCCAAACATGTCAATACAAAAAAAACTGTCAATATAAAAATATGTCAATACCAAAAAAATATTGTTAGTAAATATTAAAAATTACATGAAGAAAAAATCATAATTACTTACTAGTAATTCAATAATCTTTAAGTTTGAAAAACTCTACAAGAAAATGCTTAGCAGTACGATAGCAAGCAAATCGACACTACGTAGTAAGAAGTTGTAGTCACAAGTAGGTACCATAGATATATTATTTCCTATTCTATGCAAGCATCTACTGATGAAAACATTGAATTAAATTGCCATTTACATTCTAAGGCCAAAGTCTATCGATATATTATAACAAGACAATAATACGAATGTTAGAAAATAAATAAATAAATATCGTGGGACTATACACACAGCGCCATCTGACCCCAAACTAAGCAAAGCTTGTGTGATGGAAGTCAGATAACTGATAGAATACATAAATACTTT
Organism: Biston betularia; assembly: GCA_905404145.2. Taxonomy (NCBI): domain Eukaryota; kingdom Metazoa; phylum Arthropoda; class Insecta; order Lepidoptera; family Geometridae; genus Biston; species Biston betularia. The sequence goes on along the minus strand of FR989882.1, from coordinate 7,738,012 downwards.
TTTTTTGTAAATACATACTTCTAATACATACAGAACACCCAGACACAGAACAAACATGATAGTGTTTATTCACAAAATGTTTGCCCTGAGTGGGAATCGAACCCACGCCCTACAGCTCTCAAGGCAGATATACTACCAATGAGCCAACGGGGCTGTAGAAAAGTAGAATAATAGTTTTTTTTTTAATGTAGACGTGTTGTGACTAACGATACGCTCTCCTGGTGGTAAGAGATATCGCTTCATTACCATTGCAGCGAAACACAGGCCTTCGAATAATAAAACAAAATGCAGGGCATCGCTTCTTTGGCACTTACAATGATTAGTCTCAATAGCCCTGTAAATTTGAATTTTTAGTTTTTTTTTTTATGGTTGACCAAAGCTCGCCTGACGTTAAGTGACGGTGTGGTCGCAGATAGTAAACACATCTGGAATGAAACTAGCTCTTATGTGAGTCTGCTGGAACACACCGTTTGATGTTTGGTAGTAGATTTTCAACTTGAGAGTGGTAACTAGCCAGACGAGTACTAGAAAAGTACCCTACAACCATGCCATGATTTCCTTCACCGGCAGCTCAAGCTCATTGTTGGGGTTTGAACCGAACCCACGCCCTTCGTACCGACCGCGCTAACTACTGAGATATCATCGCTACAAATCACGAGAACTGGTATCATTACCACCTACAATAGTACAATGATCTCAAGCCTTGATACGTGACTGAAGCTGCCCTTGAAAAGAAACAAACAGCACCTGAGTATTATGTAAAACACGGAAGTTCAAATCACGCAAACTTTATAACCTTGGCCCGGTTATGTGGTATTTACTTTCACTGTTTTTCACTTAACTTTTTTAATGGCGTCGGGTAATGCTGTAGGTTTGTCGGTCATAACACTATGAAGATCTGTTCAGGCGTTTGATTATCTTTAATTGATTGATTCAGGCGTTACTTTGTTACTTTAGCTAATTTCCTACACGACAAAAGGGTCTTACTAACTTTTACAGATCCAATTGATTGGAAATTTGGTGAACTGTTACTCCGGTGGTATGTATATTACAAGATTTTTATTGTATATAATCCGGTCTCTAGTTATTAAGGTGGTTCGATTTCCATACAAATATTATTTTGCTAATAATCTACAGTTTTATTCAAGCAATTGTGATTTACCGCAAACGAAGACCAAAATAAATACCAGTAGCTGTGATTTCACTCTAAAACTATGCTCCATTTATCCATAAATGAAAAAAAAATTGTTTGTATTGAAATCGAACCACGTTAAGTTACTGGTGTTAGTTTTTTTTTTAAATCTTGATTTATACTTGTTGCCATTCCAATTTTGCGTTAATGAAAAAACTACGCGATCACAAATCTATCTTTTGCCCACGCAATTCGTTACGCAGTCGTGTTAATTTTTTGTGATAGGCGGAGACGGTAGGTCAATCATTATAATTATTAAAAATCACAAAAAATAAAATCAAAATGTGTTTTTTTTTGTATGTATTGAAAACGTTTTCGGAAGCTCTGATATCGTTACGTGAACTAGCTTATGACGTTTACATATTATAGTAGGTATACGGCTACGCATGTCTTCAGTCGTATCACATACACAAATACATGTAAACTCTATATGGAAGCTCTAAATACCACTAATACTAATAACGCCGTCGCATCGGCTCGTCCAGTCGGAGAGGTCGGTATACATTCTCGGGCCCGCGGTCTACAATCGCGTACCCGCTTCCATCCGGGATGCACCTTCCATCGCGTGCTTCTAAGAAGCAAACTAAGATCTTGGCTTCAAGAGACCTTGTTCTATGACTTTGACGATTATTTAAAACTAAAAGATTATTGAATTACTAGTAAGTAATTATAATATTTTTGTTTTTATGGACATTTAATTATATTGACATAATTTTATTGACATTTTATATGTGACATATTACTTTATTGACATTTTCATTTTCATTGTTTTGACATATGTAATGATTTTGATAATAATTTTTAAATATGATAATGATGATGGTTGATGATTTTTTTTTTTTTTTTTTTAATGGTAAAAGGACCTGTAACTTTGGTGTTATTAATAAATGATTTGTATTTTGTACCTACGAGACACAAAAGAGTATGTAGATAAGGCGATTCCGTTATTCAACCCGGATACGTTGAAGAAAGGCTGTTATATTGTTGTTTCACTACCACGACCCTCGGTAAGGTTGCAGCCTTTAGCTTCCATTCCTTTCAGCATGTATGAAGCGAGGTCGTGATAGATCTTTGGGCCTGCTATCAACGTTTGGATTGTACAAGGTATTTACCGTAGAACACCTCAAAAGATGTAGATTAATTGTAAGAAAAATGATATATACGTGTGAGTGTATAGAGTAGAACAAGGAAATAAGATGACTAATGCGATCGATGTTATTTTGGACAACCCTGTTGGTTCATTGGTAGTATGTCTGCTCTTAGAGCTGAAGGGCGTGTGTTCGATTCCCACCCAGGACAAACATTTTGTGATACAAACAAATGTTTGTTCTGTGTCTGGGTGTACTGTGTGTATTATAAGTATGTATTTACAAAAAAAAACTATTGAAGTACTATCAGTCATCTGACTTCCATAGTAAGCTTTGCTTAGTTTGGGGTCAGATGTCATTTTATTTTCATCTTTGTTACTTTTACTATTAATTAACCCTTGACGCAAATAGAGGGGTGTTTTTTTATGTAATAGTAATGAGACGAACGAGACGCTCTCCTGATGGTAAGAGATTACGTCTGTCCATGACCATTGCAGCAATCCACAGAACTTTGTATAGTAAAACAAAGCCCAGGGCGTCGCTGCTTTGGCGCTCATTACTTTGAGACATTCGATGGTAAGTTTCAAAAGCACTGTAATTTCGCTAGCTGCCATACCCTTTAAACCGGAACACAGTAATATTTACACACTACTGCTTGGCGGCAAAATATCTGGTACTGCGGTGGTACCTACCTAGACGACCTCCTGCTAAGGAAATCCACCACCAAGTAAAGTGTTATACGTTTTACTTGTGTATCTATCTGTTGTATCCTAGCTCAAATTTTTGTTGCAAGTCCGAATTATCGTTTCATTTTGTCCCTTTATGATGGCCTTCCTTCAATCATTTAATGCGACCGGAGGCACAATGTCGGCACGAGTAACATTTTCGTCAGAAAATAACTATTGTTATCGAATGCAATCGACTTTGCTTAGGTTTCCGGGGTGAAATACTCCTATGTTTACAAACAAAAAGGCACCATACCATACGATTCTGTGTACACACTTTTACGTGTTACAATAATTCGATTACAACCGACCAACCGTATCTAATCGAGTAATTATAAAATGAGAAATGTTTATAGGGATTATTTCGCGACATGAAGTCACTTCAACGGGTTACAGGTAGGCCCAAACACACAGACACGCTCACACACGTACGAGGAACCTTACACTCACGTAATTTTTAATTAAACAAAATAAAGAATTTTTTTAATTTGACTTTGATTTGATTGGTACAGCCTAGTAACTCGTCTCTACATAGTATAAAACAAAGTATGTAAATGTAATGAGACGAACGATGCGCTCTCCTGATGGTAAGAGATAACGCATGCCCATGACCATTGCAGCAATACAAGAACTTTGAGTAGCAAAACAAAGGCCGGGGCATCGCTGCTTTGGTGCTCATTACTTTGAGACTTTCGATGGTTAGTCTCAACAGCCCAGTAATTTCGCTAGCTGCAGTACCCTTCAAACCGGAACACATTAATGTTTACACACTACTGCTTGGCGGCAGAATATCGGGTACTGCGGTGGTACCTGATCTTAAGTGAAGGTGTAGTCGAAGATGGTAAAGCACACCTAGCCTAGAATGGAACTGGAAATATAATGCAGTTTCCATCAATAGACAGAGTGATTTAAGATGAAGGTTTATATGTATATTACATGCATATGCACCACATTAGTATCTCTACATTACGCCCGTGCAAAATCGCTAGTAATTTTATAAATCGTAGGTACACCAGTTACATAAAGTTTCACGCATCGATAGGTACATTCGTGTACTTACATAATCGTATTGCGCGTTGCACTGTAACCACTAATCAGGTACCTACTTTATTTCCTTTGTTAAAGGTTCTGGTTCTAAACTGTTATGGGTCTGGTGCTACCGTTGAAGTAACACGAGTACTAACATCATTGTATGGATAGAAAAATATACCTAGTACACATTATTATAAGGAGTAGAATGGTTTTTCCGAGTCATTGTTTCATTAACATGGCTCCAAAACTGTACCGCGCTATACCAATAGCTAAACAGTATCACAAGACAAAATCAAAATTGAAATTTTGATGCGATGGAAAAAGATATGCTAATTCGCAGTTTTGATTCATCACTGATTCTATTTCAGTCCCAAACAAACAATTTCGTACTATTACGAATCGTATAAGTACGTTTGCAATAAGACAATGACCGACGAATAAAAGACAAAATTATACGTGATATCTTTCGGCTGTTTCTAAATATAGGCATACAATCTTTTTCACGAATGTTATAAATTTTAAAGTACTCCTACGTCTTTTAATCTGTTTACTAACTTTTTATGGTTGTCGGCAAAATTTGGCAAGAAAGCCGCATTGTACATGTATATTTTGTAAAACCAAAACTTGGTATTTTTTTTATTTTTTATAAATATAAAATGGTGATGTTTTATTTATAATGTGTCGTGGTCGAGTGTGAGGAAAAGGTATAATGTGGTGCAAGTGGTGGTGTTTGTAGCGATGATAGCTCAGTGGTTAGGGCGGTAAGTTCGCATGCCGAAGGGGTTCAAACCCCAACAATGAGCTTGAGCTGCCGGTGAAGGAAAACATTGTGAGGAAACCACAGCATGGTGGTAGGGTAATTTCTAGGACTGGGCCTACTAGCTGCCACCCTCAAGTTGAAAATCTGCCGCCAAGCATCTAACGGTGTGTTCCGGCAGCCTCACTTTTTTTTTTATGGTTGACAGGCTAGTTGTTTGACCACAGCTCACTTGAGAGCCAGTTCCATTCCAGGCTAAATGTGCTTTACCATCTTCGACCACACCTTCACTTAACATCAGGTGAGCTGTGGTCAAAGCACTAACCTGTTAACAACCATAAGAAAAAAAAAGTGGTGAAACATGACTTTTTGTGTTGCTGCCAAAACTCCACTGAACCTTGTGGTAAAGTCACCAATACTTTTCTAAGGTATGCCCGGACTCGATCTTGATTTACTTTTTGTGAATTTGACTTAAGTTTATTTCACTTGATTTATCTTGAAATGCTTGAAAACATCGAAATTCTTGTAACTAGCGAATGCACAAAGTGCGACGCCAAAAACAAAGAAGAAAAAGAAAATAGCGTGCAATATATAAGAATGCGCTACAAGTATATTTTTCCGGAAATTGCGAGAAAACTGAGCAACAAGAATTACGAGCCGCAACTATTAAGCTACAATAAGAGGAAAAGAAATAAAATTAAATGGCACAAATAGCACAATGCGGCTTAGCCATTTTCTCTTTGGCCGAGGATATGTAAACAAAACGCATAGCCATACATCGCCAAAATAAACACTTGCTTTTGCAAACATTTGGCGTGCTTACAAATTGATGTTGGGCGTCAGAACCGGAATAATTTATACTTCGTGATGATGATGATGGAAATTAATTGGGCTTGTAATCCACTTCTAATATAAAATCCGGGCGAACACGACCATTGCAGACCAGCTATTGTATAAGAGAAGGAAATATATTTCATCTCTTTCTCTCAGATGACACCGCGATGTAGTCAGCTCCAACCCAATTCGTACAATCTTTTCAATTTTAGTAACATGTTACAAACATTCAAATAATAAGTTTCGAACATCTATCTATACTATTATAAAGAGGAAAGATTTGTTTGTTTGTATTGAATAGGCTCCGAAACTACTGGACCGATTTCAAAAATTCTTCCACCGTTAGGAAGCTACACAATATTTCCGGATGACATAGGCCACCTTTTTCCCCTGTATTCCCACGGGAACGGGAGCTACGCGGGTGAAACCGCGAGACGTCCGCTAGTTTAACATAAATCGTAAGCAACATCATAAATGACACAAGTCGTGTTTGAAAAAAGAAACGTGTTCAATCGATGAAGCGATTTTCAAACCGCATAGAAACAAATATTGCATTCGGCTTTTTCAATCAGCAATGCACTCGAATTTAGTATATCGAATTTAACTTGTACTAAACTTCGGGCAAGAAAATTATTAAGATGGTAATTCAACTCTCAAGAGAAAACGATTAGATCAATGATATGACACAAAATAATCCAAACGGGCGATAAAATAAAGTTCGTAATTGAATGATGTCTAAAATAAAACAACTCCGTTTGAAATAGTTACAATTGCATCACACGCGCCATAACCAGTATGGCGATATAAAGCGATATCGTTAATTCAAGGCTTTTGATTTGAGAGCGTAATGGATGGCCGACATATTTCATGTGGTTTCGACCCGTATCTACGTTTATTTTTAACATCTGTGCCACTTTAAACGCAAACATGGACTCCATTAGTTAACCATATGACACGGAAAAGGATTGGATGGTGAACCAAAACTGTCGAAATACAGTTAATATTTTCATTACTCACAAAATATGCTCGCACCTTATTCTCCAAACCACTAATCTACACTATTAAATTACATTCTAAACAAATACATATATGTATGTATAATTGTATATATATATATATATATATCTTTATTAATACACGCGTTTATTTAACTTGCAATGCTTGTTAGTGTCGTTTAGGTCAAATCTTGCAAGCTGAACCTTGCAAGAAGTTAAAATTTGACACGTCGGTTTATTTCCGATGACAATGCATTTTTATGGTAAGCATGACCTGATTCCACACCTATGATTTGCTCCAAAAAAGAATTTCTGTTGCCAGTATTATTCTGAGGTGAGCCCCTATTTTGTAACTGTTTGTCTCTATTTATTATATATTTATTCTGTGTTACAAAATAAAAAATCATTTTTTTTTCTTTCTTTTTCGGGTTGGAATTGCGAAATTAATTAAATTAATGCCTATCAGATTTTATCCAAAATTTTGGTTGGTTGGAAAGTAGAAGGACAAAGCATAATAAATAAAGCCTTTATCATCAATGAACATCAATATGATATATATCTCACTCACAACGTACACATAGAAAGTACAGAACAGTCAAATTCAGTTAAAGTCAGTCATGTAGAATAAATTACCATCAAGTCACGCGCTTCATTCACATGACAAACCAGACAACTTACTAACAAAACAACTGCGGAAGATCATACAAAATCATATAACAATGGCCTTCGAATAAAATTGGAATTTAGTTAGTTTAGTTGCAAATTTGCATGGCAACAAAATCTTACAATGCCGAAACGCAGACGATCGGAAGAAACTACAATTACCTACAATCAAAATCAAATACAGTTCGAAATAATTAGGACTTTAAACACATGGTAGCTAAAGAAGCTATAGTAGTTTCAGTTGGAAGAATTCTCGCTCTATATAAATGAGTTAGTTACCGGTAAGTGTATCAATGATTTCTTTTCACAAAGAAAACATTGGGAAGAAACTGGCTCATGTTCGTAGAATAACTTTAATAGTACATATATGGCAATCTTTCACGATCACACGACATATCAATGCTCAGCAGAGGTATGTTAAAAGCCGATTTATAATAAACATCTAGAAATATATACAACTTGTAAGTAAAATCACTATAATCTAACAGACAGTTGCCACTGATAATAATAGTTCAAAAATATTGACCCCATTGTCACATTCTATAAGAATACTTAACATGTGTGTAAAGTACAGGCCAGCAGCTTGACTACGTGTAGCTTTGACTAAAAGAACTAAAGTACGTATTTGTACAAACCCAAAGTGGTTAGGGTAACAAACATACATAAAACATGTGGAATCGTCTTGTTAATAACTTAATACCTCGAGGTGGTCGTGACACCCCATACGGCGTATAAAATTAAATTGGTAACAGTTTAAAATATCCAAAACAAAACATTAATAATAAGAACATGCAAGGCATGTGTTACAAGCATAAAACTGTCGGCTTAAAAATGCTGCCAGACAATATCGCTAGTAAAAAAAGGTAAAAGAGTAACTCCGTTATGAAAGTTACAAATTATCCAATGCGTGACTCATTCGTAAATATGAATGGAACTTTCGACATGACGAAAAGGTCAAGTCTTGATCTAATTCTTTTCTGGAGAGATTGTAAAATAGCCGTTTAATTGAATCAATAAGGCACAGTAAGGGCTAGACTGCAAAATACTTTTAGCATTGACGATCGGCGATTTTGCGAGTGGAGCGATGCTGTGATGCGTTCTGGCAACTTGCTGCATCCGATCGAATACCATGTTAACGCTGAAGTTATGGCAACTAATTGCATTCAATCAGGGTATCAAAATCGCGACCCCGTTTGTCTAACGATCGCTTGCTTGCCATGATCGTATTGTCTTTTACAAAAACACATGGGTTACCTTTTTGTTTAACTATTTTAATTAAATCGAAAGAAATTAAGAAAAAACAGAATAGGTGACATAATTAATCAAATAGAACTCTGATACAATGGCAGAAGTCAGTCACCAATCGTATTAGGGACAGTTAAAAGAATAAATTAGAATCGTGATTTGTAAGTGATTTCTATCCGTTTGTGAGTTCATACAAATGTTATTTCAGTATTTTAACTGTTGGTATCTCTATTTTAACATTATTTAGCAGCATATAAATTGTAATGGCTTTCGATGGTTTCGAATTACAACCCAATAATGACCGAAATAACAAAATAGATATACCGAGATTTGAAGTCACTCGAAATATATTCAAACAAGCTTTATTTAAAAATTGAATCCTTCATGCGAACTGCGATTTCGCATCAACAGAGGCTCACAATCGATCAGCAGCTATCTAATTATTTTATCACCTCCTGTCAGTTGTAGCGTTGCCAAATAGTTTTGGCACCGACGATATCCAATGGCGCCAGCGCCTGGCGTTACTTTACGAGAAGATCCAAAACATACACAATTTTAGCTGAAGAACATTACCATTCTTGTCTCATTATTTACATTATTGAAAGGGTCTGACGGTTTGTTGGTCTTTTTTTCACACAACAAGAAAGCAACGGATCGACGTGATATTTGATTTCCATACAGATTTCCATAAATATGTGACATTGCTTACTTTTGTTCTAAAGTTCTTTCATTGAGCCTTTTGAGCTAATATTATGTAGGTGTAACCGTTCTATCACACGCCAGATAATATGATGCAGTGACCAAGCCTGACGGCGATAAACAACGCAATCCGGAATCATATTCCTGCACTTCGTAACTATAGTATAACCATAAAGATTTTATTACTGTAGCATATGCATGCTAAATGTTTTTAATAAGTACAAGATTAAATATCGCAGAATTTGACCCTGAGAGGCGAGATTAATAGATTCCTGTTTCTATAAGGTCCTTTCGAACGTACGCCTGTTTATCGGCAAGTGATTTCTTGCACAAAGGTCCGTCACGAGGCCGGCCCGCTTCCGGGCCGCCATATTTGTTTATTTATAACTCGCAGGAAGTACCGTCAAAAGCGGTTTCTTAATCTTATGCCATGCGCGACTGAGCCTTTTCCTGTGGCCACACTTCCTCTGTTTGCGTTGCTTGTAAATTGATTAATTTGTCAGTAATGCTGTGTATTGCTACTGCAACGTAGATCGCGATTGTAAGCGACTAGTCAGCGTTTTGAGGGAGGATTTTTTTTTGCAAGAAACTTTTTTTTTTTTTTTTTTTTTTTTTTTTTTTCGATACACACAACAGAATATAATTACCACATCATTATGTAAATTACAGTAAGGTTTTGTACTAAATTATATTCCTAAACAAATGTGTATACAACATGAGCAAAGAAAGCAGTAGCATTTATAAAGTGAGTGACATTACTATTATACTAACTAACAATGTTGAACTATGTACATGTAAATGCCATCAACAATTACAATTATAAATCACACGTATTTGGGAAGAAAAAACAATAGTAATTACTATTGCTTTTCTTGCAAAATGGCCAAGACATCCCGTTTAAATTTTGACAGTTTAAAGTTAAATATATCTATTGAGCCATGATGATCCACTAAGATATCGTTGTATTGACGACACATTCTAACTAGTGGGTTATATAAAGAGGTATTGTTTGTATAGACTCTCAGAGAAAAGATACCTGTGTGAGGGTAGCGAGATTTAGGCTTGATGTTAAAATTTATGTTTGAAAGAAGAGAAGAGGAATCTGTCTGGGAGTGAATAATTTTGAATAAACAAATGAAGTCCAGGTATGTACGTCGCGTCTCAAGCGATGGTATCTTAAATTTAACCAATCTTCCAGAATATGATCGTAGTTGACGGTTAAGCCCGAGTCTGTAGCAGAGCATATTTAGACACTTAGATTGTACGCGTTCGATACGTTTACTGTGGATATTATAATGTGGAGACCATATGACAGAATTGTATTCAATAATGCTACGGATGAGGGTGGAATACAGATTTAAACTGAAATATGTTACCAGAATTACACGCACAATAACAGTGCGGTATTGTTACAGAATCAAAACCTCACTAATATTGCATATGCGAAAGTTTGTGTGCGTATTTGCGTGCATGCGCGCGCGCGTGTGTGTTAAATGATAATTAAAAATAGGTAAGAAGTCAAAGATTTGCATACCGAAAGGCAGAATATGGCGTTCAATTAATGTACTACTTCCAACTACTTTGTATACCAATATACGCAAATAAATAATATGAATATGAGCATATTTAGACGAAATTTTGAATGGAATTCGTTTTTACCCTAGATTGTCATTTTTTATTCTGGAAAATTTGCAACTAGTCCAGAATTATAAAGTTTAGTCAAATATATATACAGCACCGTTGGCTCATTGGTAGTATATCTGCCTTGAGAACTGTAGGGCGTGGGTACGATTCCCCCTCAGGACAAACATTTTGTGAATAAACAAATGTTTGTTCTGTGTCTGGGTGTTCTGTATGTATTTACAAAAAAAAAAAGAATTTATGTATACTATCAGTTAACTGACTTCCATAGTACAAGCTCTGCTTAGCTTGGTGTCAGATGGCGCTGTGTGTATAGTCCTACGATATTTATTTGTTTTATTATTTATATTAGTATGTCGGAAAATAGAAAGTTTTATAATTTTGTATAGACATCCTTGACAGTGCAATATAAAGTACATTATCTTCACTTAAATGAAAGGAAACGATAAATTGAAAGACCGTTATTCATTCCGTATTCACAGAAGTTCTGACTCACGAGTCGTAACTGCATAACTGTTTGTTGTTATAGTTAGGTATATCACGATGCGCTTTAGGAACTTCATATGGGTCAAACAAACAACTTTTTTAACCACAAGGAATGAGTAACGGCCCATGAACGAAGAACCGAAAGGGACACAATAAGGAGAAGATAGATATTTTTGTAGCGATGATATTTCAGTGGTTAGCACGGTAGGTTCGCATGCCGAAGGACGTGGGTTCAAACCCCACAATGAGCTTGAGCTGCCGGTGAAGGAAAACATCGTGAGGAAACCATAGCATGTAGGGTACTTTAGTACTCGGCTGGCTAGCTACCACCCTCAAGTTGAAAATCTGCCGCCAAGCACCTAATGGTGTGTTCCGGCAGTCTCACTTGAGAGCCAGTTCCATTCCAGGCTAGGTGTGCTTTACCATCTTTGACTACACCTTCACTTAATATCAGGTGAGCTGTGGTCAAACACCTAGCCTGTCGACCATAAAAAAAATACTATCATAAAAAAATTAAGAGCAATATGTACGACGCTACATGTTACAACTAACAGGATAGCTAGGCTTTTAACTAATATAAGGAAGTAGACAATAAGAATGATTGCATATCAATTTGTGGAAGTGCTTTGGATAGAGTGCGATGACCCGAAAGGTAAGTGATGATTTTATCTACCTGTAGAAGACATCGTCTTTTCTATAACACCAAGTCTCAGACTCGGTCGCAACGGAACAGGTTTTGGTTTGGTATTTTATTTTTGTTACGTTTCGACGACGTAGTGCGAGAGTAAACAAATTGTTAGCCACGAAATGAGCACTGAATGAAAACAAGCTAAGTTCAAAAGACCATAACACGACTACGAAAAAAATGACTTGCAAAAATTTGATTACAGACAGACAGACACTGGGAGTAGTGAAATTAAATACTTAAAAGCTTAATTTTTTTTTAATGGCTAGGTGCTTGACCACAGCTGACCTGATGTTAAGTGAAGGTGTGGTGGAGAATGGCAAAGCACCCCTAGCCTGGAATGGAACTAGCTCTCAAGTGAGGCTGCCGGAACACACCGTTAGATGCTTGGCGGCAGACTTTCAACTTGAGGGTGGTAGCTAGCCAGCCGAGTACTAGAAAGTACCCTACCACCATGCTATGGTTTCTTCACGATGTTTTCATACACCGGCAAATCAAGTTCATTGTTGGGGTTTGAACCCACGCCCTGGCATGTGAACCTACCGCGCTAACCACTGAGCTATCATCGCTACAAACAATAATAAAATTAAAGAAGGGAAAAGGAGTTTATGTCACCCAGAGTAAAATAACGAATCGATAAACGTTACTCATTAAAATTGGACACATGTAAATTATATATATATATATATATATATATATATATATATATATATATATATATATATATATATATATATAATATATATAATATATACAAACATTTCTACACCGCAAAAAAAACATTATTTTGGTTCTGTTCTAGTCGGGTAACAAGTTTCACTTTTTTTGACTACCTTGTTTAGAGAGAAAGACCTCAATATTATATGTTTATATACGAGTACTTATGTATTTATAAATATATATACAAATATTGCTCTTTTAATAGTATTAGTTAGATTAGATAATAAAATCGATATTAACCTACTTCTAAATGTCGTACCGTTTTGAAACTTTACAATGTGTATGTATATTAATAACTAGCGACCCGCTCGGCTTCGCTCGGGTGCAATGCAGATACTAATGTGTCAAAAATAACGAAGTTTCATAGAAATTTCCTACCCCTATTTTGCACCCTCAGGGGTGGAATTTTAGAAAATCCTTTCTTAGTGCACCTAAGGAACATTTGTGCAAAATGTCATGCTTCTAGACCCAGCGGTTACAGCTGATCGATCAGTCAGTGAATCAGTCTGTCCGTTTCTTCTTTTATAGATAGTTACATATTAGGAAGACATTACAAAAACTAGGTATCATTGAGCCTATCGTATGATAGAGCGGGCCGGTTAGTGGATAGTAGAACTATTGATAATAATTTAAGTTGTAAAGCAATCTATCTATCTATCCATACTATTATAAAGAGGAAAGATTTGATTGTTTGTTTGTTTGTATATAATAGGCTCCGATCTACCAGACCGATTAAAAAAATATTCCATCGTTGGGAAGCTACACTATCCCCGGATGACATAGGCTACTTTTTATCCCTGTATTCCCACGGGAACGGGACGTACGCGGGTGAAACCGCGAGGCGTCCGCTAGTACAATTATAAAGAGGAAAGATTTGATTGTTTGTTTGTATTGAATAGGTTCCGATCTACCTGACCGATTAAAAAAATATTCCACCGTTGGGAAGCTGCACTATCCCCGGGTGACATAGGTTTTTTTTATCCCTGTATTCCCACGGGAACGGGAACTACGCGGGTGAATCCGCGAGGCGTCCGCTAGTAACAATTAAATTGATTGAAATATAAATAAATAATCGAGTAGCCGCCTACGCGCTCTCCGCAATGTTTTGATATCAAATCCAATATTGTACTGAACGATATTTCTAGTTCGCGATGTCACTGACCCCAGGCAACTGAGAATCATTGACCTGCATGTGATAAAAGCCAAAATCTGGGTTCGAGCCAGTTCTTGCGACATTATCAATCGGTTCTGGGCTCATCGCTTGTATTATCATAACATCATTCGCTATGCTAATGTTATTGACCAACGCATTGAATTTGTTATTATGCTAGTTATTATGAATGTTTGTTTTGTGTCTGGGTGTTCTGTATGTATTATAAGTATGTATTTACAAAAAAAAAGTATTTATGTATTCTATCAGTTATCTGACTTCCATCACACAAGCTCTGCTTAGTTTGGGGCCAGATGGCGCTGTGTGTATAGTCCTACGATATTTATTTATTTATTTTTATTAGTTTGACCGAATGTTGTAAGGTACCATGATGCTATTAGAAAACGTAACGTTTATTTATCTACGTACTTACGTATAGTGTTTTTTTAATTAATTTCAAATTTTAAGTGTGCACAGCGCCATCTAGCCCCGAACTGAGCAAAGCTTGTACTATGGGAATTAGATAGCTGATAGAATACTAAAATACTTTTTTTTTGTAAATACCCTTACTTATGATATATACGCAACATCCAGACACAGAACAAACATTTATCATCACATAAATGTTTGTCCTGGTGGGAATCGAACCCACGCCCTCTCATGCGCTCTTGAAGCAGATATTCTACCAAATCAGCTAACGGGGCAGTTATAATACAATTGTTTCATTTATATAATACTAGTTGCGCCCCACGGTTTTGGCAAAAAATTATTTCCATACAAATAAATTTTTGCCATTTATGGACAAATGGAGCATAATTTTACAGTGAAATCACAGCTACTGCCATTTATTTTGGTCTTTATTTGCAGTAAATCACAATTCGGTATGTAAAGAATAAAAAAACCTTACTGATTTCAAAACCATTTCAAAATAGTACATTTCTGTACAATATTTTTAAGTTTAAAACTCTGTAAACTATGAGGTGGGGTTTATTTTAGTAAAAAACATAAATCAAACTTGACTTTCAATTGATGTCTCATGACGTCATCTCGATGGGCAACTTTCATAGACTGGCAAACCAAAACAAAACTTGTCAATGTCAAGTCAACGGCGATCATAATAATATTTTCAATACATATACGTCGAGATGTTTTTCGGTTTATTGATACAAATATCTGGAATATTTTACTTGAAACGTTATTTGGACTCTGATATCGCTTTTATGACATAAGATTTGTTTACTTTATGTCATGAATTGTAAAAACCGAAGACGTGACAGAATGGCTTTACAGCTTTAGCCTGCCCGATGGGGCAAATTAAAAAAAAAACTTGTCAGTTCTGTTGTCAAATTTAATGAAATGTGTCAAATGTTTTGTATACTTTTTTGTTTCGTGTGGCAAAGGCATATTCTACATATTTAGCCGAACTCATGACGTCATAACTATAAAATGTTTGAAAACGTATTAGAATTAAACTACCGCATAGAAAGCCAAAATATTCAAATTAGTTTCTTAAAATAAAGTTTACTATCAGTAAAAAATATAAAATAAATACAAAAAAAAACTTTACATACCGAATTGCTTGAATGAAACAGTAGATTATTAGAAAAAAAAATATTTGTATGGAAATCGATCCACCTTAATCAAAATTCAGTGGGCAGTAATGACGCCACTTTAACGCATATTAAAGGACAACTGAATAATATGAACATTTTTACTATAGTGATTTTGGCTAGCTTTGCTAGCTACTGAGCCGAAGGGTTAAAGGCAAATAAAACAATGCACAAGCACACAATAATCAAGGCAGCGTTCACGGAACCCTCAACAATGCAGGGTATACAACAGATATGTGTCTAATTTTGCTAATCTTGTTAGGTGAGCACGTGTGGTGTGCGCTTGGCTTACAGTACGCACTAAAAACGCGTCACGGTAATCGTACATTTCAACATATTTTCATATTTTGAATCATTTTTTATTTTTTTATTTGACACTGGAGGACATTTAACACAGCGCCATCTAGCCCCAAACTAAGCAAAGCTTGTACAATGGGAAACAGACAGCTGACAGAATACTTAAAACTTTTTTTTTAAATACATACAGTACATCCAGACACAATAAACGTCGATGTTAGTCACACAAATGTTAGTCCTGAGTGGGAATCGAACCCACGCCTTCAGCTCTCGAAGCAGACATACTACCAATGAACCAACAGGGCTGTCGCAGCTCTTGCTGTTTCCAGCTCTCATTTCATGTTGAATGTTTTTAACCGACTCAAAAAAGGATGAGGTTCTCAATTCGGCAATGTTTTTTTTTTGTGTATAGGTATATTACGCGATCGCTTCGTCAATTATGAAACGATTTTGATGTTTAGTAGGTCATACTTCAGAGGTACCATATAAATTTTATGGAAATCGATTGAGCGGTTTTTAAAAAAATCAACGAAAATCTAAAAATTGTATACATCGATGATATTTTCGTTTATTCCGAAACCTCGCTGTTTCATTGGAGCAGTGCTTTAGCTGGCGTCTTGAAGCCGGTTTTTTTTTTAAATTGTCATTAAGTATTGAGTATATTGAGAAGTTGATAATATTGTACGATGGTTGTTCTAGTAATACGGTGTATTACTAGAACAACTTTCTAGCTTCCGTGGAATTTCGATTATTCAAACAGGTAAATATTTATGTTCTAAATTACGCATGTTAACCTGATTTTAGACGAAGAACAAACTGAACAAATATGTAAATGTATTGAATATTGAATAAGTGTTTTAGGTACTTAAGTATACATATATCCTAATCTGACCATCGTGTGTCTCCTAGTTAGGGTTCGATTCCCACTCAGGACAAACAATGTGATGAACATTAATTGTTTCTTCTCTGTATCGATGTTTTGTATGTATTATAGGTACACGTACCTACATATTTATAAAAAAAAATGTATATAAATATACCATCTGTATATTATAGTCTGGTTCCCATAGTACAAGCTTTGCTTTGTTTGGTTCTAGATGGCGCTCCTAGAATATTTATCTTTTGCTTAATAATCTGGGTTCAGCTGCAATGATCATACGCGTTCTCTTACCCAGGCGAGCGTAAATACATTAAAAAGAAGTGAAGTTTAACAATTCCGGATCGAAACTAACTTTCGCTTTTTTTTTTTATGGTTGACAGGCTAGTTGTTTGACCACAGCTCACCTGATGTTAAGTGAAGGTGTGGTCGAAGATGGTAAAGCACACCTAGCCTGGAATGGAACTGGTAGTATGTTTTTAGTTCCATAAGTTTTAATACCATTAACATGTGCGCGTATGGCGCGCGTTAGTAACAGCTAGCATCGTCTAAGCAAACGCGAGAAAAAGAAAGACAATCTGCATCTCTCCTTTATTCTCTTGGGTAAAACAAGTGCGCGACCGGTTATAGATCACAGACCAAAGAACCAAGTATAACTACAGAACAAATAATAGTTACTACTCCATCCGTATAATATAACGTACACACATTTATTATGTCGTTCAATACAAACTGATAACTAAACTGGTCGCCTTTGTTTACGCTCAAGGCACTGGTAAGATACGATAAGAATTAAAGATAAAGTGATAAACTGACCGATTAGTATTCATTGCTGCAAAAGGAAATGTTAATAGGCGCTCCATTCAAGTTTTTATGACAATGGTGGTCTATACGCAATTCGAAGAGGCTCTCAGTTCTTATAAGTTAGGTAAATGCAGTGTTATATACACCTATGTATTATTAGACGAATGTATTAATCACAGGTACCAATATATATAACACAAATTACTCATGTCCAGCGATAGAAGTAGCTATTTCATCGGCCAAGCAATCTGACATTAAAGTACGAAGTTTTTTTATGATTGACAAACTAGGTGTTTGACCACAGCTCCCCTAATATTAAGTGACGGTGTGGTCGAACATGATAACACACATGTAGTCTGGAATATACTTTCTTTTGACGAACGTTATGTTTGAGGCGCATCTTTTATTATAAAACATTTATACCTAAGATGATTGTAAATCATCTTATAATGAAATTATCTTATCTTACTTTTTTAAGTCATTGACATAGCTCAGCGTATTAGCAAGCTGAAGTGGCAATGGGCTGGACATATCTGTCGCAGAACCGATAACCGTTGGGGTAGACGTGTTCTAGAGTGGAGACCGCGTATTGGCAAGCGTAGCGTAGGACGCCCTGAGACTCGATGGAGTGACGATATACGTAGGACAGCTGGCGGTGGATGGAAGCGAAAAGCCGAAGATCGGGCTGAGTGGCGTGTCTTGGGAGAGGCCTATGTCCAGCAGTGGACTAGTATAGGCTGATGATGATGATGATGACTTTTTTAAGTCAGTTTTAAGGCTTTTAAGTCTTATTTCGATCTCTAAAATTGACTGGTTCCACCTTCCGCAAGTGATTTTTGATAGTGTTCCAATACCCATCAGCGAGACTGTCAAAAATCTAGGGTTAATACTCGATAGACAACTCTCCTGGAAACCTCAGCTAGCTGAAGTAAGTCGGAATTTTTTTGCCTCTGCAGCTTCTCTCAGAAGGCTGCGTAATTTTCTTCCAATTGCTACAAAAACTGCGCTTGTAAAATCTCTTCTATTCCCTATTTTGGACTATGCAGACGTCTGCTATCTGGATTTAACCCAAGAGCAACTTGACAAGCTTGAACGCTTACAAAATTTTTGCATTCGTTTCATATTTGGTCTTCGTAAATATGATCACATTTCCGAATTTCGTCAAAAGCTCAAATGGTTACCTATCCGTCTTCGCCGTAACTCTCATATACTTTCCTTTCTCTACAAAATCCTTTTTATTCCCACTATTCCTCTTTATTTAAAGGAACGCTTTGAATTTATTCAACCTTATTCTGGTTCCTTGCGTTCATCCCGTTCCCTCCAACTAAAAATTCCTTCTTTTGCTCGTTCCAACCTTTCCAACAGCACTTCTTTTACTGTGGAAGCTGTCTTACTTTGGAATGCCCTTCCTACCATTATTAGACAGGCTAAGTCAATTTATATTTTTAATAATTTAGTATATAAACATTATTTATCAGCCTGCTAATCTATATATTTAGTTTATTTAGTATCTCATAATTATGTATTTACGTTTATTGTATTGTTATTTTATTTATTTATTTCTTTTGTACACCAACCTTATATTTATTTACTCTTCTTTCCATCCAAAGGTTGTCTGGAAGAAATCGCTCTAGGCGATAAGACCGCCCTTATACATCATTTATTCTATTGTTTTGTTATATTATTATATCTTCTTCTTTTTTTTTGTGTGTTGTTTGTTTCCTATTTGTATTAATTGTGATCTGTGTTTTTGGTGTATAATAAAGTTATATTCTATTCTATTCTATTCTATTTTCAACTTGAAAAACACTTTGAAACAAAAAATAATAATTTTCCAAATCGGCTCCGTCTTCGAGTAATCGGTAAATAAAACAAAAACTAGCGAATTGAGAACTTGCTCCTTTCGGTTAAATATAAAAGAGTATTTATAGGTGGCCTATTGAATATAATTTATGTATAAATTATAGGTGGTTTTTGTTTTATGGTTCGCGGGCTAGATATTTAAGCAGCTCTACCGATGTTATGTGACGCTATAATCTAAAATGATAAAACTCCGAACCTGAAATGGAAATATCTCAACGACATTTCCAGTCGATGAAATCGATTTGAATTGAGCACTAATACAATAACCTTACGACCTTTCAATGTTAAATAGTTGGAATTTTTGAACTTGTTCCAAAAAAAACTTATTAATACTGATAAAATCTTTATAAGTGAAATCCGATGCAGATTCTCGCAATACTGCGTACAATCGTACATGCCCTGACGCATGATTCACCAAAATGGCCGCTGCAAGATACAAGAGTCAAGAAGCCGCTTGCAATCCAGGCCATATTATGCGAGAGTACAGCAAAGGTGTGCCTGTTCCTACGTGACTTAACACACGTTAGGCCTTGCCTTAGGTAAATCTAGATCTTAGGTATAGTTGCAAACCCAGTCATTCTTTTATCTAAACGTGGATCGTATTACAGTACTGGAAAGATAATAGTATCTCTCTAACTCATCCAATTACAACTACGTATTTGCTTTTGTTGTCAGGGACTTCACAAAGTTTCATCATTCTTCGAATTTCTCTAAAATTATAATAAATAAATAGCGTAGGATATTACACATAGCCCAATCTAACCCCAAACTGAGTAAAGCTTGTGCTATGGAAGACAGGTAACAGATAGAATACTTAAATACTTTTTTTTTTAAATACATACTTTACACCCAGACACAGCAAACATTTGTTTATATCACAAAATGCTTGTCCTGGGTGGGAATCGAACTCACGCCCTTCAGCTCTTGGAGCGGACATACTACCAATGAACCAACAGGGCTGTCTATAACAAATAATAATGGTGATAAACTTCACAAAAGACATGTGGAGCTGACGAATCTTAAAGTAAACTAAACTCTCTATTATATTATTGTTCTATTGTTTTTAAGTTATAAATAATTATCATATTGGGTTAAATAAACAAGCACATCTGTGGATTAGAAGTTTAAATATGATAGACTAGCGAACCGCCCTGGCTTCGCACGGGTGCAATGTAGATACTAAAGAGGTGTCAGTGTGGAGAGATCAATACTATTATTATTATAATGATAAAGCTATACTACAGGATATCTTTACAATGTTCACAGCACCTTTTTCATGAGACAATAAAAACATGTCTTCTTTAGAGGTTACTCTAGAAAGTGCGACATGTAACTAGCCATGTGAAAAACACTCAACGTTCCAATCTAAGCCTACAAAGTTGAATGTTTGACACTGTCTTGAATTACGCTCGTCTATTGATGGAAACAACCACCACCATCACCACGATTTCCACGATCCACCTTGTGGGTGGACGTCTTACGCTGCGCTTGCCGGTCCGTGGTCTCCACTCCACAGACCCTATCCCCATCGGCCATCAGTTCTGCGTGCTATGTCCCATGTCCACTGCCACTACAACTTGTTAATCCGTTAGGCTATGTCGGTAACTTTGGTTCGTCTACGGATC
Source organism: Biston betularia (assembly GCA_905404145.2). Lineage (NCBI taxonomy): Eukaryota > Metazoa > Arthropoda > Insecta > Lepidoptera > Geometridae > Biston > Biston betularia. The sequence continues at coordinate 7,717,024 of FR989882.1, read as the reverse complement.
TCCTTATTTCTGATCATAAAAATTTGTGACCAATTTTTGAAATAGGCAAACAGCATAATGACTCATTACCTACATTATTATAAATGCATGAGTTGTAGAAGTATAAGTGATATTTTAATTTTGAGCGACGTATAAATATCAATTCAACATTAAATTAAATCTGAGTCGTTTTTTGTTTTTTTTTTACGAATCGAAGGCAATTGCGAAGCGGTTCCACATTGCATTTGTCGTATATTATAGTCGCGTTCGTTGGTTGAGGATCCGCAAGCTACAGAACGTCCCAAATTAGCACGACCGGCGTAATTCTCTGGTATCGGAGCTACGAGTAGGTACAGCTATAAAATATTGACTTGTTTGTTCACCTAAGTAAATATGAAGCTCGGGTTACGATGTTCCTTACTCATTCTGGGGAGAAAGTTATGAAGACAAAGAAAACCCACAGCTATCTCATTAATTAATTATTTATTATTTAAGCTTATTTTGTCTTTGTCTTTTGTTTTTGTCTTTTTGTTTTTGCTGGGCCTTGCCTCTCAACACTATTGAGAGAACTTATTATAAGCATCGAACTCGTTTTTCCAGCCAGCCTCGTGGCCGTTTAACCTCCGAGACCCAGTCAGTGGTGGTTTGTAAATTCGTTCGCATTTGGCGGACGTGACCAATTAAGTACAACTTTAGTGCATAGGATTTTATTAATTATCATCTCAAATAAATAAATCGTAGCGATGATAGCTCAGTGGTTAGCGCGGTCGGTTCGCATGTCGAAGGGCGCGAGTTCAAACCCCAACAATGAGCTTGAGCTGCCGGTGAAGGAAAACATCGTAAGGAAACCATAGCATGGTGGTAGGGTGCTGTCTAGTACTCGGCTGGCTAGCTACCACCCTGTGTGCACCTAACGGTGTTCCGGTAGCCTCACTTGAGGGCCAGTTCCATTCCAGGCTAGGTGTGCTTTACCATCTTCGACCACACCTTCACTTAACATCAGGTGAGCTGTGGTTAAATACCTAGCCTGTCAACCATAAATTAAATTATAAATATGTTCACAGAATCTTCATCCCAGAAGAGTATGCAACTTAATGATAATATTTCTGATGCTGCAGTTGTTTATAAGCGGATTCTGCTGATAATAATTATGAGTTCAAGAGGTCACCATACTATCAAGTGATCCAGAAGGCTCGTTTAACTCTTTGTCCCTCATATCTTAAAAGAAAAAATTAGGAAGAAAGCAGACACGTCATAGCAACAACGATAACTCGATTTTTATTATTTATTCTGTTTGCGAAGTTTTGACTACTCGAGTCGATTGATTAATTGATTGATTCAAACAAGATTTGATTGTTTGTATTGAATAGGCTCTTGAATAGACCGATTTTAAAAATTCTTTCACCGTTGGGAAGCTACACTATTCCCGGGTGACATAGGCTACTTTTTAACCCTATATTCCCAAGGGAACGGGAACTTTGCGGGTGAAACCGCGAGGCGTCCGCTAATACTATTATAAAGAGGAAAGATTTGATTGTTTGTATTGAATAGGCTCTTGAAACTACTGGACCGATTTCAAAAATTCTTTCACCGTTGGGAAGCTACACTATCTCCGGGTGACATAGGCTACTTTTTATCCCTGTATTCCCACGGAAACGGGAGATACGCGGGCGAAACCGCGAGGCGTCCGCTCTCCTGGTGGTAGGAGATAACGCTTGTCCACGACTATTGCAGCGATACACAAAACTTTGAGTAACAAAACAAAGTCTAGGAATCCGAAATTAAGGGGCCGTTCAAGTATTACGTAAGCACCAAAATTCTCTGTTTTGCTTATTTTGGATGACATGGGGGGTGGGGGGGTCTAGATGATGATTACGTCATCGTTAGTTATTTAAGTTTTTTCGGGGATTCCCGCAAATAATACATATGCGTAGGCACTCGCTTTGAGAACTGATTAGGGGAATTACCGCGCATTAGGGAAATTACCGTGCGCTATTCACTTGTCTAATAATTCACTCTCGTGCCGGCCGGCTGCAAGTGCGCATCTATCAGTATTGTTTTGTTTGGATTCTAAACGTATTGTAAGCATTGAAAGTTATCATTTGTGTTTATGTTGATGCAATTAGCCAAAGTTTAACGTTTTAATTATTTAAATTTAAATATCTTATTAGAATGTCATATCATATAGACAAATCCAAGTTATACCAAAAACTGTTCGAAAGTTTTAAAAAAATCTCATACTGGGACGAAAGTGCAAAATGTACAAAAGTTAGTTAACGAAGTTTGGCGAAATTATAAATTACAAGCAAAGTCAGATAAGGAACTAGATATTATTGTATCTAAGAGAATTGAAGAAGAATTGCAAGCGGCGACTAAAAATAAATCCAATCTGCTTCATTTTTTTTCCAAGGTGAGTAAATATAAGTACAAAGTTTCTCTTTACGTTCTGTAACAATTAAAACGATTTATGAGTAAAAAATATGATGGCCTATCTCAAAGTAAAAAGGTAAATGATTGATATTTTATTTCTTAAGATCGACTCCGGCAATTGGTCACAAAATACACGGTGTTTTCAATATCTGTATGTGAAGGGTTTCTGTGGGGAAAAGCTTTCAATAATATTTAAACGCTGGTTTTATTAAATACGGTGAATTTATGTAGCTTAATAAGAGAATATCCAGCAGAACTCTTAGAAATTTTTCATTTTTAGGCAACGTCTTCTACCAGTAAACCTGCAGAAAAAACACAAATTATACAGCCATTTTCTAACATTGAAAAACAGAAAGAAGATAAAATTAAAACCGGCAATGAATCACAAGAGCAATGCGAAAATAATAATAATGCAGATAAACAAAGAGCAAAACCTTCTCAAGAAGCTTTGAAAAATAAGATTACTCTAGTCGAAAAAAATCTGAACGCTTTGTATTCTGCCAGAGATACTATGCCAAATTGCGCTGAAGTTGATAAACAGATCATTAAGTTGCGCGAGGAACTAAAAACAGCAAAAAATACTTTAAACAGGAAGATTCAAAACGCAGTTGCCCAGAAGAAACACAGGGATGGTATGAAAAGAAAGTTAGAAGATATTTGTCAGGAAAATCCTGAAATAAAAAGAAGACTATCTCTGAGGGATTCAGTAGGACATCCTAAACTTGAAAGCGATCAACCATTACTATTGAAAACAATTGCGGATATAGCTTTATTTGGGAGTGCATGTGATGACAGGAGACGAACGGAATCTATTCGCAGCGTAAAAACTCTTGACGAACTCACACAAGAACTGCGTAAACTAGGATTTGACATTAGTCGCAGTGCGACATATCTTCGTTTGATTCCCAGAAAATCGAATTCTACAGAGGGACGAAGACATGTATCGACAGTCCCTGTTAGGCTCATTCGTGCTCAAACTGATCACCACAAGAGCCACTTAGATAGCAAATTCGCTGAAACATCAATCCATTATTTAGAGAACATAGCATCCATACTTGGACCAGATCAAGTATTTTTCTTATCTCAAGATGACAAAGCTCGAGTCCCTATTGGCGTCACTGCGGCAAATAAGCAAGCACCTCTTTTAATGCATATGGAATATAGAATCAAATTACCTTACCACGATTGGGTAATCGCTGAGCGTCATAAATTAATACCATCTGTTTATGCTGGTATCAAAGTTACTTCCAATATGCTAGGACAACCGCAAGCCGTCGGATATTCTGGGCCAACATTCATCGCTATTCGAAGTGGAAAGCATAGTTCATCTACTGCTAATACTCATGCTCAGGATTTCGAGACGATTCTCGAACTTGAAGAGTTTCGACCATTAGCAAAAACTGACCATGGACTAGTAAAACCAGTAGTAATTATGACGGTTGATGGAGGGCCAGATGAAAATCCGCGTTATCAAAAAGTCATAGGGTTTGCTATACAACATTTTAAACGACATGATCTCGATGCATTGTTTATAGCTACCAATGCTCCTGGAAGGAGTGCGTATAACAGAGTAGAGCGACAAGGGGGGCGGGGGGGTAAAAAATGGTAAGAAATCTGCTCACGTAATACTTGAACGGCCCCTAATAAGTGAACTAAGCGGAATTGAATACTCATGATCACGTGGAACTATATCTACCTACATATATATAAGCTTTCCATCGTTCATTAACGCTTTCCTTAACGTGAAAGAACATTTAACACAGTTAAACGCGTTAGACACAGAAAAGTTCTCAAAGTAACCAATGGAAGACTTCCCATCGCAATTATCATCATTACAGTACAGAGTTGTTGTTTAACTAACAGTTACTAAGTAAATGAACTCGGTATCAAATAGTTACGGGCAAAAAGTTAATTGAATTGCTGATAGCTGAAGGACTTGAGAACGCGGAAATAAGGCAAGCTGTTAAAATTAAGGCCAAAAGAGTACCTTCGTTATTCGAGGTAGGTACTATCTGTAGGTACCCACTAAGTAAGTATTAGCAATTTAGCATAAATAAAATAAATAAATAAGCGACAATAGGAATAAATAATAGCATCCGACTGGCTTCCGATTTGTCTCATAAAGTCGCTTTGCAATATTTTCTTTTGTATTCTATTCAATTCAATTTATTGCAGATATTATGTATACATACAAAGAAGTAACCAAATGAATTTCTAATTTATTTTAAAAAACAGAAAAAAATTGTAAGTGTACATATAAAAATATCAATTTTTTTTTTTTTTTTACATTGAATAGGTTCGCGCTTGACCACATCCTGCCTGATGTGAAGCATCGATGCGGTCTAAGATGGAACACGCTTACCTAGAAGGAACCTGTTTACTCTTGATTTGAAGACACTCATATTGTACCTTTCGGGAAACACAGACAGAATTTGGGGTTTCCTCTTTGTTTCTATTGTTTTTATATATTATGTGCTATACATAAATAATAAAAAGAGAAGAGTATAGTAAGTACTTAGTATAAAGTGAGCATTTTATAGAAAACAACCAGCACATATAATTTTACGAGTCATCCTACCCACGGTTTCATTTTTTTAACATTTCATTTTAAACCACTGATAATATAATTTGAGTGCTTAGGTAGTCAGGTTTATTAGCATTTATGTTTATCAGTTTTGAAAATAAAGTGCAAAAACAGTCAACTTAGCTGCTGCCTTGAAACTAAGATACCTAATAATGTTTCCTCTATTATAGTGCTCTAGTACCTAGGTATCCTATATGTATAATAGGTACTTATCTCTAGAGGTTATTACTTAATTAACAGTGAAGGTAACAAACAATTGAAATCTAAACTAATAGACTTAGTTTCTCGTTCAAGTAAAAAAAAAAAAAACTTTATGAGCAAAGTAGGTAATACATTCTTTTTTATTTACTTCTTTTAGAAATTTAGGAAACTTAACCCAACTAAACATTTACAAATGTATGTATATGTATATATTTAAAAAAAAAAAAAAATTATGTATTCTATCAGTTATCTGACTTCCATCACACAAGCTCTGCTTAGTTTGGAGCCAGATGGCGCTGTGTGTATAGTCCTACGATATTTATTTATTTGTTTTTTCTGACTTGTAACTACGATGAAATTGCCAATGAACCAATATTATTTATTTTTTTATAAGAAATAGGCTTACATTTGACCGCCGTCTCACCTGATGTTAAGTGGTGATGCAGTGTAAGATGCAGCATGCTTGCCTAGAAGATACCAATTCATGCCATACTTTATAAGCTAAGTAATAGATTTTTTTATACTTAAAACTTAACATTTGTTTCTTCTGACTATGGTAACAAACTAACAATTTAGCAATACTAATATAAGATAATCTTATTGCTTTTTCTATTTGCTTTTTACGACTTTAAATGCAGTTGCTATGTTTATTTAGAAGAAAAAAAATATACAATTTTTTTTTTAACAGTTGAAATGATTACTATTGATACAATGTAACTTAAATCACTTGCAGTGATGTTGATTTACAATACTCATGAGAAGTTTTCGGATCGGTAGATAAACTAACTTGTCATTTTGATAAAACCCCCAATCAGAATTGAAGATTTACAGATCTTTTTTATTATAGGTAATTATGGTTGTTGGTAGGTAACTAAAACATAAAGACATAACGGCAGAACTATCAGCTCAATTTTTTAATAATTAGATTTTGTATGTAGGTATATAATATAGTATATTTTTTTTATTTTTTTTTAATGTAAAAGTAATAAGACGATCGAGATGCTCTCCTGATGTCAAGAGACAACGCCTGTCCATGACCATTGCAGCGATACACAGAACCTTGAGTAACAAACAACGTCCAGGGCATCGCTGCTTTGGCACTCACTACTTTGAGACTAGATGGTTAGTCTCAACAGCCCAGTAATTTCGCTAGCTGCAGTACCCTTCAAACCGGAACACAGCAATGTTTGCACACTACTGCTTGGCGGCAGAATATCTGGTACTGCGGTGGTACCTACCTAGAAGACCTCCTGCTAAGGAGATCTACCACCAAGTAAAATAATATATATGCATAACATAGACTATACTATACTATTATATTACAAGGTAGAAAGCTTTGTAAATTGAAATGTACTTAGCTAAGTAAGTACACAGACCTATGTATACACCATAGGTAAGTAAATATATATACATCTGACCTATTATAATGGTACAAAATCGAGGACAAGCTTTGTTCACGCAAAAATATTAGCAAGGATATTAAAATAAGAGCTAGATTTGTGATGCTAGGTGTTACAAATTGGTCTATTCAGTTCTACAAGGTTGTCTGCAAGACACATTTCAGCTATAGAATACTGATTTATTTTTCTGTTTGCTATTGGCAAAGATTTGGTGTTAAGATTAAATATTAAAGCACACAAAAATTTGTCAAGAAAAAATTATAAAAATTTAGTGTTTCCATATGATCAAAGCATACAATGGCATGTTTTTTCTTTAGGTGCATATCAATATAAAACATAATACCTAATAGTACTATATAACAAATATTATTGTATCTTGTGATTGGTTGTAAATTTAAAAAGTGTATTTGTAAATGATTGATCCAAATATTTTTTGATTTTTTAAACACAATGCTTTAAAAAAATTTTGGGGACTGCCAACAGTTATAAACTGTTAGGTAGTCATTGTGAATGTTTTCCTAATACCATCAATTAATAATTTTATTTTTTAAACTTTATCTTAGTTTTGGTAAGGCAAAATAATTACAGAAGCCATTTGTTGGCTTTTAGAGCCAACTAGAGATTATTAGAGATTATCATAAGTCAGGTAAATTAAAAAATTGATAAGCATTCATTTGTCTTACTTATAAATACATCTAGTTTTTACCTCCATAGTACCTACAAAATATAATTAAAACTTAGCTGAGTAACTATATTTGTCTAATAAGTACACATTTGTTTGGTATAGATTTTCTGGAAATTAGTTTGAACTTAGTTCACTTGTATAGAGATTGGTCTCATTTTAAATTTTGTTAAAAACTGTTAAAATTTGTCAACACATCGAAGCGAAGCTTTTAATATGAAGGTATAAGCCAGCGCGACAAGTGTATGAATAAATAAATACATCTACACATACATAAACGAATAGAATGTAAGGCACTAGTAAAATAGTGTTGTGTTGTATTTTTACGACGGTAGGGCAATGATATAGAATATTTAATGCAACGGTCTGATATGAAGTTGATATAATAATAGTTAAATATTTAATTTAGTAAAAAGGTTTATAAAAACAACGTACTCACAATATGTAGCATACTATGCTCAAACAGCTGGTGAAAATATCTTTTTCTTGCTGTCAACTCTCCGCCCCAATCGAAATCAAAACACAACACATCTGTTTATTGAGATTTTTGTTAATATAGTAGCTACACCTCTAGTGTGGTTAGTTCAACTTATTTACATTATATTCACGCACAAACTGAATAAATTTTTCGCGAAACAACCGATTTTTAGCGTGCTTACATTTATTGGCTGAACTGCGAACGCACAGTAGTCACAAAAATCAACGCGACAAACGTCTCGTTCGCTTGAGTTCAAATAACTGCTTTAGAAAATAATAAAGATTAAAATCAAAATTACCAATGACAGTGACATGAATGACGTAGGGTGGAATGAACATAAACTGCTGAATGAAATTATGTGTCATAGACAAGCCCACCAATGGCTGATAAGGAATGAACATGAATGAGTACTATGCGTAATAGTGTATGAATGCTACAAGTGCAGAAAAAAATACTCTCCCACAATTGGTAATGACAATGAAGCACTGCCAAAGGTAAAAGTAAAGCAAATATGCTAAATAAAATAAATTAATTACAATAAATTTTTAAAAACAAGTTTTTTTACAAAACTTTCGTGTATATACAGAGAACTACTGAGGAGTTTCTTTATCTGGAGTCAATCATGAGCAAAAATTCATGATCATCAGAACTGAACCAACATGTCAAAAATATTAATTTCATAGGTTAAGCGAAAGTAGCTCAAATTCAACTTGCAAAATGTGACTTTAACCAACTAACAAACATACCTACATGGCAAGTTAAATAAAATTTAATAAAAAATCTTGACATAATTATTTGGTACTTGACATAATATTAGCAATTTCTCTCATAATGTAGAAATCTCAGCAAATTAAGGCACCATTCCATAAACACATTTTTTCATGCCGATAGGCAGAATCTGACGCTTTATTCAATCTTTGGGTATGCTGATGACAGCACAATTGTAGAAAGGTACACATCCAGTCCTAAGGCTAGTAAAGCGGATATCGAGGCTTCGAGAGAAGATATGGTAATGCGTTTGAATAAAGCACTTGAAGATGTTTCAGACTGGGGCAACGAAAATCTCGTCAAATTCAACGCCAATAAGACACAGGCATGTCTTTTCTCTGCCAAAAAAAGCCAATTTCCACTATCTCCTACTTTCCGTGATGTGTCGGTTCCCGTAGCTGATCATCTGGACCTTCTAGGCCTTACTTTGACTCCTACGCTGAATTTCGGTGCCTACCTCGATTCTAAAGCTAAATTGGCTGGCAAAAAGCTCGGTATTCTTAACAAGGTTAAGAGGTACTTCTCACCGGGACAGTTGCTTCACTTGTATCAGGCACAAGTCCGGTCGTGTGTGGAGTACTGCTGCCACCTATTTGCTGGAGCACCTAAATACCAGCTGGAAGCTTTGGAAGCGGTGGATCGGCGTGCTACGAGGCTTATTGGTGATAGCGATCTAGTAACCAAAAAATTGCTAAGTCTTGATCGCCGTCGCAGAGTGGCATGTCTATCTATTTTTTATCGGATACATTTCGGGGAGTGTTCGCAGGAGCTCCATGACCTCATCCCACCGTCTCCGTTCCACCACAGGACGAGCAGAAAAACGGCTCATTACCATCCGTTCCTCGTGGGCGTTCCCAGTATTCGTACGCAGCGATTCCGCTCTACTTTTCTGATGCGCACGGCCCACGAATGGAACTCATTGCCGGCTTCCCTGTTTCCCGTAAATTACAATTTGGACGTTTTTAAGGCTAGAGTGAATAGATTTCTTCTGGATCAGCGTGCTCCATCTTCAGCCACACCGTCGCTTTGCATTAGGCGAGTTGGTGGCCAAACGTAGATCTATTAAATGTAAAAAAAAAAAAAAAAAAAAAAATATTTATTGTATCCTATGAACAACAATAAATAAATAATATAAGTAGTAATACTTGTATGTTATATTGTATGTACGTTTGGTGTGCAATAAAGTTGTATTCTATTCTATCCTTTATATTACGTCTAGCAACAACTATAATTTCAAAAGGTTTATAATTATTGTTGTTAAAAATACGTTAGTTACCTTTAAACTTAATTATATGAATGAAGTATCCAGCACCTCGGACAACCATAACAGTTATTCATTGACTCTGGCTACGAACCGTTTAATTACGACGAATATGAGATACAATAAGTATTTGCTACCGTGATTATAAGCAATTTTTTTATTGCTGGCAACTTAAGCTTTCCGACTTCCGTCCATTTTCATTTCGTAAACTTAAAAAAACGACGGAAAAGAAAAAGAAGAACTGTTTTTTTGTCGGTTAAAATATTTCTCGTCGCTAGATAATGTAAGTGTTCTAAAATTTATGTTGTTGTGATTTGAATTGCAGTATAAGATTCGGGGAAAAAGCAGAAACTAAAATACTATTGGTAAGTTTTGTGACATTTGAGTTGGGGTCGATTTGTTTGTAAAGCGAGAAAGTAAAGTGACCGTTGTCGCGATACCGCACCGTAGTCGTTGCAAATGCGATCTAATTTCTCATCCCGCACAGCGAATAGAGCTATTAATGAACCGGCCAGCTATTATCAATTAGTTCCGCAGTATTAGATTGGTAGCCATTTGAGTTCAAAATCAGGTGAGTTGGATAAGTGAATTTAATTCATTTTCTCGCGTATTATTACAGCTGCATACGATGCATATGAGTGCTATAAATACACGCCTACGCGTTAAGAAAGTTGGCAACAATACGTATACTATGTTTTACGCATGTGTCACTTATTTACCTCTATATAACATTGGTGACTCAAATATCATTACAATAGATGCAGACTGTATACTCGTCAATAAAACAACTGTAGATATATAAGGATACCCCCAGTACCAAGATAAATCGTCTAGTTAGTTCAATTCTTTGTCTCCATTCCATGGCCTTCTTTAGCAGCAGTGCTTTTCTTAACATTTGTTAAGAAAAGCACTGCTGTTTAAAAAGAGGTCACAGTTAATGAACAGTTTAATTCAATTGCAGTTTGTGTTCAGGGCTAACTTGAATCCATATAAGAATATCTTGTATGAAATCATGATCAATTCCACAGATGTAAGTGTGTCTGTGGTTATATAAATGTACTTGATACTTGTTCATGTTTGTTAGAGAGAAAAAATCCAAGTTAACATAAACTCTATAATGAGAAACATTAAAGAGTCATAGTTCTACCTACATAGTTTGAGGTCAGATTGTTATCTGAAATTTATGTTATGGAATGACCATTCTTTATGTAGGCTTTTAAGTTGTAAAATAAACATTACTGAAGTAATTTTACATGCTTTTAAGGTCATGAAACTGTTGTAACATTATTACTTGAGAAAAACATTAATTCTTAACTTCCTGTGTAAAATGAATGATGTTATGAGAATGTCTCATTAAGTGTATGTTTGTTTGTGGCATCAAAGCTCTTGTGCAAGTGAATAAATATTTTTGTTGTGTAAAAATTGTTTAAAGTTTAATTGTGATGCTTCTGAGCAATGTTTGATATAACTCTATCTCAACCATTACAGAGCAAATTATTCAAGTTTTTTGTAAAGTCATTTATGGGTATCAAATAATATTATAAAAAAACTAAGAATCGAATAGTGTTTGTTGGTATGCACATTACAAAAATGACATTATTTTACAGAAATTTACAGTTTAAATAGAAGAAAATTATCAAAGTAAAAAAAGAATCACAACATTACATAAATTTAGTGGCTAGTTCTCACATAATTATTTACTGTTCTTCCATTTTATACTTTTTATAGATAAGTAGGTACTATATCTTTCTTTTTAATAATTGAGGCTACTGTTAGGTTTTTTCCCATATTTTCTGCCCTGCAAGGAAACTAACATGTCTTTGTGATATTTCGGCTTTTAAGATTGACTCATGTGTATGTTGGAGTGGTTTTATGTAAATATTTATCCATCAAGTTATTTTTTGTTTTACTTATCTGGGATTACTCATGTTTAATTTTAACAGAAACAGACTATAGTTTATAGTAAAATCAAATTACCTATTTGTTCATGGTTTTGTGGTTAATCTATATACAGTAGAAATAGCATGAGAAGAACACCAGCAAAATCTTTCCAAAACCTATTATGTTGTGCCTATGTACAACCATAAGTTGATAGCTTTAAAGAGTATACAAAGCAGTACTGGTACAACCTCCCCATATCACATTTGGTTAGGCATGGATTGTAACACAGACAGTTAAAGTGAGTGTTTATGAGTATTGTAAAGGTGTTGATTACCTGAGTCCTATGCACCTATAATACTACTGAATGCTAAAGCAGAGAAAAATAAATAGATTTAAATTTTTAGGTAGTTTCTTAAAAAGCAAACTTTGAAAAAGACCTCAGAAGCTGTAGTGACATAAATCTACTTTTATATTAAGTACATTTTTGGTATATAATAATAGGTCTTAAATTGAAATTTTATATTTTTCCAGGAAATACTAAGAGTATACTACAATGGAGGATGAGAATGAATATAAAAAATTGCCGACAGAAGACAAATGTGTCCATAAGTTATGGAAGGCCCGTGTGGCGGGCTATGAGGAAGCTATTAAACTTTTCAACCAGATTGACGATGAGAAGTCCCCCGAATGGAACAAATACTTGGGACTTATTAAGAAATTTGTAACTGACAGCAATGCTGTGGCACAGGAGAAAGGTTTGTGTCATTTTTACCTAGCAGACATAATAACACCATGACATGAAATTTTTAAAATATATTGTTTAATGTTGGCCCATATCTTCTTAACATGCTCACTGTAAAAAAAGCCCTATTGAGGTTGATTTAAAACAATCTTATTTTTTATATGAGAGGATTGCAATCATACTTTACTCTTTTAGACTGTCTGGAAAAATATATTTCACAGAAAGGAGGATAGTAATTTACAGTATACAGAGAATAGAATTTAGTGAACTTAGTACATAGATCTAGGTGAAGGTGATTGACATTACAACTCAAAGTATAAAATGTTATTTATTTCCAAGTCCCAAACTAAATAGGAGGCTTATCTTGGGGACTGAATCTGTTTTTAAATGAATATACAGTAACTAATAAAACAAAATTTAAAGAATTTTACTTAGAATAAGCTTATCAATTGAGCACTTAGAATGTGTTTTTTTTTTTTTTTTTAAATGGTTGACAGGCCAGGTGTTTGACACCTGATGTTAAGTGAAGGTGTGGTCGAAGATGGTAAAGCACACCTAGCCTGGAATGGAACTGGCTCTCAAGTGAGGCTGCCGGAACACACCGTTAGATGCCTGGCGGCAGATTTTCAACTTAGAGTGGTAGCCAGCCAGCCGAGTACTAGAAAGTACCTTACCACCATGCTATGGTTTCCTCACGATGTTTTTCTTCACCGGCAGCTCAAGCTGATTGTTGGGGTTTGAACCCACGCCCTTCGGCATGCGAACCTACCGCGCTAACCACTGAGCTATCATTGCTACAAAATAAGAAATAAAGTGATAATGTATAGAATAGTCCTAATTAACTACATTCCTTCAACATCATCAGATAATTATGAAATTGGAATGTAGACTAGAACTGCATAGTAAAACAATGGAACCAAGCTGTGTTTGAGCCTTTTAAACTTAGTAATATGTAGTACACTTTTTTTGTAAAAATTGTCATTGTATTTTCTTAAAATAGGTATATTGAGTTGTTGGTGTTCCGGGCTTGCCATTACTTACAAATACAAATTACAAAAATATTTATTTAACAGAAAATATGTGTACAAAGGTCGTAATATCTTACAATAGTCCCCGCACTAGGGCTAGCCTGTATCGGAACCGATTAAATATATTAAATTTAATGGAGAACTTGTACAATTTTTTTTTTTTACTATATAATTGTTACTTGTCTGTTAACTTGTTACTATGTCTGTCATTGTGTTTTTAGTCATTATGCTTCAAAAAAGTTAGATATTTCATATAATTCTAAACAAAAATCAAAGCAAATCATGGTACTTTAATCCTCAAACCGAGTCTCCTAATTAAAAGTTAATAAGTTTACATGCCCATCCACAAGCTAATAATCCGATTGTTCAAGATATTTGTGGTTCTGAATTGAATGGCTTCGTCACATGTCTTTGCACAAGGTTGTATCGCGTACTGTTCACGTGATATTTGTTCACATGGGATTGACAAAAGAATCGAAACAAAACCACTGACGGGCTTCTTAACTGAATTATTGATAGATGAATTTTTGCTTAGCTCAGTATACTTGCCGAGTACTATTAATTCTATGCTTGCGATATAATTGTGTATGGAATTAGAATCATTCAAGTGTTTCATTAAATCACGCTTTTTTTTTTTTTTTTTTTTTACGTGAAAAATAATGAGACGAACGAGACGCTCTCCTGATGGTAAGAGATAACGCTTGTCCATGACCATTGCAGTGATACACAGAACTCTGAGTAACAAAACAAAGTCCAGGGCATCACTGCTTTGGTGCTCATTACTTTGAGACTTTAGATGGTTTCTCTCAACAGCCCAGTAATTACGCTTTTAGATAGAGTATTTATGATAATTAATCAATGCTTTAGTTTGGTGGTAGATCTCCTTAGCAGGAGGTCGTCTAGGTAGGTACCACCGCAGTACCAGTTATTCTGCCGCTAAGCAGTAGTGTGTAAACATTACTGTGTTCCGGTTTGAAGGGTACTGCTGCTAGCGAAATTACTGGGCTGTTGAGACTAACCATCGAAAGTCTCAAAGTAATGAGCGCCAAAGCAGTGATGCCCAGAACTATGTTTCGTCACTCAAAGTTCTGTGTATCGCTGCTATGGTCATAGACTTGCGTTATCTCTTACCATCAGGAGATCGTCTCGTCCGTCTCATTACTTTTCAAATAAAAAAAATAAAAAATGTGCTGTAAAGACTTTTGCAGAGAATTTGTAATTCACATCCTAGAATGTTTATCTTCAAACGAGCCGTTTGCTTGTATATGCCAGTATGCCTATGTACACAATACACTTATTTTCATATAACTTTTCTTAAGGTGATTTCAACTAATGTAAAACAAGTTTCTACGTGACGATTCCTTTTTATTATTTATTTATGTATAGGTTTGGAGGCGGCCCTGGTGTTTGTGGAGAACTGCGCGCACGCCGGCAAAACGACCGGCGAGGTGATGGCCGGTATAGTCACCAAGTGTATAGCCGCAGCTCGGACTAAGACTAAAGACCTTGCGTTACAGGTAACTTTAGTTTCGTAAGAAAATTGTAAAATGTATTTGGGCTATTTTAACCTGAGTCTTAAGTTATTTTATCTATCTTTTATTTATTTATTTCATAACATACAAAACAGAATGCAATAATATTCATAACAATAAATACAAATACACAATTTTTTTAGATCTGTATCGCATTCCAAAACTATGCATGTCTAGGTGCATTAAAATTACATTTTTTAAAAGTCGCTAGATAATTTAATTAGGATTTAAGAAATTATAAATTTAATAAAATAATAATAATGAATTGGTCAATTGTTCAGTCAAAAAATATATATCTCTCTATCTTTTGTTTTTTCTGAGTTTTTATTTTTGACCCTGACACAAACAAATGGATGTTATAGGTTTAAAGTTTGTATGTGTGATTGTCAGCGGCGGTCTTAGCTGTTGCGAGACCCGGGGCGACAGATCATTGTGAGGCCTTTTTTCTTTGAGTTTGTTTTAATAAAAAATTAGTTCGAGTGCTCGAGTGGCCGTAACATGCTTGCACTAATAATGAAACCGTGCGTTCAGGGGGGATTTTGTTACGTGCGAAGCGCGAGATGCACATACATATATGGTAAAGACTTTCTACGAGGACGTGAGGCCCCGGGCGGTTACCCAGCTTGCCCCCCTCTAAGGCCGCCACTGGTGATTGTGGCATCGTAGCTTCCAAATAGCCGAACCGATTTTGCATTAGTTTTGTAAGGAGGCTTTGTAAAACCCACGCTTAGTGGGACATTTAATAAAAACGGCCTATCCGAAACAATGTCAGTAGAACGATTACATTCTATTTACGTAAAAGATTAAAGAAAGTCTTAATGTTCTATTGACCTGACACGAAATTCTACATAACTATCGTCGCTCTATCATCATATTGAAACTTGTAAACGATGAGAAACTAAAAGTTGAAGTTGAACTACAATTTGAAAATCGATAACATTGCTGTGCATAAGGATGCAGTAAAAACAAAAAAGTCTAATAATTGAAATGTCAATACTAAAAATGTCAAAAAATAAATATCATAGGACATTAACACATTACCATACTAAGCAAAGCTTGTACTATGGAAGACAGATAATTGATAGTTTTTTTTTGTAATTACAGTCGACTCTCGTTAATTCAAACCTGCGATAATTCGAACCTCTCTATAATTAAAAGTTATAGAATAGAATATAACTTTATTATACACCAGAAACACAGATCACAATTAATACAAATAGGAAACAAACAACAAACAAAAAAAAAAAGATATAATAATATAACAAAACAATAGAATAGATGATGTATAAGGGCGGTCTTATCGCCTAGAGCGATTTCTTCCAGACAACCTTTGGATGGAAAGAAGAGTAAATAAATATAAGGTTGGTGTACAAAAGAAATAAAGTTATCACGAGTTCCCTAGAAAATCTCTTTATATTTCAAACTAAATCAATACATTTTTATGCACTCGGTATTTCGAACGAAAAAATCATTGCTACGAAACAAAACGACGCGTTAATTAGAACTCATCGGCGTTGCGACACTTGATAATTCAAAGTTGCAGAGAGAAAGAGACAGAAAGTTTTTTTTTTTTAATGGTTGACAGGCTAGGTGTTAGACTCAGCTCACCTGATGTCAAGTGAAGGTGTGGTCGAAGATGGTAAAGCTCACCTAGCCTGGAATGCAACTGGCTCTCAAGTGAGGCTGCCGGAACACACCGTTAGATGCTTGGCGGCAGATTTTCAACTTGAGGGTGGTAGCTAGCCAGCCGAGTACTAAAGTACCCTACCACCATGCTTTGGTTTCCTCACGATGTTTTCCTTCACCGGCAGCTCAAGCTCATTGTTGGGGCTTGAACCCACGCCCTTCGGCATGCGAACCGACCGCGCTGACCACTGAGCTATCATCGCTACAAAATCAAGATCAAGATTGCAGAATTTGCTGAAGTTAAACTTTTGTCATTGTTAAAGAATAGCAGTTAATAAATAATAAATAATTGATCAATTCTCAATAATTCGTTTAAAAGTTTTATTTATTTTATCTCAAAAATTTCGAACCATTTGACATTTCAAACACTCGATAAATCGTAATGTTTTAACAGTCCCTTGAGTTTCGAATTAACGAGAGTCGACTGTATAATACATATACAGTACGACCAGGCACAGAAGGAGCACAGAAGGATCACTCTTGGAGCAGACATACTACCAATGAACAGGACTGTCACATATTTATTTATATTTCAATAGGAGACTATCGCAGACATGATAAATTAATTTATTTTTTCAGGTCACACTAATGTATATAGAGATAGAAAAACACGATGCAGTAGAAGAAGAACTTCTCAAAGGTATGGAACAGAAGAATCCTAAGGTTGTAGCGGCCTGCGTAGCCGCCTTGCACCAGTCTCTGAAACAGTTCGGCAACAAAGTGATAGCCATCAAGCCCATGGTCAAGAAGATACCAATACTCCTCGCCGATAGAGATAAGACTGTGAGGGATGAGATGAAAGCGCTCGTTGTTGAAATGCACAGGTTAAAACCTTGATTTATTTATCACAAAATAAAAAATATATTTGTTTTTAATTGCTTCACTATATTTTGCCTTTTTCATATACTGTAGGTATGTAAATAAATAAAATAAATATCGTCGGGACTATACACACAGCGCCATCTGGCCCCAAACTAAGCAGAGCTTGTGTGATGAAAGTCAGATAACTGATAGAATACATAAATACTTTTTTTTTGTAAGTGGGAATCGAACCCACGCCCTACAGCTCTCAAGGCAGATATACTACCAATGAGCCAATGGGGCTGTCGAGTATGAAAAAGGTTTTTTTTTAATGAAAAATAGGTTCGCTTTTGACCATATTCTGCCTGATGTTAAGCAGTAGATTAAGCACGCTTACCTAGAAGAAACCTATTTACTCTAGATTTGAAGACACCCATATTGTACCTAACAGGGAACACAGATTTCACTTGGTGGTAGATCTCCTTAGCAGGAGGTCGTCTAGGTAGGTACCACCGCAGTACCAGTTATTCTGCCGCTAAGCATTAGTGTGTAAACATTACTGTGTTCCGGTTTGAAGGGTACTGCAGCTAGCGAAATTACTGGGCCGTTGAGACTAACCATCGAAAGTCTCAAAGTAATGAGCACCGAAGCAGCGATGCCCTGGACTTTGTTTTGTTACTCAAAGTTCTCTGTATCGCTGCAATGGTCATGGGCAGGCGTTATCTCTTACCATCAGGAGAGCGTCTAGTTCGTCTCATTACTTTTTTACATTAAAAAAAAAAAACAGAGTCCGGCATGACTCTCATAGTAGTAGTACTAACGTGAGTTGAATTATTTAGTTGTAATTGTTTTCTTTACCAGATGGATTGGCCCAGCGGTAGAACCCCACATCGCCGCGCTCCAAGCAGTAGTACAACAAGAGCTCAGGGAAGCGTTCAGTGGAACGGGCGGCGGCGCGAAGCCCATTAGATATCTACGGTCTCAGCAGAATCGGATACGGGACGCGCCGACCGCTTCCGCTGTCGATGGTAACTTCTAATAATTTTTTTTGTTAATTTGCCCCATTGGGCATGCTAAAGCTGTAAAGCCATACTGCCTTGTCTTAAGTGTTATTTGTGCTGTCTCTTAGCTAGAGTTATGGTCAAAGTCCAGTCTTAGTCAAGTCCAGTCCGTGTCAGTCAAGTCCAGTCATGCTTTAGTAAAGTAGTGGCGACTTTACTATAAAGCTTCGATGGAGTTTTGGAAACATTATATCCTTTTCCCACACTCGCGCTTGTAATTCGGTACTTTATGAATAAAACACCACCATTTTTATGCATAAACACTCGACAAAACACTAGGGGATTGCCACTCACCTTATACAAACTTACTTAAAGGTGGCGCGGATGACGAAGATGACGACGCAGGCGGTGGTGACTCAGGCGATATTGACCCATACGACATCGTAGACCCCGTGGAAATACTATCCAAATTGCCCAAAGACTTCTACGACAAATTGGAACAGAAAAAATGGCAAGAGAGAAAAGAGGCCCTCGATGCATTGGAGAATTTGCTTAAGAACGCGCCGAAGTTGGAACCGGGTGATTATGCTGATCTCGTGCGGGCTTTGAAGAAGGTTAGTTTTTAATTTTCTTTTTTTTTTGTTTGTCATCTATCCGGTTATGCATTCTGCCAGTTTCGAGTAGTTAATTTTTTCAAGTGTCTTTATAAAAACGAGTAGAAAAAGTCTTAATCACAGTGGAAGTCACACAAAGTAAAACGTCCATCTGTCCAAACTTTTACATTTTTTATTTTTATATGGTTGACAGGCTAGGTGTTTGGCCACAGCTCACCTGATGTTAAGTGAAGGTGTGGTTGAAGATGGTAAAGCACACCTGTTTATTCAGAAATCAGAATTCAGAAACATTTATTGTACACCGTGTAACATACATCTAGATCTTAAACAAAACATAATATTATGTGTAGTACACAATGGTCTGGCCTTTTAGAGGCATACAATATTTAATATAATTTAAAATAAGTCATACGCATTTACTGGCTCTCAAGTGAATATGCCGGCCGGCACAGACCGTTAGATGCTTGGCGGCAGATTTTTAACGTGAAGGTGGTAGCTAGCCAGCCGAGTATTAGAAAGTACCCTACCACCATGCTATGGTTTCCTTACGATGTTTTCCTTCACCGGCAGCTCAAGCTCATTGTTGGGGTTTGAACCCACGCCCTTTCCTATAATAGTAGCTGCGCCCTTCAGTGTCACTCGCTACGTGTTTTCGTGATAAAAAGTAGCCTGTCTTAATCCAGGGTCTCAGCTACCTCCATATCAAATTTCATCCAAATCCGTTCTGTAGTTTTTGCGTGAAAGAGTGACACTCATCCATCCATCCAAACTTTCAAATTTATATATTGGCAGCCCTGTTG
The DNA here is from genome assembly GCA_905404145.2 of Biston betularia. Taxonomy (NCBI): domain Eukaryota; kingdom Metazoa; phylum Arthropoda; class Insecta; order Lepidoptera; family Geometridae; genus Biston; species Biston betularia. The sequence goes on along the minus strand of FR989882.1, from coordinate 7,697,156 downwards.
GCTCATTGGTAGCATATTTGCCTTAAGAGCTGAAGTGCGTGGGTTCGATTCCCACCCAGGACAAACAGTTTGTGGTATAAACAAATGTTTGTTCTGTGTCTGGGTGTCCTGTATGTATTTACGACAAAAAAAAGTATTTATGTATTCTATCAGTTATCTGACTTCCATCACACAAGCTCTGCTTAGTTTGGGGTCAGATGGCGCTGTGTGTAATGTCCTACGATATTTATTATTTATTATAATATTAGTGGGATTTTGTTATACTGAAAGCTTTGATAATTTCAGGTGATATCAAAAGACTCGAACGTAATGCTGGTAGCGTTAGGCGGGCGCCTGTTAGCGATGATCGCCAACGGCCTGCGTCATAAGTTCCAGCCGTATGCCACGTCTTGCATCCAAGCCATACTCGAGAAGTTCAAGGAGAAGAAGACTAACGTAGTCGCCGCTTTGCGGGAAGCGATCGACGCTATTTATCCAGCGGTAAGTCATTTGTTACAAAATAATTTAGTGCAATTTTTTTTTTTTACAATTTAACAATTTGTTATATTTTTTACAATAAATAATTGATTCAGGCGTTACTTTGCGGTAGTTCATTTTGAATATTCAAGGTGTATATTTAGTTTAATCGGCGGCCTTAGGGGGTGGCAAGCAGGTCAACCAGGTCAAGCAGGTGGTCAGCAGTTTGCATGGTGGTAGGGTACTTTCTAGTACTCGGCTGGCTAGCTACCACCCTCAAGTTTAAAATCTGCCGCCAAGCATCTAACGGTGTGTTCCGGCAGCCTCACTTGAGAACCAGTTCCATTGCAGGCTAGGTGTGCTTTACCATCTTCGATCACACCTTCACTTAACATCAGGTGAGCTGTGGTCAAACACCTAGCCTGTCAACCATAAAAAAAAAGTATCTAAGTATTCTGTGAGCTGTCTGGTTCCCTTAGTAAAAGCTTTGCTTAGTTTGGGGCTAGAAGGCGCTGTGTTAAATGTCCTCCAATATTTATTATTATTTATGTCTCTTTTGTTATAGACGAATCTAGAAGCGATATCAGAAGACATGCTGGCCGCTTTCGACAACAAGAACCCATCGATAAAGGCGGAGAGTTCCCTGTTTCTTGCGCGAGCGCTGTGTATCACGCAACCTGCAGCGTTTAACAAGAAGCTCGTAAAGTTATATGTGGGAGGTCTTCTCAAACTTCTGGAGAGCGCCGGTATGTTTGTTAATGTGAACATTGCCAGGATTTGTTTTCTTGTTAGCAGACTAGTTTTTTTTTTTTTTTTTGGGTTTTGATTGACAGGCTAGGTGTTTGACCACAGCTCACCTGATCTTAAGTGAAGGTGTAGTCGAAGATGATAAAGCACACCTAGCCTGGAATGGAACTGGCTCTCAAGTGAATATGCCGGAACAGACCGTTAGATGCTTGGCGGCACATTTTCAACTTAAGGGTGGTAGCTAGCCAGCCGAGTACTAGAAAGTACGCTAATCAATCAAATCAAATCAAATCAAATCATTTATTTTTCGTTAAATATACACGTATTCTAATTAAACTAGTTCCACAATTTTTGCCAAAGACAGTGTTTACATAATACATGTATGCATAAAATATATTCAATTGAGCTTTGGATTTACGAACTATGCTAAGAGTAGTTTGTCTTTCGGAAATCCGTGCTCCCCATATGGTGCTGACAGAAACAGAAAAACTTTGGTTAGAGATAGTTCAATAATTAATCTTATATAATTGTGTTCAAAATACGTTACTTATTTAATTAAATTGGTGTGATTATTACGAATTTGAAGAGTTAGAAAAAGAAGACAATGTAAAATAAATTAAAAATCAAAATTAAAACCATGCCTACCCTACCACCATGCTAAGGTTTCCTCACGATGTTTTCCTTCACCGGCAGCTCAAGCTCGTTGTTGGGGTTCGAACCCATGCCTTTCGGCATGCGAACCGACCGCGCTAACCACTGAGCTATCATCGCTGCAAAGATTTTCAAGATTTGTTTTCTTGATAGTTACTTTCAGATTAGTTACTTTTAGCGTCGCTGATTTATTTAGAAACTAAACAGACCGTCCCGGTTTCGCACGGGTAAACAAAACTCGATGAAGGTGGTTCGATTTCCGTACAAAGAATTTTTTGCCATTTATGGACAAATGAAGCATAATTTTACAGTGTAATCACAGCTACTGGCATTTATTTTGGTCTTTATTTGCGGTAAATCACAATTACCCTATGTTACTCAGTGGTCTGGCGTAAGTTACAATTAAATAAATGGCGCAGCCTTAGTAAGTACTAACTCGGTTAAGACAGCTTATATGAAACTTGATCCCTAGACATATGTTGTGATAATTCTACGTAAAATATGAAGTCGCTTATAATACTATATTTTGATCATTGTTTGCAATACTTCAAATACAAATACAAATCATTTATTAATAACACCAAAGTTACAGGTCATTTTTCCATTCATATTTAAAAATATCAAAATCATAACATGTCAAATGAAAATTTCAATGAAGTTATATGTCACATATAAAATAATTATGTCAATATAGTTAAATGTCCATAAAAACACTTCGGCGCTCTTTTCTGCCTTCAATGGTCTATTTTCTTGGTGGTAGATCTTCTTAGCAGGAGGTCGTCTAGGTAGGTACCACCGCAGTACCAGTTATTCTGCCGCTAAGCAGTAGAGTGTAAACATTACTGTGTTTCGGTTTGAAGGGTACTGCAGCTAGCGAAATTACTGGGCTGTTGAGTCTAACCATCGAAAGTCTCAAAGTAATGAGCGCCAAAGCAGTGATGCCCTGGACTTTGTTTTGTTACTCAAAGTTCTGTGTATCGCTGCAATGGTCATGGACAGGCGTTATCTCTTACTATCAAGAGAGCGTCTCGTTCGTCTCATTACTTTTCACATTAAAAAAAAAAAAAATTTTGGAAATCTGCCTCAGTAACTCATATTATGTGAATATTTCAACCTATTATGGTTCTAAACCCCCGACGCAAAAACGACGTGGTGTTATAAGTTTGACGTATCTGTCTGTGTCATTGTAGCTCCGGAACGGATGAACTGATTTTGTTTGTTTTTTGTTTGAAAGGTAAATTAGTCGAGAGTGTTCTTAGCTATGTTGGATGAAAATCGGTCCAATATGGCCGCCGCTTCAAAATGGCCGAGTACTTTTTTTTTACAAATCCTTCAATATTGGTATCAAATGAAAGGGCTTGTAGAAAGGACTAGTAGAATACTATACACGGGTTTTTAAAAATTTTTAATTATACTTTTTCAATATAAAAGATACAGTCCGTCAAAAATTTGACGATCAGACAGATGACGTAAGATTGTTTATAGAATCCAGTTAGACACCCTTCGCGCACGAAAATTCAAAATTATGTCCTACATATTAAGTGTTACATTGCAATTTTTTTTTAATTCCAGATCCGTCCGTGAGAGATGCTGCCGCAGAAGCATTGGGTACTGCGACGAAACTCGTCGGAGAAAAGAACGTCGCGCCGCATATCGGAAAACTGGAGCCCTTGAAAGAACAGAAAATCAAGGAATTTGCTGATAAGGTAATTTTCTTTAGATTATATTCCTCGAACTAAATGGTTCGATTCATCGTATGAACCGCTTAACAATGGAATTTGCTGCCCGACTGGGTGTTCCCCGATAGATACAATCTGGATGCCTTATCGCAAGTGAGTCAACTTCTTCTAGGCAAGCATTGCAGACAGTATCTTCGCTGAACATCAGGCGAGATGGCAGTCAAACGTAAGCCTAATTTTTAAGAATTAATAAAAAATGTGAAGGGCCTTTTTTTTAAAAAAAAAGTCATTTTATTAAATAAAACTGATAATTAACTTAGACCAGGAAGAGAAATACATATTAAGAAGGTTAACTTATTCTCCCCTTGTTGTTCCCCGTTGCTTTCTGTGACTATTATCTAATAGTAATCAGTAATTTAATGGTCCTGCAGAGTATTTTTTCTACAGCCCTGTTGGTTCATTGGTAGTATGTCTGCTTCGAGAGCTGAAGGGCGTGGGTTCGATTCCCACTCAGGACTAACATTTGTGTGACTAACATCGATGTTTGTTCTGTGTCTGGGTGTTCTGTATGTATTTACAAAAAGAAATATCATAGGACACAGCGCGATCTGACCCCAAACTAAGCAAAGCTTGTGCTATGGAAGACAGATAACTGATAGAATACATAAATACTTTTTTTTTGTAAATACATACTTATAATGCATACAGACACAGAACAAACATTTGCTTATTCACAAAATGAGTGGGAATCGAACCCACGCCCTACAGCTCTCAAGGCAGATAAACTACCAATGAGTCACACTGTCACAGAATACCGAGTTCTTTATCTGACATCTAGAAAATTTACACACTTACATAACAGTGGTCCAATTAAAAGGGAACCGTATTATTCTATACATTATTTATTACGATAAAAAAAATCTACAATATGTTTCTAGAAGGTGGAGCAGTTTAAAGATAAGACCGCCGATCAAGATGGCATCTCCGGATTACAGGAACAATCTATGTTATGTAACTAAATGTTATCTATGTAATATGCCGTAGCTTTTTCCATAGGGACGTTAATTTTTTTTTCAAAATGTTATGTTTGTATACCTGCTACCAAGCAAGCTATCGTCTTTACTGTTGAAACCAAAATACCGTTTTCAGCCGGATTTATATGCTCGATACGGTCCGACCAATTTGCGAAGACACCCGCCATATTATTTGCAGTCTGACGTAGTCAACTAAAAAGCAGTCGGCTAAAAGCGCAATTCACTGCCCCGGCTTGTGGTGGCGAACGAGGCAACAAAAAATGTAGCCAGGCTATACAAACACCCCCCTCGTTAGTGGCCAAATTCGCGCATTCCGCTGGTCTCGTCTGTCTGGGGCAGGCTTTATATAGCCTCCGGTTATCGTAAAGTATGGATGTGCAGGATAATGCTAATTTCATTAATAACGTACATCGCATTATTATATAGGGTTGTGAGTTTGCGGTGTAAAGCTTTACTAAAGAGAATCATTGTACTCGCTTTTTTTTGTTAACAGGCTAGTTGTTTGACCACAGGTCACCTGATGTTAAGTGACGGTGTGGTCCAAGATGGTTAACACATCTAGCTTGAAATAGAACAGCTTCGCAAGTGAGGCTGTCGGAACACACTGTTAGGTGCTTTGACTTTGCACTGAGCCATCATCGCTACAAAATTCGAACGACTTTTACTGTGGGTATAATACTAAAATCGCGACAAACAGCTGTTCTTTAGAAAGTGTAACTTGATTTTTGATCAAGTGTATGGAGTAGCTTATCTTTTTCACAATTTGACAGTTTTAGTAAAAGTAGTTTATAATGATGAGTACAAATCCCTTTCGGTTTAGAATACGCCAAGCGTCTAACCTTGTAGATATGGAAGTAATTAAAGCTGAAACACAGCGATGGTTGTGGTCTACGATTGTCTGTTTTAAGGGTTTCAGACACAAAAAGAAGGATAATAAATGACCCAACCTAGAAATTCTGTTGTCTGAGATTTGAACAAAGTCCTCTTGCATTGTTTTGCTAAGTTGCTCTCAAGGTAAACATGTTACTTTGGGATGTATGTCATATGCGCTGTGTTAATGGTTTCACACCCTCTCACTACTATGGGATTTCGAAGAAATTTGTGTTCTTTTTTAACTCCGATAACTCCGATAACTTAATGAGTAGATATCGAGAGTGCAGCTAATGATGTCTCATTTTCTTTGCAGGCGGAAATAAAAGTGAAAATCGCGTCGCCTAAGAAAGATGCCAAGGCGAAAGTAGTAGCACCAACCGCTAAAGGTGACTCCAAGCCCGGTGCGGGATCCACGCAGCCTAAACCGGTCAAGCGCCCCGCTTCAGGTGAGTCTTTCAACACATATAGTGGAATCAATCTAGTTTTTTAATAAGGATAATATTTTTTTAGACTGTGTACGTCCATAATACACTTACCGCATACACACACCACATCACACACACACAAACTACAACACAAGTGTGGTTTTTTACCACACTTTTATCAGTTACTATCGGCCTGTCCTGGCTTCGTACGGGTGGACATTTATTTTTTAATTAAATTCTAGTAATACGTATAGCCTATGTTACTCAGGGAGTAGATTAGTGTAGATTCAGTGTTGTGAATGGGGTAATATTTTAATGTATAAGTAAACGAACATTGTTGTTAACAAAAAGTATACATTTAGTTGACAGCCCTGTTGGCTCATTGGTAGCATGTCTGCTTCAAGAGCTGTGGGGCGTGGGTTCGATTCCCACCCAGGACAAGCATTTTGTGATATAAAAAACCAAATGTTTGTTCTGAGTCTGGGTGTACTGTATGTATTATAAGTATGTATTTACAAAAAAAAAGTATTTATGTATTCTATCAGTTATCTGACTCCCATAGCTTAGTTTAGGGTCAGATGGCGCTGTGTGTAATGTCTTACGATATTTATTTATTTATGTGACGATAAATAAATGTTTGTTCTGTCTGGGTGTTCTATATGTATCATAAGTATGTATTTACGAACAAAGAAAATATATAGGCATTCTATCAGCTATCTGGTTCCCATATTACAAGCTTTGCTTAGTTTGGGGCTAGATGGCTCTGTATAAAGTCCTACGATATAAAAAAACTTGCTATATGTACTAGTAACATAATACAAAATTTCACCCCGATCAGATACGTGAAAGATGCTCCATTAATCAACTAGAAAAGATTCAAACAGCTGAACCGATTTTCTTGAATCATATAGAAGAATCAAGAACGCGTCCGATCAAGTCACCTTTCTAACAAAAAAGAGCCTATCAGTTATCGGTTTAGCCATTTGGGAGCTACGATGCTACAGAGAAACGAATACATCTTAAACCCCTGTGTTTGCATTGGGAGTTAAAAATGGACCTAACTATACATTTTGTCAAATTATTATTCCTTAGGTGTTAAGAAACCGGCCGCTGGTAAGAAAGCGGCCACAGCTCGTGGTCAAACCAGCCCGCCACGCGAGCAAGAACTTTCTCAAGACGAAGTGGACGCTAAAGCGGAAACGCTATTTGCCGCTGACGTCATAAACGGTAAGTTTTTTAAAAATCTTTATTTAATTTAAAGGGTTTGAGTCACGCAGTGACTATGTCACCCCCGTAACACACGAGACTACGATAATAGTTTCTTTTTTTACATATATACACTACTTTGTGGTAGATTTTCTTAGCAGGAGGTTGTCTAGGTAGGTACCACCGCAGTAGCAGATGTTCTGCCGCCAAGCAGTAGTGTGCAAACATTACTGTGTTCCGGTTTGAAGGGTACTGTAGCTAGCGAAATTACTGGGCTGTTGAGACTAACCATCTAGTCTCAAAGTAATGAGTGCCAAAGCAGCGATGCCGTGGACGTTGTTTTGTTACTCAAAGTTCTGTGTATCGCTGCAATGGTCATGGACAGGCGTTGTCTCTTAACATCAGGAGAGCGCCTCGATCGTCTTACTTTTACATTAAAAAAAAAAAACTTTTAACAGCATTTTGGCTTCCTCTGAAGCTGGTGAAGCCTACGTCACAAACAATACCATTATTACAATAGCTGAATAAATCTCGCCTTTGCGCCTCGTTCCGGACACATTCTATCAGCACATGATACGCATCTTCCACGATCTCACATGTAGTGCAGTTCGGTGAATCTGTCACTCTCATCAGGTATCTTTTTTTTAATGTAAGAAGTAATGAGACGAACGAGACGCTCTCCTGATGGTAAGAGATAACGCCTGTCCATGACCATAGCAGCGACACGCAGAACTTTGAGTAACAAATCAAAGTCCAGGGCATCACTGCTTTGGCGCTCATGACATTGAGACTTTCGATGGTTAAGATACCCAGCCAACAACAATCAACAGCCCAGTAATTTCGATAGCTGCAGTAGTTTACTGTGTTCCGGTTCCTTCGAACCGGAATGCAGTAAACTAAACTTGTTTGATAGAATAAACGGAAAGTAGATCAGCCAAAAACACAAAGCTATACGTTTGTTCTTTTGTAAGTATGTAACTATGTTACTATTATGTGAAAAATGTTACCTAACAGGTTTTGGTGATAGCAATTGGAAAAACCGTCTCTCAGCTGTTCAAAGCTTTCACTCAACTATCCAAGGGTTGACAGTCAACGACGTGTCAGCCCAGGTCCTATACCGCGTACTGAACAAAAAGCCTGGCTTGAAAGATACCAACGTACAAGTACTAAAGGCGAGACTGGAGGCCTGCAAATATATAACAGAAAACTTCCCTATATCCACGTAAGTATTAGTATGTATACTGATGGCAGATTCCTTACTAATAAAATGCTTTAAAAAACAATTGGGGAAGAAGGGTGAATAGGGTCGTTAAAGGCAATGCCCCGGGTTTTGCAGGTGTCCATAGGCGGTGGTGACCACTTACCATCAGGTGGCTCGTCGCTTGTTTGCCACTTCAAAGAAAGAAGTAAAAGATTTTGTTTTGCAACATAAAAATACAAAAACAAAAACGAACATACAGAGACAAACAGTTATAAAATAAGGGCTCACCTCAGCATAATACTGGTCATACTAAGTATGACCAGCGCTGCGGCCAATCAGAAAAAAAAACACCCGCCTTTCCTGTGATAAAAAATGTAGTCTGTGTTAATCTAGGGTATAAGCTTTTTTATGGTTAACATGCTTAGTGTTTGACCACAGCTCACCTGATGTTTATGGTGTGGTCAAAGATGGTGAATACAGCTAGCCTGCAATAGAACTGGCTCACAAGTGAGGCTACCGCATCGTTAGGTGCTTGGAGCCAGATTTTCAACTTTCTAGTAGAGTACTAGAAAGTATTCTACCACCATGCAAGGATTCCTCTCGATATTTTCCTTCATCGGCAGCTCTAGCTCATTGCTGGGTTTGAACCTACGCCTTCGTGTGGCGTGTGTACTGACTGCGCTATCCACTAAGCTATCATTGCTTTTCAAATTTCATCTAAGTCCGTTAAAATCAGCTGCTGCATACAAGGGCCAATGAATTAATTACTATGGATCAGCTGATTTTATTTTCTCGATTTTAGAGTTGCCCATAGTAAACTTTGTTCATAATGATTAGTATAAAGATCTCCGTTGGGTTTACTTTTTATTGAGTTAATTTACTTCTAAAAACTTCCTTTAGGACGGCAGCTGACTTCGTTCTTCAAGATGTGGTGACCAAACTTGGCGAGTCGTCTTGCTCCGCCATATCGGCCGAGTGTCTCACGTCTCTCGCTGAAGGCTGTGGCCTGGAACATGTGCTGAATGAATCTCTCACTTTTGCTATGGACTCGCAAAAGAACCCCAAAGTACAATCTGAGCTGTTCAACTGGATGGCCAATGCGATTAAGGAGTTCGGATTCTCGTAAGTTAATTTCCGATAAAACAACTACTACATTTTGTTGTTTTTAGCTACGCTACCCGAGATTACCTGCGTTTTCCGGGATAAAAAATTAGCATATTATTATGTGTTATAGCTGCTTACAAGCTTTGCTTAGTTTGGGGTCAGATGGCGGTGTGTGTACCATCCTACGATATTTATTTATTTAAAAATAAAACATAAAAATACTAGTACGTAGTTAAGTAAAATAAATTAATAAATGAAAATGGTATTTTTGAAATGGCATTCAAAATGATATCAGTGGTATTTTTATATATACGAAATTTTACTTTTAACTTTGGTGTTATCAGCAAATTATTGTATTGACTAAATTTAGCAAGTCCAATCATGATGACATGGACGAGAAAATTCACTGATATGACACGCGTTACCCACATAATGTTTCTTAGTAAATTTCTTCGCACAGTAACACATATCAAATCTTTACATGAATATTTATTTCTTTCAGAATGAACATAAAAGCCATCGTAGCTCATTGCAAGAAGGCTTTATCGGCGACCAATCCTAACGTGCGAACCTCCACCGTCATCTTCCTCGGCATAGTGTCTCTTTACATAGGACCTTCGCTTATCAACCACTTCGATGGAGAGAAACCTGCGACCAAACAGCTGATCAGCTTGGAGTTGGATAAACACGCCAATAGCTCGCCACCCACACCTACTCGTCAGCTGGGATCGGTTAGTAAGGTAAGCAAAATTTTGATAGCCCTGTTGGTTCATTGGTAGTATGTCTGCTTCAAGAGCTGAAGGGCGTCGGTTTGATTCCCACCCAAGACAAAAAAAATCGTGGTATAAACAAATTGATGTTTGTTCTGTATGTGGGTGTTCTGTATTTATTATAAGTATGTATTTACGTATAATATTAAGTATTCTATCAGTTATCTGACTTCCATAGTACAATCTTTGGTTAGTTTGGGCCTAGGTGGCGTTGTATGAAATGTCCTCCACTATGAAAACAGCTTTTAACCCACTACGCAAAAACGACTAGTTGTTATAAGTTTGACGTGTCTGTGTATGTGTCTGTCTGTGGCATCGTAGCTCCCGAACGGATGAACCGATTTTGTATTTTTTTGTTTAAAACGTGAATTGGTTGGGAGTGTTCTTAGCTATGTTTGATGAAAATTGGTCCAAGATGGCCGCCGCCACAAAATGGCGGATTACATATTTTTTCACAACTCCCTCAATATGGGTGTCAAATGAAAGGGCTTGACTAGTAGAATAATATACACTTGTCGTGGGGTTTTAAAATTTTTAATTTATACTTGTAATATTGTATGTCCGTAGTCCGCAAGCAAAGCATCAGTAGGTGATGACATTGACGAGGCTTTTGAAGACGCGGTAGAAGAGGAAGCGGCTCCCGTCGAAGACAATCGACCGAAAACTGACATCGCTCCCCTCATCACTGACACTCTAGTCGGAGAGATGAACGATAAGAACTGGAAGGTGAGATTTTAATGATTTAATCTTATAACTTTGTAATAAGATCTCATTTTGTTTGATTTTTTTAACTGCCTATATTGTTATGTAATCCAACAATTTTGTTGTATTCTAGGCTCTAATGTGATTCACAATTTATAATAGAATATTATTATCAGGGCTATTCTTTGGATTCTTTTATAGTCTACACTTTGTAATATATCCAGTAGGACACGATAAAACACTGATTATTTATTATGAAATATTGCATCTAACTAACGCGTTAAACTCATAGCAGTAACCCTGTTTTGGGTATTTTTTTATGGTTGACAGGCTAGGTGTTGGACCACCGGGTTTCTGTTGTGGCTAAAGTAATTTCATACTCGTATAAGTTTTAAAAGAGTTAAAAAAGTTTTTGATCATCTGATGTTAAGAAATTTTCATGTATGTATGTAACTTCTTTACAATGTAAACAACTTGAACTGATTAGGCTAAAATTTGGCATACAGATAGATTATATCCTTTGATTAATATGATTAATCCCACTATTATTATAAATGTGAAAGTTTGGATAGATGTTTGTTACTCTTTCACGATAAAACTACTGAACGGATTTGGATGAAATTTGGTATGGATGCAACTAAGACCTTGGATTAACGCATAGGCAATTTTTTTTCCCGAAAACGTAACGGGTAATACCCCGGGCTTGTATAATTATATAGACTTTTATCACGTGTATTTAAAATATCCGTGTTTTGGAAAGCTCCTATGCAAAAATTTAACCATGATGATAACTTTGCAGGTGCGCAACGAAGGTTTGGACAAAGTGAAGGCGATAATAGCAAACTCTGCGCCGATCAAAGCAAGTCTCGGCGAGTTACCGGCGGCGCTCTCCGCGAGGCTCGTCGACTCGAACTCGAAACTCGCCCAGAGCGCGTTACAGATCTGCGAACAGTTGGCCACCGCCATGGGGACGAGAAGCAAGCAACATGTTAGGACGTTCTTTCCCGCATTCTTCTTAGGTATGAGAGAATATTTTGTTTCCTATCTCTAGATATTATGGCGTCAAACGTTGTATTGTACATTGTTAATATAGTCAAGTATGTAAAAAAAAATCGACAGCTTTATGTCCGCGATTTTTTTTATTTACGTTTTTTTTTTGTTACATTGATTACAAAAACATTGAGAATGAACTTATGAAACTTTTGTTTTTGACTCCTTAGTTACATGTCATACAATTATAGTATTACATTCCAAGCGCCAAGCAACCAACCAACCACCAAGCGCCAAACGCTACCAAGCGCTCGAAGAGTCAACACGTCCTGAGGATGCCTCGTGTAGAGGTGAAACACGTGTCGACAAAGTGGTTGCTGCAGAGAGGAGGATTCTTGATTATTTTAATTAGATTTTTTGTAATTTTAATTTAATTTTTGTCAAATTAACAATATTTCTAAGTTTATGAGTTCTAGATTTTAAGTAAGATTAGGGTTTTTAATTAATAAGCAGTGTAAAATTAGTTTAATTTAAGTCTCCTCGTCACTGTTGGAACTGGAACGACTGTTAAGCGGAAATAAACTAAATATAAACATTGAACATTCAAAATGAACTTCCGCAAAGTAACGCCTGAATCAATCAATTAGTATTACATTAAATTGAAAGATTTACAAATATAGGATACAACATATTTTGCTCGAATATTGTCTTGTCGAGTCCAATACCGTTGCAGCGATACACAAGACTTTGAGTTGCAAAACAAAGTCCAGGGCAACCCAAAGCAGGGTTGCCCTGGACTTTGTTTTGCATTCATTATTTTGAGACTTTCGATGGTTAGTCTCAACAGTCCAGTAATTTGCTATTTTAATTCCCTGCAAACTGGAACACAGTAATGTTTAAACACTTGACGGAAGAATTTTTGGTACTTCGGTGGCACCTATCTAGACGACTCCCTGCTAAGGAGATCAACCACCAAGTAAAATAAAATAAATCCTAGTTACTCATATCGTCTACTTGTTTGTAAAAAACTGACCTACCTTACGTGTATCTTAAATTACTGTAACTTTAACAGCATTCGGCGATAGCAAGCAATGGATTCGCGCGGCGGCCGTTTCATGCGTAGAAACTTGGTGCCGCGAGGCGGGGCCTTCCACTCCGTTCGAGGGGGAAATGGTACTCGACGCCTTGAAGGCCGGTTCACCCGTACTTAGAGCCGTACTCTTACAGTGGCTGGCAGATCATCTGCCTAATGGTGAGTTACATACATGGAAATAATAAATATTTATTTGATACAATACAAATAGGTTTGACAAAAGATCAGAATTCTAGTACCTGGAATTGCTACTGGGCTGCATGAAGCTGCTTCGCTCTCATTCATGTCATCGTCATTGAACATTCCACCCAACTCACTGGAGCTACTATGCCAGCGGCCCAGAGCCTCGCTCCGATACTTCAAGGAGCTGGGTTGGCACCCCAAGCGGGATGTCAGTGCAGGACTTATCGCCCCCACTTTGATTAAGAATAAGAGATCAGAAGACTGTAATCGCTTGCAAACAGTAGTATAGTATGCTGTCAAATTCGCAGATCGAATATTTTATTGATCGGAACACGGCGGTGATGGAGGCCTTAAGTCGGGAGGAGGCGATTAATGAAAACTCATGATGTAAATAGAAATAAGGATTGTGTGTATGCCTCGAGCATTCATGCTCACCATCGAAGGCTCCTTCTTGCGGCGGCGTCGTGTGTCGGGTCGCTCTCTTCCCTCAGATATGGTTGAGGAGGGCGATGGCTGGCACATGCGTCATACTCGTGATCGGATGCTGCTTGCGGGTCGCTGGTCTGTTCGCGGTATACACACAATCTAGTACCTACTAACTTAACTTTCCTCTTTTTGTAATGTAAAATTATTTTTAAAAAAAATTGTAACTAAAGTTGACAAAGGTCACGGACCCCAGTGTCTGTGGAGCGTATAATTATAAATAAAAAAAAAATTATATTTTATTATAGCAGTGATGAGCTGCCGGTGAAGGAAAACATCGTGAGAAAACCATAGCATGGTGGTAGGGTACTTTCTAGTACTCGGCTGGCTAGCTACCACCCTCAAGTTGAAAATCTGCCGCCAAGCATCTAACGGTGTGTTCCGGCAGCCTCACTTGAAAGCCAGTTCCATTCCAGGCTAGTTGTGCTTTACCATCTTCGACCACACCTTCACTTAACATCAGGTGAGCTGTGGTCAAACACCTAGCCTGTCAACCATAAAAAAAAAGTTATTAGCAGTCTATGTTTAGGATGTATGTATGTATGTATGTGTATTCCTCTACAGCGCTAAATTTAATCATTCTATTTGGATGAATGAGGCGTCAATCGATTAATTATAATGTTAAATATTTTTTTTCCCATATTTATAGTTTTTTTAACTTTTTAGCTTTTATTTCTAACTATTTCTTCTGCCGCAGTGCCTCTAAAGTCGTTCCCGCGCGAGGAACTGTCGATGTGTGTACCCACTCTGTACGCTTGTATCGAAGACAGAGCTGCCGACGTACGGAAAGCATCTGCCGAGTGCGTGTTCCCATTCATGCTACATTTGGGATACGAAGCCATGCACAAACAACTTGACAAGCTGAAGGTCTGTTACATATATCTTTACTCCATTTTTTACTAACATTTACATATTATCAGTATCTTTATCGTTAAATGTCCGTGCAAAATCGGAGCAGAACACTAAGATTACAGTAAAATGGTACATATTATTAAGGTGAAGATGATGACTATTTTGTGATATAAAACAAATGTTTGTTCTGTGTCTGGGTGTACTGTATGTATTATAAGTATGTATTTACAAAAAAAAAAGTATGTAAGTATTTTATCAGTTATCTAATTCCCATAGTACAAGCTTTGCTTAGTTTGGGGTCAGATGGCGCTGTGTGTAATGTCCTACGATATTTATTTATTTATTTTATTTGTATGATGATTGAATTCCAGCCGGGTTCCAAGTCAGTAGTTCAAGCGGCGTTAGATAAGGCGCGTCCGAACTTACCAGTTCAACCGCTACCCTCTTCTAAAGGCAAGAAAGACGAGGCTCGAGGCGTCAAATCAGCCGGTGCGTTGAAGAAGGAATCCGAGAAGAAAGGCGCTGCACCAGCTAAGGGCAAGGTGAGGTTTAATTAGTTTTTTTTATAAATAAATTATAGGATTGTCAATTTATTGTATGATGTGTGTGTGTCTGTTTGTGGCATCTTAGCTCCCGAACGGATGTACCGATTTTGGTTTTGTTTGAAAGGTGAATTAGTCGGGAGTGTTCTTAGCTATGTTTGATGAAAATCGGTCCAAGATGGCCGCCGCCACAAATCAGTAAATCAGTAATATTTATTGGCCATAAATAACAATAATGTTAAAGGCAAGTCACATGTACAAAAAAAAACCTTACGATTACACTTTCATGAATGAAGCTATGCCTATACGAGTAATGAACAACGAACATACTGCAGCGGAGGCTCCGTTTATGTGCTATACATAAATGAGGATTCTGAGAACCTCATTGACATATATTCACTTAATTTGTTAAAAGGATTGCTTTCCAAAAAAAAATTAATGTTTTTTTTAAATTCGGTATGATTTAATTCTGTAATATATTTTGGCAATTTATTATACATTAATATTTTGGCGTGACGGCCCTGCTTTTCAACTTTACCTAACCTAGTCCATGGCGCGACCAGCTTTTCTTTGTTTCGCAAGTTATATTGATGCCTGTCTTTGTTCTTTGGCAAATTAGCTCCGTGTATTTCTATTTGTATATGTATAGTGATGTCATAATTTTGTTAGTTTTAAAGTATTTTTTTGCAGAACTACGTCTTTTTAACCATTTATTATTCTAATCGCTCTCTTCTGACATCTTAACACTTTTGTCGGATGTCAAAATGGCGGATTACATATTTTTTCACAACTCTTTCAATATAGGTATCAAATGAAAGGGTTTGACCAGTAGAATACTATACACCAGTCAGTTTTTTTTAATTTTTTTTTTTTTTGTTATAGTTGAAACTATTTACTCTTTTGTTTAGGCTGTGAAACCGGCGTCGGCAACGAGTCGCGGCAAGAAAGAAGAGGAAGATTTTACTCCACTGTTGCCCAACAATAACGCTAAAAATCAGCGTATTATCGACGATCAGAAATTAAAAGGTAAGATCGTTGACCCGATTATGAAGGCTACATTCCACCAAGCTGACCATGTGTGGTTTGCCAGACTTTACATATCTTCGTAAACGTTAAGAACTCGTAGACATGCAGGTTGCTCCACTTAGGTTTTATCAATAAAATAACTGTTTTCCTTCGCTGTTTGAAGCTAGCAATGACATTATAAAATAAGACCGTCGAGACCTACTTTGAAACGTTTAGCACAATCCATATAATTTAAGCTGTAAGGATGTAAAAGCAGTGTTTTTTCTAATAAACCTATGTTCCACCACCTTTTTGTTTGATGTGAAGCGATGATGGTGTCTAAGTTGGAGAACGACTGATTAGAAAAAAAAAATTAGAAAAAATCACTCGCGCCTTAAAGACATACTCTCATAACGCCTGAATCAATCAATTAGACATACTCTCATTTATCGGTAGTGTTCTTTGTTTTCTGTAAACTACAGTTTTGACGTTTTTGGAGGCTAAAGTGAAAAGATTTCTTCTAGTTAACTTGTTTCGGCAGCACCATGACTTTCAGGCGAGTGGGTGGCAAAACTTAGGTTTATTTTTTTCATATAAAAAAGACAAAATAAATATCTGCTGTCTAGCAGTTCGCACAAAAATAACCGCAAGTTTGTTATTTAGATTATACTAGCTGCGCCCCGCGGTGTTACTCGCTACACGTTTTCGGGATAAAAAGTAGCCTATGTGTTAATCCAGGGTCTCAGCTACCTCCATACCAAATTTCATCCATTTCCGTTGAGTAGTTTTTGCGTGAAAGAGTATCAAACGTCCATTTTCACATTTATAACATTAGAAGTATAATACGAAATGTTCTATTCCAGTACTAAAATGGAACTTCACAACTCCACGCGAGGAATTCTTTGACTTACTCAAAGAACAGATGGCTACGGCCGGTCTCAACAAACAGCTTGTCGCTAACATGTTTCATAATGATTTCAGGTGAGTACAATCTCATAACCATAAATATAAATAAAGAAATAATATAAATATCTTAGGACCATTTCACACAGTGCCATCTGACCCCAAACTAAGCAAAGCTATATTCATCATCATTATCCGCAGCCTTCTTTATCCCACTGCTGGGTATAGGCCTCTCTCTTTACATGCCATCTGCCTCGGTCCTGTGCCAATCTGGTCCAGGTTCGACCCGCGACGGTGACAATATCGTCGACCCATCTTGCGGCTGGACGACCGACGCTCCGCTTCCCTTGCCTAGGCCACCACTCTGTTGCAACCTTATTCCACCTGTCATCACTTCGCCTAGCAACGTGTCCTGCCCAGCTCCACTTGAGGTTCATAATTGCGATACCGACGTCTCGAACTTTCGTTCGTCGCCGGATATCGGTATTACAAACTCGGTCTTGGAGTTTAATGCCGAGCATGGACCTCTCCATGGCTCTCTGTGCGACTCTGTGCACAGCCTCATGTGTGATCGTCCTTGTCTCGGCACCATATGTCATGGTGGGCAGGACGCACTGATTAAAGAGGCGAGTCTTCAGACACTGCGGAATATGGCGTGGCTTGAGAATGTCGTCGAGCTTTTTGAACGCCGCCCATCCAAGCTGTATTATATGGTGTTTATTATATATATGTTTATAACCAGGTGAGCTGTGATATTAGCGTCTTCAAATCTAGAGTAAATAGGTTTCTTCTAGGTTAGCGTGCTCCATCTTAGACCACACTACTGTTTAACAACAGACAGAGTGTCGTCAAACGCGAACCTATTTTGAATTTAAAAAAAAAAGCTGTTGTCAAACACCTAGCCTGTCAACCATAAAAAAACCACCACAAAAAGGGACAACACCACATTCGTTAGCGGCACTCCATAATTGCAATTTATAGTAGATTGTTAAAAGATTCATACTGTTAATCTAAAAGACAGCCCTGTTGGTTCATTGGTAGTATGTCTGCCTCATGAGCTGAAGGGCGTGGGTTCGACAAACATTTTGTGGTATAAACAAATGTTTGTTCTATTTTTTTTTATAACAAATAGGCTTACGTTCGACCGCGATCTCACTTGATGTTAAGTGATGATGCGGTCTAAGATAGAGCACGCTTGCCTAGAAGGATTAGAAAAAACCGATTCACTCCCGACTTGTGTGTATTTTCAAAAAAAAGATTTAATTATTCTATCAGTTATCTGACTTCGATAGTACAAGCTTTGCTTAGTGTGGGGACAGATAGAGATGTATGTAAAAAAAAAACTATTTACAGATATCATTTGAAAGCAATCGAGGCCCTATCCGAAGACCTCCACGACAACGGTTCGTCGCTCATGGCGAATCTCGACCTCGTCCTCAAATGGCTCACCCTTCGGTTCTTCGACACCAATCCGTCAGTTATTCTCAAGGGTTTGGAGTATTTGGCACTGGTGTTCCATTACCTCATCGAAGCGGATTATACAATGGCGGAGTATGAGGCCAATTGCTTCATTCCTTATTTGGTACTGAAGGTATGTCATAGTTTATTTTCGACTAGCAGCTCGCCGGGTACGCACGGGAAAAAAACTCGATTAACAATATAAATTTATCGTTCCAGTAGTCTCGGAGCCAATTCAATACAAACAAACAAAAAATTTAATCTTTCCTCTTTATATGATGTAGATAACAACTGTAATAGATACACAACAACATAACAACAACAAACATACAACATATAACAACAACATAACAACATATGATATTGCGGACTTATTTGTAGCTGTCAGTTTGCTCTATAAAACGTCACTTTATTCTATTGTCAATAGTTTTAATTGCTGCGCATGCTAAGTAAGGATTTTTCAAATTGTTCACAGCTTGTGTTACATTATTGAATTTTCCATACGGATCCCTAATTGTTTTTAAATAAAATATAGCCTATGTCCATCACGGATAATGTAGTATTCTAATAATGAAAGAATTATGAATATTGGTCCAGTAGTTTCGGAGCCTATTCAATACAAACAACGGTTGATAACAAGTGACCCTGTAGTGTTACTGGTAATAGCTTAATTTTTTTCACGATTTCATGTTTGATCCCATAGTAAAATAAATGTTTTTCATAATAGTGGGTACCATAAACTTCTTTCGGCTTAACACTACCGTTCCACGTAACCCTGTAGTTATAAGATTTTCCATGCTCTCGATATATCATTGCCATAATATAATGCTAATGTTTGTACAGGTAGGCGATCCGAAAGACACGGTGCGGAATGGAGTGAAATCCTTATTCAAGCAAATATGTGTTGTGTATTCTGTCACCAAGCTGTTTGGGTATCTCATGGAGGGACTCAAGTCTAAGAACGCAAGGCAAAGAGCAGGTAACACTTTAAAAATCAATATTTACTCACTTAACGTGGTTCAGTATATAAATATTTTTTTCCATTTATGGACAAATGGAGCATAATTTTACAGTGAAATCACAGCTACTGGCATTTATATTGGTCTTTATTTGCGGTAAATCACAATTGCTTGAATAAAACAGTAGATTATGAAAGCCCTGGACTTTGTTTTGCTACTCAAAGTTCTGTATATCGCTGCAATGGTTATGGACAGGCGTTATCTGTAACCATCAAGAGAACGTCTCGATCGTGTCATCACTTTTGCATAAAGAAAACTATGGTAAAAAACAGGTATTTCATAGTTTGTTGATCTTAGACTAAACATATGGAGCAGCTGATTTTTTTTTAAGTGATTCCAGTTTTGCCTTTGAAAAAGTAGTTCATAATGATACAATAAACCTCTTTTAGCTTAGTGAACCCTAAGTATATAACCTTGTATAACAAGTATAAATTAAAAATCTAAAAAACCCCCGATAGGTGTATAGTATTCTACTAGTCAATCCCTTTCATTTGATACGCATATTGAGGGAGTTGTGAAAAAATATGTAATCCGCCATTTTGTGGCGGCGGCCATCTTGGACCGATTTTTATCAAACATAACTAAGAACACTCCCGACTAATTCACCTTTCAAACAAATAAAACAAAATCGAAATCGGTTCATTTGTTCAGGAGCTACGATGTCACACACACACACACACACACACAAACTGTCAAACTTTCGTTTTTGCGACCGGGGTTAAAAACAGGCGAGTTGGTGGTTAAGTACGGACTTATCCGCTATAAAAAATAAAGTTAACGTACATATTACAGCTATGACTATGAAACAAAAAATAAATATAATAATCTTCTTTCAACAGAATGCTTAGAATGCATAGGGCATCTGCTCGAAACTTACGGTTCAGTAGTGATGGCGCCAGGTGGCGCGACAGCTCTCAAAGAATTGGCGCGACATATCGGCGACCGAGACAATGCAGTACGATCCGCTGCTCTCAACTGCGTCGCTAGCGCTTACTTCTTGGAGGGCGAGAAGGTTTACAAAATGATCGGACAGGTGAGTCCACGTTATATTATAATCCTTTACATACCAAAGCTGCTGGAAGCGATCGCTTCAAGCGATTTGACCGTCTTTTGTTACACTTTTACTGTTATTGTATGTATATTATTTCTTGTGCGAACAGTAAAAAAATATCTTTTCTTATCAATTAGTTAAAAATTACAGCGGTATTTATAACTCGATCGAAAGTCACGATGTAATTAACGTCTATGAGCAGCAATGTCATAAACTTTGTTTTTGATGTACTAAAAACAATCTTGTATAACAAAAAAATTATAACCTAATACAAATGCTAAGAATTCAAAGAGTTGTGTACGAAAAATAACTTATCTTATTTATTATCTTAGTAAATGAACAAAGATAAAGAATTATGAGTAGTAAAAATATAAGCAATAAACAGGTTATGCAAGGTATATAGTACACAAGCGGACGCCTCGCGGTTTCACCAGCGTAGTTTCCGTTCCCGTGGGAATACAGGGATAACAAGTAGCCTATGTCACCCGGAGATAGTGTAGCTTCCCAACGGAGAAAGAATTTTCGAAATCGGTCCAGCAGTTTCGGAGCCTATTCAATACAAACAAATAATCAAATCTTTCCTCTTTATAATAGTATAGATAAATATAGATATGCGCGTTCTACAAGATAAGAGTATATACCTTAGTTGGTGTAGAAAAATATGTTAATTAGAGATTGCACAAAGTCACGCGAAAATATTAATTTCTAGATTAGTTTATCTCTAAGTGCTGGATGGCTCTGCAATTATTGTAGCAAGTGATATTTCTTCTCCATGAAGAGAATGTCCCACTAGTTACTATTTAATTACTATTTACCATAAAAATATACATCATACTGATTTAATTAATGACCCTAATGGGGTCATATGTACTAGGGACAACATTGCCAACGGGGCTGTCAACCAGCCCCACTGTCAGGCTGTCTGTTGGTCCCAATTTTTTATAAGAGACCACCACAGTAGCTCTTTGAAATGTATTTTCTTTTCTATGCCATATCAGACCATGCGACGCTTTGATTTTTCACGTTACCATATTATTTGTTTCAGATTTCTGATAAAGATCTATCGTTACTGGAAGAACGTATCAAGCGAGCTAGCAAGAGTCGCAGCGCTGAAGCGCGTCGCTCTATGATTGTCCCGCTTTCTGCATCAGGACGCCCCATACAACAGCCAACAGAGGTAATCTATTAAATTAATTTTGTTTATTTAGGAAAAAACGGATACACCCAATTACATTTAACTTATAATTATTTACAGTATTATAAAGTACGTTAAAGTATACGATTATTAAAGCCGGTCTGGACATATGGAATAGAGCTCTGGGGAACAGCATCAAACAGCAATATAGAAATCCTGGAAAGATTTCAGACCGAAGCTGTTAGATCCATGTTCAATATTCAAAAGTGTACCCCTAACAAATACATCCTTAGTGATCTGACGCTAAACACTGTGAAACAGGAAATTGCTGTCCATAGCCAAAGTTACCAACGGAAATGTACGCACAAAGCGTTTTGACTCCACATTTTTCATTCGCACAGCGAGGTTGTGGAACTCTCTGCCGGAGTCTGTGTTCCCTGTTAGGTACAATATTGGCGTCTTCAAATCTAGAGTAAATAGGTTTCTTCTAGGTAAGCGTGCTCCATCTTAGACCACACTATTGTTTAACATCAGGCAGAGTGTGGTAAAACGCGAACCTATTTTGTATAAAAAAAAAAAAAAAAAGGAAATTAGCAGCTCATGTTAATGCACTTGCTACAAAGTTAACAGGTTCCGAAAGTACACATTACACAAGACTAAGGAGGAACAGTATTCCGAGCCTTATTAATCTATTTGCCAAAGATTCATGAGAGAGATGTCAATAGACGACTCCTCACTGCCGTAAAACACAAAATATGCAGAAGATTTCAGATAGAGAAACAGCTAAATGTCTCCGACAGATTGGTGTGTTGAGTGGGATATATAAAAAAAAATGTTGTATAAATAAAAATGTATAAATTTATACAAATGTAAATATAACTATTAAAGTCAATATATCGTAAAATAAAAGTAATAAACAATAATGAAATGTTAAAAAATTATAAAAGTATTCACAAAATAAGGACATTAAAATTCTTCAGTTATTAAAAGAATATCAATATCCAGTCACCAATGACAGTAAAAGTTATTGACTGATAGTACCTATACCCCTCACACGACAAACATAAGCTTGGTATAGTCCATGGATGGACAACTCCATCAATCTTCTGTGTCTACAGACTGAGTGTCAATGAACAATATTCCGGGCAATGGTTTTTTTAAGCTATTGCATAGCTTCTATCGCGGGCCTTGAGCGTGGAGACCGAATCCAGAAATTCCGTAACGAAAATAACCTACCCCCCACTCCCGCCGGCACAGCGGTGATACTTTTTAGTTTTGCCATCTATCGATGAATAGCAGAACTTTTAATGACTTGAAATATCACGCTTGTCGCCTCTAGGTGGCATTGGTTGTAATGCAATAGCTTTACCGCGGCAGCCCCCGAGTGCCACACGTCTTTTTTTTTTAATTATCATATTGTGTGCTACCTTCTATATTTATTATTATATTTAGTTATGTTTTATACATAAGTATTTAGCAATGTACGATACACACGCTGAAGAGCATGGGTTCAAACCCCATTGATGAGCATGAGCTGCCGGTAAAGGAAAACATCGTGAGGAAACCATAGTAGGGTTTCTAGTACTCGCCTGGCTAGCTAACACCCTCAAGTGCAAAGCTCACAAGCATTCTAAGGCTTGACTGGGAAGTGAGGTATTATAGTCATTACAGTTCCATTCCAGGCTAGGTGTGCTTTACCATCTTCGACCACACCGTCACTTAACATCAGGTGGTTTGTAGCGATGATAGCTCAGTGGTTAGCGCGGTAGGTTCGTATGCCGAAGGGCGTGGGTTCAAACCCCAACAATGAGCTTGAGCTGCCGGTGAAGGAAAACATCGTGAGGAAACCATAGCATGGTGGTAGGGTACTTTCTAGTACTCGGCTGGCTAGCTACCACCCTCAAGTTGAAAATCTGCCGCCAAGCATCTAACGGTGTGTTCCGGCAGCCTCACTTGAGAGCCAGTTCCATTCCAGGCTAGGTGTGCTTTACCATCTTCGACCACGCCTTCACTTAACATCAGGTGAGCTGTGGTCAAAACACCTAGCCTGTTAACATTAATTAAATTAAGTCAATAATAAAGAATATTTGTATTTGTAATTTTTTTTAGTAATCAAAGGCACTAGAACAATATTCTACAGCGATTTTTTTGTTTTAATAATTTGCCCCTTCGGGCAGGCTAAAGCTATACAGCCATACTGCCTTGTCTTAAGTGTTATTTCTGCTGTATCTTAGCTATAGCTATCGTCAAAGTCGTCTTAGTCAAGTCCAGTTCGTGTCAGTTAAGTTCAGTCATGCTTTAGTAAAGTAGTGGCGACTTTACTATAAAGCTTCGATGGAGTTTTGGAAGCAACACGAAAACTCATGTTTCACCACATTATATCATTTTCCCACACTCGCGCTTGTAATTCGGCACTTTATGAATAAAACACCACCATTTTTATGCATAAACACTCGACAAAAAACTAGTTTTGGAAAAAAATACAACGGAGCGACACGACTCTTCCCGCGTTCCCGCCAAAACTCTTCTACAGCGATTTAGAGATTTTGAAACATAAACAATTTTTTCCAACGTTTAATCTATTTGTTCTAGGAACCCGAGCATCTGAGACGCGTGATCACAGTGGACGCTCCTCCAGTAGAATATGAGGACGAGGAAGAGGAAGAGGCACCACCGCCCCCCGCGCAGCCGTCAGTGTCGCGACAGTAATTATATTTCATAAATATGCAGATATTCTTTCAGACTTAAAAAAGAGTTAACGTGAGGTCTTATTGCCATGCGACCACATATCGTATGCCCACGTAATAAAGTTCGCAGTGGCGTAATTACACTGTACATTATACTGTATTATGGGTATACTTTTATCTGTAGAATATAATTCAGCTTTACATAAATAAATAAATAATAAATATCACAGGGCATTACACACTGTGTCATCTGACCCCAAACTAAACAAAGCTTGTACTATGGGAACTAGATAACTGATAGAATACTTAAATACTGCGAGGCGCAGATAGTGAGATTATATGTTTTGCCAAAGTAAGTTGTAAATATTTTCCAGCTTTTTAAAATTATCATAGAGAACAGCACAAAAGCCCAGTCTAATTCAATTAGATGTTGCTTAAAAAACTGTTTTAGATCTACTATTAATA
The DNA here is from genome assembly GCA_905404145.2 of Biston betularia. Classification (NCBI taxonomy): domain Eukaryota; kingdom Metazoa; phylum Arthropoda; class Insecta; order Lepidoptera; family Geometridae; genus Biston; species Biston betularia. The sequence continues at coordinate 7,672,442 of FR989882.1, read as the reverse complement.
ATGATCTTAATAGATCAGCTCGCGTACCCAAACTGATCTTAATTTGTCCAAAAAACTAGACATTCTACTATTTATACTATTATAAAAAGGAAAGATTTGATTGTTTGTTTGTAATGAATAGGCTCCGAAACTACTGGACCGATTTCAAAAATTCTTTCACCGTTTGGAAGCTACGCTATCCCCGGGTGGCATAGGTATGTAAAAACAGTTGTGTTATTTATGTATGTAATATCTATCAAACAGATTGCCACCCGAGCCGAAAGTGATCACCGGTCCGTTCGGTTTGGACCCCGAGCTGATAGCGCGACTAGACGCCGCGGCGCCGGTGGTCCGACCTCCAGCACTCTCCGAGCTAGACGTCAAGTTCCTCGACGAGCCGATACCAGCCGGCGCGCACCGTCCGCTGCCGAGCATCTCCCACCCCGTACCGATACGATCCAGGTTAGTGGCAACTATACGATCCAGGCTAGTTGTGTAACTAAACGAGCCAGGTTAATGACAACTATACGATCCAGGCTAGTTGTGTAAGTAAACGAGCCAGGTTAATGGCAACTATACGATCCAGGCTAGTTGTGTAAGTAAACGAGCCAGGTTAATGGCAACTATACGATCCAGGCTAGTTGTGTAAGTAAACGAGCCAGGTTAATGGCAACTATACGATCCAGGCTAGTTGTGTAACTAAACGAGCCAGGTTAGTGGCAACTATACGATCCGGGTTAAGCATTTCCGTCAAGTATGGCGTAAGTCTTACCCTTCTTAGAATGAGATGCCAAGTAATAGCAAAATGTCCTACTCCTAAACACGTCAGGACATTTTGATATTGATTTTAATTACTTGCTATGCAAAGTAACGCAACATGTATGCATTTAAACTCGAGGATACGGATAAAATGTAAAAAAAAATTTTTTTTGTATTTATTTTATATTTTTTACTGATAGTAAACTTTATTTTATGAAACTAATTTAAATATTTTGGCTTTCTATGCAGTAGTTTATTTTTAATACGTTTTCAAACTTTTTATAGTTATGACGTCATGAGGTAGGCTGAATATGTAAAACATGCATTAGCCATGTAAAAAAAAAACAACTCGACGTAAATAAGTATGGAGGTTACAAGTATAACGGCAACCGTTGACTTGACATTGACAGATTTTGTTGAGGTTTGCCATTGTTTTTTTAGGCAGTCAAAGAATCCTTATACAGCCGACGACGTGACATCTTAGAGGTAAATTGAAAGTCAAGTTTATTTTATGTTTTTTATTAAAATAAACCCTGTCTCATAGTTTAAAGAGTTTTAAACGTGAAAATCATGTACAGGAATGTAATATTTCGAAATGGTTTTGGAATCAGCAAAGTATTTTTTTCTTTACATGCCGAATTCTTTAGAATGCTACATTCTCACTGAGTAATAATTACTAGAATTCAATTTAAAAAAAGAAATGTACACCCGTGCGAAACCGGGACGGACCGCTAGTGTATATATCTATATACTATTATAAAGAGGAAAGATTTCATCCTTTCCCCAGGGGTCGTGGCCTCTGGTGCTCTGCTTTGGTAAAGGGGAGAAACCTTCGAGGCCAAATCTCACCACGCCATACCAAGAAGGTGGTGGAAGGACTGAACTGAACTGATTTGATTGTTTGACAATAGACAACACTTTATTTGCGACATAAAACACATTTCAACATAATTTACAATTACATACATACAAAAAAATAAACAATAAACATAAAACATAGAAAAAAACTTAAAGGTATATAGTATAGTATACAATAAATAAAAATTAAACAAAAAAACAAAAAGTTTGAAATATATTTTATGTCACAAACCGGCCTCGACTCAGCATAATGCCGACTGAAGCCAGCCGACGCTGGTCTTCTGTCGAGGCCGGCAGGTGACGTCACGCACGAGTATGCCGACCGGTAAAAATATTTGTTATATTTGTTTGTTTGTATTGGATAGGCTCCGAAACTACTGGACCGATTTCAAAAATTACACTATCTCCAGGTGACATAGGCTACTTTTTATCCCTGTATACCCACGGGAACGGGAATTGCACAGGTGAAACCGCGAGGCGTCCGTTAGTATAAAATATTTATAAAAATTATAATGTAATCGTCTTTGGCAGTAAATTTATTTTTATCTATCTTTGTCTTTATAAACGAGTATTGTGAGTAAAAATGTTATGGTGTATTATTTTCAGCATGGCTGCCCTGTCCCCCGCGCGTGCGCCGGCGCCGCATGCAATGGGCACGCCGCACGTATCTACTGTGGACGACTCCCAACTCGCAGACACCATACACTCGATTGCTAGCCCGGACTTCAACGTACGTATAAAACGTTAAACAAGGTTACAATATTTCATTTTATTGCTAACTAGCGACCCGCCCCGGCTTCGCACGGATGCAATGTAGATATTAATGTGGTGCATATAGATAGATATAACTCTTTATTGTGCACACCATAAATAGAAAAGAGTTCAGAGAACAAAGAACTCTTTTTTTTGCAAAGAAAATTTTTCTTTGCAAATCGAATTCTTAGTAAACTGATCACATTTAACTAAACTAACTACTAACTTTATTTAACTTTTTTATATAACTTTTCTTTCTTTTCGTTCTTAGTGTCTATTTTTTATCTGTGTTTGTTATTTATTTTTGTATGTTGTTGTTTATGTATTTGGAATTTGTTTGTTTTATGTCACAATAAAGTGTTGTCTATTGTCTATTTTATTTTTAGTGTCTTTAAAAAATTGGTATGTATGCTAAGCAGTAAGGGGTACAATGATCCTCTTTCGTTTTAGTACATTTCTAATAAAGCATACACATTCGCGATACTCTACATATTTTTTCGTTTATATTATAGTCAATATATTGTGCTGTTTAGGCGGCGATCCGAGCGCTGTCCCTGATCACGGTAGCGCTACAGTCCGGGCGGGGCGCGGCGCTGGCGGCGCACGAGCAGCGACTTGTGAGCGCCATCGCGGCGCAAACACGCCGACTGCGGACTACGCTGCCCGCCAGCGAAGCCCTACCCGCGTTCAAGTGTCTTGGAGGCGCGCTTACCACGGTACGATACAATACAGCTTTTTATACACTTAAATCAATTTTACTGGATCTGACAAGATGTCCCCACGAAATTTACATCTTCAATAAATACTGGCAGGAAACTCAAAACTGACAAGCAAAAAGTTTAAAAAACCTATGCCCGACCCGACTGCTAATAAAAGGGCTATAAATGAAGGAAAACAATCTTTTTAAGCCAATTTATTATTTCTAATTAAATTCAAACATACCTACAGTCATGTATTTTTTTTAGATTTATAATTTTCTTTATTTTGATATTTTAGTTTGAGTCAACTAGGTTTGGTTAATTTTTCTTTAAATTAACATTACTATTTCGCGCCGAAAATCCGCATTTTTGGAAGTTTGGAAGCTACACTACTACGCTACTTTTTATCCCTGTATTCCCACGGGAACGGGAACTACGCGGGTGAAACCGCGAGGCGTCCGCTAGTTATTTAAAAAAAAACGGATAGGGGACGATGATGGAGACTATTTCCCAGCAATGGGACTCATATCTACAACCAATACAATAACCAGCAAGAGTGTAACAATTTAATTTTAGTTTTACGAGACGGCCGGTTGCGGTTCTCAAGTGGGCGAATCGGCGCTTTGCGCCGTCCTAGGTGAGATACTGCGGGTGCTAGCCGCCGGGCCGAGCGCTGGTGGCTCCGGCGGCGACGCGGAGAAACTCGCGCGAGTGTTGAACAACGTGTGCGTGCGGGTACTCGAACGCTCGCCGAGGACGCCGCTTCTATGGTAAGTGGGAGGCCCTAGTGTCATCATCATCATTATCATTTTCAGCCCGTTATCGCCCACTGCTGAGCATAGGCCTCTCTTCTTGTACGCCCAGTGTCAACTTTACAAAATTTGATCATCAGTATCATAATCAATATTGCAAAACATTAAAAGTTTTTTGTAGCGATGATAGCTCAGTGGTTAGCACGGTAGGTTCGCATGCCGAAGGGCGTGGGTTCAAACCCCAACAATGAGCTTGAGCTGCCGGTGAAGGAAAACTTTCATATGTCCAAATCGGTTTTATTATGGAACAATATACCCTCAGTTTGTTGGATAGGGATAAGGCAGACTGTCTACCGAGGAGCCAGAGTACGTTTTTAAATCTTAAATTGATTTCGTTGCGTTTCGTTTTTATATGGTCTTTCCAGTCTAGGTGAAATCCAAGGTATTTGACACGGAAATTCATGAGTATCTGGAAAACCCAACTATTTTGGACGAAGCAAAACGATACTCAGCCAACTACAAGGACCGCTTGACAACTCACCCAAACCCGTTATCCAGTATGCTCCTGCAGCCAAATCCAATTAGAAGACTCAAGAGAGCCGATGTGCTGCCTTACTAAGGGGAGATGGAGCTACTTCTCGAAACTACAACCTCTTGCAACTCACCTGATTATAGTCTAGGCGACTGATCGCAGTTTTAGTAAAGGAAAAAAAAACATTATAATATTTTTTTATTTTTTTTAAATGTTTGACAGGCTAGATGTTTGACCACAGCTGACCTGATGTTAAGTGAAGGTGTGATCGAAGATGCTAAAGCACACCTAGCCTGGAATGGAACTGGCTCTCAAGTGAGGCTGCCGGAACACACCGTTAGATGCTTGGCGGCAGATTTTCAACTTGAGGGTGGTAGCTAGCCAGCCGAGTACTAGAAAGTCCCCTACCACCATGCTATGGTTTCCTCACGATGTTTTCCTTCACCGGCAGCTCAAGCTCATTGTTGGGGTTTGAACCCACGCCCTTCGGCATGCGAATCTACTAATATTAGTAGGAGAGTAAAATGTTTCAACAATGTGTTCTTTACGTTACAGTACAATAGTATCTCTACTCCACGAGTCGATAGGCGCCTCGGACGACGCCCGTTACCAGAACCTGCTTCTCAAATGTTTCTGGAAGACGCTGAAAATGATATCGACGTGGGAAGTGCACTCTATCGACTATGACGCTGTGTTGTACAAGATACATCTTTTCTATAAGGCGTATCCGAATAATTACTGGAAAAAGAACCCAGACATAAGCGATACTCCTTACAGGTAATGAAGCGTGCTGTCATGAAACGGATTGACGAGTAGAATACTACAACTGTCGAGGGTTTTTTTTTAATTTTAATTTATTTTGTAGAACGGTGAAGACTCTGGTACATACACTAGTGAAGATGAAAGGCGCGTCTATCACGACCCATCTCACGCAGATTCCCGATGTCAATGAATCTGACCTCTATCCATACCTTATTAAAGTTATCAAGGTGAGTTATGCATTTTCTTATTTTTTTTTTTCCTTTGGGTTTGGCGTCGCGTTTTAAGCATTTGCCAGTGTCAAGTATTTTATAGTTTCAAAATTCAAATGTTAAATAAGTGTCCTTGTAGCTATAGTTATAGTCAAAGTCCAGTCTTGATCAAGTACAGTTCATGTCAGTCACGTCCACTCATGCTTTAGTAAAGTAGAGGTGACTTTACTATAAAGCTTCGATGGAGTTTTGGAAGCAACACGAAAACTCATGTTTCACCACATTATATCATTTTCCCACACTCGCGCTTGTTATTCGACACTTTATGAATAAAACACTACCATTTTTATGCATAAACACACGACAAAACACAAGTTTTGGAAAAAAATATCGGCATGCGAATCTACCGCGCTAACCACTAGCCTATCAACGCTACAAACTAAGCAAAGCTTATACTATGGAAGTCAGATAACTGATAGAATACTTAAATACTTTTTTTTTGTAAATACATACTTATAATAAATACAGAACACCCAGACGCAGAACAAACATTTGTTTATATCACAAAATGTTTGTCCTGGGCGGGAATCGAACCCACGCCCTTCGGCTCTTGGAGCAGACATACTACCAATTAACCAACAGGGATGTCGATTTGTATCAATAAAGCGAAAAACAACTCTACGTACGTGTATTGAAAAGATTATTATGACCGCCGTTGACTTGACATTGACAAATTTTGTTTTGGTTCGCCATTGCTTTTTTAGTCTATGAAAGTTGTCCAACGAGATGACGTCATGAGACATCAATTGAAAGTCATGTTTGATTTATGTTTTTTACTAAAAATAAACCCCACCTCATAGTTTACAGAGTTTTAAACGTAAAAATATTGTACAGAAATGTACTATTTCGAAGTGGTTTTGGAATCAGTAAATTTTTTTTCTTCTTTACATACCGAATTCAATGACGTTACTCCTTGGTTATGATGGCGTTGTGAACAACGCCATAACAACGGCAATAAACAACAACATTGTTCATAAATATTGGAGGACATTGAAATGTCCTCCAATTTCTTGTCCATTTGTTAGACATTTTATTTTATTTTATTGTTAGAAGAACATTTGAATGTCCTCCAATATTGATTGTTATTTAACATACGTCTATCTATTGCAGCAATTAAAACTCGATGAAAAGAAAGAGAACACAGCCGATGCGTTAAACGGTAGCTCAGTGCTGAGCTCTGTTACTGGTAACACTGCTTTAAGCGCCGGCAGGCTACCGCGAGCGGTGCATGAGGAGCTGGCTCTCATTCTGAAGAGGATCGGCACTAAAGAGCATAATAAGGACGCTTTGGAACAGCTATACGACCTCAGAGTAAGTTTCTTTTTTAAACGTCATAGCCGCATCACTTGTTTCACGTTAACAGCGGTTTTTGACAAATAGAGGTCAATTATTGCAACTTTCCATATAGGTATATTGTGAAAATGTAACTGACCAGTGGGACCGTTGCAATAACACTAATCCAGGCTCTGATGACAATTTTGATATTCATTTTTTTAATTTGTATTTTTTTTTTGTACTTGACATCTTGATATTTTTTTTGTTTTCATTCTCTGTTGTTTTATTTTTATAATTATGTCATGCTCTATATGTAATCAAAATTTGTGAGATTCTGATGTAATTGGCTTGACCGTTTCTTTTTAATTTAATTTACCTTTACAACGCATGCCCATGACCATTGCAGCGATACACAGAACTTTGAGCAGTAAAACAAAGTCTAGGGCATCGCTGATTTGGCGCTCATTACTTTGAGACATTAGATGGTTAGTCTCAACAGCCCAGTAATTTCGCTAGCTACACTTATCATCGAGTGAGATGGCGGTCAAGGACATTAAGGGACGTTCCTCAGGACGTGTTGACTCTTCGAGCGCTTGGTCGAGACTGAGTGAACTACTACTCAGTGGTTACTTAATTCGATTTTTGTTAAATTATATTTTTAAAGTTTTTGTCATATTTGTTCTAGGTATTAAGTAAGATTAGGTTTTTAATTAATAAGTTGTCATCAAATTAGCTAAATTTGAGTCCTCGTCATTGTTGTAACTGGAACGACTGTTAAGCGGAAATAAACTAAATGTACCTACACCTTGAATATTCAAAATGAACTTCCGAAAAGTAACGCCTGAATCAATCATTAAAATAATTTTATTCTTGTTGTAGGAACGTCACCCGGAAGTAGATATATGGACGTTTATGCAGGGATCGTCGTTCTATTTCCGCAACTTCGTAGAGCGGGGCTTGCGAGAGGTCGCCGACCAGAGGAAAATGGCTTCTATGCCGATATTCAAACACGATTACAAGAACGACAATATTGGTAAATAAAGTGTATTATACTAATGGCTAGCGGACGCCTCGCGGTTTCACCGGCGTAGTTCCCGTACCCGTAGGAATACAGGTATAAAAAGTAGTCTATGTCACACGGGGATAGTGTACTTTCCCAACGGTAAAAGAATTTTTGAAATCGGTCCAGTAGTTTTTGTGTTTATTCGTTGGTATGGTTGATAGTCTATGTGTTTGACCACAGGTTACCTGATGTTAAGTGAAGGTGTGGTCGAAGATGGTAAAGCTTGTAATGGAACTGGCTGTCGAAACACACCGTTAGATGCTTGGCAGCAGATTTTCAACTTGAGGGTGGTATCTAGCTAGCCAAGTATTAAAGTACCCTACCACCATACTATGGTTTCCTCACGATGTTTTCTTTCATTGGCAGTTCAAGCTCACTGTTGGGGTTTGAACCGACGCCCTTGGCATGCGAACCTACCACGCTAACTACTGAGCTGTCATCCCTCTTTATTAGTGTAGATGAGTAACTGTAATAAATGACTGATCATGTTGATACAGTTTTTTGTTTATATGTTTGTAAGCGATAATTAAACGGAATATATTTCGATGCATTTTTTCAAAAAACATTAAGCAATTGAGTTAAAAATTTTCAGCCATTATAATTATCTGATCATAAGTCTTCTCTTTGTTCTTACCTCTTTCATCTGTCTCCGTTTGATATCCTGGACACATTAAGTACAAAATAAAGCAAATCGTGTAAATTATTTTCATACTTACCATAATAATTAAATTAATTTTTTTTTGGTCACACTAGAATACAAAATTATTTTGTTTTTTTTTTTAATTTTCAGACATCACAAACGAAAATGACGAGAAATCTCACGTGATATTCTTAGAGCGACTTCGAGCTTTACAGGTAATATATTACACGATGCACTTTATAAGTCAACTAGCGACCCGCCACGGCTTCGCACGCAATACCAGATACTAGTAGTGCATATGCAGATATTATACATACAAATCTTCCTCTTGAATCCCTCTGCCTATTGATGGAAACCGCATTAAAATCCTTTGCGTAATTTAAAAGTTAAGACGGACGGCGGGAAGTGATTTTGTTTTATACTATGTAGAGATATTAAACATACCTATACTTTACTCAGATAAAGTACATATTTTTAAAGAAATAATGCCAGCTAAATATCTCCTATAGTCCAATATTTTATCAACGCGTATTAGTCCGCGTTTCACTAAAAGTGGTCGAAAATGTTGCACCTAGACTTAAGAGATACCTATTCTGTCTGACCTTAAAATTATCCAGATTTTATCCCTCAGGAAACAGGGAAGCTGGCAGCTTGTTCCATTCCAATCTTAACTAAACGCTTTGTATAAACAATATGTAACTTAATTTAAACTAGAACTTACAATGGGTAGTTTTGGCGGGAATATGGAAAATCACATCACCGAATTGTATTATTTCCCAATTTTTAATTATTATTTTTTTTATGTAAAAAGTAATGAGATGAACGAAACGCTCTCCTGATGGTAAGAGATAAAGCCTGTCCATGACCATTGCAGCGATACACAGAACTTTGAGTAACAAAACAAAGTCCAGGGCATCGCTGCTTTGGCGCTCATTACGTTAGAGACTTTCGATGGTTAGTCTCAACAGCCCAGTAATTTCGCTAGCTACTGTACCCATCAAACCGGAACACAGTAATGTTTACACACTACTGCTTAGCGGCAGAATAACTGGTACTGCGGTGGTACCTACCTAGACGACCTCCTGCTAAGAAGATCTACCACCAAGTGACAAATCAAATTTTTATCAAGTGTGTTTAGTATAGTGGTACATTAGTGTCGAATATGCGAAAGTGATATAATGTGGTGAAACGTGAGTTTTCGTGTTGCTTCCAAAACTCCATCGAAGCTTTATAGTAAAGTCGCCACTACTTTACTAAAGCTTGACAGGACTTGACTGACACGGACTGGATTTGACTAAGAGTGGAATATGACCATAACTATAGCTAAGAGACAGCAAAAATAACACTTAAGACAAGGCAGTATGGCTTTACAGCTTTAGCCTGCCCGTTGGGGCAAATAAAAAAAAAATTGTTTTTGGCAACGCACTTTGCATATTTATTAGTGTCATGTATGTATTTTGATATTTTCTGGTATTTATTTACAAATTTATTTCGATTCAATTAGTTTTTTTAATTAGTTCAAAAAGATTATGAACATTATGAACGTTTCAGGCTAAAGCTGGGATGAAGGTGGAATCGAGCCCGTCTTCGCAACCCCGTACACCAGTAGGCGACAACAGAGCCCTCACCGACTCTATCAACGAGAACACACTGCCTCGCACGCATAGCATCGACCCACAACTAGAGGTAAATGTTGCTGAAAGTAGCCCGTTTCGATGTTTCATGTCCGCATAAAGTTTTTTTTTTTTTAATGTACTTTTATCATGCGATCGGCTATGAGCAAATGTGGTGTAGGATGATGGTCAGGTACAGATATATCCGGTATCTTCCGGCTGTTAGAATAGCTTAGTTAAGTCTTTTTTTTTTTGGTTGACAGGCTAGTTGTTTGACCACAGCTCACCTGATGTTAAGTGACGGTGTGGTCGACGATGGTAAAGCACACCTAGCCTGGAATGGAACTGCATGTCCAAGTCTGCATGAAGTTAACAGCATTTTATGCATTGATTGATTTAAGCCAACGATTTTTTTTGTTTTTTAGTTTCCACTAGCGACCCACCCCACCCCGTTCTTCCAAAGACATCGTCAAACGTATTTGTTGTGGTCTGGTTTATTACATAGGTGACGTTAATTTCTCCTCATGCAACACGCCTGCTTGTTTGCCACCTGTGGCATTAAAAAAAACCGGTTAAGTGCGAGTCGGAATCGCGCGCGCGAAGGGTTCCGTACTATTATCTATAAAAACGGCAAAAAATCACGTTTGTTGAATTGAAATATTTATTTTGTACTTTTTAGTGTTTGTTGTTATAGCAGCAACAGAAAAATGAATGAAAATTTGAACTGTTTAACTATCACGGTTCATGAGATACAGCCTGGTGACAGACGAACTCAGACAGACAGACAAACACACGGATAGCGGAGTCTTAGTAATAGGGTCCCTTTCGGTAGGGAACATTAACAAAGACCTAAGAAACTGCTGCAGAAGTGACAACAAACAGTGAAGCCCGCCATGCACAGGCACGACCTGCAGTAGTGCACAAATTCGCATCAGTGTGTGGAATGCTTAAAACTCAAATTACAATTTTAAATTCCACAGCTCCACACAACTCAGTCCGTGTCGCAAAAGAACGAAGCCGCAGTGGACGCTCTCCGCCTCAAACTCCAACAAATCAAGAGCTCCTCCAAGAGATAAGACCGTCCACAAGCAACCACTCCAAGGATTCGGTAGCTCTCTCTCACACATCATCCACGAAATTACACGCGAGTTCACACCTTACGACCTTCTAATACGGGTCATGTTAAAGACGTGTTTTGTAATGATACAATCCCGACAATTCCGTTTTAAATTTTTCCTAAATTTATGCGAAGATTAATGGAAAGATTTATTTTGTTTGGCGTACGTTTTCTGTCTCATTCCCACGCGTGAAATGTGCCGCCTGTAAAAAGAAGATGGAGCTCTATATAGCAGACATTGGGTTACCTACGGTTATGATTGATAATGAGACTTTTTAGAAATTACCAAAAAAATATTCGTTTCACTTGAAGTAAATGCGTTGATGAAATTAAACCACCATGTTCCTTTATAATAAAATTTTAATGTGCCAGTCGAAATGTATGTGATTGTTTCAATGTAAAACGAGATACTAAAATGCCTTCAATTAATTATAATGCGCTCTTTATTTTTAATGTAACTGATTTATTTTTTAAATAATGTTAGTTGGCTTAAAAATCTCACAAAATTCCGATAGCCCACGTCATCTCATTTAGTTTGTAGGGTAATATTGAAATGGTCAATTCTGTTGTATCCATGTGATATTAAAACTCTCTTCTTACTTAAACTGCCCGACTTAGACAGCCCCGTTGGCTCATTGGTAGTATGTCTGCCTTGAGAGCTGTAGGGCGTGGGTTCAATTCCCACTCAGGGCAAACATTTTGTGAATAGACAAATGTTTGTTCTGTGTCTGGGTGTTCTGTATGTATTATAAGTATGTATTTACAAAAAAAAAGTATTTACGTATTCTATCAGTTATCTGACTTCCATCACACAAGCTCTGCTTAGTTTGGGGCCAGATGGCGCTGTGTGTATAGTCCAACGATATTTATTTATTATTCTTACTTAAACTCGTTTCGTTTATTTTCACACTAATATTATGTGAAAGGATGAAGATTATTTTAAATCTATCGGATTAGCAATGATGGTGCAACAGAATATACGATACTGACAGTTTTTTCACAGTCGTCTCATTATGTAAACCAATATGGCGTTTTTCAACCTATCACAGCTTTTCATTTTTGTCACAATTTGTTCTCATTGGTTACAGTTCCGCCATATTAGTTTATCTTTTGAGATGAGTTAGAAAAAAATGGATAGTAAAGTTTCTTGGCCTATTTGACGTCCAATTCTATTGTGCGTCCTTTTTTGAGCAAAGTGACAATATGAAAGCAGTATCTCCCGTAGCAGGGTACTTTGAATAATGAAATTTGGCTGATTGTTGTGAAATTTTAAGACGCTTTGGTTAGGTACGTCTGGTTTGTGTGGTGTCAATTTTAATTAATCTCAGTTAAAAATCTTTGTGTAGTGTGGTCAACTTTTTTTGTTATAAGAGAAAAGCTATCTTGAAACTCTTGTTTTCTTGATAAAACTGTAACCAGTGGAAGTTGGACACACATATTGAGTGTATCACACAATATATACTTCAAGCGTGTTTAGTAATCTATTGACACTTATAATATTGCAAGCGCAATTTGTACTTGGTCTGTTCTTATTAATTCCTAGAGTTGGTTTAAATGATAAAGGTAGAATGAATAAACAGATAGACAATATCTTTCGGAACCCTAAAATGCTGATACACCTCGAAGAAAATATTTTATCTACTGACCAGTAATGACTTTAGGTAATGAGCGCCAAAGCAGTGGTGCCCTCGACTTTGTTTTGTTACTCAAAGTTCTGTGTATCGCTGCAATGGTCATGGACAGGCGTTATCTCTTACCATCAGGAGAGCGTCTCGTTTGTCTCATTACTTTTTGCATTAATAAAAAGGACCATTTCTAAAGATAAATTGATCTAACTGCAAATAAACCAGATAGATGAATGTTTTATGTGTTGTTTGTTTAAAACGTTTGAAAACTGATAAAATCAACGACAAATTAAAAAATGTTTGTTTTTTTAATCTTTACAAAAATTTTAAGATTTGAATTGGCAGTTGGTCTCAGAATTCATGATAAATGATGCGATTGTTGAATTGTAACTCAAATTGTTAGGTAACAAGTCTCGAATTCTCTGTCCTAAGAATTACTAGCTAACCAGCACCTGCACGTTTTTGAAACACCCTGTTTGTGTATGTTTTGTGCAATTCTGCCCCATAAAGCGTTAGGCGTAAGGAGTAAAACATTTGGCGTGTTGTAGTTATTATAATATGTATGTATGTACCTATAATGTTTTCAATGGCACCTAAAATGAACCATGTATCTTAGTTGTATCGAAATATTTACACAAAATGATAGTGGCAACACTTTTATAAATAAAAATAAGCAAATTGGACTCGAATGATACCGTCTCAAATGAATGGTAAATTTGTATATTTTATGTGATAAAAATGGAAATTGATAATAAATTGCCCTATATAGAACAATTTTGCCCAAATTGTGAAAAAAATAACTTATGATAAACCAGTGTTAGCTAAAATGTCTTGTTTCCTCATATAGAAATTTTCATCAGCATAATCTTTTTAAATTGTCATGAAGGTTAAAATATAGACAGTTTACGAGCCTTCAAAATATTCTAGCCAATAAAATATGATAATGTACCATTAATATTAGAATCGTAGTGAGAGCGCCATAGTTTTATATGTATTTGGTACAGTCAATGTAATTTTCATGAATAGTGAAAAATACTATTGATGTGTTTAATATGACTAACCCAGTTATTTATTGTACGTTAACTAATTGAATTGAATTGAATTTGTGTTGTTTTCGATTCGAGTGAAGACTTTTTGGAATGATTAGTGCGGTGCTAAGTTTTGTAATAATTTGATCTTAAAGTACAGGTTGAAATGCTGAGGGTATAAGATTAGTTCATTTTCACATGCCATGTTGAGATCTAGAACTCAAAAACGCTATAAAGACTAAAGCGTTCGCATTTTCAACCTTCTTGTGGATTTCAATCTGTATTATGTTGAAGAACTGACATTTAATTTTAACTCATTAACATTTGCGTTGTTTGATTTGGAATGTGTTTTAGGATCAGTCGTCATCCAGTAGGTTTGTTAGAAAACTTAATGAGCTGAGATGAGGCCTTTAGTAAATATATCCATTACAAACTAAGCATGATTTTAAACTAACCAAATTGTAATATGACATTCCCTACAGTATTGGTCTTGTACAAAATGACCCTTGACATTATTAAATTCCATTGTATTGTAGTATTTAGTACACACTTTTGATGTTTTTTTTTTACTAACACTCATAGCTTGTTTGAATATCATACAAAATAATTGTTATATAATTATGATGTTAATTTTGTTTAGTGTAACTCAAATAATTCGATTTTTGCCTCATTTTCATTTTATATTCTCATATAGTTATGTTGTTTCGTTATTTTTAGATTTAGTTATGATTATTCTCTCTAGTTTCCTTTTTTTACGATTCATGACTTTGTTTTAATGAGCATTTATTTATTGTAATTGTAAATTATTAACGTTTAAATCATGATGTATTATTATTAAACAGATAATAAATTTATACGAATTTTGCTTTAATTATAATAACTTAAAGTGAATACCTACTTATTTACAAATTTATAAAAACAACCTAATCTAATAGTTCATCAGAGGAAGGAAATGTGGTCAGGATTCTGGCTGTTACTAGGTGATGGTCATGACTTTCCGTTTTACTACATACATATAAAGGGTGTTTTATGAGGTATAGAACTTTGAAATGGAACAAGAATGAATTTTTAAAATGGACATGAAATAGACTTTTTTTAAAAGATAATCTTTTGGCATTATAATTTAAATATGATTTCTGGCATATGACCTGGCTGGATCTGGCTGACTCGGACGTAATCTAATCTGGAGGTCCAATTTTCAATCACTTTTTCAACATTTATGGCCGTATATCGGCTATAATATTTCGGCGGCTCCGTGCGGTGTAGATCTGTAGGTAGCTACAGATCGGTGAAAGTCTAGCATAGATTATTTATAGATATTTTTTAACTAAGCCAAAGTCACCCATAGTTGAACCACGCTCAATCTCGAAATTAAATATAAGCTTTTTTATGTATAAGTAATGAACGAGACGCTGTCCTGATGGTAAGAAATAACGCCTGTCCATGACCATTGCAGCGATACACAGAACGTTGTGCCGTAAAACAAAGTTCAGGGTACCACAGCTTTAGAGTTTATTACTTTGAGACTTTCGCTGGTTAGTCTCAATAGCCCCGTAGTTTCGCCAGTTGCAGTGTCCTTTAAACCGGAACACAGTATTGTTTACACACTAGTGCTTGGAGGTAGAATATCTGATATGGCGATGGTACCCAATGTCTTCTGTGGTGGTACCTATCTAGACGACCTGTTAATATCTACCGCCAAGTAAAAAAGATGTGTGTGGTAGCATGTGGAAAGCCGCTGACCGCGGGACCGCCAGTGCCGATGCTCAGGGAGAGCATTAATACTCTCTAGCAAACTTTTGGTGGATTCTGACGGGAACGCATAAGGCCCGTGTCGCTGCTTCATATTATTTTTTTAGTTTTTATGTAATGTGGTGAACATGACGTTTTGTGTTGTTTCCAAAATTTATTATAGTTAAGTTACCACTACTTTACAAGGGTAGGCTAGACTTGGCCTTCACTAACTCTGTATGACTATGACTATGACTTACTTTACTAAAACAATCGTAAAATACTAGACACTGACGAATGCACAAAGTGCAATGCCAAAAACGAAGAAGAAGAAGAACTTTTGATGACATTTTTGATATTTTGTCTATTTTGTCTATGACTTCAAAGACAATTTTCTGGCGGCGACCAATCAACTCTAAAATCTTCAAAACGAAATGAAAGTTCGCCACATGTCCGCCATAACTACTACATTTTTCTAGTGACGTTAGAATTATTTTGTGTTCTGTTGAATGTAGATTACTTTAATTTAATTACCTTTTAGTTGAAAAAAAAAAAGAATCGGTGAGTATTGCTTGTATATTAGTGTATTCAGCGATCCTACATTTAGCTCTTGAATTTTGTTTTCTCGCGGTGTAACTTTTGTGCCCTGTGTCAGATAGAAGTCTTATTTTTCTCTCCGTTGTAGTCTATTTCGACAAGATTTTAGCATTTTAAATTGGTGAGACGTTTCATCTTCTATATTTTACACACTCCCCCAGTGTAAAAGTGTTATTTCGTGACATTTTTCGCGTCGGCGTATGTAATGTGTTCACATAATTTGCAGACCCTGGATAGAAAAAACCACGATGGAGTCGCCGCGAAAATTTAACGACTGTTACTTTTACTATTACTCCACATGCACCAAGGTAAATATAACTATTATTTCCCATTTACCAACTTGTTTGAATCATATTTCATGTTTTAAGTACAAAAATAAATTTACCATATTGCCCTTTTTCTTATTCATCTTTTGGAAGCATTATTATTCCGTGTAAAAAGAAGTTACCCTGCGTGGTGTTTTGCATAAAATGATGTAAACATTTCAAGCAGCAACTGTTATTATAATGTATTGCTTCATGTTTTGTTACTAGTGGAAATTGCATAATGTTTTACTGTAGGTAAATACTAAAAACTACTGTTATTTGTAGGTTCTGTCTATCTTTTATAGTGAGAAGAGGCCTAATACCCCGAACTTGAATATTAATAAAATTGAAAACTATATAACTCCAAAAAATGTACAATCATTAAAATAAAATATTAATTCCAGGGTGATAATTGTGTGTTCCGCCATGAGCCATCAGCTCTGGGCTGTGAAACAATGTGCACGGCTTGGCAGCAGGGCAAGTGCCTTGATAAACGCTGTAAACTACGCCATATGGAACTCAGGGTATGTACCTAGCACTCTTTGACTGTGACAATTTTTCTAGTCTTATGTCTACACTTTATCTTAAACTTATATGTTAGTAACTACCAACGTAACTCTTAGATGAGACTGAAGATATTTTGATAGTTTGTACCATCATTAGTAGAATTTAGCCTATGTACCTAGATATCAAAGCAAAACATCATGACTTAGGCTATTAACAGCCTTTAAACCTAAAGAACCTCAGAATGCCAGCTTTGGTAAAATTGTATCCACTCGTAAATACCATAAAAAAAAGACAATTAAATAATCTGCCTGTCACTTTTATATATGGGTGGAAAATCTAGGTAAGATGCCTGCAAGAGTAGTTTAGTTAGTTGGAAGTTGTTCTTCATCGTTCGTAGAGTTGGTATAATTGGATTTTACTTTCATTATAGCATGATTGCTTGTACAATCTAAAAACTATAAGGGCAGCCGTATCACCTAGGGTGAAATGCTTTTCTAAGTTCTTATTGATGGTAATGACAAGGTTGACCAGAATTAATGTACAGATTGTCAAAACTAATTGAAAACATCATTAAATCAAATTATTATGAAGTAAAAACCCTAATTATGTCCAGATAAGAAATTCAATGGCATTGAGGTTGCAAGACCACAATCACTAATGATTCATTTTCTAATACAACTTAATTGCATTTACATTGGAATGTTACCACAGTGCCAGGTGACATCAAGTTATAGGCAGAGGAAGTATGCAAGATTTCATATGGCACACTAGCTCACATTTGCTGCTAGTGATGTGATAAGCTATTAACTTCATAATCAAACATAGCATTCATAAAATAAGATCTATGTTTGCATGGCTAATCAGAAATTATGTAAAACAAAATTACTTGAATGCTTGATTAAATTTAATCTTTGTTGCATAATCAATGTTGATTGATTCTTTACAACTATGTGCATGTTGGTATGAGTGGACGCAAATATGTATAAAGGCTGATCCCTAATACTGAGCGATATCAGGTATAATTACTGGACAGATGAATGTGGGTGCCAGTGCAATTTTGTAATTGTACAAACTTGCGAATTCACATATATGCAGTATATACTTTTGTGTAATATCAATTTAACTCAAATTAAAAGGCTAGCAGTTTGTTTTGTATGGAAATCAAGTCTACCTACATATGTTTGTAACCTTTAATCAAATATCAGATTATGTCACCTGTGGAAGCTTTATGAGTATTTTTTATTGTGTGATAATTCTTATCGGCTAATTATTACATACCAAAGTTATTCTATAAAACTATAAAACCTATTTATTATGTGTTCCAATAGGAGGGTAGTATGATTTTGTTTTTATCCATGTTTGTCTAATCCTATCTTTAGTATCATTGACATGACAGACTTTCTAATGTGAGCTGCTTTTATGAAATTTATAAGTCCATAGCTCTCTAGGGGGTAGGTTCTGAGATGCACTAACATGTGCTTACTCTTCGCAATTGTGTCAATATACATTTTGCAATGCTTCCAGTGTTGGCTTTATTGCAGGCAAGCTAGGCAGTTTATGTGTTAATAATAATAATGCTTTATTTCTTTAAAATGTTTACAATTTAGGCTGGTATATGAATTGCCTGTGCCACAGGACTCCGCTCTTCCAATTTTACATGTTCAGTGTACTCCTCAAGAGCTCTATTAATTTACCTAAAACAGAATTTCTAATTTCTTTAGTACAAGCTTTACTTAGTTTGGGGGCTAGATGATTCTGTGTGCAAAATGTCTTCCAATATTTATTTGCTTATTATCTATGGTAGTTAGTTTTATGTATGTATTTAAGAAGATAATTGCACTTTCAGAAAAACCGTAAGCAAATCCCATGCTACTGGGAAAACCAGCCTGGTGGATGCCGTAAGATCCATTGCCCGTTCATGCACAAGAATCCTGATGCACGCACCGATGGCATCGCACCTAGCCAACCTGCATTACTGCCTGTAAGTATTCTATATCACAGTTTACAATTTTTGACTATGGAATCCTAAATAATACTTTTTTTCAGTTAACCATCTCATTTCAAATATCAACATTATGTATATAAATTATAAGTTAAAATTTTGTGTAAGTATGTGTATTTATAGGTTTGTTAATTTCAAGTTCTAACAGCATAATAGATGTGGATGATATCTGGAACATAGATTGTTTATTCTCTGGAATAAGCAAAAGCTACTTTATTAGTTAATTTTAGTTAAAGTTGAGTGAATATCTAACTAAAGTATATTTTATTCGTAATTCACAGGTGTCAGAAAATTTATAATTATATTATATTGTAAACAACTTTTTGCCAGGATAAAAACACTGGTGACATTTAAATCAATATGCAGTTACCGCTAAGTTGGTGAAACTGTGTGGTTCTGCTAGCTGGCAATATTTTTTATCATTCAAATCAAACTAAATTTCTAAAACTATCACATTTTGTGTTGTTTCGTATCACGTATGATTTCATTTCTATATTTTGACACTTAACACCATACCCATAAGAAATAATCCCCCTTATGTATGCACAGTGTCTAGGCCATGCTGATCCCAATAATGGTTATTCTGCTCATAACACTTCAAATGGTTAAGGAGCTAATAAGGGTCCTTATTGAAAAATTGCTCCTAATAGATTGATTACATTTGATGTCTGTTAAGAGTTATCTGTCGCTTACCATGACTTTCAAATGAAAGTAATTGTATGAGTTAGATTTCTGCTATATAAACATTACTTACAAAGCGACTTCAGAAGAATCCGAATTTATGCTTAGCGATAATTTTTTTGCATGTGATTCTTAATGCTAAGTCTGAATTGATTATGGTTTTTAACCTCCCAACATAAACAAAGGGCTGTTATAAGTTTAATGTGTGTGTCTGTGCGTTTGTCTCTGCCATTGTACTGCCAAACGGCTGAACCGCTTGCAATTATGTTTTTTATTGTTTTTTGGCTTGATTGAAAGTATTCTTAGCTATGATCAAGAAAATCTGTTTAGCCGTTTGAGGGTTGTCCATTCTTTCTAGTTGATGAATGGAAGAGCATTTTCCACAGGTCTGATCGAGTTGAAATTTGGTGTTCTGTTAGTGGTGTTGGAGGTTGTTTAAATTTATAGTTGTCTATAGAGATATCTGAAAACAGGACAGATTCAGTCATAGTGAAGCTTATAAAGGCACTGCGCTGTGCACGAAATTGTCTTTTTTCCCCGCGGAAACATAACACAGCTAGAATTCGACGTTTGCCTATTTTATCACGGCTTGCATGCTGGGAGGGCACGTCGAGCGTTTAGTAGATTGAATTATGCGGTAGTGAAGCTGTGCAGCAGAGATGTGTACACTGTAACAGAAGTGTGGTACACATGATGTATAGAATTGAAATCACGCATTAGGTTTTGGCGAGAACGCTGTAAATCATGTCGCCGCATTGTATTATATTCCATAACTTGTGTCAACAATTTATGGTGAAAGATAGCGGTGTTTTCACAAACCTGTATAAAGTATGTGTTGAAACATGTCGTGTAGTTTTCTTCCCAAAACTCCGTATACGTCACCACTACGTTACTAAAGCATGGGTTGGACTTGACCGTGACTACCGTACTTTATATGATTGTTTCTTTGAATTTGATTTTGTAATAAGACAATCGATCATGTCGTGTGTAGTGCGATGCCAATAAAAAAGAAAAATGGTCGCGCGTCAATTTGATTTAACGAAAACACACACCGCCCGCATAGCTCCAATACGTAGATTACCACTCAAACAAATGCAACATCTACACAAGCACAAACTAAGTTTAACTATAGATATAAATGTAACCAAGCAATAAATGTACATTACTTATGATTAGCTGAAGAAAGTTGATCTGTCTCTACGCTTACAGCAGAAACGTTGTGACATAGTTTACACAATCGCGTTTTCGGATATATTTATAAAATACTAGCGGACGCCTCGCGGTTCCTCCCGCGTAGTTTCCGTTCCCGTGGGAATACAGGGACAAAAAGTAGCCTATGTTACCCGGAGATAGTGTAGCTTCCCAACGGTGGAAGAATTTTTGAAATCGGTCCAGTAGTTTCGGAGTTTACAAACAAACAATCAAATCTTTCCTCCTTATAATAGTATAGCTCATCTCATTAACATTATCCAGGCTTACACATTATTGAATAACATATCGTTCAGGTGGGTCCGGGCGGTCCGGAACCCGTGGCCGCGGAGACTGCGTTGAGCGTGGCTCCCATGCCGCAGCCCGTCCCGCAACCTGTGCCGCTTCTGTGGCAGCAACAGCGTCAAGGTAAACTTACACTTAACTGCATTACATTAACCGTTAAAATCCCACTAAGCTTTGGTTTTTTTTACTGGAGTACCCAAACATAAGGATTGCGATTTTGCAGTCAATATGTTAATACAGTAGAATCCCAAGTGTCATAATATGTCTGCTGATGCAGGCTAAATACCCGAGACTGACAATTTAACGTGCCATCTCACTCACGAGTGATAACGGGGGACATCAGTGACACTATTTATTTATGCTAGTTTTACCACATGTCACCTGATGTTATGTGATGGTATGGTCGAAAATTGGTAACACTCAAGCCTGGAATGAGAACTGGTACTGTCAGGCTGCCGGAATATCACGTTAGCTGCTTTGTGGCAGATTTGCAACTTGAGGCTGGTAGCTAGCCAACCAAGTACAAGAAAATACCTCTTACCCATCATGTTGTGCTTTCCTTGCGATGTTTTCCTTTACCGGCAGCTCAAGCTCATTGCTTGGTTTGATCCCATGTCTATTCGTGTATTATTTAACCACTCAATCTGCTAAGCTATCATCATTATTAACATTGCAGTAAATTGTGTATTTTTAAATTATACGGGTGTACCAGATGTGACCGAAACTGTAGTCGGACTATTCAACATAATCAAGTTGAGTAATCCCGTAGAAGTTCACTTGGTGGTATCTACCACCAAGTGAACTTCTACGGGATTACTTCCTTAGCAGGAGGTCGTCTAGGTAGGTACCACCGCAGTACCAGATATTCTGCCGCCAAGCAGTAGTGCGTAAACATTACTGTGTTCCGATTTAAAGGGTACTGCAGCTAGCCAAACTATTGGGCTGTTGAGACTAACCATCGAAAGTCTCAAAGTAATGAGCGCCAAGCCAAATGTTTGTTCTGTGTCTGGGTGTACTGTATGTATTATAAGTATGTATTTACAAAAAAAAAAAAAAATTAAGTATTCTATCAGTTATCTGACTCCCATAGTACAAGCTTTGCTTAGTTTGGGGTCAGATGGCGCTGTGTGTAATGTCCTACGATATATTTACGATATTTACGATTTACGAAAGCAGCGATGGCCTGGACTTTGTTTTGTTACACAAAGTTCTGTGTATCGCTGCAATGGTCATGGACAGGCGTTATCTCTTACCTACTACTTACGTTATCAGGAGAGCGTCTCATTCATATCATTACTTTTTACGTAAAAAAAACATTAGAAGTGTCAAAACCACGTGAGGTAAAATTGTGTATAATTAAATTTTCAGAGCATCTTCCGCCAGTGGTGCTGGATTCCAGCATGCTTGGCGTCTTGCCAGCTCCTAGCGAGTTGCGTCGCATGTTGACCCCCCACGCACACCCCCACGAGCCCGCCCCTAACCCCTACGCACCCCTACCGGTTGACCCCCTTGTCGTCAACTTCGAGGAAGGTATGCGCCTCTACTGAAACTACATGTATTAAGCCCAGGTCGGACGATTTGAGGTGTCCGCGGATCTCCCCAGATCTAACAATCTAGGGGGATTTTTTGAGAGGTCTAATAGTTTTGATGGGTCTAGAGTGGGTTTTGATGGGTCTAGAGTGGGTTTTAATGGGTCTAGGATACCTTTTGACGGGTATAGGATGGGTTTTACCAGGCCTAGGTTGAGCTTTGGCGACCCTAGGCTGGGTTTGCAAGGACCTAGACTTGGTTTTCATGGATCTAGGGTGAATATTGAAAGATTTCAATATCATGCTAGAGATTTGACAAGGTTAGATAGGCATAGACGCTATTAGTGGGTTTGTAAAGAGCCTGACTTTGGAGCCTGTCTATTATTTGATTGAAACTGTCTTATATCCGGTGCAGTATCAACTCTAATGTGTATAGTAGTAGTCGATTAAAACTATTATAGGTAAATGTATGGTTGTCATATGCATTCAAGAAAATTGACTTTTCATAGATGATATTTCGACAGTTTTTATCATAATAAATAGAGAGGCTACTAACTCTGGCTTAAGGCATAAATTGGATTATGGTATGATTAAGTAATGCGGTATAAGATGGATTTTTCTTTGTCGATTTTTTTCTCTATTTATTTGTGTGTGGTCGAGAGATAATGTAAGTTTTTGATAAAGGAAAATAAAAAGGATTGGTTGCATAAGTTTCCAAAGAAAACAGTGCAACGGGAATATAATTTTCTTAGCATTGAGAAATAACAATTGAATGGAAAATAATAACTTTTCAAAATATGTAATAACTTTTCATTTAAAAAGGTTCTCAATCCCACGGTTATGATTACTAAAAAATCTTGAACGATTATTTTAACATGTATAGTAAGAAAATGATCACTTTGGAATTAATAAAAAAAAAAACTATAAAAACCGCTTTTGGGAAATGGTTTCGACAGCTTTAAAAATTAACTTGAAATTTTGCTGGGTTATTATCAAAAAGTTTTGGGATAGTCGTCTCTCTTCCGCATTTTAGTTGTTTATTCATAGAAAGTGTGCACACATCATTTCGTTAAAAATGTTGTGCACACTTTTCAAAGAAGACTCAGAAAACGATAGATATGCCGCAGTAAAAGAGACTTCTCAAATCGTATGACCGGGGCTTAATAGCCATATTAAGTTATGAGTTTTAAGAATCGCCTTTTATATTCGCTTAAATAACCAATTTTTTTGCGATTTATATTGTATATGTTTGAGCCTAACATAACTTTTTTATAGCATAGGGTATTTTCATGTATTTGGCGATTTTTAAAATCATTTCTATGGCACATACAGTGAATTGATGAACTATAATTAAAGTTTAATGAATTAGAACTCAATGTTGTTAGTTTTTGCACATTTAATGTATGGATAACTTGTCTCGTTAATGTAAATGATTAACATTACGCTGGATGTGACATGAGTGTCATGTTATTGACAATAAAATATTTTGTTCACCGGCAAACCAAAGTGTAACAGTAATAAACCGGAGCAGTTAAATCTCAAGGCTGTATGTAATCATAGTTACAACTAGCGTTATCTACCTTTACGTGAAACTTGTTAAGGTGTATTCATACGGCAGTTACTTACATGTCGAGCAACATTTTTTAATGTGATATAAATACAGTGCCCGCGATATGACTAAAATTGAGATGGCGTATTTAAAGTCGCGCACGTTGTCATTAGTGCAAAATCAATTGACATTTCTTATCAAATTTGGACTGTAGTAAAAATTCTAAATTTCACTTAAGGTGGTTCGATTTCCATACAAATAATTTTTTGCCATTTATGTACAAATGGAGTATAATTTTATAGTGATATCACAGCTACTGGCATTTATTTTGGTCGTTATTTGCGGTAAAACACAATTACTTAGATATTATTAGCACGATCTACTGTTTTATTCAAAAATCATAAATTCATAAATTTGATTTTATGCTAATAATCTACTGTTTTATTCAAGCAATTGTAATTTACCGCAAATGAAGACCAAAATAAATGCCAGTAGCTGTGATTTCGCTGTATGCTTCATTTGTCCATAAATGGCAAAAAATATTTGTATGGAAATTGAACCACCTTAAACCTCTATTTTCGTAGCTATTAATCACCAATTTTCCTGCTTGTTTCTTTGAAGTTGTAGTAAAACTTTTACGCCTATGCGGCGGGGATATTTTCGCTAAATAACTCTTGTTGTCTGAACTGCACTTGTTTACTGCGTAGAATGCGAGGGGACATGCTGTGTTGGTCCACACGGCACCGGTTCAGCGCCTCATATTTCACTTCCTTTCAGACCCAAAAACAAATCACAGCACAACAATGACACACACTGTAAGAATTTTGTCAACGCGGTTATTCCCAATCTGCCAAAATAAAATCTAAGTAGCCGGTTGGGATAGAATTTATTACTGTGCAGAATCTCTGACAATGTTTACGTCTTTTTTAGTTAGATTACTAAATAATGCCGTATAAAAAGTAACTGCAGTGTGGACACACATTGAAACTAAATGAATAATGTATTTACTTATAAGCTGATCGACTCGTTTTAGTCATGTGGTCTATCTTCCATATTTTATACTTTTCCCTAGTGGGATGTTGACAGGTTGTTTTGTAGGATAAACTGATGTTTATGCACAAAATGGTAATAGTCAGTTACTGCTATAACTTATACAGAAATGATGTGATAATAACAGATAGTACAAAAGACTAAGTACTACTATTACAGGTTAATTAGTCTTTTTTACTTATCAGTTTATTCCAACAGGAAATCATTCAGATGGATGTTTAGTGCAAAAACATTTTAAACTTTATCCAAAAAGTCTGATTACATTTGCTAGTTTAAAAAAAATGTAAAAGCTGGATGCTGGTTTAAAATAATATCTTTTATAACTTTTTGCTATGTTTTTAATAACAAGAATAATGCTCACTTTGTTTACCTAAGCAATTTCAACCGCTTATCACAGATTACTGTGCAACAAGAAATTGCCTAAGAATTCAATGACGTATGAATCTTTAAAAACATAAGGTTTATGATGGACATTGCTCGTGTCACAACCAACGTATTAATTAGTAAGTGCAAGGCTTATTGTTAACCGGTTAAAAGACGTCTTGCATTCACGTTCTGTAGTAGATAATTGCATTAAAGAGATGTGTGTAGATTTAAATACTAATGTATCTTGGAAACTTGCATAACATTTGTTATTGTGTAATGCTTCTAAAAATTTGACTGCGACAAAAAGTCGCAGCGAATGTCAGTCGCGACCGCGACCTAATGTGCGGCTTACTTGGTTATACAACTTTTGGTTGTGGAGTTAGTGGTTTTTATCGATTTATGCCACAGTTGCCTCTTTTTCACTTATATTAGCAACAGGTCGCGTGTTTTTCTTGTTTTTTTTTTTATTTCGGCTTATCATGTCTCTGCCGAAATGTAAATAGGGATAAAACGATTTTGTTATGGTTTGCCCGATGAAGTAGTGCCAATGTTTTCAAACTGTTAGCTTAAAAAAAAAATGTTTATTTTATTCTTGTGTTATTAAGAGTGTTTTTTTTCTTATTTGATTCGTGGGTATACTAGGGGCGTATTGTGTTTTAATAGGCTGGTCGCCCTTATATCAGTTAAAAGTTTTATAGAAAAAAAAAAAGTTTTTTTTTTCAGTTCCAGCTCTGCGATGCGACCTAGTTACCCAGATTCAATGTTTATTGTTTTTTTTTTCTGTCTTCGATAGTCAGTTTTATAGTATTTTCTTATATCCAGGTAGGATTTCGTTTTTTATACTTTTGTTTCATTAAAAGTTCATATAGATGATAAGATATTATAGTAAAGATTGAATAGGTATTTTTTGCCCGAAGAAACGGCGTTTTGGTTGACTAATTTTTTTGTTATTAACTTTTTTTAATGAACTGCCAACGCGTATTTTTTAGATTAAGCTTGAGGAGAGTGGCATTGCAAGTTAATATATTAATTCAATTGCATAATATTATGAATTATATTCATCTAGCTCTCTTCATCGACTTCATCTCATGTCGGTACTTTTATACGTGCAATACATTAGAAAATATTAACTTCCATATCTTAGCTAACTAGATTCGTAAAAATTAATATATCTCGCTTTTCATTTACTATATAACCGTTATATAACATTTTTCGTGTCATGTATTTATAAAATAAAAAAAAACGTTTCGAGTAAAAACTGACTGAATCGTTCAATTGATCTTTACTAGAAACGTTATACATTTTTCGAATAGATGTCGATATAATCTTTGTCTATTTTAGAAAGGTACATAATAAATAGGTTTAAAAATATAGAATACAAATAAAAATATATATACACGATTATTGTAACTCATTAAATATAGGTGAAAAAAAAGAAAAAAAAAAGCTTTATGCCTTCAAATTGTTTGTATGTTAGTCTTAGGAGATTTCTAGGGTTCGGGCAGGTTATTATAATTTATCCACACTGCCGCGGACCCGCCAAACTTATAATCGCACCGTGTAAATTAGATAGAGCTAATGAAAAAAAAAAATAGATATAAACAAATAGAAATCATAGTGTCATATCGATAAATGTATCCAAAAAATTCAATATGACACTGGATTTTCGAAAAAAAAAAAATTGTGCTTAAGGACAACTACTCATGTTTAGATCGTAAATTAAAAAGAAGAAAAAAAAAACAAGCATATTAATTGCTTAGCGAGTTTGGTAAATATGCTTCCGGTTACCTACCGTTATCCCAATACAGTAAAGATTAGATACATTTTTAGTAGTCTTCAGAAATCCTGGTAATTTTCTTTTGTATATTTTTGCACTGAAAGTAAAGTTCCTATATTTATTAACAAAAAAAAAAAAACCATTGCAAAAGTTTGTAGACAGGTCAAAAGGTAACATTAAATTCGACATAAAGATGAATGTTTTATGGTCCACGGTACGCCTAGTCATTATTTATGTATAAAGTATTTATCAATAATTTAAAATATAATATGAAGATAAATGAAGTCTTGATCGGTGGGGATAGAGAATGGAAAAGGAAGATTTTTAACTAATTAATGTGCTCAGTTTTTTGACTCTCAAAAGTTATTTTCATTGTTTTGAAACTAGTTAAAATTTAGGGTTGACGAGCACTTCGGGACTTTTGAAGTGACATGCGTTTCAGTTGCTCACTTTGTGGGCACCAGTTTAAGTGCAGTCTAACCTTACGAAGAATACTGATTCGGAATTGTAGCGTTATAAAAATGCTTTGTGTTAAGACTTATGACAAGACAGTGTGTCAAGCGGCGTGTTGTTGTAAATTCAGCTGTAAATGACGCGGTGTAGAGTTCACGATTCAGTGTCCTTTAGTTTCAACATTATTTAGCGTAAAATTTACTGATCTATTAGAAGAAAATGTAGAATGTATTAGTACAAAGTACGGCTGCTTTTCACGAGGCAACTGATTAAAAAAAATTGGTTTCGCTCTTTGCCAATATTATTTCATATTTAGTGTTATAAACCTATTCATTTCTTGTAATGAACTATTTATTTACTCTTAGATTAATCGTTGGATGTTATTTTTGTTGGACAGTTGTATTTTCTGTCGTTTATAATATAGATGTAGCGATACAATATCGTCTAACGATTTCACTCGATTGTGGTGTTCAGTCTAGTTTTGTTGGTCGAAATTGTTGGACGATGTCGTGGCCGCATTTAATTGAATACTAAACTAACAACCGATTTATTGAACGACGAATAGAGAAACATATATAGAGAATGGAAAGGTGAAGCGTTAGACCTCTATTGCCTATGTTAGATAGTACCAACGCAATGTTAAACCTTGGTAGTTTTTAAATACGGTAGCAAGCGCGCTCAGTAACAATCGGTCGTTAGTTTATTACATTTTTTATAAGGTTTGTAATCGCGTGGGCGTGGGGTGTAGGATAAAATATGACAGCACTTTTGATACTTATAAATTATAGTATTTCATGACATTAAAAGTTGTCCGACGCGACGTGTCTGGCAGACGTCGGGCTCTGTAGGTTCGTAGGTGTAGTGGGCTCATGTGGAACGCGTCGCTCTGCCGTTCTCGTTTCAAAAAAAGGGTTGTTGTTACGTTAAATATAGTCTTATTTTACGATAAGAGTTTCAATATGTTATTAATAAAGTGTGTGTAAAAAGTTTCGTTAAGCTGATTAACATTGGAGCCGATAGTGACTCGTTGAACATATTTGGCTTAGTTCAATAAAATTGTGTTTATTATACCAACGAGTAAATAAAAATGTTTCCTAATATGATTTTTGTAATTATTTTTGATTATTCCCGAGAGCGTTTTCAGATGCTAGGCAGGAGCACACCACAGTAACCGGCTCGTCTCGAGGCACTATCAAAACTAATTACGAAAATCATACCTTATTAATGTGACGAGCTCGACTGAACGGTTACTTGGTGTGTTCTTGCAGAGTCGGATAACGAAAGCGCGCCATCCTCGACGCCCACTAAAAACGCTTCCCCCGAAGAGACTCCAGCGCAGAGCGTCGCCAGAACCAAATCCCAGGAAATCATGCTACTGGAGAAGATACAAGCCGAGGCGGCAGCCTTTTACAACTACGACTGTCTCCTTCCCCCCGAAACCAAAGATAGAAAAATCGTCCGAACTAACCTTTCTACCAAATACGATAGGCTGTCTTTGGACGAACTGGCAGGTAACAATAAAAAGAAAGACGAGGAACGACGCAGCTCGCTAGACTTCAAAGTCCTGTCGTTAGACGAAATAAGGGCTAAAAAGAAAGTTGATCATGCGCCGATAACACTAAATCTATGTAGTAGAAAAAGAAAATTGTCGACACAAGAAGGCGTCACTACTAGCGGTGAAAAAATAATCAAAGTCGTTAGAAGTAACTCTATTGTATACAAACAGTTGGATCGAAATCCTCCAGCAGCTTGCAGCCAGGCTAGAGTAGGACGCAAACACAGCGAAAGTGGTACGAATAGAAAACGAACTGTATCTGAAGTTAGTGATATATGTTTAATACAGGAGGACGAGCTCGTGGACAATTGTTTCGAGTTCAAAAAGATTAAAATAGCAGAAATGATTACACAAAATAAACCTAGACTCATTAGGAATAGGAATACAAGTGAAAACAAAGACAGTTGCGATAAGGCGAAGCCCGATGAAAGTATAAAATCGAATAACGATTCTGACAACGAAGTACAAATTATTAGTGTAGATTTATCTGAAAATAGTGTAGATTTAGATAAAATTTATGATACCGAAATTATAGATGTCGATTCAGCTAGAATAGGCGAGCCCGTTGATATTGTAGATTTAAGTGAAGACATGGATGATGATGTTACTGCATCAAATATTGATTTAGATCTTACTAAGAACGTGCCCGATGTTGTAGCAAGTTGTCATAGGAATTCAAAGTACAATAGTACAGATGAAAATGTAATTAGTGATAGAGACGCCTTTTTAAATAACGGATTATGATCTAAGTTAGCCTAAAAAGGGAGATAGATTTTTTGATCTTAACTAAAATGAACTTTTAGGGCTAGAATGAAAATTTGTATTAGGTTAGTGTAAACGAAAACCTATGTAAGTTTTTCATACATTATGGTATCGAAAACTTGGAAAGTTTTTTTCGTAAAATGTCTTGTTATACCAGTACCTTCAGTACTTTACATAGCTTAGGATTTTTAACCTAAGTACCTACTACATGAAATCTCGAATATACTTGGAATAGATGACGAGTTTGTAGGTAATTCTCTATAACTCGAATGATACTCGAAGAAAAATTTAAGTACCTATAACGATTATTTAATTAGAAATTGTTTTTGTTGGTGTTAAACTAATGCGGTCTATGATAGAACACACCAATTTAGAAGAACTTTGTTTCTTAAGTTTAAAAAAATAAATAGTGTTCTGCAGTACGTATAGTATTGTTTATAAACTAAATAGATTATTTAAAACTTTTCGGAAAATGCAGAATCTTAAAATGACACCGTTTAAAAACGGACTTAGGTACGATTTTCCTGAACAATTTTGATAGCAATTTGACATCGGCACCGCTGTCCTCTAGAAGTTACAAACATTAATTTGGCGCTCACGCAGATGATATTCATCTCTGTTGAAGCATTTGTGTATGCAACCCACCTACCTACTGTTTAGTAAAACTCTGTGGGGGCTCTCTTCAGTTGGCTTCCAGGGCAGGTACCTCGGCAACCTCCTCCCTCCCCTCTAGATCCGTGGCTTCTTCAGTATCTACAGTTCTTACTCTCGCATTGCTTACAAAGCAACTAGATTATAAAATACTTAATATAATATTGATTTTGTCAAAAAATAGACTAAAAATATCTAAATTTTTGTCAGTGTTTCAAAATAAATCCAAATTCATCATATAGGTAAGCCGGCAAGAGACCATAAGTTGTAAGATACATAATTCCTTTAGTCTCAAGAATAATGAGGGCGAGAATAAACTCGTATGATGATAATGTACAAAATATATGAGATATTACGAGTAAGTTAGAAATTTAAACGCTATTCATTAGAAGAACCAACAATCAGTAATAGGTACCTACCTACACTTTAGTTAAGAAGACTATATGATATTATAGTATAGTGCGTTTCACTAAAGAGTTCCCTTCGTCGTCATGTTGGCAGCCCTGTTCGTCGAAACGTCAAACAGATAGTTTCATTGTTCATTGCTCTAATTGTTTTCAAGTTTTTAATTAGTAAAAAATTTCTAAACATGCCCAAAACACTAAAAAGTGGTGAAAGACAGATGGTGTTAAAAGTCAAATGTTTTTGTGAACGTGAAAAACGGAACAAAGCGCCAATAATCCCTTTGGAATGTGTTCGTAGCCGTGTCGCCGCCATGACAGGTTAGTAAAATAGGGATACCAGGCAGGTCAAATCACTATTCCTCGTTTTTCTTAATGTATATAATAATTATAATTTTATATAGTAACTACATAAACTTTTAGATATGTAGAAAGAATTCAAATATAAAACTAGCAATTGTACTTATTTATTTATATTGTTTTTGAATTTAAAATGTGTCTCCAACAATTGTGTTACAAAATAAATAAAACAATGTGGATTTGTTATTAAGTTAATTTTAACATTTATGGAGTTTTTTTATAAAAACTATTTTTTCAGGTATATCAGAAAAAACAGTCACACAAATTTATAAAGAAGGTGAAGCAGCTGCTAGTACTTCAACAAGAATTTCGACGCCTGGTAAGAGTCGGCCGCGCGATAAACAAATTAAGCTGGATGATTTTGAAATTTGTGCATTACGACATAAAATACATGAATTCTATGCTGTGAGAAAAGAATTACCTACGCTGACCAAATTACTGCATGAAATGCGAAATGATATCGATTTCAAGGGAAGTCGCACTACTTTATGGCGAATAATGAAGAAGATAGGATTTTATTTCCAAAAATGTAAATCAAAAAGAAAAGTTATGATGGAAAGGTACGATATTGTGGCTTGGCGTAGTCGATATTTGAAGCAGTTACGAGAAAATCGTGAAGGAGACCAGCGTCCAGTCATTTATTTAGATGAAACTTACGTTCATTCAACTTACTGTGCAGGTAAATGTTGGCAGAGTGACACAGAAGCAGGCGTTTTATCTTCGGACTCAAAAGGACCACGATGGATTATAGTCCATGCAGGGAGTGAAACCGGTTTTGTACCCAACGCTCAGCTGATTTTTAAATCACAGTCTAAATCCGGAGACTATCACGATGATATGAATCGAGAAAATTTTATGAAATGGATTCAAGAAAAGCTTTTACCGAATCTACCTCCTCAGTCGCTTGTGATTATGGATAATGCTCCCTACCATACAGTGGCACTCAACAAAGCACCAACAATGAACAGTACGAAGTCTCAGATGCAAAACTGGATTGTTAGTAAAGGTCTCGCTTATTTACCAACGATGGTAAAAGCTGAGCTTTATGAAATAATTAAAGACCATAAAGAACCGCCTGTTTACGAAGCAGACACGTTACTGGAGAAACATGGTCATAAAGTGGTAAGGCTCCCGCCTTATCACTGTGATTTAAACCCAATTGAGCTCATATGGAGTCTTTTGAAAAGAAGAATTGCAGAAAAAAATGTTGGACAGGAAGCAAGTCAAATTGTTAAAATAACAGAAGAAGCATTTTTAAGCATATCTGCAGAAGATTGGAAAAAATAATGTGATCATGTCAAGAATATTGAAGACAAATACTACAATGATGGAGTACGTGCAGACGCAGAAATTGACCGATTCATAATTGAAGTAGGAAACGATAGTGACGTTACTTCTTCTGATGATGATACAGGTGGTAGCGACATCTCGGGTGTTGGCCCATTAGTTGAACACAATTATTATAAAAAATAACCATAAACATTTGTTTTATTTTTCAACCTTGTCAATTATATCAATATAGGTAAAATACATAGTTGTATTAAAACTATAGGACTAGGGACCGCAATCTGGTCTGGTGTCATTTTCAATCCGGCTGGATTCCCGCCGATACTTCGGACCAGATGTTAAAAAATAGTATCTACGTTAGTGACATTAAAATTTCCTTAATTTCGAGTAAACATCTTTCTGAAAAAGTAGCAACACTGGTTTCGTAACTACCAACATGACGACGAAGGGAACTCTTTCGTGAAACGATCTATACTCGTTTTTGTTTTAAATGTAAGCAATTTTCACCAAATACCTGACATTTAAAAAAAATGGATATTAGCGGGAACGCGGAATAAATATTAACGTACATTGTATTATTTAAAAAAAAAAAATAATTGTTTGTTAACATTATTCATTATTCAATTTTTGAAACATAAAGTGCCGACTTACACGCTGGCTATGATCAAGTACCTAATATAATGTAGTAAATACGACATTTCGTATTGTTTCCAAAAACTTTTAGTAAAGTTTGTGATGCTACCGCTACTATACCGGAGCATGGACTGGATTTGATTACGACTAGCGTTGGACTTCGACTAAGACTTATTTTACTCAAATAACACTAGACAAAGAATATGGGCCGCCTTACACGTTCAATCATGATCACGATCCGCGATCCGCGATCCGCGATCATGATTTCAAAATTTCTAGATATTATGCGATCCGGAGCATCAGTCCGTCAATCCGCTTCGTACACGATCAGTCTGGATCGCGATCATTGATCGCGGATCGCGTATCGCGCGGAACGTGTACGGGCTGCCTATGAATATAAAACATAATGTACTTACAAAAAATGAATTATAAAATTGTCTGAATGTTGGTAGCGCCTGCTGACTATGTAATTATGTAGATCTTATTTAACGGTGCCAGTAAAATAATGAATTGAACTTATTTATTCCAATGGTGTTATGAATAGATTTTGATCGTAATGTTGGCACCGTTTGACAGCTCGAAACGCAAAACAAAAAAGAAAACATGAAAACATTTAAAAAAAAATGAGCTACAGTAGGTACTTGTACGTAAATTATTTACAAAGTAGTATAGATTTGAAAAAGTTCATAATATTTAAGATAGAATTTAATTTCTACGTATATTTGTATGTTTTATCAGTGTTTCGTGTTGATGGAAATTGAAACCACAAAAATGCTTTGATCCAAAAGTGTATTTATATTAATGTTTTTATTAAAAGATTTCATCGACATCACACAGTTATTCACATGTTTTTTTATTTATTTTAATTAAATACATATCTATACACGGTAAATACTAGGTAGTACATAAATTCGAAATGAATATATTTAAACGCTGATTTTCTACCAATGTCTTGTGTATAACAAATTAACAATAGACAAGATGACTGATTAAAAAAAAATTATCAAAAATAAAGCCCATCAACGAAAGCTTTAAAATATGGCAACTGTAAGCTTTATGATATTATGCCTAGGCAGAGCGCGTTGTATAAATAGACAGACGCCAGTCCTACGCACGCTCAATGAATTCTTATGAAATCACATCGCGACAGAATAGTGAAAAAATTCTCACAAAATGTATAACTCTATTATTGTATTTGATTACATACTTCTAATATTAAATTTGATACCAGTCATCTACTCTATTGAATCATTGACATTTTATTGATTCGAATACAAAATATACCTACGTATTGACAACTAAAGGCATATGTACCTATATACATACTTGTACACCATTAGAGCTGAACTTCGAAAAAATACATTAGTACGCATTTGTTAGAATATTAAGATTTTTTTTTAATATGGTTTACAAGCTAGGTGTTTGACCACAGCTCACCAGATGTTAAGTGACGGCGTGGTCGAAGATGGCTATACAACTGGCTCTCAAGTGAGGCAGCCGGAACGCACCGTTAGGTGCTTATATGCGCTCGTATCTGGCGTACATAAGTGTAAGATAATTTTTTTATATATTTTCTATTGAACGTAGATACTAACGTATTTTTTAAAAGTTTTTGTGCTAGGTATACCAGCAGTTCTTTCGTAACTTTTGTGCAAAAATACTATACATACAAAACAATAATCTCCATAATACCTAGGTAGAAAGATTTTTTAGGAAATCAACAGATCAAAAGCAGATTACGTAATTGGTAATTCAGTTACGTATTTAACAGATACGCGGATCTGGTCACAGCGGACTAACAAAAGCAAAAGAGAAGAGATATTCTCTTCTCTTTCTCGTCGAACAGACGCGTCTTTTCTCGATCAACCACCATTTCACGAAATTTCGTCCGGTAGGTTTATGCATATGAAAGTGCGAAGCCGCAAATTTTGAAAAAAAAGTAAGCATTAAAAAAAGCAAACAAAAGGTTTAATAGGACGTCAATATCAAAGGTAGAAGAAAATATTAGATGCCTATAACTTATCGCCATTTAACACTTAGATACATAATAATCATAGTCTTCTTACAATTAATTATTTCACAAGATTTTATTGACATTTACAAGTTACAACAAATATACATTTACAAGCTATTTCACATAATTTTCACACAAGTTGGGAAAGATAAACTAACTCTTCATTGTGTGTAGGTACGTAACAAAAAATACAACGATTTAGTAGGTACGAATACGATAGCAACTGGCTTTCATTGTATCTAAGGGTATTCTCTTTTGTGCAACATTTATTATTTTTTTAGGAGTATGAAACAGGTAGGATAAGAAAATACAAACTAAAATAGAATTCAGTCAACCCTCCAAAATGTGAGAACATTAGGGTGAAATGCCGATTAATTTTATCACTAAATTAGCTTGCTTATATGATAGACATATTAAAATAAAGTTTAACACTTACATAGAATAAGTATTTTAATTGAAAAG
The DNA here is from genome assembly GCA_905404145.2 of Biston betularia. NCBI lineage: Eukaryota > Metazoa > Arthropoda > Insecta > Lepidoptera > Geometridae > Biston > Biston betularia. The sequence continues at coordinate 7,636,553 of FR989882.1, read as the reverse complement.
TAGGTGTATTTCTAGAAAGTATATTCCAGATAAGTACAGCATTTCATATTTTTATTAACCTACAATAAGTGCAGCGTTCATTCGAAAAATCTAACGAATTCTATGTAATGTGAATTCTGAGTGGCTCAGTATTTTGTAGGTAATAATAAATTAATATACGTTTATTATTATCTACAAAAGTGTAATTTTGAGTTTTTAATTTAATTTATTTGTTAGATAATAAAATATGAGATTATTGTTTTCACGCACTAGCCACTTCGAATAAAAATTATACTTGCATGACAGATTTTCGAGCAAAACTTTTTCACAAGCGAAATATAACATTCTAAATAAAAAAAATACAATTGATTGTTCGACTTTCAATGATTTTTTTTACGAGAAGATGGATACTGTGAATTTTCGAATACGAGAGAAACTGCTCGGCTTTGACGGCACCGTCAAAGCCTAGTCTAACATCAGATGAGCTGTGGTCAAACACCTAACTCTCAACGGAAAAAAAATCGATCCGTATCAAACTACCGACGAGTTAGCGACATGATTTTACGTTAGCATAATTACCCATAATCGGGACACATACCTATGCAAATCGGTAAAACTGAAAAACTTGAAATATAGTTTAGAATTCTTCATGATTTTACTGATCTGTTGAGAGTGGCGTATGACGAGAAACGGTTGCATCACTACAGAACCTGTCCAAAACCAGCCGTCATCCTCTATAGGTAGGTAATCACCGGACCTTACACGGTTATTTTTTTCGCGATTCAGACACTGCACGGAAAAAATAAAATCTGATGCAAAATGCTTTCACACCGTTTATTGATTCCAGGTCCTCGAAATTTTAACATAAAGTATTAACTTATTTTCCAATTAGATGCCAGAAATGTTCTTGTTATGCAATGAATGTAAATACCTACTTTTATAAAATGAAAATACATATCTTAAACTTCCATAAAACAAATATGAAACAACAGTTGCACACTTGAACCTCTAATTAATGCATTATTAATTAGTGAACAAGGTGTATACACTGCTCTGCAGTTGAGCTGAACGAAATGAGTCTTAAATCTGCGATTTTTATGTTCTTATAATTAATTATGTACAACCATTTTATGTTTAGCCGGAAAATTTGGGAAAATTACCATTTGCGAAAATTACCGTATATGACTACACTTTTCAGACATGTATTATGTAATACGTAATAACAAGAACATTTTTTCTGTAGTGTTTAGCATATAGAACGTATCTATATAGAAACATAATTATATTAGTTTTTATAATTGGAGTACAAAGTTAAAAATCAGGTAAAGGGACTGACGAATCACATTACGGCAGGGGCAGATAATATTTATATTTAGTTTATGCTAAAATTTATTTGAGCTCACATTTGTGCTCTGTTCAGAATTGTGGTAACTAACAGATATGTCCATTCTTTATACTATAGTTACGTATTTCTATTTGTTCATTTATAATTATAGCAGCAGTATGTAACAGATAATTATATCAAAACTAACAATTGTAATGGCCGCACTATTTTATTTAGGTAGGTGACCGTTTTATTTTATGAGATTGGCATAAAATATGAGCATATTACAGGTGTGTACAATTCCGAAGTTTTTTTGGCTTCAGTTACATTTTTGAATTGTAATGGTGTTTACACACAGTTGCCGCTGTCGAAACGGATCGAAGTGGCGGGTTGGGCATCGCGTTGATTTTTGCATGCTCTCCATTCAGTTGTCCGCAAGCATAATTAGTTGTGTCTCAGTGTATTGCTCGTGTATTTATGTTATTGTAGGTTGAAAGAGGTTACTTGAATATGTTGTATTTGTTTATCATAACAGCATTCGTAATCATCATCAGCCTGCCGTATTCCACTGCTGGACATACGCCTCTCTCACGACTTGCTACTTAATCCACAAGCTTGCTGAGCGAAACAAAACAGCATTAAAAAAAGCAAAAAGCATAAAGTTCTTGTAACATGACAAAGACGATACCTACAAATTAATGACAGCTTGTAAACAAAGTATTTGTTTTCAGAATATAAAGTAATTAATCAAATTGGTCATAAGTATATTAAGTCTCCGTCAAAAAATAATGTAATATAACGAAATGAATTTAATTTTTAATTTTATGTAGAGCACATTGTAAAAAATTGTTCTCAGTTACATACTAAATGTTCAATAATAAATGATCCGTATATCGCAGATGTCGTGAGTCACGCGTAATACAAAAACTGTGTGTATTGCGAATACGCCGGGCCAACCCGCCGACACTGACCCGCCAAATCCTGGCATCGGTGTGTAAACAACTTTATGTTGGTGTGTGTAAATATCATACATTTAGATTCAATTACATACGTATGTACAATGAACAAATACAATGTGTGATAGAGTCAGAATGTATATGTGTTAGTTCCACCAGGGTCACTGTAGCCGCGACCAATACTGCTGAGAGTCTTGTCCTGGTACCGCCAAAGGAACGGACACCCCCGCACCGAGAAGACCACCTAATTCTGAAAGGCCAAGGAAATTCCTGTCAAAAAATAAAGTCCAGGGCTTTGTTGTTCTGGTGGTCATTACTTTGAGACTATCGATAGTTAGTCTAAATAGTCCTGTAATTTTGCTACCTGTAGTAGGTACCTTTCATTGCTACCACTAGTTTCGAGTAGTTCCCAGCGATGCCGCCCCATACCTATCAAAAGCGAGCACGCCAGGCGTGCTCTCGGCGCTGCAAGATGAAATTATATGGGCTTGCTAGTCATATTCACTGGCACTGTATATAGGTGAAATCATAAAAAGCCGAATTACGGCTACAGATAGAAAATATGACCAAATCCATGTAAAATCGAAAGCACGCCTGGCGTGCTCGCGGCATCGCGATAGGGATTCGTGAGGACACGATCCATCAAATCCACAAAACGATCTATCTAGTAAATTACAGAAATACTACGTCGATAGAACCTAAAAAAGGCTACTAGAGGGCAGGATATGATAGTTCTCACCTGGCGGTGGCGAAGCAGCCTCGTGTTGGTATGCGTGGTGATTGACATACGGGTGGTGCGGCTGCCGGTACCCCAGTTCGTAGCGCGGATACCCCAGGAACCCGCTCTTGCACAAATCTGATTCGGGGGTCTCGCAGACACCGGTATCTGGGACCATGCCGCCGCCGTAGCCCATTGGAGTTAAAGGGCTGAAACATTAAAGATACTAGTGAATATGTGGCGACTGGCGACACTAGCGACCGCGCTACGTACAGCGGCTATCGATGGCAACATGACGGGAATTTGTTTAATCAATTTTTGCCTTGTGTCTTCGGGAATAAAAGCTTCCCTTTGGCACAACCGGTAGTGCCAAAGGGAATATCAATTCCCCTTGGCACTACTGGTATCGCTTGGTAGTGGCATTGGGAAAATATATTTCCCTTTGGCACAACTGGTAGTGCCTAAGGGAATTGAAATTCCCTAAGGCACAATTGGTTGTGCCACGCAGTTGTGTCACGGGTAAGTCACGACATTATGTCGCTACATTATTTTTCCAAAACGTTGCCGCATGCCGCAAGACAGAATATAGCGCTGCTCTTTCCCTTTATTGAATATCTATTGTAGATATACGCAATAAAATTAATTGTAATAATACTTTATTAGAAATGAGTGAATAAATCAAAATTTATCATGAAATATTAATAATTACCTGTAAGTGTCGACGTTGAGCGGCATCGGCGGTTGATACTGGTGCGACGCGGGGTGCGTCGGCGGCACGTGCGAAGGCGCGGGCGGCGGCGGGGCGTAGCACTCTGGGCTGCGCCGCTGGCTGCGGATCTTCTCCTCGCGCCGCCACTTCGCGCGCCGATTCGAGAACCACACCTTAATGTCGGGTCAGGTTAACTAAGCGCGAGACGCGCCACTACATACAACTGTGATACTCTAAAAGTTCGCATATCAAGACTGAGCATAACCTACGAATTTGCCCCCAGGTCGTTGACAATGGACAAATATCTACTGCTATTTTTACGCGCGTGTAAGGTTGCCAAATTCAAAAGATGATGTCCGCATTTAAGGCCGCGTTAATTTTTCTGGAATCGAAATTTAACGGGGCGTGGTTGTCTTGGACACGGCTGTATGTACCTAAGTGAATACATGTAGGTACCTAATATTTTCTTTGGGCGTACCTATATAATGAATGTTACATATTAATTTCAAGCGTTTTGCCGATAGCTTCAAAAGGTGGTAGAAAACATCGTGAGGAAACCTGTATGTCAGAGTTCTTATGTTTTCGAAAATGTCCGAGGTCTGCCACCCTGGATCAGGCCTGTTTTTTATCCTGTCCCACGTCTAATTGTGAGAAGGATAAGGTCTTACATAGTCCACCACGCCGGCTAATGCACTTTCACGTTTGCACGTTTCGGAACCACGGAATGCACGGAATACCGTCTCTGAGGTATCAATAAGTATTTCTTGTTTTATTATTATCATTATCTCGGGTAAATAGAAAGGTATGTTGCCAAACTTTAACAAACAAACTTTTTTTGTAAAAAGATGTTGCACGAAAAAACTGTTCAACAAAAGATATAGGACAGATGACTCTTTAGCAGAGTTCTTTAGATTTTTTAATGTAAAAAGTAATGAGACGAATGAGACGCTCTCCTGATTTCGCGAGTTTAGTCTCAACAGCCCAGTAATTTCGCTTGCTGTAGTACCCTTCAAACCGGAACACAGTAACGCTTACGCACTACTGCTTAGCGGCAGAATAACTGGTACTGCGGTGGTACCTACCTAGACGACCTCCTGCTAAGGAGATCTACCACCAAGTAATAGAGATATTTACATAAGGATGCTCACCTGTATTCTAGCTTCAGGTAGACCTATTTTGGCGGCGAGCCTCTCTCGAGCAAACACATCGGGATAGTGGGTTCTCTCGAATTCTGTAAAAGCACCAAACATATATTATTTTTTGTGGTCACACAGACAATTGGAACTGCCGTGGTTTTGACGGGATTACGCACGTTTGATAAGGTCGGATATTCAGACTATATTTTCGGCCACATCCGGTAACCTTTTTCAAGGATTCAAAGTAGAGAACAACCGCGCGACCTAGGCTTGTTTGGGCGTCTTACACGTAAGACGACGGTTGTTGCAATAAGTAGTCGAAGTAGGTACATATCCGTCCTAATTAAACTTGAGCAACTCAGTAGAAGTAAATGAATAATTTGTCAAAAGTCATAAAAGATAAGTCGTTAAGTATAGTGTTATGCAGCTAAATTAATTAAAAATTACCCCGTCTGCGGTATCTTCATTGTTCTAACAAAGATCCCGACTTTCTATGGCAGAACCGTGATAACTTTTAGGAATGCACGTCTTTACAATAACATGCCTTTGAATATTAAATATGGAAACTCGTTCAACGTTTTCAAAAACAATTTTCTAAGTATATTATTACGAAAGACAAAGTACTATTTTATGGTTGGCAAGCAAAGTGAGCTTGCCAACCATAAAAACCCCGTTTTCATGACTGCACAATTCTGTGACAGTATAAAAAAAAATTACAAAAATCAATTATGCGTATTTATTATGTTCAAATAGTCTCTAAATATCTTCAGTCTTTGCAAGGTGAACTATTAAGGTGATTTTTGGGTACTGCCTAATAAATAAAATAGTTACAGTCAGTTTACCTCTTTCCAAGCTGTCAATCTGTTCGTTAGTAAAGCTGGTTCTATTTCGCTGGAGTTTCCTTTTGAGTCTGAGACGTGCTGCATCGTCGTCTGCACCGCTCGAGCCCGCGTTCGAGTTGTCTCCGGAACCGGTCTCATCAGAATGTAGTCCTTCTAGACCTTCGAGAGGCTCCTCCCCTGGAGAATAAAACAGTGTACGTTTATTTAACAAACAATCACACAACCAATTACACATTCGTACCAGGCAAAGAGTTGCTTATTGTTTTCATATATTACACTCCTTGAAAACATTAAACTCCTTTTTTGAACAGTGTTGTCAAAAAAGGCGGCACTAGGTAGGTACTGTGAGTATCTATCGTGTTTTTTGTTTGTCAATGGACTTAACGGGCAAGTCTTGTGAAATAAGGCAATCGATGTGTTTTTGTCAACATTTTTGTGCCGTTATACATCATGTGGAAGTTTGAAATTAATGAATACTATAGTACATATCCTGAATTATTATGCTTGGAGAAAAAATAGTTTCAAACGCTTTTCGTTTCTTGAAATTATGAAATAGAATATGGCCAAATTATTTTTAATCCGTAATCTTGACATCAAAATAATTATAGGAAAGGCGCAATTTTATAGATGCTAACTTTGATGCAGATACATTTAAGGCTTAGACCTTTTATTGTACGTTTTGTTTATTCTATTAGCAGATAAGTACGGATAGTTTGATGAAAATTTCTGATAGTGCCTGCTGAAAATCTCTTTTCTGCGTTACGTCTGTTGCTGTTTTATTTTGGTAGGCGCTACAAACCATCGAGAATCTCTGAATCTGACAATCTAACGTCACGAGTCTCGTGGTCGTGTATCACGTCACGAGAGGCCGCAAGAGGTGGGCGCGCGGTGGCGGCGGTACCGAGCACCGCGCGCATGCTTCCCGCCCGTTTTGTATTTGACACTTGACACTGGCAAATATTCAAAACGCGATGCCAAAACAAAAAAAAAACTTCTGTCATAATGTAACAGATAATCAATGTAAAATCCGCTTCCGGCAATAGGAATAAACATTCTGTCTCCTTCTTGCTCGTGGCTATAGTAATTTAACTCTCCTTATCTATTTTAGCGTGACGTCAATGTATTCAAATCTAACGTCAGACGTATGTACGTCTATGTGAGTGGAAAATATCAATGTAGGTGTTCAAGCAGAAGTTCCCACGGTCGAGGACTTGGCCCTTAAGTGATTGGTAAGTATCTATAAATTAGGTAAGTACTTCCTACAGTAGGATGTACGTGTATACAGCGGAATAGAATATTATTTAATTCCAATGTTCTTTTTTGCATCTTTTATCTTAAAAAGAAGAAACTGACAGACTGATTTACTGACTGATCGCTCAACGCAAAGCTGAAACCGCTGGGTCTAAGCATGAAATTTTGCACAAATGTTCTTCAGGTGACGTAGGTGGGAAAGGATTTTAAAAAAATCCACCCCTAAGGGTACAAAATAGGGGTTGGAAATTTGCATTAAATTTCGTTATTTTTGACACATTAGTGTCTACGTTGCACCCGTGCAAAGCCGGGGCGGGTCGCTAGTTTCTAATAAATATTAATGTGATAATACGTTGCAAAAAAAAACAACAAAGACAACCATTTACAAATACAAATATTTTGATAACACGAAGTCACAAGTCATGTTCCAATATACTTAGGAACCATTAATATATAATGTACATTATACCTACCTAATGCACTTAGCGGCAGTTGTAAAATTCCATAATGTTTTGGTGCGGCTAAAACCGCGCAAAGATTTATAAATTGAAAACCTGATATCTCCCCTACAGCCAAACTTCCAAAATAATATCATTCTACCAATAACTCACCAAGTTGTAATCTGGACTTAATAATTGAATCCCTTCTAAGTCAGCGTTACCTACGGTAGGATAACGGAGCGGAGTTAGCAGCCAAGTCCGCGTCGGAAGATTAAAATCTACAACTCGAATAAATTTTGACAGAAACTCGAATAAATTTTGGGTTAAACTCGAATAAATTTTGAGTGAAACTTGAGTTTTCGGTGCCAACTCGGATTTTGGCAAGGGATGAGGCATTTGTAGAGGTTTATTTGGAAATTCGTTGTTTTGTATTGTCATAATCTGATTCCTTAAAGTAAAGTAGATACCTGCCTTATATTCATTTGATACAGACTGAAAAGCTTTGTAAGAGAGACCGAGCTACGCAAAGATCTTATAATCTCCAGTAAGTAGTCAAAGGAGCACGGAACTATTTATAAAAAAATACGTACCTTGTACAAAAAAAGGTTAGGTTAGGCGAAATGATAATACCTATATTATATATAAAAGTAGCTGTACCTATAGCCACATCTCGATTGTTATTTATATGTCTAATTAAAAACTAGATTATTGTTTTGTATAATTATATCTAACTAGCGACCCGCCTTGGTTTCGCACGGGTGCAATGTGGTGCATATGCATGTAAAATATATATAAACCTTCCTCTTGAATCACTCTGTTTATTGATGGAAACTGAATTAAAATCCGTACATCAGAAATATAAAAAAAAAAGAAAAAACTGAATATAACCTTGTAGCAGCTACATATTTCTATAAATGGCGGCCTTAAAAGAAAAGTAGGCTAAGTTATCTTAATTTTAGTCAAGAGTAAATAATTTTGATATAACTATGCTATTCACAACATGAGCTTAAACCTGCAACAACTTCTCAGACATCATAATTTACAAACAATACGAAACAACTTTCTATCAACCGAAACAAACTTCAAGACAGTGCGAGCTAACTACGCTAACCGTAAATTACTCTCAAGTGTCAAAATATCGCAGTCGGTGTCTGAGGGGGGATAGTAGAGGAGGGAGAGGTAAGGGGGCGGAAAGGGGACGTGGGGGGGGGGGGGGGGTACCGTAACGGACGCGTTCATGTAGAAAGTGACGATAACGGGCCGGCCTACCACGTAACCCTGCTACGTGATACTGATATAGTCGACTTAAAAATGTATGCCTAATAATGAATGTATGTATGGATGGTTATTTATAAAACCTGTGATAAGGTTAATAAAGTGCCTTGTTTTTTTTCTTTGTTTTCGGCATCCCACTTTATATTTTAACATGTCCAATATTTCAATAGTTTCAAGTATTTTACGATAAATCAGCAATGCATATGGTAGCAACGATAGCTCAGTGGTTAGCGCGGTAGGTTCGCATGCCGAAGGGCGTGGGTTCAAACCCCAACAATGAGATCATTCCTTCACTTAACATCAGGTGAGCTGTGGTCAAACACCTAGACTGTCGAACATAAAAAAAATTGCACTAGGTACTAAGATTGCATTACTTCTTATAAAAAATAGAAAAAAAAACCTATTTTTTTACAAGCATAGGCATTTTGTATAGAGAAACAATTGTAAAGTTTTGACGGTAGTTTTTATACTGTCTATACTAGGTTTATTGCATGAATTTCGTAGCAAGCGTAGCATTTTCGTAGTACCTCTACAAAATACCTATTAATTATCTTTTTTTTTATCCCATTGATAAGTTAAGATAGACATTTAACATTAATTAACTTTGTTACATTTAAAGTTTTATAATTAAAACCGTCTTTTAAAAAAAAAATATTAATCCGTAGCTGACAGTTCAGTTGCATTAGATTTGTAATACGATAGCGATTACATGGTATGAGATAGATAGCTCTTTATTGTTCAAACCAAACATCAGTAAACTAGATTACTATATTTAACATAACATTAAACAATAAGTAAATATTGTAGGACATCACACACAGCGCCATCTGACCCCAAACTAAGCCAAACTTGCACGATGGAAGTCAGAACTGATAGAACATAAATTCTTAATTCACAACATTTATTTGCGTATATGGGTAAAGTACAGTTGGTAGGAGTAATGTCATGGCACTCCATATCCCGCCTTTCGGCATGCAAATGCTTTTGTTTTGTAATTACATAATTGCGTATAATAGGTACATATAGAACACTCAGACAAACATTTCTTTATACCACATAAAATATCTGTTCTGGGTGGAAATCGAGCTCACGTCCTACAGCTCTTAAATCAGGCATCCTACCAATGAGTCAACAGGGCTATCAAATAGTGCAACAACTAATAGCCTTATCACTTACAGCAATCTCTTCCAGACAACCTTTTTTTTATGGTTGACAGGCTAGTTGTTTGACCACAGCTGACCTGATGTTAAGTGAAGGTGTGGTCGAAGATGGTAAAGCACACCTAGCCTGGAATGGAACTGGCTCTCAAGTGAGGCTGCCGGAACACACCGTTAGATGCTTGGCGGCAGATTTTCAACTTGAGGGTGGTAGCTAGCCAGCCGATTACTAGAAAGTACCGTACCACCATGCTATGGTTTCCTCATGATGTTTTCCTTCACCGGCAGCTCAAGCTCATTGTTGGGGTTTGAACCCACGCCCTTCGGCATGCGAACCTACCGCGCTAACCACTGAGCTATCATCGCTACAACCTTAATAGCCTTAGTAATAGTAATAGGCTAGCCCTAGTGCGGGGCGTAAGACAGGGAGACGTTATATCTCCGAAACTGTTTACTGCCACAGTGGAAGACGCCTTCAAGCTCCTGGAATGGAAAGGATTCGGCATCAATATTAATGGCGAATATATCACTCACCTTCGGTTTGCCGACGATATAGTGGTCATGGCAGAATCGTTGGAAGATCTCAGCACAATGCTCGAAGACCTCAATCGAGTTTCCCAACGGGTGGGTCTTAAAATGAACATGGACAAGACGAAGGTAATGTTGAATGCCCGTGTTGTGCCCACCCCAGTATCAGTTGGGAACTCGGTTCTCGAAGTTGTTGACACATACATTTACCTAGGACAAGCAGTCCAATTAGGTAGGTCCAACTTTGAGAAAGAGGTCAGTCGTCGAATCCAACTCGGCTGGGCAGCGTTCGGAAAACTGCGCGACGTCTTCTCGTCCGAATTACCTCAGTGCCTCAAGTCGAAAGTCTTCGACCAGTGTGTGTTACCAGTGATGACTTATGGCGCTGAAACGTGGTCTCTGACTGTGTGCCTTCTTGGTAAGCTCAAAGTAGCACAACGCGCTATGGAGAGGGCTATGCTCGGAGTTTCCCTACGAGATCGAATCAGGAATGAGGAGATCCGTAGACGAACCAAAGTTACCGACATAGCCCAACGGATTAGCAAGTTGAAGTGGCAGTGGGCAGGGCACATAGCACGCAGAACTGATGGCCGATGGGGCTGCAAAGTTCTGGAGTGGAGACCACGGACCGGCAAGCGCAGCGTAGGACGTCCACCCACAAGGTGGACAGACGACCTAGTAAAGACCGCAGGAACGCGCTGGATGCGAGCCGCTTCCAACCGGTCTTTATGGAAGTCAATGGGGGAGGCCTATGTCCAGCAGTGGACGTCCTACGGCTGAAATGATGATGATGATGATGATGATGAGTGCGGGGACTATTGTAAGATATTACGATCTTTGTACACATAATTATATTCTGGTAAATAAATATTTTTGTATTTTGTATTTTGTATTTTAATAAGTAGTGAATTATTAGAGAGCAAGGAGAGCAAGATATGCAAACTTGGAGAGCCCATTACAAGTATGTATCTACCTATATTTTATTTTAAAAGTGGATATCTAGAACGTAGTCGTAGATATCGTTTAAGTTCTTGTATTCGTTGTACGGATAAAATATTGGTACTCGGTAGCTTGCGAGCTTTTATAGAGCTCAGATAAGAGCTATAAAAAGTTTAGTTTATGCGAGTTCCGATATCAAATAAGAACTGTCAGATTAGCTCAGCATATTTTATATCTTATTACTAACTTTCAATTTGGCGTTGCAAAATGTAAGGTTTTTTTTTTAAAAAAGGGCTTGAATTAACTAATGAACGATATCTTTGATGTCTTTTAGTCTTAAACTCTGTTTTTTTTTCTGTTTCTGTTGGCGTTTTGTTTCTCGATATACCTACCACTGGAGGGGAAATACGATGGGACAAAGTTCTTCTTCTTTGATTTTGGCGTCGCATTTAGTGCATTTGCCAGTGACAAGTGTTTTGATGTTTTAGTCCCGCTACATGTTACTGGATAAAAAACCTATGAGTTAATCCAGGGTCTCACCTAGCTCTATTCCAAATTTCATCGAAATCCGTTCGGTAGTTTTTGCGTGAAAGAGTAACAAACATCCATCCATCAATCCAAACTTTCACATCACTACATAGTATAAAACAAAGTCGCTATTTTTGTCTGTTTGTTTGTCTGTATGCTTAAATCTTTAAAATTACGCAACGGATTTTGATGCGGTTTTTTGTAATAGGTAGAGTGATTCAAGAGGAAGGTTTTTATGTATAATAGCATCTATTAAATAATGGAGAAATACTGTTATTTGCAGGGTTTCTAATGTGGTGTCGTAAATTTTTACATTTCTTGCCGCTTACATTGCGTACGCAGGCTTAACCTTACAGGATTTATAAAAATAATGTACTAAGTATTGTACACCTTGAAAACGTACCTACTTTTTTTCGAATTTTGCACCCGTGCGAAGCCGGGGCGGGTCGCTAGTTTATAATATTAGTGGGATTTCATTTTTATATTATATTAAAAGTCCAGTCTTGGTCAAGTCAAGTCCATGTAATTCGAATCAAGTCATGCATTAGTAAAATAGTAAAGTAGTGGCGACTTTACTAAAAGCTTCTAAGGAGTTTTGGAAGCAACACGAAAAAAGTCATGTTTCACCACATTATATCACTTTCCCACACTCGCGCTTGTAATTCGGTACTTTATGAATGAAACACCACTATTTCTATACATAAACACCCGAAAAAACAACTAGTTTTGGAAAAATACAATGGGGCGACTCTTTCCGCGTTCCAGCCAAAACTCTTCCGGGACAAAGTTAGATGGCTATTGTGAAAAACGACAAGTGTTTGATAGGAGAGGCGACTTGCATCAGCACTGCAGCCACTAGCCACCTGAATCGTTTCATACTCTCTCCAGCAGCTGATGCGAAGAACTTTTCCAGCAGGAAGCGGGTTAAGTGAGCAGCCTTCGAGCCGCAATATTGTTAGGTGCCTATTGCGGTGGAGATACTTGGCCACTAGGGCGCGTATGCTACGGAATTGGTGCGTGAGTTGGAACAACGTATTAGAGACTAGTGTGGCGACCCCCGTTCCGACTCGTTCCTGGTGCAAGGCGCACTTTTACATCGGGTACAGTCGCAAGCAGTTTTTGTCCGACTGTTGTTAACTTGCGTGAAAACTATGACTAAAAATAATTTTAAGTAATTTCATTAACACAATATTTTGATATACCCCAGTTAGCTTCGCTCAGCTCTTCCTTAGTTGAGTGACAGGTTAATGTCCACATCAAATATAAGACACCACAAAATGCAATTCTAATACGTAGGTAGGTCGACATATCGAGCGAAATCATGTTTTCTATTTTTTTCATATTATCCCCTGGCAATAGAGTTGAATTTATCTCGACACGTGTTTTGCGAACGGTAAGTCAAATGTTGTTTATCAGCCATCTGTCGCATTAATGTTCATGAAGGTGTAGATTCGTATCAGATAATAGACGCGTCTGACTGTTTGCCATCAGCGCAGTTACAATAACAGTATGAGTTCTACCGCATGTAGGTATTATTTTATCAGAGGAACTGTATAAAATTATCACTGTCCAGGAATACTTCGTTATATTTATCACTGAATCTTAATCGGGCACAAAACACATACTATGAAATTAGTTTGGTACATTTACCTCGACGTTTCAGTCATGTTTCTAAGTCGAGATAAATAAATAAATAAATAAAATAAATATCGTATATACACACAGCGCCATCTGGCCCCAAACTAAGCAAAGCTTGTGTGATAAACAAAACTAATTTCGTAGTATGTAGTTACTCGTATTTTGTGCGCGATTAAGTCCCGGTGATACCTACATATGAATGAATATGAACATTGTGTTTTCAAGTCGCTAAAACTTAAAAATTACAAAGAATACTTAGTAGTACTTTATCAAAAGGTAGAAACTAGGTCAGCGCTTCGAGCATAAATGGAAGCTGTTATCATGGATTTATTATCTGTAGGTATTATAAGTACCTACCTATATTTATTGCAACATTCTGATGATCTCAAGTCGTAAGCTAAGGATTTGCGCATCTGTACATTCACCCACAAAATTATTCGAAGCACATTTATTTTCTTTCATTTCTTAGTACCAATATAGTACCTACAGTCCTACAGCTTATTTTTTATTTATTTATGTTGTTTGTTGTAATACACAGTGTTAACACACTACTGTTTGGTGAGAGAATATCTGGTATTTGATACGTTTTCTACCTAGACGATTTCTATAGTTAGCCATTTACTGTCGAAGGGGCAATCACTGGGTTTAAAACTAAGGACACTGACGTGGTTTTCCAAAACCAAATGTTGTAATGGTCGATGGCCAGCCAGACCAGCAGATGATGAGAGCAGAATCGTCAGCCTATAATAGTCCACTGCTGGACATAGGCCTCTCCCAAGGCACGCCACTCAGCCCGATCTTCACATCCCTCGCCCTGCCGTTACCGTGACCGCCGCCTTGGCCAGGAATAGCAGGGCGGCCGGGAACTCGGGCCCGTTCATTTGGGGACTTTTTCATGGGAGGTTTGTGCCCATAGTCACGCACGCTGGGCATGCGGGTTGGTGACCGCAGGGACGTAGCTTATCGCACTGGTAACACTGCTGCCTGTAACCAGTCTGAAATTTAGCTACGTCGTAAATTGTGATGGTTATCCCGCTATCAATCGGTCCCCTTTTAGAAGGTTTTTACTACAGGCAGGGGGTACCGATGCCGTATTCTAACCGCTCCGGCACCAGGGCATAAAGCACAATTATGTTAAAATATTGAAATTGAACTGCTGGTGATGGTAGGTAATTATCGTGTATCATTTTGTTATAGAACAATCTAGATGACTCTACTAAGCGAGATAGACTAAGTAGATTGTCAGTGTGGTTTTGACATTTAGTCCATCTCACACGTAGGCTTTCATAAGCTGCAATACTGAGATGCAAAATGACTGAGATTCAAATCATAAGGCGCGTATCATATGCTCAATTAATTTGGTTTCCGAACAGGATACAATTTGAGTTTGACTATATTGTATAGCTATCGAGAATGATGTCAATCTACTCTCAAGTGTAAGGCGCCATTATAGGGGAACATGTATTTGTATAGTAGCGAACGAATTGTCAAGTGTCTTGTCGCTACATCGTGTGCGGAACATAATATATATGACGATGCCTGAGAAGGAACTAGTAGGTAGACTGTTCGTACAAAGCGCGAGTCACTTGTCAATAGCCTCGTAGAAGAAAGACCTTACTGTTTATAGAGTGAGATGTCACTCACTGTCTGCAGGGAGGCGCTCGGTGGAAATGTCGTGAATTAATGCGATGAACATAACAGGAGGGTTTTTTGAGACTGCTCTGATTTCGAGAGGTATGTTTTTGTATTAGGTATCGTAGTTTCAAGGAATTTATCTAAATACCTATACATTTGTATTCTCATACACAATTCCTAGACATAGTCTTTTTGATCGTCCAGTGTAATGAAGCGAAGTAAAATACTCAAGTTACATTTTTTTAATACAAAATATATCTTATTTAAAAAACATAACCACAATCCTATATAGAAAAGAGACACAGCAGTATCATTTGAGAGCCAGACCCATTATTGGCTACTATATGTAACATCTGTGACCACGCCGTCACGCAGGTGAGCTGTGGTCAAAAACCTAACCTAAATTAAAACTGTCTTTGAGTTTATTAAGTAAATTTAAATTCTTTCCCTATCTATAACCTCGCTGTTAGGTACGCTTATTGTTCCATTCCAGGTTAGGTGTGTTTTACCATCTTCGACCACACCGTCACTTAACATCAGGTGAGCTGTGGTCAAACACCTAGCCTGTTAACCATAAATTGTTCCAAAGAACAAACCCATAAAAATATTACTAGTTACAAATCAATTTTGTTCTCGAAAATACCGTTCCCATTTTCCGCCAAAGAAAACCAAGATGGCGGCATGTACCTAACCATAAACAAAACTGGTCTTATCTCGGAAACGTCACAGTGACGTGTATTTCATACGACGCGATTCCCTGGAGCCTTCCCTCCGACCACAGAATAAACAAGAGTGCTAACTGGGCGTTTTGTTCAGACGTCCGTTATTCTGAATACGTAAGGTGAGAGGATATTTATAGACAGCTTGTGCTAGTTACGTTTCCTTAAAATTGTAATAAGTAATAAAGTTTTTAGACAATTTAAGATTGATACATTTATCTACCAACTCTAGTTAATGATTATTAATTATTTTATGGACGAACTAATTTCTGTTCACAATCTACATCGATTTTTATTTTTCTTCAATTTTGGCGTCGCATTTTGAGCATTTGCCAGTGCCAAGTATTTTATGTTTACAAGTTTCCTCGTAGCAATAGTTATAGTCAAAGTCCAGTCTTGGTCAAGTCCAGTCCGTATCAGTCAAGTCTAGTCATGCTTTAGTAAAGTAGTGGCGACTTTACTAAAAGCTTCTAAGGAGTTTTGGAAGCAACACGAAAAGTCATGTTTCACCACATTACATCACTTTCCCACAGTCGCGCTTGTGATTCGGCACTTTATGAACAAAACACCACCATTTTTATACATAAACAATCGAAAAAACACTAGTGCGACACAACTCTTTCCGCGTTCCCGTCAAAAACCCAAACATCGATTATGCATGTATGAGTAGGTAGATCTATTATAGATGAGATCGATTTTTAATTTTTAAAACCCTTAAATCATCGTTCTTGAGAGTTCGTTGGTAGGTACATAATAATTTAATTTCGTATTCTATACCGTTATTACGGTGGAAATAATTTTACCTAATTATTTCATAATCTCGGATAACTTGGATTGATAACGGAATCTTTGTTTCACGACGTTAAATCTGAAAATATTTGCTTAAAAGATTCAAGGTCTTTCATAACACCCTTCTTACTACTTAACATTTATAACTCGTGCTAACGATATGAATGAGCAAAAGACCAAAAGATAGATTGTGAGTGGAGTCACGCGTCGGCCATTTTGTCGCGAAAGGCGGGAAAAGGCAGGCGTACGCTCCAGCGCACACAGGTGTAACCGATACCGAAAAGCGCGCGATGCATACTGAATTATTTAAATTTGAAATTGGATTCGCGTTTCATATTTACTAATTATTTAATTAAAAGGATGACGTTTTGTTTTTCTTCTCCTTGCGCTTTTATATTTGCTAAGATGAAAAAAGTCAGAGAGTAGATACTTGGTGGTACCTAATTATGTAGAAATAAAAGGTAGGTAATGCTTGTTTAGTTTAAAGTTTATAGATAAAAAAATGAAAGAGCTATGCTTGGCATTTCTCTGAGGGATCGGATTCGAAACGAAGTAATTCGCCAGAGAACTAAAGTCATTGACTAGCTCAGCGTATTAGCAAGCTGAAGTGGCAATGGGCTGGACATATCTGTCGCAGAACCGCTGGGGTAGACGTGTTCTAGAGTGGAGACCGCGTATCGGCAAGCTTAGCGTAGGACGCCCTGAGACTCGATGGAGTGACGATATACGTAGGACAGCTGGCGGTGGATGGAAGCGAAAAGCCGAAGATCGGGCTGAGTGGCGTGTCTTGGGAGAGACCTATGTCCAGCAGTGGACTAATATAGGCTGATGACGATGATGATGAGAAGAAAAAATAAATATCGTAGGACAATACACACAGCGCCATCTGGTCCCAAACTAAGCAGAGCTTGTGTGATGGAAGTCAGATAACTGATAGAATACATATCTAAATACTTTTTTTTTGTAAATACATACTTATAATACATACAGAACACCCAGACACAGAACAAACATTTGTTTATTCACATAATGTTTGCCCTGAGTGGGAATCGAACCCATGCCCTACAGCTCTCAAGGCAGATATACTACCAATGAGCCAACGGGGCTGTCAGATGTACCTAACATCTTCGACATATTGATGGCATAGACAATATTTTTATTTTATGTAACCTACCTTGCAGAAAAGTTTATGAATAGAATAAAGGCCATTTATATCTATAAATACTTATAGCGCTTATGCGCAACATGCTCAATAAATAATTGCAACACTGAGTTTTGGTGAGATTGAGAAAAATCTAGCCGCCGCAATATTGATGTTTTTTTTTATTTGTGTTTTTTTTTAAATAGTGGTGTCTTATTTATAAACTGCAGAATTATCTGCGTGTAAGAAAGTGATTCAATAGAATATAATAAAATATAATACTTACCTACTACAATTTTGTGGTTCACCAACCAACAATCGACATAAAATATATACCTATCAATGTTTTTTTTTTTTTTTATGTAAAAGTAATGAGACGATCGAGACGCTCTCCTGATGGTAAGAGATAACGCCTGTCCATAACCATTGCAGCAATACACAGAACTTTGAGTAACAAAACAAAGTCCGGGGCATCGCTGCTTTGGCGCTCATTACTTTGAGACTAGATGGTTAGTCCCAACAGCCCAGTAATTTCGCTAGCTGCAGTACCCTTCAAACCGGAACACAGTAATGTTTGCACACTACTGCTTGGCGGCAGAATATCTGGTACTGCGGTGGTACCTACCTAGACGACCTCCTGCTAAGGAGATCTACCACCAAGTGAATGAAATGAAATGTATCTACCTAAACACTTAAATAAACACTAAAGAAACATAAAAGAGATAAAGTAAAATAAAATAACAATACAATAACAAAACAACATTAAAGCTAATTACAATATACTTAGGTACACAATTTTTATTAATTTTAGTTTTACAATGTGGTTAAACATGAATTTTCATGTTGCTTTCAAAACTCTTGGGAAGCTTGTAGTGAAATCTTAACTTGTTGTGCTTAGCTTTGATATACTTTGTGTGACATTAACTTCAACAGTCATATTTTCTTTCATCATAAATTAAGTATTTAAATATACTTATATGTAGGTATATCGAAGTTCCTACTGGACAATAAATAGCAAATACACAAAGTGCGGTGCCAAAAAAGTTAAGAACTAATTAACAAAACCATAGTCACGTAATCGGAATCGAACAAAAAAAAAAAATTACTTACCTACCTATTTGAAATATTTGAGTAGGTATCAAGTACAACTAATTACTTTGGCAATTTTGCTAAAACTATACAAATAAAATATTTGGGTATAATAATCGCATAGCCAGGAACATTTATCATAACACGAAAAATAATAGAAGAGAACAGTCGATTACAGTCGTTTTGTGGCGCAACATCCGCAGTGGCGCAACATATTCCAATAATTATATGTTGTGTTTATGCGGTGTGGGTGGAGCATTGGGGCGGCACTAACGCGCGCGCGGCGCCGCCCCCGCCAACCATCGACGATTTTGTTTTTCTTTTCCTTTTTTGAATACAGAACGGGGGAATTTGTCTTTTTGAATTTCGAACGCGAAACGGTCTGCGTCGGAGATGTGTTTCGGACAGATAATATTTGTTGATTTAATAGCAAGGAAATTTTATACCATATCGAATGCAATTTCTATGATTAATATATAATGGGTATTGATTATGAAAGCGAAAAAATAGGATTTTGTATTTAAAAGTAAATTTTGGTAAAGCCTAAAAAAAAAGTACTATCTTGTTTATTTTCAGAATTTCCGTTTTATAATATCGAGAACAAAAGTGTATCTTATAAGTCGTCACTATTATTGCGAAACAACAGTTACCTATACAACGAATTTGGTCGAAAATTACATAATTATTAGGTACGTTAAATGATACAAAGTTGTATAATAAAGTTTGTAGTTTAGCACAGTTTTTTGAACGAAAAAGAAACGCTAGTAGGTATACCACTATTTAGCTAAAGAAATTTTACGTGGAATAAAGAAAATAATATCTTTTACTCACAATTAATAATACGTTTAACATAGGTAGATACTGTCTACACACGATTTACCTAGTTAAAAATGAAAACCGTCTATCCCATAGACAACCTACTGCCACAGAATATATAGCTGTCTGCACCTATTACATACTTACAAAGCCTTCAAACAGCCACATGCGAATTAACAGCTATAATTACACACAAACAGGAGGGTTTCACCGCCCTTTAGCGAACATTTTCATGTTTTATAATCCTGTTTCATGCGTTATTGGCCACCAACCCTTTGTGCAGAACGCTCGCTTGGACATGGTGCGACTGTTTGTAATTAGTATTTTTTCTTATTTTTGGCAGCGCACTTTTTATCACTAGTCCATATTCTCTCTAATAAAATAGGATTTAGTTAGTGAAAGTCACATAAAACGGCAAACATTTTTTTACGTTCCCGCTGAAACTCCCATTAGTGGAACATTCCATTTGCGAAAAGCATTATTTTATCTATATCTGTTAACTGGCTATAAAAAGGTATTAATGTTATTTACTGTAGAGTTGCTTATTTAAAAGGACTCAATATAAAGCTGGAAAGGCAGTGAGTTTTCTTTTTATCAATTGGATAGTCATTTTTTTTGGTTTAAGTCTAGTTAAGCTTTAAAAAGTTTATCAAACTACTGAAACAGAATTTACAAATTTTCGTATAAAAGAGTTCAACGCGTATTCAACGTATCCCTTATACCGTATCTTAATTTAACATAAAGTGATTTTTAAAAATTCTTTTTTCAATTGTTCTCATATAAATAAATTAAGGTAAAGATGTGTTGTAGACACGGCCTTATATAGGTGTACCTACCTACATTTTTTAATACTAAGAAATTCATCGGATTTGGATTGTTTGAAGTCCTCATAGAACGTAAAAAATTCTCTGATTCTTTAGCGATCGAGTGGTGTAATTCAATTTTGGATGTTATTGATAGATATGAAGCTGCAATATCAAACTTTACCCCTGATTTTTTTATCATCGGTTTTCTGAATTGTCTCCCACTATGGAAGTGAATTTAAAGACGTATTCACGTCAAAAACACTCAAGGAATATGTGTAACAACTAGCGATTATATCGCTAAAAGCAATTTCTTCCTCGAGGATGCAAAGTTTTATTAAACTTATATCTTTCTTTTGTATGATTTTTACCAGCATAGACGTGGGGTAAGGGGATTCATCTTCTAAACCACCGTTTTTGTAAACCAGCTGATTTTGTCGTGTATTCAATACAGTATAATTACCTCGTCCCAGCATAGTATAATTGTTCCGCGTAACCCTGTATGTAAGTATGTACTCAAATGTTTAAGAGTATTACATACTAGCTACGCCCCGCGGTGTTACCCGCTGTTTTACATACACGTGAACACAACATTTTTTGGGATAAAAGCTCATGCGTTAATCCAGGGTGTCAACTATATCCATACTAAATTTCATCAAAATTGGTCCAGCCGTTTGGGTGTGGAGTAGTAAAAAACGTACAAGTAAACTCACAAAAACTTTTGCTTTTTAAAATGTTAGTGTGATACACTTTCGCTTTTTACAAAGTTCTGTGCAATGGTCATGGACAAGTATTTTCTCTTACCATCAGGAGAGCGTCTTGTTAGTATCATTACTTTTACAAAAAACAAACAAATCATTGTTTAGAATATTTTTTTACAAATAATAATCTTCGCTAACGTCCGACCGCATCGCACCCTAATCAGCCGTAAGCACACAAAGGGTTGCCAGTAATGAACGCAGATTTAATTGCTATTTTGGCGTAGTGTGTGTTCCCAGGGGACCCTTTCATCCTTCCGGGACTTACGTATTTTAGACGGTTAATCTAGTTCCTAATACCTATCCTCTTTTTATTTGTTTTGACAGCAATTTTCTATTGTATTTATAAAGTCCGCCAACACAGTATACACCAACACATTAAAAATGCATGCATGCATTGCATGTTGGTTAACGCGGTCGGTTCATATGCCGAAGGGCGTGGGTTCAAACCCCAACAATGAGCTTGAGCTACCGGTGAATGAAAACATCGTAAGGAGTCCATTACATGGTGGTAGAGTACTTTCTTGTTCTCGGCTGGCTAGCTACCACCTTCAAGTAGAATATCTGCCGCCAAGCATCTAACAGTTTGTTCCGGCAGCCTCAATTGAGGCTATTTGTGTATATTATTCCAGGCCTTTGTGATTTACCATCTTCGATTACACCGTCACTTAACATCAGGTGAGCACAGTCAAACACCTAGCCTGTAAACAGTAAATAAAAACGTATTTTTCAAATTTCAGCTCAAAGTGACCGGTGAAAGTTACCCTAAAATTGTTTTTACCGTACCATATAAATAAAATAGGTACCTATTGCAAAATATTTATCTCAGTGCCATCAACTCTCAATTAACTAACTAACTCAATAAATTAACTCTGTAGCGATGATAGCTCAGTGGTTAGCGCGGTAGGTTCGCATGCCGAAGGGCGCGGGTTCAAACCCCAACAATGAGCTTGAGCTACCGGTGAAGGAAAACATCGTGAGGAAACCATAGCATGGTGGTAGGGTACTTTCTAGTACTCGGGTGGCTAGCTACCACCCTCAAGTTTGAGAATCTGCCGCCAAGCATCTAACGGTGTGTTCCGGCTGCCGCACTTGAGAGCAAGTTCCATTCCAGCCTAGGTGTGTTTTACCATCTTCGACCACACCTTCACTTAACATCAGGTGAGCTGTGGTCAAACATATAGCCTGTCAACCATAAATAAAAAAAAATTAAGCAAAACTTATATCTACTACGAATAGCAGCCATATGATGTTGACTGATGTTATATGTATAATACTTATATACTGATCTTTTTTAAACCTACATACCACAGTCTGTACCTAGGTAGGTACATACATGCCACAGATACACATAATATATGTACATTTACTTACACTTGCTAAATTTATAATATCTAAGTATTAGAGGTAAAAAGTCCTTATCAACTGTTATCCTATTTGACTATCTATAGTTTTATATAGACCAAAACGGTTCGTCCACTTTCATATAACTTCACTTACAATACATAAACATCGAAGTTCATGGGTTCGCATCAATTTAGGTACACACAATCTTCTCCCAACAACTTTCTTTCAACATTCACAAAAACATAAACCGTGAAAGCGTTAACTTTTGTCTAAGTATTCCGACGAAAGTCAAACGTGCTCAAACAGATCAACAGTTCCCTAACTTGTTATTTATTTACCTTCCTCCCTAACTTGTAACTTATCTATCTTCTTAACTAGTTATTTATCTACCACATTGACCCAAAACCAAATCTAAACTCAGATTCTAGGTCATGCCCATACATTACGCTTAAGATACTACACGCGACAAGGTCAAAGAACCACAAAGCGGAATAAATCCATTAAGGGGGTGAAAACTAAATAAAACGCAGTGAATAAAAGAGAGGGGGATGCCCGGGAAAGCCTGAGATAAAACACCGTGCGAACGAGATAGATACCTCTAAAGATGTAGTAGTGAGACAAGGATGGAATCCCGTCTGGACTCTGAGATAAGGCGAAGAAAAATGTCGTAGGATATTTTATTCTTGGGGTCCGACGATAAATGGTTATTATGGGGTTCAGGAGTAGTAAATTAGTGAGATGTATGGAGTCTCTGTTGAATATTTATTTATTGGGCGCGTGAGTTATGTCGGAAATTTCGTCGCCTGCTAGACGGTGTCACTTCGAGGCTGGACAGCAGTTTGTCTATTCGTAGTTTTTGGTTTGTCTTTGAACGGGGAAATTGCTTTTTTTACCAATAAAATAAATGTTATGTAAACTGCTGTTAAAAAAGTAAATGACACTGAAATGTTCTCGAATGTTCAATTCACGCGTTTTTCTTTGTTCGCGATTCATAAGGGCATTCGTTAAACATTGCTTAAATTTAATCGATGGTCTCTTTTCTATTGCATACAACGGGGCAATGAGCCAGCGTTTTTTTATTTTATTTAAATTTATTGGTTCCTTACCATTTATATGAATAAAGAGTTATGTTATGTTTTTTATTAATAAAGAGTTATATCTATCTATCTATATGTTATTTATATTCCGTACTAGTTGAGCCCCGCGGTGTTACCCGCTACATGTTTTCGGGATAACAAGTGGCATATGTGTTAATCAAGGGTTTCAGCTACCTCCGTACCAAATTTTATCCAAATCCGTTCAATAGTTTTTGCGTGAAAGAGTAGCAAACATCCATCCACCCATTCAAACTTTCACATTTATAGGTAATATTAGTGGGGTAATATTTTCAATGTTCCTCATTGATTGTGTTACATTTATTTCCATTTTCCTTATACAAATACCGTTAAGTACATATATGCATCAGCTATTGTTTTCCAATATCAGAGTTTGTTCAATACTAAAAATGGCTCCTAATTGTAAACACTAAAGCCCCTTTCGGATTAGTACACACAATGCTCATAACCCTGTATATATGAGCATATTTTTAACAGTTCTCTGTAAGCTGTGCTATCTAAGCATATCTGCATTTCCAGCCCGTTAAGTCGCAAATACCTAAACATCCCTCACAACCAAAAGCACCCCTTCAACAGTTATACCACAGTTTAAAACATATTTAACCCTAAGACGGGCCGAAATAGAAGGGCTTTAGGCACAGACTACATATATCTAACCGTACGACAGATCAAAGGGTTTCCGCCGCGCTCGACGCGCTTTGAACATGCCGACATAGCTCGGGACGTGTATAGCAATTTATGTATTTGTGTGTGTATATGAGATGGCAGACTGTTTTGATAGATAACATTATAATCTGTGTAATAGGCCTCTGTTCTTTATATAACGAGTTATCCATTATCTACAAGAGTTTTCAACGTCCGTATTTAATATTTAAAAAATAAGTAATTACTGAATTACTAGGAAGTAATTATATATTTTTGTTTTTATTGACATTTTCGTTGTATTGACATATGTTAAGATTTTGATATGTTTAAATGTGAATGGACCTTTAACTTTGGTGTTATTAATAAAAGATTTGTATTTGTAATATACCCAGGTACAAAAGGATCCCTGAGAACCAAAGTACTTAAAACATTTTTTTTTATCTTAGAACATTTTTCACACCTTCATCTAGCCCCAAACTAATTGTACTGTGGGAACAAGAAAACTCATAGAATAATTTGATACTTTTTTATGATTATATACATACAAACATACGTACCTACTTATATACATATAGTACACCCAGACACGAAGAAACATTTCTGTTTGTCTCACAAATGATTGTTCTGGGTGGGAATCGAAACCACACACAGCTCTTGAAGCAGATGTACTACCAAATGAGCAAATAGGGTTATTGCAATCAATGCTGTAGAAATAAAAAATAAATATCGTAGGACATACACACAGCGCCATCTGACCCCAAACTAAGCAAAGCTTGTACCTAAATATGGAAGCCAGATATACTTTTTTTTTGTAAACACATACTTATAATAAATACAGTTGATAGCTTAGTGGTTAGTGTGGTCGCATCGCATGCCAAAGGCGCGGGTTGAAATCCTAGAAATGAGTTGATCATTGTTACAAAGCACATCTGTTTCTACCATTACTGACTCTTATCTCATGATTAAGAGTCCTCAAATAGATGTCCTTTAAGCTTAGGGTCATGATGTCACGTCGATACATCATAAATAAGTGCACCATAACGCGGCAAGTGAAAATCAAATTAGCAACGCTGCTTGATGTGTCGTGTAGGACTGTTATAGGTACTTTATGAGTCATAGTTCACGAAGCAACGACGCTTGAATAGAAACAAGTTGGTTTAATTTTGTCGACATATCTTTTAAGTAACATAGCATGGTGGTAGGGTACTTTCTAGATATAAATAAATAAATATCGTAGGACATTACACACAGCGCCATCTGACCCCAAACTAAGCAAAGCTTGTGTGATGGAAGTCAGATAACTGATAGAATACATAAATACTTTTTTTTGTAAATACATACTTATAATACATACAGGACACCCAGACACAGAACAAACATTTGTTTATTCACAAAATGTTTGCCCTGAGTGGAAATCGAACCCACACCCTACAGCTCTTAAGGCAGATATACTACCAATGAGCCAAAGGGGCTGTCAAGTCAAGTTTGTGGAGTATCTATAATGGTATGTTCCGGCACTTTTGCTTTAATCAATTTTTATTCTAGGCTAAGTGTGATTGATTGACTCAGGCGTTACTTTGATTTGTTTTGTTATTTTATATAATTTTTTGCCAAATCATATTTTTAAGTCCATGTCAAATTAGTTCAAGATTTTAAGTAAGATTAGGTTTTTAATTAATAAGCTGTGTCAAATTAGTTTAATTTAAGTCCTCATCACTGTTGTAACTGGAACGACTGTTAAGCGGAAATAAACTAAATATATACCTTGAACATTAGACTAAGTATGATTATCTTTTTCAAAGACTGTTCACTTAACATCAGGTAAATTGTGAAAAGCTCTTATCCTTGTGGCTTAAGAGCTCCTTGTTTTATAATCTGTCCCATACTGGGAGTGGGCCTCTTGTCATTGTGAGAATGGTAAAACACCATACCCAAAAGTCGAGTCCGCATCGAAAGTTTGATATACTATCATAAGTTCATTCAAACATGCATTATTGCAAAGCTACAAAAAGTACTAGAATTGCTACTAGGCTGCATGAAGCTAATTCGCTATCATCCATGTCACAACACAAACAACTGAACCTTGATTTCGATTCGCACCCAGGACAAACAGTTTGTGGTATAAACAAATGTTTGTGTTGTGTCTGGGTGTCCTGTATGTATTATAAATATGTATTTACAAACAAAAGTATTTAAGTATTGACAGCCCTGTTGGTTCATTAGTAGTATGTCAGCTCCTAGAGCTGATAGGCGACAAACAACTGAACCTTGATTTTGATTCGCACCCAGGACAAACAGTTTGTGGTATAAACAAATGTTTGATCTGTGCCTGGGTGTCCTGTATGTATTATAAGTATGTATTTACAAAAAAAAAGTATTTAAATATTGACAGCCCTGTTGGTTCATTGGTAGTATGTCAGCTCCTAGAGCTGATGGGCGTGGGTTCGATTCCCACCCCGGACAAGCATTTTGTGATATAAACAAATGTTTGTTCTGTGTCTGGGTGTACTGTATGTATTATAAGTATGTATTTACAAAGAAAATAACTATTTAAGTAATCTGTCAGTTATCTGACTTCCATAGTACAAGCTTTGCTTAGTTTGGGGTCAGATGGCGCTGTGTGTAATGTCCTACGATATATATATATATTTTTGCATTTTCGGTGGTATCCGTAGGTTATATTTTCTTTGACTACGTCATCCTCTACACTCAAATTGTTTTTATATTCTAAGATCAGACACCGCTTTCATTGAAAACCTACCTAACTTCAACTTCTTTGTACAGCACGAGGTCAACAGGGGTAAAACCAACAATATTGCTACTGAGTAAGGCAAAGTAGCTGCGTATGCCAGCACTGGATGCCCCAAGGCGCCACTTTGTAACGGTTGCGTTCAATTATTGGTATTGTTACCTTTGAAGCTGGCAACTGTGCTTGTTTTACTTGCACTAAGTGCTACAAAATTAAAAAAAAATACACTGGCAAGTTCAAAGTTTACTTTTTAATCCCCGACGGAAAAAGAGGGGTGATATAAGTTTGATATCTCTGTCTGTGACATCTCAGCTCCTAAACGAATGGACCGATTATAATGTAGTATATTTTTAGTATGTAACTATTGATTTATGTAGAATATTTTTACCCTGTTCTCTGATAACATCTATAGCATCTAGTATTTTTTTCGTATCGCATTCCACTTAATGCAAATACTACTTTTTTACCCTCGTCGCAAATAAATAAGTTTTATAAATTTACTGTGTGTATCTGTTTCTGTATGCGGTATTGGAGCTCTCAAACGGTTTAACCGTTTTCTATTTTTTTGGTTGATAAGTAGGTGACTTGATATAATGTATGTATATATAAATAAATGAGTAAATAATATAAATATATATATGCCTGTGTTACTTTGGATGATATAAGAATTCTAACGATACCCTATACGAGTACGTACATTTAAATATATTCAAGCATTTCAAAGTTATGATGGAATAAAGAAACTCACATACTTACCTACTACATGAACTTTTTTTTGGGCAGTAGGTATAATAAAAAAACCGGTTCAGCTCTTTTCTTGGGAAGCATCTTCTACAGATGCGTAGTAACTGTTACTGGTGTCGAATGTTTTTAAAATTTTAAACTTATTGGAATATTTATTCTCGATACAGATACCTTGCTTGGTTGCCTGGAAGAGATCGCTTTTAGCGATAAGGCCTCTTGTGGCACTAGTTCATAAGGTTCTTTTGTTCTCTGTACATTTTTCTGTTTATGGTGTGCACAATAAAGAGTTCTATCTATCTATAACTTTAAAGTCACATCTGTAGGCGTACAAATAAGCGCGCTGGCTAGCTATGAATCTATGATTAGAATAAAGTCCGTATGAAAAGCCAGACGCATCCGCAGATTAACAAAAACAAAAGCAGCGGATTAAAAAAAAAATGGGCAGATCCGCACCAGCCGGTCACAGCCGCTACAAAACTTTTTACCAGCATTTTGATAGTCGATTTGCGGTCCCCCCCACTCTCCCCCGGTAGGGGTAGGGGCTGCCTCCGTCAAAAACATTACTCTGCCCATCCGCGTGGAAGATTTAATTTTCATTTTTATCTGAAACATCCCCCTTTGTAGTGGTTATTCTGTATCCAATTAGGTCGCTTTGAGGATTTTTCTGGTAGTCCCACATAGCAGTGCCGTTTAGAGCTATGGAATTTTTAATTTCGATCTTTTGTCTAAAAGTGTTTGTATTATCGTAATTTTTCTAACGAAATTAAAATAAGGGATGGTTGTTTTTCTTTGAAATTAAATTGAACGTTTCACATTTTAATAAATTTTGTTTAATATATAGAACTAGCTGTGTCTCGTGGTGTTACGAGCTGTTCCCACGTGAACACATATTTTTTCGGGATAAAAAGTAGCCAATGTGCTATGCCAAATTTCATCAAAATTGGTCTAGCCGTTTGAGCGTTAAAAAGTAACAAGCACTGACAGACACACTCACAAACTTTCGCCTTTATTATATTAGTGTGATTGACAAGAATATTATTTCTTTCGAATTAAAATGTGTGCCTTTTTGTTAGTATCAGATTTTAATATTGAGTGCCGATGACGTCTAAAACATTTTACGCTTTTCAGCATCCTTCAACTATCTACCATATCCTTATCAGATCATTACAATTAAATAAATAAAAAAAAGACGTGTGGCACTCGGGGACTGCCGCGGTAAAGCTATTGCATAGCATTTTTACGCCGATACAACCAATGCCACCTAGAGGCGAGTTGCTGAACTAAAGAGACAAGCGTGATATTTCAAAAAAGTCTTTAAAAGTTTTGCTATTCATCGATAGATGGCAAAACTAAAAAGTATGGCAGCCCGTACACGTAGCGCGCGATCCGCGATCCGCGATCCGCGATCAATGATCGCGATCCAGACTGATCGTGTACGAAGCGGATTGACGGACTGATGCTCCGGATCGTATAATATCTAGAAATTTTGAAATCATGATCGCGGATCGCGGATCGTGATCATGATTGAACGTGTAAGGCGGCCCTATCACCGCTGTGCCGGTGGGAGTGGGGGGTGTTCGGTTATTTTCGTTACGGAATTTCTGGATTCGGTCTCCACGCTCAAGGCCCGCGATAGAAGCTATGCAATAGCTTAAAAATCTATGACATAAAATTCTAAATAAGTTACATAACGTAATAGAAGTGTGTTAAGGGATTTTGGAGATATATAAGGGGTTGTAATTGATTTTTATATTAAACCATCAACCTGTCATCGCGTATCATCAACCGAGGAAGATCGTCAAGTACGGCAATTCAGTAAGTCGATACGGCAGAGCGTGAAAGTACGGCAAATCGGAAAGGCGATACGCGCGGGCGCGTGATTGACGCGTGACATTTTGCCGTAGAATGCGACGTGACAGCATCGAGACGCGACATCTATGATATACGTCATACCGCGGTACAGTATCACATTAATAATGTATTTAAACACGTTACACGCAACGTTAAACATACGTTTGACAGCCCTGTTGGTTCATTGGTAGTATGTCCGCTTCGAGAGCTGAAGGGCGTGGGTTCGATTCCCACTCAGGACTAACATTTGTGTGACTAACATCGATGTTTGTTCTGTGTCTGGGTGTACTGTGTGTTTTTACAAAAAAAAAGTATTTAAGTTTTCTGTCAGCTGTCTGGTTCCCACAGTACAAGCTTTGCTTAGTTTGGGGTCAGATGGCGCTGTGTTAAATGTCCTCCAATATTTGTTTATTTACGTTATTAAACGTTTTTATTTTAGTTCACTCATATTTTTGTTGTTTCAAATTTTGAGACATATTTTTAGACTACTGCCGCGTAACTGATTCTTATAAAACTTTGCAACTGAATATCATTCCGATAACAATACCTAATAGTATTACTCTGTGGTTGCCTGGAAGAGATCGCTTGTAGCGATAAGGTCGCCTTTTAATAAAGTTTATTTTCTGTTTCTTCTGTATTACATTCATTTCAGTTACAACAGGATTTAAATTTAACTAACCACCAACCAAACTCAACTTTTTTCTAGCTTAGCTTAGCCCAAGCTTTCGAAGAGTCCACATGTCCTGAGGATGCCTTAACAACATTACCCCACTGAGTTTGGGCTCGATTTATTCGTCTTGAGAAGCAATCTCTAAAATACTTATCTACTAAACATTTTAAAATAAATAACAGTATTTTTAAAAACCATCTTTCATCTGGGACAATGAACCAAAAATTTAAAAATAAATTCTTGTGAATATTTGTCGAGTAGGTACCTGTACCTATCCTTAAAGTTAAAAAAAAAAATATTATTGATTCAATATATACATGCACTTACCTTTTTTCATTCCGCTCATGTCACCTCCATTGCAGCCAATCGCCTGCGGTCCCGGGCTCAGGCTATGTAGCTGGTAGGGCGGAGTCCTAGTGTCTATCTGCGTGGGCCACGGAGCCCTAGGCCAGCCGGGAGCGGCGCCAGGCGTGCCCAGGAGTCGCAGCCTCTCGTAGACCGGCGTGGAGCAGTCTGAAGGAGATTGCTGCGTTGAGGACTTCTCTTTTTGGGCTGCGAGGTTGCGGAGTACTCTGTTGATTGATGATACCTGAGGATAAAGGTATAACGTGACTTGATTGGTAAGTTGATTGGCTGTTTTTGTTGCCTCACAAGCTGTACCTGCGATATCGTTTGAGTCAGAGATAAATGTGAAAACAATCAATATAACATTAGAATGGTTGTGTCATTTGTTGTTTGGATCACGTCGTCTAGACAATAAATAGTTATTTTTAATGGGTAACATATACAAATAGCTAACGTAGCTAGTTCAATTTTCACATAATATGCATTACTATGGTAAATTTTCTAGCTGGTATCAAAACGGGCTAATTAGACCTAGACAATCTAGACCTGTTTGTCTGTGTGCGTCTGTGGAACTTTTCTGGTAAATAATAGGTACTGATGAATTTTGTTTAACCTACTGATATAATAATTGTACTCCTATAGGTTTACAAATTTAAAAAACCGACTCCATGACCCTTAGGTCAACTAAACGCACTGCTCCAATGAAACAACGAGGTTTCGGAAAAAACGAAAATATCATCGATACAATTTTTAGAATTTTGTTGATTTTTTAAAAACGCCATTTTTTTTCTCGATTCGACTCGATTTCGATTTCGATAAATTTTATATGGGACCACCTCTGAAGTATGATCTATCAAGCAAAAAATATAATCATTAAAATCGATTCATAGTTGGCGTAATTATCGCGTAACACAGGTACATCCAAAAAAAACATACAGTTTAATTGAGAACCTTTTTTGAGTTGGTTTGTCTCTTTCTTAAAAAACGATAATGTTATGTTAAGGAAGTACCTACTTAAAACAAAAAAATAAACAGTTTGCTTTTGGAGACGCAACCCTAAGATTTTATGATAAAGCACGACCGTCCAGTGACGATATCCAATCAGAAAGGCGTGCAACGATTACTTTTTATTTCATTTTTTTGGTAAAATCTGGTTTGTATGTGCGTTGTCATATGGAATGGTATCAATACACCGATAGGAGCCCATTACACTCATCATTATAATATTTTATTATAAAATCTAACCTGAAATCGCAAGTGTTTGCAATGAAGATGAATATAAGTTTTTTGGTCGTTTTGCACATAATTGGAGGAGATTAAACGGTAAAAAAATGTTTGAAAAACTGAACACGCCTCTGGCAGGAGTGAATAGTAAATAGAAACTGCTATTTTCGTAGAAATTAATGTGCTTGAGCCACTATAGTTCTTCTATGGGTACATAGAATTCGTTGCGTGAATACATTTTTATTAATTTAATTATGTATCATATTCAACAATGTCATATTTTATCAAGCAATATTAAATTGCTACCAATGTCGTTATTTTTCTATAAGCGAATTGCATTTATAGTGCAATTAATGGCATCGAGTAAGGGAGACCGCCCAAAAAGTAGGTAATATCATCTTTCAGGGCCACCCAGGCCACAGAAAATTGAAAACGTTGGCGCACCAACTGTCACTGTCATATGACAGCGCGCCAAACGGACATGCTACGTAACTTAGACGTAGGACAGGAAGGCAGTAAGACGATAGATGGTAACGCGATACGCGGTCGCGCGGTGGTCCCCGTAGCGGTCTGACTGGCAGATGACGGAATGCCCGATGGACCGAGAAAACGCGGCACGTTCGAAAAACGAACGTCATTTTTTTTGAGGCATAAAAGTTGTTTATCTATGATATTTGTTTTTTTTTTTCATGGTAATAGAGATGAGGTTCTGTTAATCTGGTAATTTTGTTGCTTTGATAATTTTATTGTAATTATTAAGCTTTCGCGATACGAATACTTACGTTGTTTGTCAATAGGAATAAATCGGGCACAGTATTATACTATAGTGCCCGTAGCATAGTTTTTACTAGTATGAGCGCACAGATATAATAAATAGTTTTGTAAGTCTTACCGAATAAAGATAAATTTGTGACTATTTTTAATTGAAGACAATACATTTTTGAATTTGAACGTAGTTTAATAATATAACTCTTTATTGTGCACATTATATATAGTAAAAAGTACAGAAAACAAAAAACCTTATTAACTAGTGACATAAGTGGCGGCCTTATCGCTAACAGCGATCTCTTCCAGGCAACCAAGAAAAGAAAAATACGATAGAAAGCTTAAGAAACAGACGGCAGATGTAACACTAATAAGAAATAAAAATAAAATAAAAATTAAACATAATATAGTAAGTATATAAAAAATAATCATTTAATTAAAACGAAATATTTACATATATAAATATATAGACACATAATATATAAATATATACACTCATAATACATATATAGTATACAATATATATAGGCTATAATATACACATACATACATATATATATATTATTATATATTTTTTTTATTTACGCTCTCTCCACTCATTAATTTTTTTATCCTGGTGATAAAAAAGCAATTAAGTACTTTGATAATACTCAATACCCAATATTGCATTGCAATGTTGAGAAGATCACGTTCAGTTTTTGTTAATAGTGTAAAAATCTGTACTTATTATTTTTGTTTCATACATTTAAAGCACCTTCCACCATATTATGTTACGTACGGTGGTACTTCCAAGTAGGTACTCGGCTGACTAACTACCACCCCTCACATTGAAAATCTGCCGCCAAGCATCTGACGGCAGCGCAACCTCAGTTGAGAGTCTATTCCCATTCTAGGCTAGGTGTGTTTGTACCATCTCTGACAAAGCTAAGTTCATATTAGGTGAACTTTGGTCCAACACCTAGCCTGTCAACAGAAGTGAAAACTTAAACGTCAAATTTTTTTTGACATTTGATAATGTTTTGTTTGTACATTTGACATTTGTGGCGGAGTTGTGAAACGTTTTCACAAAGGCCATAAACCAAGAATTGAATTGAATTGAATTGACATTTTCTATTGTTTTTTTATCGACATTTTTCTATTTTACGAATATAAACATGTAAATTTGAATATGGATTGGATCTAAATTAAATGATTTGTGCATATATTAGCATGTTGGTGACGCGAACTCATGAGTTTTACCTCTAACAAAAATCGCTAAACGCGGCTAAAGAAGTTTTCAGTTCAAGAATTCTAAGCATACATATTCATAGGTAAATAAAAAATAATTGTTTGTAAATTTAATTTTAATGTAAAAGTAATGAGCCGATCGAGGCGCTCTCCTGATGTTAAGAGATAACGCCAGAATACCTAAAATTTAAGTTATTTTGTCAGAAAAAAATTGTACAATCACGTCAAAAAATGGATTTACTTTGTGTAATGTTTCTGAACTCATTTTTCATACATGTATATTGTATGTGTTGAAGAAATTGTATGATACGCGAGTGGCAGTTGGTTTTTACAAACTCGTGAAGACTGTTATTGATCCTCGTTCGTAAAAACAAACTTTCCGCATTTGAAATTTTATAAATCATAACAGTGTTAAATGACCTTGTTATAATAACTTTAACCTAAGGACTTGACAAAATTAAAAGTCAATTTCATGAAGTCAATAAAGTATTTTATTTAAAGGGTTGAACTTTTCTCACAAATGAAATGGAACGTTTTAACAAGCTGTTTTTCAGTCCTCTGGCTCAATGATTCGAGCCAATTAAATGTTTTATTTGTTATTTTCTGTTAGAAAATTGTCTATTGTAAGAAACTCGGTAAATTTAAGTAACAGCTAAACAATGACAAATTGATAGGCAAAGACTTTAAAAAATGTATAATAGGTAACTCTTTTTTTAATATTTTTATACAAACAATGTATTTTTGTCAGGCGAGAAGACGGTCAAATGTAAACCTATTTGTAAAAAATAATAATCAAATGAAGCCATAATTTTGATTAAAAAAGACTCGAGTTATTTTAACTACTTAATTAGGTGAGTAAAATTTAACTAATTCTATTTCTGTTCAAGATCAGACAAAAATAGATATAATTTAATTTAAAATGTTGGAGATGAAAGATCTGTATGCATTGCAATATTTTACAAAACTTATGTTTTAAGAGAGGTTGTATTTAATGAAGTTGTTTGTTTGTTTAATAAAGTGACGAGTCAAATGCATGAAGCAGGTGATTGTGTGTAGTGGAACATTTAGTTTCGTCTTGTTTTCAAAACTTCTCAGAAGCTTCCAGTAAAGTCGTCATCACTACTACTACTAATTACTAATATTATCACACTACTAGGGCATAAGCTCTACTTGACCGTGACTTATTATTAAATATGTGACTGCATACCCGATTTTGGCAAGACACATTTAAAAATAATAACTACTTGATACTGGCAGAAAGCACAAAGTGTGATGTCAAAAATAAAATTTAAAAAGTTAAAAAAAGAAAACAAAATCAATTAAAGTGACAACATAACGACAAAAGAAATGTGTATGGCTAACCAGTTGCCTATGTTTTCCGCAGCCAACCAACCCGTAAACAAAGTGTGCCCATGTGTAAAACCGTCTGTGCCAACCTTACAAAAAAACCTCTAAAGTACAGTCCTGTAAACAGTCCTTTAATTCGAATCACACACGCCAATTGACTTGTTTCACTGATTGTACGCCAATTAGTAAATAAACCCTAGAGAGACGTATTTAAAACCCTTTTTAATATGCCTTTTATTCATAAAGCACTCCATGGTCTATTTATATGTTTATATACGAAACCAATTTTCTCTAAAAGACTGCATTTAGACAATGTTTAGGCACAATAGATGCATTTCGTATGATTGAATCGGAATACCTTATTTTTTTCATTTTATATGTGTGCTTACGGTGAATTTAATTGGTCGTAATTCGATTTTTAGAAACAGGTAGCTGGGAAATAGATTATACTTACTATATAAATGACATTCTATTTGATAGGATTTATTTTTTTAATAGGACGCGTGAGTTGTGTGGAGGATTGCAGTAATCTCCATACGGTAACATTCCGAATACCACTAAAGGTAATATTCACACTTGACTATGGATTCCTACGTTTGCATTAGTAAAAAGATCTGTTTGTTTGTTCATGCAATTAAAATTGAATGTATTCGAACGACTAACTTGTGTTTTTGTTCTTTAGTTAAAAATACCTTGAATTTCGTTGATATGTACGTTATAATAGTAATACGATCTCCAATAATGTAAATGCTATTTAACCTAAGCCTAATTAATTCACTAAACTTAAATTTATTCATCAACACCAAGCCAAAATAGATAAAATGTTATAATGTTTTACTTATAGTACTGACTTCATTTAAAGTTAATTATGAAACTAAATATTAACAGCTAACAGTAATAAATAATTTTTACAACCAACAAACTTGATGTGTAGCAATCAAAGAAATCGCATCGATCAATAAGGACCCTCTGTTTGCTCCGTACAGAGCCATGCTTTACAAGATGGCTCTCGCAAAATAAAAAAAAAAATCGCTCTCTAAGCTTATTGAAAAGTATTCGCGCCCTGAGTTCACGCCGTCTGAGCAAATATAAGATAATTTTCGCGCTTCGTCTCACCCGGTATTTAGGGGGCACCTTTCATACTTTTACGAGGAACGTTTGATAGGAACGGAACGTTTTTAATGTAATTTATTTTGTATTCGGAACGCGTTGTGTTTTAAGATTTTGTGTTGGCAACTCTGGAATTGGTGACGCGGTTGATGGGGTGATTGGAAATCAATTTGGTGAATTTAGCGTTAACTGACGTCTCAAATGCGTCATCTACAATTTTATACGAATTTTCACTTTGTTGACATGAATATAATACGTACTATATAATAAAAGACGTGATCCAAAATACAAGCACCCACTTCGTTGATTTCAACTAGTTTATACACTACTAGCGGACGCCTCGCGGTTTCACCCGCGTAGTTCCCGTTCCCGTGGGAATACAAGGATAAAAAGTAGCCTAAGCCTATGACACCTGGGGATAGTGTAGCTTCCCAACGGTGAAATAATTTTTGAAATCGGTCCAGTAGTTTTTGAGTTTATTCGTTACAAACATACAAAAATCTAAAAATACAAATCTTTCCTCTTTATAAAATTAGTGTAGATTAGTGGGAGAAAAATCAGGGTGTGGCTGTGTCGAGGACACGGCACGTACCTACGTGAAAACGTGTACATTTTAAAACAGAAGAAGTCCGGAATGTTTTAAGTACTCAATCTTCGTAACGAATTCTTTGATGAATTAGATATCGAGTGGTGTAGTTATTGGAATTTACAACCCGAGTGGGTATTCCCTGATAGATACTATCTGGATGCCTTCAAGTCGCGAGTAATCTGTTCGATCGGTTTCTTCTAGGCCAGCGTGCACCACCATACACTGCATCTTCGCTTAACATCAATTTAGGCGAGATGGCGTCAAACGCGAGCCTGTCTACAGCAGACTTGTAACATTGGTGTTATCAATAAAATATTTGTATTTGTAAAAAAAATTGTTAATATTTAACAATTTTTGTACTGTTGTTGATGATATATACCTATATATTTTTTTTTTATAATTGGAGCTGCAACGCCAAACTGTATGCCTCGATTTAATTACCAGATTCCATAGAAAACTATGAAAGTAAATTCAAAGACTATTCACGTCAATAAATCATAATTTCATTTTAGCGCCCACTATGGGTAGCTTTAAGTCACGACTCAAACGCTGACTTATCGAGCATACGTTTTACGTCTACAAAGAATTTTGTGAATTTTGACATTTATTACTAATTTGACATTTTTGCATATGTTTTTTTAAATAATTTTACTGACATTTCCTATTTTTATTTATGATTATTATTTGAACATTGACCTGTAACACCTCGTTATCAATAAACATCATTATGATTAAAAAGAATGAAAAATTTTTGGGATAAATTTCGCAAACTGTTTACGCCTTGCATTCTGGTCCACATTTACTTTACTCGCGATTTAAATGTAAAAAAAGAGTAGTGCATTACTAACAGCGAGGCAGTATTGTTAGAGCCGACAAAAGGCAACCTGCTGGGTCTATTGTGCGCCAACTCGGCACTTTGCGATTCAATATTTTCGGTGACTTTCGCTCTTCCCCCCACTCGCTTGAAGAAAGCGTCGTAAGCGAACAAATGCGCACCTACAGTAGTAGGTAGTGATTATTTTCTATTGTTTTTACACTTTTGAATCCACTCCTATCGAATTGGAGTGGATTTTTGAGTGTTTGTTTAGATATGCACGCTTTGCTGCAGACTTAAAAAGATCGAGACTATAGACAAGGATAAAAAGTCATACTAGTAGTTACAATGAATGCGTTTGTCTATTTGTTTGTATGTATTTATATGTGTCACTTCTTAAAACGTAACGGTTTAACAGATTTGGATGAATTTTGAACAGCTTACACCTTGAATTATTCACTCACAGGCAAAACCGCGGTGTGAAGCTAGTAGGTCTTACGTAGGCTGTTTAAGTCTTAAGATCAACCTCTTTACAATCCGTTCATGTGGGGGGTTAGTGAGATTAGGTAGTTAATAAAGGCTTAATTGGCATAAAGTACTTTTTATGAAAAACTTTTGAAACGTAAAATTCGCTCTCCTGATGGTAAGAGATAACCGCATGCCCATGATCATTGCAGTGCTACACAGAAATTAGGTACGATGAGTGCTTATCTAACATCATGTTTGCTATCATCTATCTATACTATTATAAAGAGGAAAGATTTGATTGTTTGTTTGTTTGTATTGAATAGGCTCCGGAACTACAGGACCGATTTCAAATTCTTTTACCGTTGGGAAGCTACACTATCTCCGAGTGACATAGGCTACTTTTTATCCCTGTATTCCCACGGAACGGGAACAACGCGGGTGAAACCGCGAGGCGTCCGCTAGTGTTTGATAAAGTACAATATAATAATATATATCTAACCGATCTATCTGCTATCAGGTTAGTTTAAGACTAGATCGCGCTATGTTAAATGTCCTCCAATATTGATTTGTCTAGCTTAATTGAAACATTGTCAGTCAACATGATTAACAATATACAAATACAAAATACAAAATAATTTATTTACTATAATTTAGGGGCTACAATAATACTAGTGGACCCTGCACTAGGAGAACCTGTACCGCAGGGACCAAATTAAAGCGTTTACTAAATAAAGTGCGACAGGTAACACAGTATTTAATAAAACAGTATTTTTTTAATTTAACATTTCAATTAAAATCCATTTAACTAGCATAAAACAAAATACAAGATCAACAATAGACCTCCATCGCACCCTAGTATGAGAACCTAATAACTTGCTGCATGTCATTTCACTCTCTAACGATTCCATTCACCTTTAGTTCGAGAACACCTTCGCCACAGAATAAATAATAACTACATTCTCGGCCTGCTTGCATTCTACTTTATTGAGTGGCAACAGACCGCCCCCCGGAGCGTACAAAGCACCAAACGTATTGACAAATGCCTATAAGTCTCAAACGTACAATGAAAATGAGCTCCTTACCTCATTGACCTATTTCTTTGATTGCCAACAATAGTTCGACAATTAAATTTATATTTCGAACGTGGGAAACGGTCGAATTAAAAATAAAGTGCTGTGTTGACTTTTGCTGTCATCGTCTATGGGCGTTTTTTTTTTTATGTTGAAATAGGAGGCGGGTATGTCTTGGAGCGGGGCGGTGTGCGGTCGCCTTTATTTGCTTTTAAATCGTTGTCTTGGCTTTTGTTGCGATTGATTTGATTTATTTATTGTTGTACAGTTTGCGGGTTTGCATAATTCAATTCATTTCCATACAACAACGATCAAAGAAATATTAATAAAGTTATTTAAAAACTGGCCAAGTGCGAGTCGGACTCGCGCACGAAGGGTTCCATACCATTATCTGTAAAAACTGGGCCCCCTTAAATATTGATTTTATTTTTAGTATTTGTTGTTATAGCGGCAATAGAAATAGATAATCTGTGGAAATTTCAACTGTCTAGCTATCACTGTTCTTGAGATACAGCCTGGTGACAGACGGACGGATGGACGGACAGCGAAGTCTCAGTAATAGGGGCCCGTTTTTACCCATTGGGTACGGAACCCTAAAAATGATACATACTTAGTGATGTACATTGCATTTGCTAGGAGCTTTGCCAGTTCTGTATATAAATAAATAGCCTATAAATAAATAATCTAAGAGATTGTGTAGTTTTTTTTTTTAATTTTATTCAAAAATAGGTTCGCGTTTTATTATACTCTGCCTGACGTTAAGTTTTCTATCAATAAAACAATTTTATTGTAAGAATCGAATTCAAGTTCAAAATACTTTATTGTCAGCCTGTACAGCACAGTATCTTATTTATGAAAAAATCGATAGGTACTACAGTAAAAAACATACAGCAAGCTAGAACGTTCAAAAAACTATAAACCGACAACGAAAATATAACTTTAATTAATTATTTAAATTAGGAAAACATATGTTTGGGTGTCTCAATTTTGTTTTTTTTTATACTCGAGCAAAAAAGACGAATCTAACGACATTTTGTTCATCAAAATAGGTTTAGCTGTACATATCAAAAATAGGTCTAACACGAAACTCTCAATTTTTGGTTCGCCACAGTCCTTCCATCTATCCACTAAGAAAATCACATATAATTTTTCATGCGAATACGTAAATCAAAATAACAACTAAAACATTGTACATTGTAGTGAACTATACGGTTATTTACACCATAAAATTGTAAGTCAATCGGTGAAGCGAGCCATTTGTAA
Source organism: Biston betularia (assembly GCA_905404145.2). Lineage (NCBI taxonomy): Eukaryota > Metazoa > Arthropoda > Insecta > Lepidoptera > Geometridae > Biston > Biston betularia. Next base: position 7,596,040 of record FR989882.1, on the reverse strand, counting down.
GTAAGGCGTGTAAGTATTCACTCGACCAGAACAGCGTGGAGCGCTTGTTAATAAATAGATTTAATATTTTTTTTACGCTCTTTTCTTGTGTATTTATGTTACTGGCCATGACACAAGCATCATTTTCTAAGTTTTATAAGGATAAGATAAGAAAGCATAGGATAGGATAGCATAGGATAGGATAGCATAGGATAGGATATCATAGAATAGCATAGGATAGGATAGGATAGCATAAGATAGGATAGCATAGGATAGGATATCATAGGATAGGATAGGATAGCATAAGATAGGATAGCATAGGATAGGATATCATAGGATAGCATAGGATAGGATAGGATAGCATAAGATAGGATAGCATAGGATAGGATAGCATAGGATAGGATAGGATAGCATAAGATAGGATAGCATAGGATAGGATAGCATAGGATAGGATAGGATAGCATAAGATAGGATAGCATAGGATAGGATATCATAGGATAGCATAGGATAGGATAGGATAGGATAGCATAAGATAGGATAGCATAGGATAGGATATAACATAAATATAAAAATGCTTAGTTTTTTTATATGAAGAAGTGAAAACCTTAATTTATTCAAAAGTTGAATTTAAATAAAAATCGGAGAATGCGTTTAAAATATAGCCAAATAAGGCGAATGCGTCTCACTTCCCTCGCGTCCGTAGCGTCCCGTATTTTCCGCTAGATATAAATAAAGTCCCGGATCCCGCCAGAAATCGGACAGGTTTCTAGCGTAAAATTGTTTATTGATTCATTCGCCATGTTTCTTACGTAAGGGACTGCGAAACGGTCGGAATGAAAACATACAATTTTGAATGAGTAGTTTTTAGAAATGTTTAATGTGAAAAAGTGATTGTTTTCTACATGTTAAAGAAAAAGGATTTGAAGGGTACTGCAGCTAGCGAAATTACTGGGCTGTTGAGACTAACCATCGAAAGTCTCCAAGTAATGAACACCAAAACAGCGATGCCCTGGACTTTGTTATATTACTCAAAGTTCTGTGTATCGCTGCAATGGTCATGAACAGGCGTATCTCTTACCATCAGGAGAGCGTCTCGTTCGTCTTATTATTTTTCACATAAAAAAAAAATGTTAAGCTGACCAATTGTAAATATGTCAAAGATTGAAAAAATGAAATGTTGAAGAAGGTTGGCATGTGCCTTGATAGACGATTAGGTAGATAGTTACATAATTAAAGTCTATAATTATGTGTGTTCATATATCGAACCCAGGTAGGTACTATTTTTTTACAGTATTCTATAAATAGAAAAAAAATCATTTATTTTATACCACACAATACTACATCAACAACACACTACATATATATACAAAAAAATACAACGTATTATGTATTTAGCTTCCTTTAATGTATCCGTTTTTTGTACTATTTTTTTAATTCGCCTTTTTTACGCTGTCAACCGTATCTACATATAATCATAATCATAACATATTTATTGTTAACGAGGTGTTACAGGTCAATTTTCAATAATAATCATAAACAAAAATAAGAAATGTCAGTAAAAGTATTAAAGATGAAAAAAAAATATATATGCAAAAATGTCAAATCAATAATAAGTAATTATAATAAATGTCAAAATTCACAAAATTCTTTACTTTGTTGTACCTACTATTTATACCCATATCATTCAAAGGATTTGTGTATACACTGGTATAGTGCCCTGTCCATTCAAAGGTTGCCTAGAAGAAATCCCTTCAGGCGATAAGGCCGCCGTTGTACTACCGCTAAATATTTGTTGCATTGAGGCCTTTTTTCTTTTTTAATATGTGTATCAGTGTAAAATACAGTTAATTAACTTTTATTTGTATTTTACTTATAGAAAACTAATTTCTCATTTAAGTCAATTAAAGTCTCTGGCTCTAATGAATCTTTACTAAATATCCTTATTATTTTTAACAGCTGACATCAAATATAAATAATAAAAAATCGTACAATAATGAACTAAAACATACGTGGGGTCAATATATAATTAAATACCTAAATCTTTGAGAGCCAACCAAATGGCAAAAGTCAATTGTGCTTACTTGGCGAACCGGTATAAATTCTACAGTAATGATTTTAATAACAATAAAAGTCAGTATTATTATTATAGGAGCATTATAATAGTGTATTATTAATATTGGCACGGGGACGAACGCTCGACTGAATCAGAATGACACACTTTTTCAACGGTTTTGTATTTTCCTTTTAGACAAGAATTTTTTTTTTTCGACTTTTATTTAACACCTTGTTCAATGGGGACTTTTAGCTTTATCCCCATTCATAAATATAAATAACTTTTTATATGACCGAGTGACGAGCGTTGGTCGTTCGTCTAATAGTAAGCGCAAACCAGTGAAATTTGACAGCCCTGTTAGCTCATTGGTAGTATATCTGCCTTGAGAGTTGTAGGGCGTGGGTTCGATTCCCACCCAGGGCAAACATTTTGTGAACAAACAAATGTTTGTTCTGTGTCTGGGTGTACTGTATGTATTTACGAAAAAAAAGTATTTAAGTATTCTTTCAGTTATCTGACTGCCATCACACAAGCTCTGCTTAGTCTGCTTAGTTTGGGGTCAGATGGCGCTGTGTGTATAGTCCAAAAAAAAAAAGTGAAATACAAATTGATCTGCAACTGTTGATATTCCAAAAACTTGATCGGAACGGTTTGATTTCACTTTCGTTGTGTAAACCGCTTAAGAGAATACACCAAGGGCTAGAGAAATGAAAAATAGGTATTTGTAAAATCTATTGCTGTCGCGCGGTGCCCGACCAAGCAGCTATCAATGTGTGAGTGTGACTGTCAATGTTTGCGTGGCATACCGCGCTGCGCCGCCGCCGCCCCGCCCCACCGTCCACGCTCCCAGATTGCTTGCAGATGCAGTCGGCAAGTTGATTTCGGCGTTTGCGGAACATTTGTTCGTGTTATTATTATATTACCTACCTGCACTTTATTTGACTCAGGCTTGTTTACTGGACTTGCTTGTTTCTTTACTTGACTGTTTTGACTCGGCTTGTGTATTGAATTTTGAGAGATCGAACGGAGATAAACCGTAGGTAAGGAATTTTTGAATTATATAATTTGGTAGCTAGCTTTCTGTGTTTACATACCTACGCTATTGTTTACGTATCCACTTTTACTTTATTGAGATGAATAAAACTTCACGTAGGCTAAAAAGATACTTGCAATCAATCAATCTGTTCAGGACGACTATAGCTAGACATAGGGATAGCGATATATGTATAATAGTTACATAGTCATATAGCATAGTTCCAGTTGTAATACAACACATAGAATTGTATAGAACTAACTTTTCGATAGATATAGAATAGTATGGAATATTCTAGAACAATATAGAACTTTCGGGAAAGTTCTAGAATAATAGTATAGTCAACCGAAAAAACTAGAAACTGCCAGAAAGATGTAGAACATTCTAGAAAGTTAAGTAGAACTTTCTGGAAAACTCATTGTATTATAGTACGGCAGTTCGAACACTCTGGAAAAGTTAGAGAATGCAATAAATAAAGATCGCAGATAGAACATTCGTTATAGGTGGATGGAGAATATTCCAGAAAATTATAGATTATCTCGCTCGGGATATAAATAGGGTCAGACCCGCCGACCGAGTCAGTTATCTACTAACTATCGAACAGTGAACATTGCGAATACAAGGGAAAATAGAAGAAGTACTCCTCCACCTCTGGCGTTATAGTGTTCTCTCTAAGAAGTTTCTGGTGTTTTATTGTCAGAAGCACTGACCAATCCAGCAATCGGTACGCACGTGGCCATCATCATAGTTTATACAGTCCACTTCGCTTAAGCCACACATACCGCGTACACAATCGGTCATTTATTTTGTGAAAATAGGTTACAGAGAAGGTGTTATTATTATTACATGTAGGTAATATTGTAACATGTAATGGGATCGTCGGATTGGGATCAAACCTGTAATGACGATGTCAGATGTGTTTAATTGAAATTATTATCACCACATAGTCTAAATCTAATCTAATCTAATAAGTACTCAATATTTTTGTTACAGATAAACCCTCACTTTGTTTAAAATGGGCAAAAGAAAAGGGAATAAAAAGCGTTTATATTTATCAGCTAAAAGAAAAAAACATCACTTTAGTATAAAGCGTCAGATACATTTCGTAAATTATGGTAGAGAAAAAGAAGATGAAGCAATACAACAATTCATTGAAGAAACCGGACTACAGGTGTCAAAATGTGGATTATTCGTCGACAAGCATAAACCGTTTTTGGCAGCAAGTCCTGATGGTCTTGTTGAAGAAGATTCGGTAGTGGAAGTTAAATGTCCTTACAAAATTGTTGATTTAACACCTAAAGAAGGAATAGAACAAAAGAAAATAGACTTCTGCGTATTTAAAAATGACACCCTACAATTAAAGAGGAATCATAATTACTACTTTCAAGTGCAGGGGCAACTACACATAACCGGTCGAAATTTCTGTTATTTTATTTTGTGGAGCCCTAAAGGCTTACTTTACGAAAAAATTAAGAGAGACGATGTATTTTGGCAGAAAATGGAACATATATTAGAAACCTTTTACTTCGAGTGCCTATTACCAGAAATAATCGACGGTCGTATACCACGACATTTAGCAGTAAGAGAGAGAAAAGGATTGGCCACGGAATAGTGACGTAATAATTTATCTACAAAATTATGAATATTAGTGTGATTTTAACATTTTAATAAAGAAACTGTAGAGAAAATGGTTATTACTTTTGTTTATTAGTTTATTACCTTTCAACAATCGAACCTGACAATCAGCTAAAAACACTTCTCGCAAAATATTCAACTAAAAATATCGATATCGATAAACAACACTAGGTTATCGATAAAATGATCGACTACATGCACGTCACAAGTGTATACGTATTAGTCCGCGTCTCCCGAACTTCAAGCCTCCCCCCGCAGAGCGCGATAGAGACAACTGCAGATTGGACTGAAAATACCTATGTAAAGAACAGAAAATCAACGATTCGTTGTCCCCTGATTTCTTCTCCAAAACTTAACCGATTTTTAAATAGTTTTCATTCAAAATTAAAGAAAGGCTTGAGCTGTGTTTCTATGTTTTATTTTTTTTATATAATGTAGCCAATTTTTTTTCTGGATGTTTGAACACAGCGGAAAATCTGGCCATTTTTTTAGGTTTTTGAACGTTCATATCTCTTATAATAATTTATTTATAAAAAAAAGGAAAACATAGGGACATCATAATAGTGGCCATAGATATTCAGGAAAAAAAGTATAACTCTACCGGCATTATCCAGGGAGGAAACAGGGGACAGCGTTTGTATGGAAAAACGGCTCTAGTGATTCCTCTTAACAACGTACCTACTGCTCGAATGGGAATTTCCCGATAGATACCTCAGTCAGCTTAGTTCTATTAGAGTTTGCTATCAGTTTCTATCTTCTACACTATTATAAAGAGGAAAGATTTGATTATTTGTAATGAATAGGCTCCGAAACTACTGGACCGATTTCAAAAATTCTTTCACCGTTGGGAAGCTACACTATCTCCGGGTGACATAGGTTACTTTTATCCCTGTATTCTCACGGGAACGGGAACTACGCGGGTGAAACCGCGAGGCGTCCGCTAGTACTGTATATAGAGGGAGTTACTATAATTGGGATGAAGTGGTTCGAAGTTGCTGACGTTCTTACTATTGGGCAAACGTCTTGATCGCAGACGTATATCATAACAATAATACGAAAACACCATCGTCAAGTTTACAATATGAAATTACTATATATAATTATGCTTTTGGACAAATGATCGCGTTACGTGGGTAGGAAATATATTTATTTATGACCGACGAATATAGTAAAATTTTGTATATTAATTTATTGTTCTCAAATAAGTGACAATTTGTCTTATTGAGAATAAATTCTTTAAACCTATATGAAAAATTACACCGGACGTAAACAGAAACTAATTGTTTACGTCCGCTGTATACAATTATCAATTTTTCATACATTTCTGGTACCTAACGAAAACTTGACGAATGCATTTTCGCAAATTGTTGCCTCAGGATAGATAGAACGACAACAATGAAATAAAATTAATTATTCTACAAAAATAACATTCGTAAATTCGATACATTGTCATCTGAAACCGCACTTCAGTCTAGTAATTACATTTCTGACACTTATCAACTGATTACACTCGGAATTACACGAAAAATATCATTAATATTCATCAGTGTACCCTATACAGATCTAGATAGTGCTGTTAATACACCCTCGAACAACAAAAAGCTGACAAGTACGTCGTTTAATACACAAAGCGAGTGTGGACGCTGCATAAAATTATAATAAATATTCACTGTTACAGGCAGAGACGGAGCTATTGTCGATACAGCGAGAGTGAAAGAGATGTTTGGGAACGGTCATTTCAGTTGCATCTCTATGCATAGGGCTGTCAAGATCTCAGTTTGAGAATGTAACTGGCATTTCCCTTGTAGGGGTTATTTAAACTCGTGAATCTAACTTTCAAATCGAAATTGGGATTTTTTTCGTACGTGTTATAAACATTTTGTCAAAGTTTACAAGCAATGCACAGCTTTGTGCATTTTTATTTGATAGATCATGAAAGTAAAGTTTTTCGTATTAAACGTTTTAAATGGAAATACATTAATTAAATATCTTGAACAACCAAATAATTGTTGTAATTTTAACATGAACAATAAAAACAGTTTTAGCTGTGAAAAATGTTTTTGTGAAGTCGTCGACTCGAAGAGTCAACACGCCCTGGAGATGCCATGTGTAGACGCACGTGAAACACGTGTCGGTAAGTGCTTACTGCAGCGAGAAGAAGATGTAAAGACTTGTGGTTATTTTAATTAGTTTTTTGTTTTAAGATTTAAGTAGCTAGTAGTAGATTTATTTTTTTGTAGCGATGATAGCTCAGTGGTTAGCGCGGTACATTCGCATGCCGAAGGGTGTGGGTTCAAACCCCAACAATGAGCTTGAGCTGCCGGTTTTTTTTTTATGTTTTGCCGGTGAAGGAAAAACATCGTGAGGAAACCATAGCATGGTGGTAGGGTACTTTCTAGTACTCGGCTGGCTAGCTACCCTCAAGTTGATAATCTGCCGCCAAGCATCTAACGGTGTGTTCCGGCAGCCTCACTTGAGAGCCAGTTCCATTCCAGGCTAGGTGTGTTTTACCATCTTCGACCTCACCTTCACTTAACATCAGGTGAGCTGTGGTCAAACACCTTGCCTGTCAAACATAAAAAAAAAAAAAAAAAATATGTTAAATCTATATCTATGAAGGAAGAAACTGACAGACTGATTCACTGACTGATCGATCAACGCACAGCTGAAACCGCTGGGTCTGGAAGCATGAAATTTTGTACAAATGTTCCTTAGGTGACGTAGGTGTACTAAGAAACGATTTTTTTCTAATTCCACCAGTAAGAGTGCAATAAAGGTATCGGAAATTTATTTTTGACACACTAGCATCTATATTGTGCCCGTGCGAAGCCAGGGCGGGTAACAGTCAGTTAAATTATAATTACATCATTACGCCGTCTTTTGCTTGATTCGATTTTGAAGTAAAATTAACAATTTTATTCATTCACAGAATAACCTAGATTTTATTTTGACAGCCCTGGTAATAAACCACATCCGTAAATCGTAAAGGTGACAATACACTCGTCATTTCGGCGGCGAACAGGGGCAATGCATGTCAGACTGTGTGGGGTGCCTTAAACGTAATAAGTCATAACTCATGTGTTAACTAGAAGAGGGTCCCTAATAATGGCTATCAATTCGGATTCGCATCGAAACCTATTATTACACTATGGGTGATGATTTTGACGTTCCGTAGGGGAGATAGACAGTGACATCTGTGAAATTTTTGTCAAACTGATTATTCGATTAATTAAGATTGTACTTTAACGGATGTACTCCGTGCAGAACAACATCGTGAAGAAACCATAGCATGGTGGTAGGGTACTTTCCAATACTCGACTGGCTAGCTACCACCCTCAAGTTGGGAAACTGTCACCAAGTACCTAATTGTGTGTTCCGATAGTCTCTCTTGAGAGCTAGTTCTATTCCAGACAGTTTACCATCTTCGACCACACCGTTACTTAGCACCAGGTGAGCTGTGGACAAACACTTAGCCTATAAGAAATAAAAACCAATCCTACATCTTTTCCGGTATAGGTTCTGTGATAACCTAAAAGGCGTTATTTAATGTTATTTATTGTAAGCGCAGAGATTAGAGTGGGTGTGGTGGCGATGGTGCGGCGAGAACTGCGATAGGGAAAATTAACATACAGATCCAAACAGATACTCAAACTCATAGACTTCATAATCGGGAATCAATTCAAGGTTCGTTTGTTCATAAAACTGACGTCAATAGTCATATAGAGATCGGACGACCAGACTGCCTTATTTCTCGCTCGAAGTAAATGCACGCAATGCTTCGTAGGTAGCAAAGAATATGCAGCAGTACTTAAAGTTAAAGTAACTTGATGCCCTAAGCAATATTTCTCTGTGGGCCCCCTATCCTTAAGTAAACAACACAGTATTAATTTAAAAAAAAAAGTTAATACGTACCTAGCGTAGGTAGAATATGTATGTGTTTCCTTCTGCCCTTATCCCATGCTAGGTGGGGTCGGCACAACATGATTTCACATATCCTAAGATTCGGCTATATTTTTATGACCGGCCGCCTACCCGATATTTTGAAATTGCTTTAACTTTCGTGTGCTCGTTTTTTTCTCGGTCGTCTTTGGTGCCTAGAACGGGAACAGAGAACATCCCTAGACGGGATGCCCTAAACAATTGCTAAAATAGCTTATAGGCTAATCCAGGACTGGCAGCAGCCAAACTCCTGAGTCTGCAGCGTTTAATCAGAACGTGGTAGGTTGTAAAATAATATTTTACCAAATATATAGCACGTGGTGTGTGTGCGGCATAAAGTAAAGCATTAACTAAATCGCTCGGTCGATATGCAGTAACATTGGTCAATACCTGCCGTGTACCTGGCGTGTGGCCATCCAAATTAGATTTTAGCGTATTTGATCGCGTATCGCTTGTGGTATTACAGATTTGTTACTAATCCTACAACGTTATTATTAGCTGTATGTGTCTAATTAATTTGTTTTTATTAAGCTTGCCCTGATTGTTGTTGCTGATGTTTTTGGATCAAATTAAGTAATTGAAATATTACTCCCTTCCTGTTGGCAGATTGATCTGATATTTCGTTTTCAATAAAACCGTTTAATGTATTTTTTCTTACTTATTAATATTTAGGATATCTAACTTCGACTATTGACTTTTAAAAACACATTTTTTAATTATAAATTAGGTTTGTGTTTGAACGCCTTATCGCCTGATCTTAAGCGAAGATGCACGCTTACCTAGAAGAAAGCAACGATACCCCGGACTTTTTTTTGCTACTCAAGGTTCTGTGTATTGTTGCATGGTCATGGACATGCGTATCTCTTACCATCAGGAGAGCGCATCGTTCGTCTCATTACTTTTACATTAAAAAAAAACCGATTCACTCGTGAGTTGAAGGTACCCAGATTGTAACTATCGGGGAACACCCACTCGAACAGGAAATTCCACTGTATGGCGGTTTGTATGATAAAAGTGAAACCAAACTTTTTTTTTGAGTTTTTGGCACATCTACAATAAGTAATAATAAAAAAAAAATACAATTTCAAATCATTAAATAGTATCTATTAAATTAATGTGAGCATAATACTATACGAAGCACCTTGTATGTAATTCTATGACATAAAATAAACTGCGTCCATAAAATATTTAGCATCGTTTAGGATCCCTTTTTAACGCAGGGGTGACTCTGTATTCAAATATGCGCATATGCTGCGAGTTTTACGCAGTTTTAATTTTAATCCGCGTCACAGGGCTCCGCGCTGTTGTAATGGTCTACCATTAAATATGGTATGATATGAAATTTCTATGATATTGTGGTAAATGATGTGGCACTTTTAAAAACCTGTTTTCTTGCCTCAAATACAAATATTTTTAAGTTATTGAAGGGTGAAATGTTCTAGTTTGAAGGATACTACAGCTAGCGAAATTACAGGGCTGTTGAGACTAGCCATCGAAAGTCTCAAAGTAATGAGCACCAAAGCAGCGATGCCTTGGAATATTCGTTTTAATTTCTTCAAAAAACTACAATTATCGTTACAGGTTTTTATCCTAATGCAATATTGTAAGTATACAGTAAATTCTATTTTTTGTTCTACATGTTTATATTTGTTTTGCTACTCAAAGTTCTGTGTCTCGTTACAATGGTTATGGACGGGCGTTATCGAATATAATTCACTTTAAATTGATATGAAATGAAAATTAATAATATCACTTCACAATATATTTTGAAATTGTTTAGGGATAATAAATTGGTTTAAAAAGTTTTTTCTTTTAATCATAGTTATTTTACTCGTAGTCGGGTTATAGGTTTTGTAAAACTCTTCAGTTTGTTTTATTCAATGTTTTTGCTACCACTGCAATGCCTATGGACTGGCATTATCTTTAAGGTGGTTCGATTTCCATACAAATAAATTTTTACCATTTATGGACAAATAGAGCATAATTTTACAGTGAAATCACAGCTACTGGCATTTATTTTGGTCTTTGTTTGCGGTAAATCACAATTGATTGAATAAAATAATAGATTATAAACATAATCTACTGTTTTAATAAAAAATCATAAATTCGTAAATCATTCATAAATTTGATTTTATGCTAATAATCTACTGTTTTGTTCAAGCAATTGTGATTTACCGCAAATAAAGACCAAAATAAATGCCAGTAGCTGTGATTTCAATGTAAAATTATGCTCCATTTGTCCATCCTCCTCCTAATGTCATGTTTCTCATGTCTGAGTGTCGTGACCTCCACCTCCCAGGAGCCATTCATGGACGATGTTGCGCCATCTTCGTCTAACACTGGCGACATGCAGTGCGTCATACACCGATGTGTCGAGTGCGGTGCGAATCTGGTCGGACCTACGCCTCTGTCCATAAATTTGTCCATAAATGGCAAAAATTTATTTCTACGGAAATCGAACCACCTTAAACCAGAAAAGCATTTCGTTCGTCTCTTTACTTTTACATATAAAAATTTACTTCTGTTTAGAAGTTAAGGGCAACTTTATCTTCGAACAAATAGTTGCTAAGCCATCGCCGCAACTTTCGAAGAGTTTCCATAATCTTAAATCCTTATTTACTTAAATTAGATACGCATATCTAAAGTAAAGCGGAGTAGGGTACTCCACAAGGCATTCTTAGGGCGTTTACACACGAGCGAACTTCAAACGGATCCTTGCGCACCAGTCATAATCAGACGTTAGGCTTTCTTTGATAACCGACATTAGCGTCTTTAGCGGAATTTAATTTGTTTTCACTTGTCTTGAGTGGCAGACGTTTCTAGCCGTTTGTAGTTTGACCGTTTGTAAGCGGCTTTATTTCCAATTTATGGTTTGGTCAGTTGTAGTTAGCTCTACATAATTGTTTTATCTATTTCAACTGGTAGTATTTTTTGGTCAGTTGAAGTTTGGATTAAACCTTTTTATAATTCATAATATTTATTAGCGTGGGTAAAGTACAGTTGGAAGGAGTACAATCATGGAACGCCGTATCCCGCCTATCATGCAAATCTTTGCCTTATTAAACACAACTTTACTTTTGATGTTTATATAAGACAAAGATTTAATTTTTAATGTGAATAATTCTTTAAGTTTGGTTTCATAGAAGGAGGCAATACAGAAAACTGATGGTAATAAATCGGATAATACAATTCGACGTTGGTGCTACATATCTGTTATCTACATCCAAAATGTAACTACACCGCTGATAGCTAAAGGATCGAATAATTCGATGGTCTTCTTAATTTTCAAAAATGTATACGTTTTTACACACAGCGTGTCCACCACAAGGCCACATCCTGTTTTTTTTGCAGTTTTTATGGTTTCCATGCGTTACTCGTGCCTTTATTAAAAAAGCAATTTTGGTTACACTTTTTTGTAGGAAGGTATTTGACAGCCCTGTTGGTTACTATAGGGTGTGGGTACGATTCCCACTCAGGATAAAACATTTTGTAGTATAAACAAATGTTTGTTCTGTTTCTGGGTGTTCTGTATGTATTATAAGTATGTATTTACAAAAAAAAGGTATTTAAGTATTATATCAGCTATCTGATTGCCATAGTACAAGCTTTGCTTAGTTTGGTGTCAGATGGCGCTGTGTGTAATGTCCTACGATATTTATTTATTATGTCATACTTAATTGGGTATGAATTGGTACCTTTTTAGATTCAGTGTTCTATTGTAATTTGTTATTGTACAACTTGCTTCATTATCATCATCAGCGTATTAAAAAATTAAATAAATAAATATTGTAGGACTATACACACAGCGCCATCTGGCCCCAAACTAAGCAGAGCTTGTGTGATGGAAGTCAGATAACTGATAGAATACATAAATACTTTTTTGTTGTTGTTGTAAATACATACTTATAATACATACAGTACACCGAGACACAGGACAAACATTTTTTTAGTCACAAAATGTTTGCTCTGAGTGGGAATCGAACCCACGCCCTACAGCTCTCAAGGCAGATATACTACCAATGAGCCAACGGGGCTGTCAAAAATTCTGACAATATGATGATAAAAATAAAATTTTAATTACAATTCGATACCTATATCCTATCTCGTCTGATGTTTATTTATTTATTTAATCTTTATTGCACACTTTAAAGACATGTACAAAGGGAGGACTTAATGCTAAAGCATTTTCTGCCAACCATCCCCTCAGTAAATGATGATGATGATGATGTTAAGCGAAGATGCCGTCTACAATGGAGAACGTTTCTTTAAAAGTAACCGTTCTACTTATCATTTAGGTACTATGGTGGTGATCATCAGTCGAATATAAGTGTAAGGTGGGATTACCGTATCAATATTAACACAATAAAATCTTTATAAAATTCATAATGAAACGCTCAATATCATGAGCGCCGTCAATATAACAATAAGTGTATAATACAAGGATTGCATCCCAGTTTCGTTCGCACGTGTCGGCGGTACTTATCTCGCTCTGCTTCTCACCCTTATGGCCCTCATTTTTTTTATAAAGCCCTTCAAAGCTGTGATTTTTCATCAATATTTACTTTTAAAATGTTCGGGAAATGTTTGAGAGATGTTTCTTTGGGACATTGATTGAAAGGCAACGGGTTATATTAGATAGATAGTATACGATGTGATTTTGAGTTTGCGTGAATATTTCACGACTTTTAGCAATTTTGTGCATTAAACGAGCTTAATTAAGAAAATTAAATGAGACATAAATTTACAATTTAAAAACTGACTCCATGACTGCTCCAATAAAACAGGTTTCGGAGTAAACGAAAACATCGATGTAGACTATTTTTGTTGAAAAACCGCTTGATTGATTTCGATAAAAAAATTATAGGACTACCTCTGAAGCATGATCTATCAAGTTAAAAAAAAGAACCATCAAAATCGATTCACAATTGGCGGAATGATCGCATAACATACAAACAAAAAAAACACACACACTCGAATTAAGAACGTCCTCCTTTTTGAGTCGGTTACAAATTCGAAGTACAGTGAAAAAACTAAAAAGTCGAAGTTGCGTAATCGCAATGTGACCTTATTTTCTACGACATTAGACTGATAATCAACTGTTACAACAAACGTGCTCAAAATATAGAGTCTTAACAAATTTAAGTAATTCGTTCTTGAACAAATGATGTAATCTCTTTCTTATTCACAATTATATTTTATGTTTGTGGTGGTTGGCATATTTAAAAATATATCTTTGCAAAAACAATGTGTCATATTTTGTATTTGGTTTCCTTAGAAAAGATTTCAACGCGCTCATGCACTATTCAGTAGGTGTGTTGTGACTTACTTTCTGGGGTTTACTTTGCTTTACTTAATATTAAACGATAAATCATATAACAGACAAAAAATGAATTGTTTTACAACATGACAGGCTTGGCTCATTGGTAGCATATCTGCCTAAAGAGCAGAAGGGCGTGGGTTCGATTCCCGCTCAGGACAAACATTTTATATATCAACAAATGTTTGTTCTGTGTCTGGGTGCTGTATGTATTATAGGTATGCATTTACAAAAAATAACTTTAATTTTTTTTTGTCGGACGGCCACGGACCCATTGTTTCCACAGCCAGCCCAACAAACTCATAATGCATTTTTTTTATAGCTGACGGGCTAGGTGTTTCACCACAGCTCACCTGATGTTAAGTGACGGTGTGGTCGATGATGGTAAAGCACACCTAGCCTGGAATGGAACTGGCTCTCAAGTGAAGCTGCCGGAACACACCCTTAGATGCCTGGCGGCAGATTTTCAACTTGAGGGTAGTAGCTAGCCAGCCGAGTATTAGAAAGTACCCTACCACCATGCTATGGTTTCCTCACGATGTTTTCCTTCAGCGGCAGCTCAAGCTCATTCTTAGGGTTCGAACCCACGCCCTTCGGCATGCGAACCGACCGCGCTAACCACTGAGCTATCATCGCTACAAACTTGCAAATACAAATATTTCTACAAATATTCAATATATATATATCATGCATTCTCAGCATAGAATACTTTCTCTGTTTGTTGAGCTGGGCTTGTTCCATTGCGGTTCCTACACTGCGAGCGGAAATACCGACATGTGACGGTGCCAGAGTATCCACTCAAGTAGCGTCCCAGACCAGTAACTTTGTGATTATTTTTTAATTTGAAATTTCAAACATTCTCTAATAAGTAATGTACAATGTATAGATAACCGCGTGTCTCACTGCGGGAGACGGTGTACGTATATTGCGTATAAGCTGTAATTAACTAGGCGGCTAATAAACGAGGAAACATGGTGAATGCAAACACTTTGCGTAGAGTGGAGGGGGACTTAACAAGTGTGAGTGTGTTGTAACAGAAATACACGATATGTGATGTAACGAAAATTAATAATAAGGGTTTAAGAAATTGCACTGTTAACGCACTGGCCACTTGTAATAAAAATTGAACCTGCATGGTGTCTGTTTTAGAGTGAATTATTTTTTTACTTTTGGCACCTTTTAAGATGAATGTAGCGAAAATCATCGTAATTTTCGATTACGGATTCCGGTGTTCTTTTTCACGCAAAAAATACTGAATGGATTTTGATGAAATTTGGTATGGAGGTAGCTGACACCCTGGATTAACACATAGGCTACTTTTTATCCCGAAACATGTAGCGGGTAACACTGCGTGGCACAGCTAGTAGGTTATATGTTTGACAACAGCTCACCTGATAAGTGACGGTATGATCGAAGATGGTAAAGCACAACTAGTCTGAAATGAAACTGAAGTTCTGAAGTGTGGCTGCCGACAGACAATATTTAGAACCTATACTATTGCCTTTTTAATATATTAAGTTCGGTGATTAATGATATATTTATATTTTATAATGTAAAGGAATAAATACCTACTACCAATTTTTTATGTTTTTCTAAATTATGTTTTTTTTTGTTATTTTTTAAATACGGATAAGTCCGCGTTAGGCCATCAACTCGTCCGATGGTAAGCGACGATGTGGTCGAAGATGAAACAAGAACCGTATCACCAAGCATCGTTAGTTTCAACTTGTATTTATAACCGACGTGGGACTATCGCGGCAGAAGCTGCTCGTAAAGCTGTGTTTGATGTTTGAGAGGATACGGCAAACAAACGCACCGTGTGTTTTGGGTTTAACCCCTTCCGTAGTTTAAACTTTGACTTGATGATGAACGACAAGAAAGACCAGCCACGAAGGTAAATAGTAATGAATTAAAGCTGATAGTGGAAACCGATAAGTATCAAACTACCGAGGAATTGGCGGCAAAATTTGATTTTTTTCAACCTCTCGATATTGACACATTTGCAGCAAGTTGGTAAAATTTAAAAATCTAGAAATATTAGAAGCCTCATGATTTGATTAATTTGGAGAGACACAAAGCATGTTTGAGAATTTAATTGTAAAAATTGTGATGTTTTTCTCAAAAGCGCCTTAAATTATGTGCGTGATTGTCGGAAAATGATAACACGTGGTGAAATATGACTTTGTGTAAACTTTGGTGAAGCTTGTAGTTAAATCACCACTACTGTATAGCATGATCTGACTCGACTTTGATTTACTTGATTGTGACTAATAGTTGTTGCATTTGATTTATTATAAAATAGCGAAATACTTGACACTGGCAAATGTACAAAGTGCGGTGCCAGAAACAAAAAAAGCCAGAAGTCACATTTCAAGCACGGGGGGTGCGTTCCTGCAAATGACACTAGCATTAAGCCAACATGACGTCACAATCGTCACAATTTTCTATATTTATTTACTCTTCCGATTACATTCTCAACAATATAAGCCTTAAATCCTTAAAATTGCGGTATTAATTTCCCTCCAACACTTCTTACTTTTTAAACTCTTTCATACGGTACGTTTTTAATAAAAAATAAGTCGAAATGTAAGAAAATAGGAACTATTTTTGTTTATCATTGTCTATGACTTTTATAAAAATAAACGATCATACAAAAATTATCCTTGTCTCGTGTACGTTGGGTTTATTTTAGCGCGAAATACGCATGTTAGGGTAGATGCGACTATCACCGACCACATGCATGTCACGTGTCCAACACGCGCCATCTCCGATAATCTTCTTTGCCGTCCTCTTTTGTTACAATTTGTTGCCGCACCGATATATTTTCCGGCCCCTACGAGATCCAAATCTCAGATATGATCCGTAATGATATTTTAAATCAGTGTTCAGAACGAGAATGTTTTTATTAGGTTTGGTATTTACTTACTTATGCCTTCAATGTTTGTACAGAATGAAATTTGTGAGTAGATAGTTGCTTGTATACACAACATTCTGAAATTAACTTCTTTATAGTGTAACTAGCGGACGCCTCACGGTTTCACCCGCGTAGTTCCCGTTCCCGTGGGAATACAGGGATAAAAAGTAGCCTATGTTACCCGGGGATAGTGTAGCTTCCCAACGGCTTCCCAACGGTGAAAGAATTTTTGAAATCGATCCAGTAGTTTCACAGCCAAACAAATACAAACAAATAATCAAATCTTTTCTCTTTATAATAGTATAGATAGATAGATGGACAAGCTCTTTGGCCCTGTAACTCATAGAGAGTTAATCAATCATAACGACCTATCCGTAGAACAAAGTCACATCTGCATAATCTCAACTTTATAGGAGATCAGTTTAAAGGCGTTTAGAAAAGAATTTCGCCTTAATTGCACTAGAATATTGGTCTATTCGATTTAAGACATAGAGTAAAATTCTTCTCTAAAAACCTTTAAACTGTGCTTGTAGGGTTCAGATTTTGCCTCCTACCTAGCTTGCAATGGAACTGTTACCACTATTGAGACAACGATAGATTATAAGATACCTACTAGAAAAAAGGCAGTCTGGTGGCAGAAGTGAAAACTTAAAAAACGTCGCGTTAGCATGTCGTTGACGCGACCCTTTGTTTTGAAGAAGTTTAAATAAAAGTCTTATTGTTGTATAAAATTTTACACAAAATTTGATTTGAAAAGCCTCAAATTAAGAGCAACCAGCGATTACCATCACGCACAAAACCGTATAAAAGTCTATAACAGGCAAAAATATCCGTGACGTTAAAGTGACAAGAAAATATCACGACCTCAATGAAATAAAGTTGTCATCCCCAGTTGAAGAGTCGGGGAGCGTGCTAAATGCATTAATTTGGACTGGATTTAGTGGTCCGGAAATGATTTGCTACGGGAACGCATGTTCCCGATATGACCCTACGACATTTTGACCCTCTCACCACAACTGACAAACCGAAAGTAAACTTTAATGTTTAAATAATTAAACTTAAATTCCTATGCGTGGTGATTTTTTTTTGCACAAATCAAATGAATAGTTAACGGGACTTATCAGTGCTTATTTTCACTAAGGGTTGTTACAATAAAAAACTTTAAATGCTAACGAACCTTGTTTGTGCTGATTTAGATAAAAATCAAACGAAGAGTATTTAAATTTAGACGAGTAGATACCTTATTTTCTATTAAATTCTATAAAAAAGGATTATCTTAGTATTTTTTTATGTAAAATAATTAAAACTTATATTACGATTCATTCCTAACAAAATTTATCTTTCATTTTTCTTTTATTACAGTGTTCGACCACAACTCACGTGATGTTAAATGAAGGTGTGGTCGAAGATGATTAACATGGAATGGAACTGGCTCTCAAATGAGGCTGCCAGAACACACTGTTAGGTGCTTGGCGATAGATTTTCAACATGACGGTGGTAGCTAGCCAGTCGAGTACAAGAAAGTACCCTACAACCACGCTATGGCATTCTCACGATGTTTTCCTTCACCGGCTTCAAGCTCATTATTGGAGTTTTGTTTGTTTGTATTGTCGCTCAGTTATATTTTTTCCCAAAACTAGTATTTTTGTCGAGTGTTTATGCATAAAAATGGCGGTGTTTTATTCATAGAGTGTCGAATCACAAGCGTGAATGTGGGAAATGATACAATGTGGTGAAACATGACTTTTCGTGTTGTTTCCAAAACTCCATCGAAGCTTATCGTGAAGTCGCCTCTACTTTACTAAAGCATGACTGGATTTGACTGATACGGACTGAATTTAACCAAGACTGGACTTTCACTATAACTATAGCTACGAGGCGACTTATTTAGCTTATGACACTTAAAAATGTAAAACACTTGACACTGGCAATTGCTCAAAATGCGACGCCAAAACTGAAAAAAAAAGAAGATCATTGTTGGGTATGAATCCACATCCTTCGGCGTGTGAACCAACCGCGCTAACCACTGGACTATCATCGCTAAAGTCATAAAATTATATCATCATATATGTCAACGTCAGGTGAGATGGCGATCATACGCAAGCCTATAATTCATAAAAAAAAATGTCGTGCTATCAGTAGTTTAAAAAGACAAATAACCACACTATTAATACAGCAGAGATATACCTGTTAGAAATATGGGATGTGTGATATTGGTTAGCAACACACCTATATCTTCCGAAAGTCGATAGAAGCATACATTCTCCCTGTCGACCCTACGTTAATATATTCAATCTTAAGCACCCTCTTAAACAATATACGTAAACACAATATAACCCGATATACGATAAAACCAAGACATTCATACCTACCGGTATCTACTGAACCTCCCGAACCCTCTGATAACTTAAAGACTTTATCCCGGCAAAGGAATTTTTACCGTAACAAAAGCTCTCATATTTTCTTTATTCAAGTCTTCGTGTCAAAATCGGTACCGTTTCCCCTCTTTAGACGATGAAAAAACAGTCTTCCAACTCCTTCACTCCCATTAAAAAGTAATCTCGCCGTCTTTTTCTAGAGTTTTCCATAGACTTTCGCGCCGTTTTGATTTTCTCTATGCCTGCTATGTTTTTTTTCTGGTAAGTTGCCAGTCGCGTCGTGAATATCGTGATTAATTTATGTTAAGCAAGGGGGGGATTATTAAAAGGGTGTAAAGGAGAATATTTTTAGCAAAAGTCATAAAGTGCAGAAGTAATTTTTCGTAGATATTCGCGATGTTTTTAGTATCTTCGCGGTACGTTAAGTTTTACACCTTTTTCATTGCCGTCGTTGTTTCGAAAGAGTTAGGTAAGGAGCCCGACTAAGTGCTTACCTACTCTACTCGGGAGCTTAAAACGACTTTGGGATTCTAAAAGTGAAGGTAAACCGCGAGATTAAATAAATGTTTAAACAGATTAGGCGAGCAACAAACTTCCTTTTCGCTGTAAAGTTATGTAAACTTATAAAACATTGGTTACCACATTGTCTATCAATGAAAATGTTTCTAGCTCAAATATTGTTGATTCCTACGTATTTCTACATATTGATTTAAGCAGGGTTGGTCAGTGATACTTTGTGGTTCGATTTCCATACAAATGAATTTTTGCCATATATGGACAAATGGAGCATAATTTTACAGTGAAATTACAGCTACTGGCATTTATTTTGGTCTTCATTTGCGGTAAATTACAATTGCTTGAATAAAACAGTAGATGATTAGCAGAAAATGAAATTTCTGAATGTTTTATGAATTTATGATTGTTTAATAAAACAGTAAGGCATTAGTAATTAAACAGTAGTGTGGTCTAAGATGGAGCACGCTTACCTAGATGAAATCTATTTACTCTAGATTTGAAGACGCCAATATTGTACCTAACAGGGAACACAGACTCCGGCAGAGAGTTCCACAACCTCGCTGTGCGAATGAAAAATGTGGAATCAAAACGCTTTGGAGAAGGGTTGATCAGGATATTTCTATGATAGATTTGACGAATCAAGGCCGTTGGAATAAAGCAATGATTGCCTAGTTTCTATGTAGGTACGCTACAGAATTCATATACAAGGGAAAATACAATCTCACGAAGTCACAAATTTATTATCTGTATACATATTAGATTGGAGCGTAATGAGCTGAATGGAGGTTACTATACTCACTTACTTTCACTTGGTGGTAGATCTCCTGAGCAGGAGGTCGTCTAGGTAGGTACCAATACAGTACCAGATATTCTGCCGCCAAGCAGTAGTGTGTTAACATTACTGTGTTCCGATTTGAAGGGTAGTGTAGCTAGCGAAAATACAGGGCTGTTGATAATCAAATGTCGCGCCAAAGCAGCGATGTCCTGAACTTCGTTTTGTTTACTCAAAGTTCTGTGTATCGCATCCGAATTTGCGCCCTTAGTGCCAGTTTTTCATAATGATGACTACAATGACCCTATTTTGACCTAGTACATTGCGAGGTCATAGCCATGTACATTCGACCACCTGGTAGGTGTTCTTTCAATGATTAGGATATCAATAAAAAAATTAACACACTTTCAATGTTGTCAGCTGTAACTTTTTTTAAATTAAATAGTTTTTCCTATGTATGTATGTATATCACAAAAATAAAAGCTAATATTATTTTGTCATACCAATAATCGACATACCTAATAATTATAATGTACCTACGTAAAGATAAGAGAGAACAAAGTTTAACAGAACAAAAACAACATCAAGAGCTGATTAATAAATAATAATAAGACATTTTTTTTTTAATAGTTGACAGTCTAAGTGTTTGACCACAGCTCACCTGATATTAAGTGAAGGTGTGGTCGAAGATGGTAAAACACATCTAGCTTGGAATGGACATATTATTAAAGACAATACAATATTAATAAATACAGATGTACCTACTATATAAATTAGTTTTCATCCATCCCAAATTAGTAAGCATCTTTTTTGTTGTTGGGCAGCTCTGTTATTTGTTTAAGTATTTAAATATTTGAGATATACTCGTATTAGATACTATAGTACTTGAGTGTTCTTTTTTGCCAATTTTTCTCTGACTGTTGTATAATTATCGCAAATTACTTTATAGACTGTAATGTTAAGCGTTACACATTTTGCTTATTTGAAACGTTATTACAAAATTGAAGATACCGTGTTAAATGTTGCCACCCTAAGTTTCATTGTTTCCATAAAAAATCCACATCAACCTTTATTCCCGAGAAGTATCGACATCTAAAGGTTGGAGCGAGGGTTCTGTATTCAAAAAAGGGAAAAATGATGAAAAAAAGTTATAACGTCATATTGTTTTGCCGCGAAGTGGTAGGGGGAGGGAGAAAGGGGAGCTCTGTATAGTGCAGGGGACAGATAAGGCGGTAGCATCCTGTATAAGTATGGATGGGTGCCATTGTGTTTTATGTCGCCCTTTCTTATTTTTCTTATATCTAGAAGGCGTTATCGCAAAGTATGTGGGTGTATATCGGCGAGTAAATAGGATTTATTTACGGATACATGCGGTTTATTCAGATTTTTATAAATAAAGCATGTGTAAGTGTCATAAGATTGTTTTTGGTAAAGCATTAACATAATTATTGGAGAACGCGGAAAGCGTTGTGTTGCCCCGTTGTATTTTTTTTCCAAAACTAGTGTTTTGTCGAGTTTTTATGCATAACAATGGTGGTGTTTTATTCATAAAGTGCCGAATTACAAGCGCGAGTGTGAGACAATGATATACCTAATGTGACTATACATGACTTTTCGCATTGCTTCGAAAATATCATCGAAGCTTATAGTAAAGTCGCCACTACTTTACTAAAGCATGACTGGACTTGACTGGCACGGACTGGACTTGACCAAGATTGATTGATTGATTGATTAACTCTGTGTTGCAAACACAAAAAAAAATACAATACAGAAGAAATAAACTTAATTAATAGGTGTAACAACTGGCGACCTTATTGCTAAAAGCGATCACTTGCAGGCAACCTTGAGTTTGGACTGTGGCTATAACAATAGCTACGAGGCAACTTATTTAACTTGAAAATATAATACACTTGACATTGGCAAATGCCCAAAATGCGGCGCCAAAACCAAAGAAAAAAAAATTGTGCTGTCACCTTATAAGATTTATTTTAAGAGAAGAAGAGATCAGAATACAGTATTTACTAGTTCGGAAACAATTCATATTATATTTTCAACCGATTTTAAAAAGAAGGAAGGTTCTCCAATTCTCCATATGACCCCAATTTTTTGTATACATAATATGTACACCGATTACTTCGCCATTTGTGTATCGATTACTGTGATTATTTTTTCTATAAAAAATGTGTGCCCAATTGTGAACTGAAACACTCTTGTATTTATTTAAAGAAATGATTATTTAAAACCCGAAGAAATTTTTTTAGACGTCTATTAAGGTCAGAACCAGACAGAAAAAGAGAGGGGCAGAAAGAGAGAGAGTAAGAGATAGAGAAAAGAAAGAAAAAGATAGAGAGAGAGAAAAAGAAAGTGAGCTTGCGCCATTATATAAATTAAATAAGTAATTAATAATTAATTTAAATATAATCACCAATAAGACTATTTATAAGGACTTCATTTTATGAATTTTAACTATGAGGGAAAAATCCCGATATGTACACTCTCAATCAAACGTGACACATGTAAAATCCAAAAACTATTGGTACTTACACTAGGTATATTATCCGACGTGCAGACCCCCTCGCTGAGCAGGCGGTCGCGGATCTCCCAGGCGAAGATAGAGGGGCATTCTCTCTTGTACTGTGCGATCTTGCTGACCACCTCAGCCGTGGCCACGCGAGGCTTAGAACCGCCGATAGCTCGCGGCCTAATGGACCCGGTCTCGTAATACCTGTGACACCAATACAAAAATAGTCATCATCAATTTACTGTTAAAAAACCAACTTAAAAAAAAATATGGTTGATTGAGAGCCTTCCTTCATCTTGAAGTTGATTACAATTTCGGTTTATATGAGTACTAGCTAAACCTTCTGTTTCATTCGGTGGTATATATGCTAGATCCGTTCCAAACATCATGCATTTTTTTTCAGCAAACAGTGTCAAAATAAATAAACAGACAAAACTAACCCAACTGAGGACCATCAGATTAGTAGGTACACGGGTTTTCAACTAAGCTGATGGAGTATAAATAAATAAATATCGCAGGACATTACACACAGCGCCATCTGACCCCAAACTAAGCAAAGCTTGTACTATGAAAGACAGATAACTGATAGAATACATACATAGTTTTTTTTTGTAAATACATACTTATAATACATACAGTACACCCAGACACAGAACAAACATTTGTTTATATCACAAAATGCTTGTCCTGGGTGGGAATCGAACCCGCGCCCTTCAGCTCTTGGAGCAGACATAGGTCACTGTACTAGTCGCTGTGAAAAACTGAACAGGTAAGCTGTGGTCAAACACCTAGCTTGTCAAACCATTAAAAAAATGTTTACTACGGAATCATCAATTGTGGAAAATAACAGTTTTTTTTTTCTGTTGACAGACTAGATGTTTTACCACAGCTCATAAGATGTTAAGTGATGGTGTGGTCAAAGATGGTATACACACTTAGCCTAGAATAAAATTGACACTCAAGTCGGAACACACTGTTAGGCGCTTGAAGTTGAAAGTTGAAAGCACCCAACTTGTGAATGGTAGTTAGCCAGTTGAGTACTAGAAATAAAAAGTACTCTACCGCCATGATAATATTTTTTCACGATGTTTTCCTTCCTGCCAGTGAAGGAAAACATTTTTTGAGTTTGAACCCACGTCTTTCGGCTTGTGAACCAACCATGCTAATCACTGAAAGATCATCGCTGCAAAAGCTGCACATATTGTTGAAAGGTCAATGACGTTTTTCCATGTGACATTTATTTTTCATTCTTTTTATAGTATTTTCTACGGTAACAATATAACATAACAAAATGCATTCGGTATTTTCTGGGTACCGCTGCAATGGTCTTAGACAGGCGTTATCTCTTACCGTCAGAAGATCGTTTCGTTCGAAACAAAAAAGTACATCTTTGTTTAGTTTGTTTATGGGATAAAATGGATTCTCGATGCAATTTCCTCATCCTTGTAAGTCTACACCTTTTTCGCAGGCAGACATCACCTTCATGTGGTATCGGACGGGGGTCGATGGGTAGTGTCAGGTTGCAAGTGTCGGGTGATTGTTGCAGTTAGGGTTCCGTAATCGAATCAGTACGTAAAATATTATCCAAGGCTGAAGATAACTGGCTAATAAACTGTTAGAGTACAAATAAGACTTCATTCCAGACACATTTACGTAATATTAAGAGATAGTAAATATCCATGACCATTTTAGTAATACACAGAACTTTGAGTAGCAAAGCAAAACCCAGCGCATTGCTGCTTTGGCGTTCATTACTTTGAGACTTTCGATGGTTTTTTGATTGCATTCATTTCATTGATTTCACCAGAACATCGTAATGTTTTCATACTACAGCTTGGCAGTTAAATGTCTGGTACTGCGGTGGTATGCAGACAATTTCTTGCTAAGGAGATCTACCACCAAGTGAAACATTTAAAATAAGCTTGTGAAGTTTCTATGACTGTACCTTTCGAACCTTACCTTGATAGTCAGTTAAAACTTTGATACTAAATGTTATTATAGTTAACTCATACAAAAGCCACAAAAAAAGGTATTTATCCTTTTTTAATTGTTTTTGACATAGATATTGTTTGCCCGAAAGGATTGCTGATAATACCCATTTGTAGACACCTACTTGTAATACACGGTTCACAGTAAATGATTTCAAATTTTACATAATAAATGTTTTTTTTTTTTTTTGTTTTCTTTAACTTTTTGATCATAGATTTAACGATAGTATAAGAACGCGTTAAAAAATCGAATTTGAAATTTAGTGGTATGGAATCCTCGGTGCGCAAATGAAAATCGCACATGACCGAGTTTTTCCTTGACGTGACCATCTGCTGTCAATGATGTATTCGGTTACTCTTGTATTGGGAAATTGAATTATACCGGGCTATAAACTTCACGTGTAATAACCGAAATTAATAGTTATTTTAATAGGTATATATTTAGTTTATTTTCACTTAAAAGACGTTTCAGTTACAACAGTGATGAGGATTTAAAGCGCTCGAAGAGTCAACACGTCCTGAGGATGCTACGTGTAGAGGCGAACCACGTGTCGGCAAGTGGTTACTGCAGCGAGAAGAGGGTATAAAGTCTTGTGACTTATTTTATTTTAATTAGATTTTTGTTTAATTTGTTATAGTTTTTAAGTTTGTGTGAAATTTTAGTTTTAGATTTGATTTTTAAACTGTTGTCAAGTTAATTAAATTTAAATCTTTATCACTGTTATAACTGAAACGACTGTTAAGCGGAAATAAACTAAATATATAACTTGAATATTCAAAATGAACTTCCGCAAAGTAATGTTTGTAATAGTTCATATAAACAGCTCTTACAATGAGCATACCTCTGAAATTGTGAAAAAGAAATCATCCCAATACTCCAGCAAAGTTCATTATGCTTTTTCTATAGAAATGTTGTTTTTTATAATTTTATTGTTTTGCTAATGGTAAAAGTTGTTTACAATAATGAGTACAATGATCCCCGTGTCGGTTTAGCTGTTTAACTAACCCTTGTACAGGAATCTTGACTACTTGACTCTTGTTCATAGATAGACAAGAGAACTAGATAAATAAATAATTTGCTGCTATATTAAAGTTGATCTTAAGAAGTTAATTCTGAAAATTTACAGCTTTTTAAAATTAGATTAATTGGCAATATTTTGCACAGACAATGCTTTATTTAAATTGCACTTAACAAACAGATAGAACCCCTATAATTTACACATCAGAAGTACAAATGTTCGCAATACAAAAAATATTTTGAATTAGTGCTACAAATTGTTGTCTTATCGCTAAAAGTGATCTCAGAGTTTGACCAATAACAGAAAAGAGATGTTGAGCAACTCATAGGTTTAGTCTTTTTTATTCCTAAATCTTGTACCAAATTAATGTATGCCGTATATATTAGTGGAGCAACTTCCTCTACTGTATTCAACAAATCAAAATATGTTCAAAAACATCAATCAAAAACAGCTAACCGCAAAACTACGCAACTAAAAAAAAATCAACTAAAAAGTATCGAATTTCTCGCTGGTGTCTGTCGCATAGACCCAGCCTTGATATCACCTTGTTACCATCTGATTTAAAATTAACCAGGCGTGTGAAGAAATTGAAAGGTGTCAGGGGTCTATTTAAAGCGGCTGGATTAAGCCCTGCGGTTTTACCTACGAAGTGTGGTAGGCAACTATGATCATGTGGTTGGAACCAGTTAGTTAGCGGATAGGTTTCCAACTGCATTTTTGGGATAGATGTTGTCTATAAGAATTTGAGAGGGTCAGTTGTGGTTGTAAGGTATTTATATAGATGTTTTGACGTGTATATTTAAATTTGCTTCCGCAGCAGAAAACTGATGATAACAAAATCGAGTAAGTACAGTTAGGTACTATATTGCTGCTACATAAATTTATTATCTTTATGCAAAATTTACTTACTCGCGTCTCGTTCGTGTAATTACTTTTACGCAAAAAAAAATAGAATTCATTACGTTGAGTGAGAACTTGAAACATAAAAACTCGAAAGACTTATTGGTGTTTAAAAATGTACACACGGCCCGTGTCCACGACATAGCCACACCCCTATTTTTTAGTATGAATAGATTTGCACTTTCATCTCAATGAATAAACTTGATGTAACGACCCAAAGTTAATATTGACGTTATATAGGTACATAGATGCGTCTTCCCGCTTACTGGCTGTAAGCACTATTATTCTCTTTGCAATTCACTAGTTATGTTATTGTTAGACACATGGAATGCGTACCTACTTGGTATGGTTTTTAGTTATAATTTTACAAGAATAGAGCTCTGTGATTCAAATTGAAATTATTTTATTGACATAAAAACGTTATAGGTACATTTACAATTATGTCACAAAAAAAGCAAAATTTGCCAGTGTCAAGTGTTATGATAATTTCAAGTTTCAGAAGTTAATTAGTAGTCAAAGTCACCTCTTGGTCAAGTCTAGTCCGTGTCAGTCAAATCCAGTCATACTTTAGTAGAGTAGTGGTGACTTTACTGTAAGCTTCGATGGAGTTTTGGAAGCAACACGAAAAGTCATGTTTCACCACCATATAGGTATCACTTTTCTACACTCTTGCTAGCAATTCAGTACTTTATGAATAAAACTTCGATACATAAATGCTCGAAAAAACACTAGTTTTGGAAAAAAATACAATGGGGTGACACAACTCTTTCCGCGTTCCCGCCAAAACTGATATTACTGCGGAATGTCTAACGATACAGACCTTTCAATGAATACTGATACTGTTGACACCCGAGACTGGCAGACGTTTCCCTCCTAAACACTAGCCGGTAACAGCTGGTACTGACCTGCCGAGGATCTTGGACACGCAGCCGTTGGAGACCTGCAGGATGCGGCTGATGTCGCAGGGCCGCGCTCCAGAGTGCGCCAGCTCCACGATCTTCTGTCGCGTGGAGTCCGGCAGCGGTCTCCCTCCTACAAACACGCCGCCGAGCTGGTTAACACCGCTGTGACCTGCCGCACCATAACTAAGCTTACTCCAATTAATCGCGTACTTCCAAATTGTAGCGACAGTGTGTAGGATTTTATCAATTTTCATCCTACTTTATAACAAATTTGGATTTCAGAGCAAGCTTTCTTAAAGGTATTTTATGCAGATCTTAGCAGTCAGAGATTACAGTGTCAATCCATGTCATCATTTCCCAATTGGAATCGTTTAAGAGTTCTAGGAAATATTCAAAGCATCAGAATGTCAAATAGAAATGTGTGACAGGTGCACGGCATACTGTTGAATTATTTGTATGACAGTTAAGTAATGTTTTTATATATTTAGCTAGATTAATTAAATATGCCTATTTAAAGCAAGCAAAAGGTGAAAAAGGTCTATAATTTTTATGGACACATTCTGGTGGTGGGTAATATTGCATGCACTCTATTGAGCTTATGTGATCACTGAAATTATTTACTCTGTATCGGACGTCTAAAAGACAGTAAGTCAGTGGTTGATGTGACATTTGCAAAGTCAATTGCACATTATAAAAACGCATAAAGAAAATAATTTGGGCTGAATGTACATTAACCTATGTAGTGTAAAAAGA
The DNA here is from genome assembly GCA_905404145.2 of Biston betularia. Lineage (NCBI taxonomy): Eukaryota > Metazoa > Arthropoda > Insecta > Lepidoptera > Geometridae > Biston > Biston betularia. The sequence continues at coordinate 7,567,421 of FR989882.1, read as the reverse complement.
ATGGCAGTCACCATTACCTTTACCTTTGTGCGCCAGGTCATCCATTCGATCGAGGAGGTTAGCATCAGGTGGCCAAGGGCTGATCGGGGCCAGTTGCTGCGCGGGCAGCATCGTATACACCCCGTAGTCTTCTATCGTGCCGCCCTAGATACAATAAAGAATTATAGAATGTGATGACGCTAGGGCATGTCACTCGCCCTTTACGAACATACTAACATACAATGAACGTAAAACAGGATCATTTACTTTTTAATTTCCGAAGTAGATTTGTTAGGAAAGTTAATTTCATTAATAACCATTAATATGTAGGTTCACGCACAATGGATTTCGTGTCAGAAATTAAATAAACTGAGCGATGCCAGAGGTTTTCAGGCTGCAGATTAACTCTGACACTAGGTGAGGCCACTCAGCCTTAACTTATTGTGATACATAGAAGCAAAAAGTAAAAAAGTCGGTAGTGATGATGCGAGGCATGGATTTAAATTAAAACATTGAGCTTGAACATCATGAAGAAACCATAGCATAATGGCAGGTATTTCCCAGTGCTCGGCTGGCTACCTACCCTCAAAATTGAAAATCTACCGCAAAACACTTAACAGTGTGATCCGGCAAAACCAGTTCCATACCAGGCAAGGAATGTTTATCATCTTCAATCTTCTTAAGTGGCAGTGTATACTTAAGATCAGGTGAGCTATTGTCTATCTACACTTCTACACTAATAATATAAAGAGGAAAGATTTGTATTTTTGGTTTTTTGTATGTTTGTAACGTATAACCTCAAAAACTGCTGGACCGATTTCAAAAATTCTTTCACCGTTGCGAAGGTACACCATACTCTGGTGACATAGGCTACTTATTATCCCTGTATTCCCACGGGAACGAGAACTGCGCGGGTGAACCCGCGAGGCGTCCGCTATTCAAATATAAAAAAGGTATTAAGACTGAATTCTTAAGTGAAGCTGCTCGTCGGAGTGACTATATACGAAAGACGATAATATAAACAGAAAAAAAAGTACAGAGAACAAAAGAATCTTATGAGCTAGTGCCACAAGTGGCGGCCTTATCACTAAGAGCAACAAAACAACAACCAGGCAACCAAGAATAGAAAAACACGATAGATGACATAAGAAACAGAAGGGACATGTAAATAATAATAGTGACAACAAAGATGTAAATGTTGTCAATGATGTCGATGTTGACAGTAGAGAGTGACTGGTAGTGAATAACCAACGATCAGGTGATGATGTCAGGTGAAGTGACGAGAATTAGGAGACGTTTATGTCATTGTCTGTCAGTGCAGTACTGATGATGATGATTAAAAAATTGCATACATTCCACTAACCTTAGGTTACAAAGGTGATTGTAAAGCAGTGTTAATTTTCTTTGTAATTAAATTTTACTGGCGCGTTCAAGCGTGAACACACTAATCTAGTTTGTAACCGTGTTCCAAAACATGCACAAAGCCTAAAAATGTGCGCTTTGAATATTGGCAAAAAATTTAATGTTTTTTATTTTTCAGTAATTTTTGTTTCCATTGGACATATTGTGGGCAGCGGAGTAATGGACGACTCGTTCTTGTATAGTATATACCAAGAGTATATAAACGCTCTTGACATAGGTTTGTGGTGTTTTTTTAACCGACTTCAAAAAAAGGAAGAGGTTCTCAATTCGTCGGGGTTTTCATTGTTTCACTTAGCAACAAAGCTTTCGATTTGTCTTTTCTACTTCAACTTTCTCAAAAATCCTTTCTTATAGATTCTTCTGTAAAGTTGCTGTTTGCGTCTATATGTACATTATCTATGTAGGAAGGTATATTTTCTTATTGTAAAGCATAGCACAAATTCGCTGATCCGGCGGCATAGGTCGATGGTTTAGATAGCCGATTTTTTTCCAGCCTTAACAGCTTATGACAAATTAGCGGACGCCTAGCGGTTCCACCCGCGTAGTTCCCAATTCCGTGAGAATACAGGGATAAAAGTAGCCTATGTCACCCAGATATAGTTTAGCTTCCCAACGGTGAAAGAATTTTTGAAATCGGTCCAGTAGTTTCAGAGCCTATTCAATACAAACAAACAAATCTTTCCTCTTTATAGTAGTGTAGGTAGATGAGCATTTATGATTTTTTGGTCCTTCACGCGCGCGCGCTCTTTGTGCCATAGGGTTTAATTTGTAATACACTAAAAACCCTTAGGGCCAAATGTGACATGTTTATAACTTGGATGTATATATTATTGGCTTTGGACCTTCATACAATCTTTTTTGACACCAAAATAATAACAAAAACCACCCCAAAAATGTTATCACTCAAAATGATCTATGTATTCCAGTATGTTGTAAATAATATATCCTAATTATGTTTTCAGATGAAGGCACCGTATCGGCCCGTCGAATATTCTCAAACAACAAAAACTATGAAATTCATGTTATGAAACTAGACGAAGTTAATGGAAACAAAAGACACAATCTTATGGTAAAAGAGAGCAATGCCACAAATCCTCTAATATACATCGACAACCCTGTTGAAACCAAAGTACCACAAGCTTTTCTGACATTTGAAGAGTTCAAAAAAGAGCTGACAGATAGGGTTTTGCTTCTCCGACAGAAATTTGTACAAGACGCAAGCAAAGCTGTTGCCCAAAACCAGAATTTGACAAAGAAAGATAAGTCCCTGGATAAAGAAAGAGAAATAAATCGATTTAAAGTTTTCTTAGATCGTTTGATCAGCTTACGGGATGATATTAATAAAACTAAAGTCACCAAAGCAAAAAGTAAACATAAGAATGTCACTTTAGCTATTAAAAAAGTAAAAACAAAGGTAGAAAGTCCGGTGTTTCGAATATTCACTTTAAAAACGGACGCTGAGAATACGTTTAAAAAACATACACCTGTAAATAAAGCAAATGCCACCAAGTCTGAACTAAATACAAATGACAGTGACGTGCCGAATACTACTGCAATTGCAATAGAAAGTACAACAAATGCGATAGAAGTTACAAGAAATGCTATAGAAGCTACAACAGATGCGATAGAAACTTTGTTAGAATCACCGACAAACACCACAGTTACTGATTATTCTACTGAGCCCAATGTAACGATAGAATCAAAAGAAAGTACGGGACTGACACGTGAAATCGTACTCAATACTACTACTGGAACTATTATAGAAGAAACTACGACAAAACGGACTAAACTAAGTGTAAGTGTACCTCATGTTATTGTGACTTTCACACCTTGCGCACCAATTCATATTAATTTATCATATTCATTGAACCCTAAGTAGCTAATGTACGTATTAACTGAATTTTGACATTTGTAAAACTTCTGGACTGATTTGGATGAAATTCGGAACGAATTTATGTTATACACATGGGATAATTAAATAATAATACCTAAAGTTAAAATATTTTTTTTTTAATGGTTGTTAGGCTAAGTGGTTGACCACAGCTGATGTTAAGTGACGGTGTGGTCGAAATCAAAATCAAATAAAAATAAAAAATATTTTTAAAAACACTTTTTCTAAATTCAAAGTTTCGCTCCCGCAAGGTGTCCAAAAGGATCTTATTACTGAGCCTAACGTATCGTTTCTCTGTCTTTTCGTATTATTAGACGTAATTATTACGAACTCTTTTGTGTAGAATATGTGGAAGATAAATGGAAAAGAAAGAAGTTAAATTGTCACATCACTTTAGTGGTATCTGATAGGTAAATAGAAAAATTAAGAAGACGATTTGACAATTCTATCGTCACATTGGGTCCACTCCGTTTCTAAATCCGGTTCGAAACACTAGACTTTAAATTTTTTTTTAAATATTGGTTGGGTTTGATAACGCGTTATGTGGTAAAAGGTGGAATGCATTCTTCTGGTTTTAATAATTTAAATATTCAGTTATTGCGGTGTTTTAATTTTGGTTGGCAATGTTATTATTACGATGTCGATTAATCGATTATGTTATTCACTCATTTTTATCTTTTTACCTAGTTCCAAAACATATATACCTATGTAGTAAATAGTTAAGTATGACCATTTTTTTTTCTAATTTGCAGAGACCGCTCGTTTGGGTTGGAAACGACGAAAAACAAACTGTAGACGAGGGAGACGACTTTTTATAATTAATGATTACTTAGGCAACCTATATAATAAATAAGAATCTTTAATGTGTTACTGTCTTAAAAGAAAATAATTGTTAGGGCTTTTTTTTTTGTTGAAAAGCTAGGACCACGAATCACCTGATGTAAAGTAACGGTGTAGTCGAATATGGTAATGGAACTGGCTCTCAAGTGAGGCTGCCAGAACACACCGCTATAACAACGGTACTTGGCGGCAGATTTTCAACTTGAGGGTGGTAGCTAGCCAGCCGAGTACTAGAAAGTATCCTACCACCATGCTATGGTTTCCTTTACCGGCAGCTCAAGCTCATTGTTGGTGTTTGAATCCACGCCCTTCGGCGTGTGAACTGGCCGCGGTAACCACACTAAGCTATAATCACTACTGACAAATCAATGCGCATCCTAAGTCTTTTAGGGACGTGGAATATAAGTGCATTTCTTAGAAAATGTAGGCATCTTCTAAGAAAAAGGTTTTCATCTATGGAGGCTAAATGGCATATTCAGCAGATATAGATATGGAACGTATTTTGAAAGCTTATTTTTTTTGCTTGTAATTTTTTTAGCTTTTCTTTTTGGCTAGGTACAAGAACTGTGTTTTTTTTAAATTAATTGTTCATTTTTATTATGCGTTGATCGAAAAACTTAGTAGTTAGTATTAATTTCATTATTGAGTTATTAAATTCAAGAGTGGTAATTTTATACCGATTTTACGTTACAGTAGAAACGATATTTATTTTAACCTTTATTTGTATTCTTATGTGTCTTACCTTAATTTATTACTATTACAAACAAAAATCCAAGTTATTGCCAAAGCAATAACTAGAACCGATTTCAACTGGCCGTTTGTAACATCACTTCAAAACTTCCTATTTCAAAAGTTCACTGTTCGTACTGGCCGTATAGAATTTTCCTGATACACTGTAGAAAGAAAAAATTATAATAATTTCCCGCCAAAACCGAAACGTCAAACTGTCAAACGCGCGAACATTGCGCCTCTATCTGGATAAAGGCGCCACTTTACTGATTACAAAATACAATCTCACGTGGAACTCCGAAGCTTGGCTATACCTTTATAACTATGAAGGGCCGTCGAGACAACTCTATTCCCCTGAAGCCGCCAGAGCGAGACGACGCTATCCCTGTGTGTCAACACCCATTGTAAGCTCCTTACTGCATTTAGGACTGCTCATTTGTGCGAGCGGGACACATAGCTTTTTATTGTGTAGCTTTAATTCGCCCCGCCCAATCCTCATTTAACCCCCCACAGTGGTGGGGTAAACTTGGGCAGTTTTAAATTATCTATTATAATAAAATTATTTCGCAAAATAAGGGGTTGGTTATGGTAATGATGTGTTTAATTTATGTCAATATCTTTATCTTTGAAGCTCGACAGTTATGACAGTTGGTTAGTTTCCAAGTATCGAACATTTACTCGCTGTATCGAGTTTAACATTCTGGATAGGTGTGTGACTTGTTTTCTTTCATCGAAGGGCATTATGTATATTTAATAGGTTTTCAATCAGAATTTTGACTTTCATTTGAAAACTGAATATTTCATCGAAATCTTTTTTATGAAAATAATTCTGTATAACTTTTAGATATAAATATATTCGTTAGGTCATGTTAGGCTACTTTTTATGTTTATAAAATATTAGGTAGGTACATATATTTTAAATGAGAATGAATTGTAAATAATTATCAATTTATATTTATATTAAGGTACTTAATAATTATTAACAAATCATTTGAAAAATTATTGAAAACCTTTTACCGAACACCGTCTCTTTTTAACACATGCCTATAACAAGACTTACATCTCTTTCGCCCACACACTCGTTCCAGAATATAAACCACTTTAGTTGAACAACGTAAGGTTTACATTGATATGCACTCACTGAGAGCTTTTGTCAACAATTTGTGGTCGGATATTCGTTTATCTCTTGTAAATACATTATCTGTGACCAATGGTACGTAACCAAGCCTTTTCAGCCAATGGACGTGTTTAAATTCCTTAGTTTCGCGCGCTTTGATTTTTCTTTGTTCTAATTTTGAATATGCATTTTTTTCTTGTGCAATTTGCGTTTAGGTGTACTATAATCACATCGATTATTCAATCAATCTATTTATTTTTAATTGGGTTGGGACGTTAGTATCTATAGAGTACACTAAACTTATGAATTTTAATAAAAATAATAATCTTAATACAATTCAGAACGATGTTTGATGATGCCCGTTAGTCATTTTTTTACTTGGTGGTAGATTTCCTTAGTAGGAAGTCATCTAGGTAGTGTGTAAACATTACTGTGTAGCGGTTTGAAGGGCACTGCAGCTAGCGAAATTACTGGGATGTTGAGACTAACCATCGAAAGTCTCAAAGTAATGAGCGCCAAAGCAGTAATGTCCTGGACCTTGTTTTGCTACTCAAAATACTGTGTATCGCTGCAATGATCATGGATATGCGTCATCTCTTACCATCAGGAGAGCGCATCATCTAATTACTTTTACATAAAAAAAAACAACTTAACCCATTTATCAGATTGTTTTTCTAAAATGGCACTCAGTAAGTATTATGCGTTGTCAAATACCAACGCGAAAATGTTATGTATAACTTGCTAAATGACAAAACTTATGATGCATGTGCTAGGCAACCATATCTGAGGGAAGAGAGCGACCCAACACACGACGCCGCCGCAAGAAGGAGCCTTCGATGGTGAGCATGAATGCTCAAGGCATACACTACACACAATCCTTATTTCTATTTACATCGTTTATGGTTGATGGTTTACTTTTGAAATTGCCTTCTCTCGGCTCAGGGCCTCCATCGCCGCCATGTTCCGATCTTTGATGGTCATCTGCAGATTGTACTCTTTGATGGTCTTCGGCGACGCAGCCGACGTTCGACGCAGGTGTAAGTTTAAGAGGCTTCTTTGAATTATACGTATTAAGAGCGCATTAAATCAGATCTGTAGCGATGATAGCTCAGTGGTTAGCGCGGTAGGTTGGCATGCCGAAGGGCGTGGGTTCAAATCCCAACAATGAGCTTGAGCTGCCGGTGAAGGAAAAACATCGTGAGGAAACCAAAGCATGGTGGTAGGGTACTTTAGTACTCGGCTGGCTAGCTACCACCCTCAAGTTGAAAATCTGCCGCCAAGCATCTAACGGTGTGTTCCGGCAGCCTCACTTGAGAGCCAGTTGCATTCCAGGCTAGGTGTGCTTTACCATCTTCGGCCACACCTTCACTTGACATCAGGTGAGCTGTGGTCAAACACCTAGCCTGTCAACCATTAAAAAAAAAAAAAAAAGATTCCACCCTCTCTAGTGCGAAGAAACAAGATGGAGAATTGCATGATTAGAAATCCGAGGTATATTTTGAACCGATTTTTTTCTAAATTACTCAAAACTTTTACATCAAATTAAAAAAGTGATTGGTGACTTTACTAAAACATAAGTGTTGCTATTTTATTCATAAAAAATAATGTGGGGTCATCGCTACCAATTTCTAGTATTGGAATTAAAATAGATTTTTTCTACGGCATTTGTAGTTTTTTTTTTGTGAAAAACTACGACCTATTTTAAAAATTATAGCCAGCTCTGTTATTGTGTACCTACTTCAGAATTATACCCGTACTTACTCCAATATATTTTTTTTTATAATATTTATGTTTCTTAATATCAAATAGTGGTATCGAAAATACCTCTTATTCCGTTTTTCTGGCACTAGGTGCTCTCTTAGGCTAGGCTGCTTTGGATACTTTTTTTTTTAATGGTTTACAGGCTAAGTGTTTGACCACAGCTCACCTGATGTTAAGTGAAGGTGTGGTCGAAGATGCACACCTAGTTTGGAATGGAACTGGCTCTCAAGTGAGGTTGCCGGAACACATCGTTAGATGCTTGGCGGCAGATTTTCAATTTGAGTGGTAGCTAGCCAGCCGAGTACTAGAAAGTACCCTACCACCATGCTATGGTTTCCTCACGATGTTTTCCTTCACCGGCAGCTCAAGCTCATTGTTGGGATTTGAACCCACGTCCTTCGGCATGCGAACCGACCGCGCTAACCACTGGGCTATCATCGCTACAAAATACTTTTTCCAGCAATTAATTTATAGATGATCTTGGCAGGCCGACGTCTTTTAAACTAGCTGTACCTACCTCGCCCGCTTCGCTGGGTTTATACTATCAAGGTGGAAAGCGATCCTTTAAAGTTAGATATATGCTACCCAAGACTTTTTTGTAGATCTACAAAATAGGTAATATCTCACCATACATTGCTTTGATGAAAAGAAAGAAAGGTGGCTAGACTTTTTCCGACACTTCCAACAATTGCCGTCATATTTCAAGCAATTTACACAAAACCTTGACAATTTAAATACCTAAACCTTCCTCACGAGCCACTCTGTCTATTGGTGAAACTCGCATGTTAATCCGTTCAGTAGTTTTTAAGTTTATCGCGAACGCAGATAGACAGACGCGGTGGATGACTTTGTTTTATAATATGTAGTGATAAAGAAATTTTGACGGAATTTCACTCGGTCCCACTTCTACAGCATATAAATTGACCATGTAAACGATTACATGGTCAGTTTTATTAATAATATTAAATATATATTTTAAACAATTCATTTGCAATGCGTGTAGTTTTTAGGGATATTCAAAACTAAAAAAAAAGTTTTGTTGGTAATTCAAATAAAAAACATTGTCTGGTGACGAGGTACCTATCCAGTACGATCATACGATCTATCAACTCATTTTTTTAATCATAGCCGAAACCTATTGCTAAGTTTCACGTTAGCAAAAAAGTTAAAGGGAATTAGTATCTATTTTAAATGTTAAAATTACTGAGATATTCTTACTTAACATGCATTTTAGGTCAATTCTTGTGTGTTTATTATATCTGAGTGACATGCATTAAATAAAAATGAATTAAAGTTTTGTTTAAGTGTTGTTTTGACAGCAAGCGGTTCTGGCAACAAAAGAAATACATGCCAAGCCATTTAAAAAAAAATTAATATATAAAGGTAAAGGCAGTTCACCGAAGAGCCCGTTAACCATTTTCAAGTGGTGAAGCTGGCCCTTGTCCGAATTGATGTTTTGGTTAAGGCGGTGCTTTACACGGCCTCTTTAATGCTCAATTTGGTGAAGTAGATTGGTTGCTTCTTAAAGTGAGGTTAGTGTGGAGATGGACTAACTTCTTCTTTGGTTTTGGCGTCGCATTTTGAGCATTTGCCAGTGTCAAGTGTTTTATATTTTCAAGTTTCTTAAGTTACATAAATTGTCTTGTAGCTATAGTTGTAGTCAAAGTCCAGTCTTGGTCAAGTCCAATCCGTGCCAGTCATGCTTAAGTAAAGTTGTAGCGACTTTACTATACCTACCTCAGCTTCGATGGAGTTTTGGAAGCAACACGAAACATCATGTTTCACCACATTATATCGTTTTCCCACACTCGCGCTTCTAATTCGGCAGTTTATGAATAAAACACCACCATTTTATGCATGAACACTAAAAAAACACTTTTTGGAATAAATACAACGGGGTGACACGACTCTTTCCGCGTTCCCGCCAAAAAACCAACTAACTAACTATTTATTTCAGATGTGAAGTATGTATTTGGTGTGAGTGAAATTGAAAAGTTAATGTCACTAACTTAAATTCGGATCCGTTGCTAAATATTATTTGTGATAGTTTACAATACTACGGATGAAGTACCTACTTACCCTTGTACCTACTTACCCTTGTACCTTCATAACGTATGTTAGATAATAATACTTTGCCAAAATGTATCAAGATCGACCAAGCCATCTTCTCATCCCTAAAAGTGATTTCCTTATTTTTTATTTTTTTTATTACTAGTGCACACAATAAATAGTACCAGAGCCCACGACCAAAATGTTTGATGGCGATACCGACTGTCTTTTTTTTTTAATAGAGCAGAAATGGCCTCCCACGCAGTTGCTATACTTTCGACCGTTGCTATCCACCTTGTCGGGCTCAGAATCATATAATTTGATGATTTTATACATTTTTGACCGTATTGCTATGATACATGGTTTTGGTCGTGGGCTCTCGTACTATAGTTTCTATCTTGACAGCCTGTTGGTTCATTGGTAGGATGTCTGCTTCAAGAGCTATAGGGCGTGGGTTCGATCCCCACCCACGACAATCATTTATGTAACGAATATAGGTGTTTACCTTTCGGTAGTATCTCTGCTGCCAAAGCTGTAGGGCGTGGGTTTGATTTCCACCCAGGACAAACATTAATCTGATGAACATAAAATGTTTGTTCTTTGCGTGGGTATTGTATGTATTTACAATAAAGTTTATAAATAAAGTATCAGTTATCTGGTTCCCATACAAATTTTGCTTAGTTCGGGATAGATGGTAATGTTTCAAATGCTCTACAAATTTTTAACCTATGAACGTTTAGTGCATAAGCCTTGGACATAGGTATTTTGAACGGTAAATGAGCTATTTTTACAACCCTGGTTTTGTGCGGGATGTTAAATTCACATAGGCCACGGAATCAGCTATTCGGGCATATTTTTTTTATAATAGATAGGCTTGCGTTTGACCGCCATCTCGCCTGATGTTAAGCGAAGATGTGGTCTGCGGAATATTTGCAGCATTTCAAACATTTTTGTTTAAATTAAACGATCTTTTTTTTTTATTAAAGGTTGTCTTGCGTTTGTCCGCCATCCCGCCTGATGATGCGGTCTACGGTGGAGCGCGCTTGCCTAGAAGAAACCGATTCACTCGCGACTTGAAGGATCATTGCAGCGGTGCCCAGATGTTTGAGTTACAAAACCAACAGGCTATGTTGCTCTGAAGCGTGGGACATTGGATGGTTAGTAAAATATCCGTACCTATTTATAGATAGATAGAAACTATTTATTGTGCACACCAGATGAAAGAATTAAAAAAATAGACAAAAAACAAATGAGCCACGAGTAGCTGCTTTATTGCTAAAAGCGATCTGTTTCAGGCAACCAAGACTGGAAAACACGTTACTGATTATGAGCAGACTGGAAATGTTGTAACACTATTACTTAAGTTCTACAAATTTAAATTAGTAAAAATAATACGTGAAATAAAATAAATATCGTAGGACATTTTACACAGCGCCATCTGACCCCAAACTAAGCGAAGCTTTAACTATGAAAGTCAGATAACTGATAGAATACTTAAATACTTCTTTTTTTTGTAAATTCATATAGTAAGTATATTTTTTTTTTTATGGTTGACAGGCTATGCGTTTTGACCACAGCTCACCTGATGTTAAGTGAAGGTGTGGTCGAAGATGGTAAAGCACACCTAGCCTGGAATGGAACTGGCTCTCAAGTAGATATGTGGAATACTTATCCATCTTAGATCACACTACTGCATAACATCAAGCACAGCGTGGTCAAACATAAGTTTTAACAAAAAAAAAACAGTTTAAGTTCAAATAATTTTAACAATTCATTTAATCTCCTCATGATCGTTAATCTAACTACTTCCCTAACCAAACCACAAATGTACTATAGAACCATCTGTGGAATAGCTACTACGTTTATATTCATACGTCCCTACTAACTGCCACACAATCTATGTGCTACACAGTTTATGTGCCAGGTGCCCAAACAAGTTTTGGACATGGGTCGCAATTATATTTTGTGTTTGCTCAAGGTCTACCTGGAGAGTACCTACTAACAATATAATCGGTGACATTAGTTTTAATGTAAATCAATCAATATATTTATTTTTAATTGCGTAGTGACATACAGAGTACACTTATGAATTTTAATAAAAATAATTATCTTAACCTCTCTAATGATATAAGTTTACAACTTATGACTGACTTAGAGATAAATCACCTTTTAATAATTATTTATAAATACATATGTCAAATTCGAATTTAAATTATTAATTGACACAAAAACGTTTAATCAATCACATGTATTTCACAAAATTACATATTAAATAGTGAGAAAATAAATTTAAAAATTATGCGGTATTATGCCAAAGGTAAAACTAACCTAAACCTAAAATAATAACGATTTTACGATCAAATTTCAAATAAAATGTCTAATTTCAATACCATGACAAACTCAAATACAACGTTTGAGTATGACCACACAACACGGCTATGAGGCCAGCGTTTTGGGCACTATTCCATATAAATGATTGATTTTTTTATTACTTAAATATTTTTTTTACTACTTAAATTATTTTATTTTTATTACTTAAATTTATTTATTAGTTCCTCTGTAGTATTAGAAACAGTGTAGTTTGTATCTCTCTTCTTCTTAATCAGACACTCTTGGCAGAGTGGTCGTGGCTGTAGTATGGTTTGCGTTCCGTCGTCACCGCTGGTTCCTAGGGCTGCTGCACGTCACGCGATATATCTCCAATTTGAGCGATCTTCCGTATTGCGAGCACACTGTACTGCAGGGGACTGCGTAGTCTTCTTGATAAGGTCAATCCAACGAGGCCGACTACGATGTCTCCTCCCTTCTATGTGGTCTTGCACAATTTGTAGTAGTTTGTATGTTATGATATAATTTATAGATAGATAATACAACGTCAAATTCAAATTGAATGTCAAATTGACAGCCCTGTTGGTTTATTGGTAGTATGTCTGCTCCAAGGTCTGAAGGGCGTGGGTTCGTTATTTATTTAATTAATTTTTTTTTTAATCCATGACACTGACAATGCACACAGTGCGATGGTAAAAAATAATTTAAAAAAAATGCATAATTATATTTTGTGAGCCGCGGGCCCGCGGTTGGGCAGTGTTTGTGTGGGGTGACAGTCGGTGTCCACTTGCCCGTGATAACAGGCTTATCCAGTGCTTATCCTTTGTATTTGTTGTAACGACCGCGGCTAGCCGCTTTCATGTTTGTACGGGGCCCGGGGCCCGGGGCCCGGGGTCCGGGGTACCTACACTGAGCTTTTTAATTGTCCAATTACATTAAATACCTACATCGAGTCTTGCTGCAGTTGTTTGCACTTGGTTACGTGGTAATTTGCGTTACTAATAATATAAAAATGTACAGTAAAAAAGTCGACTCCATGACCCTTAGGTCAACTAAACGCACTGCTCCAATGAAACAGCGAGGTTTCGGAGTAAACGAAAATATCATCCGGTGTATAAATTTTTTGATTTTTTAAAATCCGCTTTATCGATTTCGATGAAACTTATGTGGGACCACCTCTGAAGTATAATCTACCAAGCCATAAAAGAATCATGAAAATCGATTTGTAATTGGCGGAATTATCGCGTAATATACCTACAATCTAAATACAGAAAAAAACTCGAAGAAAAACTAGACAGTCGAAATAAAAATTCTTTCTTTTTAGTTGGTTAAAAATGTAACTACTAGATCAGCGATTGGCAACGCGCGGCCCTTGCCCTACTAGCGGCGCGTGTTATTTGTAAACATTTACAGTAAATTATTAGCATAATCTACTGTTTTACTAAAAAAACATAAATTCATAAATTTTATTTAATGCTAATAATATAATCTACTGTTTTATTCAAACAATTGTGATTTACCGCAAATAAAGACCAAAATAAATGCCAGTAACTGTGATTTCACTCTAAAATTATGCTCCATTCGTCCATAAATGGCAAACAATTATTTGTATGGAAACGAACCACCTAAACTTTAATTATTTGGAGAGGGCAATGGAAACAAGTGAACATTTGTTAATAATATTTATCAAATTCCCATTGTCTCCATCAATAAAAACACTTGAGACAATGGGAATACATCAATTTTACAGGTAAATTAATCACATACTGCATATTGTTCTAGTTAGGTTATCTAAATACATGCATCACAGAATCTAGGTACAGATAACGTTCTTGCATTGTATTTATGTAGACATAATAATGTGCCCACGGTCTAACGCAGTGAGTGGACTTCCTTTACAAGACTGCGTTGTTATGCAAAACGTGTGACCATTGACTAAAATATATATATATTTTGCACATTTTCTACTAGCAACCCAACCTAGCTTCATCGTATGACCGTGGACTAAAAAATTAATACATTTTATAGAATAACTAGCGACCCGCCGCGGCTTCGCACGGGTGCTATGTGCACTAATGTAGTGTATATGCATGTATTATACTTATACACCTTTCTCTTGAATCACTCTGTCTATTGATGGAAACCGCATTTAAAATCCGTCGCGTAGTTTAAAAGTTTTTTTTTTTTTAATGTAAAAAGTAATGATACGAACTAGACGCTCTCCTGATGGTAAGAGATAACGCCTGTCCATGACCATTGCAGCGATACACAGAACTTTGAGTGACGAAACAAAGTCCAGGGCATCCACTGCTTTGGCGCTCATTACTTTGAGATTTTCAATGGTTAGCCTCAACAGCCCAGTAATTTCGCTAGCTGCAGTAGTGTGCAAACATTACTGTGTTCCCTTCAAACCGGAACACAGTAATATTTACACACTACTGCTTAGCGGCAGAATAACTGGTACTGCGGTGGTACCTACCTAGACGACTTGGTTTTACTTGGTGGTAGATCTCCTTAGTAGGAGTACTAAGGAGATCTACCACCAAGTAAAACCAACCAAGTGTCTCAGCGTACAGACAGCGGGAAGCGACTTTTTTTGTACTACATAATATCTTTAGTTATGTAGAGCTAGAGATAATCGTACATTCTCATATTTTATACTCGTAGATTTTGTATGATCAAACATTTAGTTTTCGAAACTCGGTGGAATCAGAAATAAGTTTTGATGCAAGCAGAAATTTATAATTTATAAAGTTTTTTTTTGATTGTGTATAACAGCTACCCTGGTGTTAAATGGCGGTGTGGTCGAAGATAGCAACGGCCCGTATTGTAACTCGCTCTCTAGGGATGTGAAACACACTATTATATTTTAGGTGCTAGATTTTTATTTCAAGGGTGGTAGCTAGCTAGCGGAGTACTAGAAAAACACCTTACCACTACGCTATGGTTTCCTCACGACATTTTTCTTTCCCGGAAGTATATGTTTGGTGTACAATAAAGTTATATTCTAATAGCAGATCGCCCTGGCTTCGCACGGGAAAACAAAACTCGATTAACAATATAAATATAGCCTATGTCACTCAGTGATAATGTAGCATTCCAATGATAAAAGAATTATTCAGATCGGTCCGGTAGTTTCGGAGCCTATTCAATACAAACAAACAAAAAATCTAATCTTTTCTCTTTATAATTAGCATACTATTCTATTCTTATTGTGTATCCAATATTTACTAACTCTACCGCCCTCTATCAGACATTAATTTCTTAGGAAATCAAAAGTTAATCTTTAGGGTAAAATGAGGTACCCAACCTCAGATTACCCTAAAGATTAAGTTTTACCAGTCCCTAAACAGATGGTGTTAATAGAAATACGTAAAGGTGACGGAACTGCTTTTCACCCTTATTTCGTGAGTCGACAAATTAACTTAGCTACCCGTACACAGATGGCGCTTATAGCTAATGGTTGTTATTGGTCCTCTGACTTTAAAATTCTTTGCCACGTTAATCTTAATCCGGAAATGTAGATAGCGCTGTTTACAATATTAGAATTAAATTGATTAAATAAAAAATGTTAGGCGTATTTTTTTTTAAATTAATTTGTCCCATCGGTCAGGCTAAAGCTGTAAAGCCATACTGCCTTGTCTTAAGTGTTATTTCTGCTGTCTCTTAGCTATAGCTATGGTCAAAGTCCAGTCCGTGTCAGTCAAGTCCAGTCATGCTTTAGTCAAGTAGTGGCGACTTTACTATAAAGCTTCAATGGAGTTTTGGAAGCAACACGAAAAGTCTTATGTCGGATGACTTCGTATTGAATTTTGTCCCGCAAAGAAACTCGGAGCTCGCTGAGTCACTTTTCGTATGTGGATCAGGTTCATCGTGAGCGTTTACGTTTCGGCACTGTATGTTATGATTAGACATCGGATTATATGAACTATTAAAATGCCAAAATATGCACGCGTTAAAAAATATGCAAAATTTAAAATGCAAAATGATTTCGATAATATTTATATGGGGCCACCTCTGAAGTATGATCTACCAAACAAAAAAGAATCATCAAAATCGATTTATAATCGCCGGAATGATGGTGTAACATACATATAAAAAAACATAGTCGAATTGAGAACCTCCTTCTTTTTTGAAGTCGGTTAAACAGCTGACCTTTGATTGGTGTTGAGAGCATATTAAAAGATGGTTAAGTAAAGCCTAAGCTATAACCCTGTAATTTATTTTTATTTTTATGTAAAAGTAATGAGACGAACGATGCGCTCTCCTGATGGTAAGAGATAACGCATGTCCATGACAATTGCAGCGATACACAGAACTTTGAGTAGCAAAACAAAGTCCGGGGCATCGCTGCTTTGGCGCTCATTACTTTGAAGCTTTCGATGGCTAATCTCAACAGCCCTGTAATTTCGCTAGCTGCAGTACCCTTCAAACCGGAATACGGTAATGTTTACACACTACTGCTTAGCGGCAGAATATCTGGTACTGCGATGGTACCTACCTACACGACTTCCTGCTAAGGAGATCTATCACCAATTAAACGTTGCAGCTATTTTAAAACGCACTGTAAGTAATTATTATCAGAGACCTTTCCCTGATTTAATAAAATAGAATATTACCCTGTTTCACTTATGCAAATCACGCAGCCTTGATTTTGTATCACCATAGGAGGTGAGCTTAATTAAAAGATTGTCTTACCTTGAGTTTTGTTTTCCTTTGTATTATAAGTTACTAGCGGACGCCTCGCGGTTTCACCCGCGTAGTTCTCGTTCCCGTGGGAATGCAGTGATAAAAAGTAGTCTATGTCACACGGGGATAGTGTATCTTCTCAACGGTGAAATAATTTTTGAAATGTCTGTTAATGCGATGATAGCTCAGTGGTTAGCGCGGTCGGTTTACATGCCGAAGTGTTCAAACCCCAACAATGAGCTTGAGCTGCCGGTGAAGGAAAAACATCAACCATAGCATGGTGGTAGGGTACTTTAGTACTCGTCTGGCTAGCTACTTTCAAGTTAAAAATCTGCCGCCAAAGATAAGTGTTGCGGTGACAACTCACCAGGGGCGCTGCAGCAAACATTTTTTGTGCAAATCCATGTTGCCATTTTTCTCCAAAACTACTTGTCCGATTTTGATGCAGTTCTCAGTTATGGGTTCGGGTTTGATTGGTGCATTATCTTAGATAGGTGACAATTACTTTTGAACCGTTGTGGGTTTTTTCATAGTTTTTATTTTGTTTTTTAAGTGGAGCAGCCGGTAAGTAACTAAGTATGAACAAAAATCCTTTTTATTTCCATGCAAATAAATAATCCAAAGACACTCCACACCACCTGCCATTATGTTATGCCGTGGGCTGAAATTTATTAGGTTTATGAAAGGCATTAGGTAGAGATGACTTTGGACAAATGAAACTGGGTTTTTTACCAAGACGCGCTATGCAAAAGTGTACAAACACACGGCGTCAGTCAAACGTCGTAGTCGGGTTCAACAGACTTGATACTTGAGATTCACAGTTTACGTTGCTCGGAATCTTTTAACAAGTTTAAATTTTAGACTTATCTCTGGGGTATTCTGTATTATTTCGAAAGTACAAAAAGCTTGCCAGAAGGTTATTTATCTTTTTTTAGTTTAGGTTTCACCGAAGTTCATATTTTTAAATATGAATGGAAATATGACTTGTAATTTTGGTGTTATTAATAAAAGATTTGTATTTTTTTTTAAACAGAACGTATTTATCAATCAAAATAAAATAAACCTTAAATTAATAGGTACAAAATTTATACAAAAAAACTTAATCTACGAGTAAAAGTCCTTTGTATTTTATTTGTATTTGTATATAAAAATTTAAGTAGCGATGTCTTTTTTTTATTCTACTGCATAAGCATTTGACTACAGCTCACCTAAAAATAAAAATTGTCATCAATGGTCAAAAAGAAGTGATCCTTGACACGGCGCGCATTGTGAGGAGGTTCCTCACTCTGCAGCCCTGACCACCGGCAGCTTGAGCCCTGCTCCGCTGTCGGGGGCGGTTTAGGTTGTTTTTTTTTGTATGAATGTAACGCGATAATTCCGCCAATTATAAATCGATTTTGATGATTCAACATTTTTTGCTTAGTAAATCATATACTTCAGAGGTGCTCCCATATAAATTCTATCGAAATCGATCGAGTGGATTTTAAAAAATCAACAAAAATACAAAAATTGTATACATTGATGATATTTTCGTTTACTTGGAAACCTCGCTGTTTCATGGGAGCAGTGCGTTTAGTTGTCCTAAGAATCACGAAGTCGGGTTTTTTAATTGTAAATTAATATATATTATTAAACATAATTATGCAATTATCAAAACCTAACGGTCACGTATAAATTCTGTCTAATATGATCACGTATCGCATCCGGCACTCAGTCTCAATTTGAGAGCTTAGCGAGTCACTCCTCGCCGTGAGGGGGCTCTAAATAATTCATCGACACGGCTTAACAAACTACGCTCAAAGAAACTCTTTCTGACATTTGACGAAAGAAAAAAAATGGTGTCTTTAAGCTAAAAATATCACCACTTGTCCCATATAGTAACTCAATTTAAAAAATATATAAAAATCGAACATGTCAGTCAATTTTCCATGTACTCGTATAATTAGGTGAAAACAAAATTGAATTTTGAAAACTGGAAACTGTGAGAATTGTCTACCTAGCAATCTGTCAATCTATACTCAACTATGGGATTGTATGTTGGGGCTCTGCAGGCAAAACAATACTCTTGAAATTGGAACGGGCGCAACGTGCTGTTTTAAAAGTTGCATACCGGAAACCTTATAGACGTCCTACTGACGAACTATATCAGAAAACGAACCACATTAACGTAAGAGACTGTATATCATGGCTACAACGCTCAGATTTTATAGAACTGCACTACTTACTGCCTATGGACCATTGAGACCCCTACGACGTCATACTTGGAAAGTCCCGTTTGCCAAGACTCTGTTTGCCCGACGCTCTTTTAAGGTTAGAGGAGCTTACATATACCATGCCCTTGAAAGTTGAACATTCTTAACGACTCCCGGTACATTTGTAAAAGGAAACTTTGTAAATTTCTGACGTCCTTAGGATACAGTGAGATCGAAGGCCTAATCATACCTCCAAGATAACATTGATGGTCTGGATTGTCTCTGACTCAGGGACAATTCCAGACCGCAATCACGCCAAACCCTATATTAATTCATGTCAGACTTTGGATGTATAGATTACATAGTTTTGGTAATAAATATCTCCCTGCTATGACTGATGTATTCTCGACATTGCAAACTTTACCCACCTGAACATATTTGTCATACCATACCTTATCCATATAAACATATACTTTCACATACTTTCACTCATACAAACATACACACTTATACATACGCACTTACAAACTCTCTATAACAATCACGCACACGCATACACACACACACTCACACACCCACACACTCTCACACACACACACACACGCATGCACACACTCACATACACACTCACTCTCACACACAAACTTGTTTCATTTTTATATTTTATATAAATTTAGGTTAAGATTATTATGTATATACGAACATGGAACGGAAGACACTAGACTTCGCGACACAGGTTTTCCTAGTGTGAAGTCTAGGGTACTTAGTAATACCTAATTGTATACTTAATATACTAAGATAAGTTGTTTTAATGTATTATAGGTATTAAGGGTCATGTAACATTAAATGTAACATTAAATAAATAAATAAATAAATAAATAAATTAAAATACATATTTCATCAACTACGGGATCATCATCATCAATCTTACGCCTAACTCGAAGTTGGGGTACACCAAATAGATAACCAAATTTATTTATCAGAATGTACCAAATAACTAGTACCTAACTAATTTTAGTTCATTATTATTAAACAAGGCGAGTTAATACAAGGCACGTTTTTTATGGTTGACAGGCTTGGTGTTTTACCATAGCTCACCTGATTTTAAATGACGGCGTGATCGAAGATAGTAAACACACTTAACCTGGAATGGAATTGGCTCCCTAGTAAGGCCGCCGGAACACATCGTTAGAAGCTTGGCGGCAGATTTTCAACTTGAGGGTGGTAGCTAGCCAGCCGAGTACTAGAAAGTAACCTACCACCATACTATGGTTTCCTCGCGATGTTTTCCTTCACCGGCACCTCAAGGTCATTGTCGGGGTTTGAACCCACGCCCTTCGGCGTGCGAACCGACCGCGCTAACCACTGAACTATGATCACTACAAAACCTAATAGTTAGATAGAAGTGTCTAACATCATTAGATATGTATGTACCTACTCTAAATATATCTCTAGTTTGAATGACAGAGTAATTCAACATAATGCCAACAAATGTACTTAAGCAATATCAATTACTAGTATTGTGTTTGAAATCTGGCTTTATGTCTATACGATACAATGTTTAGCGTACTACTCAAGTAGAACTTGAAATTAGATCCTATTCTTGAACTATACAGAAATACAAAGCTATGAAACAAAGATAATTCCTTGCGAGTACCTGATATCTACTTTAGAAATATGCATATTTTTTTTAAGGTTAACTGGCAGGCTTGGTGTTTGACCACAGCTCACCTGATGTTAGGTGACTATTACTACTATGTTAGTTTTCAGTAAATGGCCGACCGAGCTTTGCTCGGTTACGCAATATTTGAAAATCGGAAAATACCGTTTTCACAGTGATGAGACCTACCTATCAAATTTAATCGAAATCGTAATTGCTGAATAAACCTTGGTCTTATAATTTTCGCTTGTCATATGCTAAATACACGTTCACTAATATCAACACAATGTCAACTCGATTTGCCATCCCATAACAAATCTGTAACTAACACAACATGACAGTATTGATCCTCTCCGAGTCTTTGACATGCTTTCAGGTAAGTTTCCAACGTAAATAGGCAACGATGCAAGGCAACAGAGGCGGCGTAAGGCGTGGGCGACGTGGGCCACTGCCTACGGGCTCGCGGTTCCAGGAGCCTCGCGCCTTTCAGGTACATATTACCAAGTGAATGCGACGAAAAAATTTTACTTACCATAAAACGATAAATATTATCTACACTATTATAAAGAGGAAAGATTTGATTTTTTGTTTGTATTGAAAAGGCTCCGAAACTACTGGATCGATAATTGATTGATTCAGGCGTTACTTTGCGGAAGTTCATTTTGAATATTCAAGGTATATATTTAGTTTATTTCCGCTTAACAGTCGTTTCAGTTATAACAGTGATGAGGATTTGAAATTTAACTAATCTATTTTTTTTCTAATTTAATTAACTTATCTATTTTTTTTTACTAGATCGATTTTTAAAATTCTTTCATTATTAGAATGCTACAGTATCCGTGATGGACATAGGCTATATTTTATTTAAAAAAACAGTTAGGATCCGTATGGGAACTTAAGTCAAACTGTGAAAAACTTACCGAAAACCCCTTATTTAGCAAGCGCTGCGAAAACTATTGACAAATGACGTTTTATAGAGCAAATTGACAGCTACAAATAAGTCCGCAATATCATATGTCTAACTATTACAGTTATTAATAAAGATTTGATTTTGTTTGTATTGAATAGGATCCGAAACTACTGGACCGATCTGAATAATTCTTGCATCATTAGAATGCTACATTATCACTGAGTGACATAGGCTATATTTATATTGTTAATCGAGTTTTGTTTTCCCGTGTGAAGCCGGGGCGAGCTGCTAGTTATTGATATGTCAAATTCAATTTCATTTATACTAGTGACATCTACTGGCGTGGCATCGCTTTTTTGGCCACTATTGATAGCTACTATACCATTTCATATTCTCTATACGTTAATTGCTCATACCACCCCATTGTCAAGATGATTGCAACGATGAAACCAATGGACAGTGTTGAGTTTGTGATGGTCTCGGGTCATAAATAATTAAAGAAAGCACTTATGTTAAACACTGTATGATGTTATTTATTTTTAAAAAATACAAATGAGCTTATCGACCGAGGGATTTTAAAGGATATATGTGCGCGGTACACTACATGCACCCGCTCGTTCCTCTCGGCCGACAAGAACAACGGTTGGGAGCCGGGCGGCCGCGGCACATCCGCAGCCTACCCGTAACTTAAACTATCTTAATCTACCTACCTACACTAATAATGAGCGCGTCGCTAACAGACAGCAATCAGTAAACGGAATAGTACCTACTAACATACATGTTTGAAGAAGAGGACCTCGCGAAATTTACCTTGCCCAATGCACACATCAAATTAAGGTCTTGCTCCGCCACTGATGGGCACCACACGCAAACACTCTGTAGCATTATACACTCTCTGCACGGCTAGACGGGGTCTGTTAAATTGAAAAGAGCCATTGTCTGACTGCCCTGTTAAACTCATTTTGGTAGAATATCTGCTTTAAGAGCTGCTGGGCGTGGGTTTGATTCCCACTCAGGGCAAACATCCCACTAATTTTATAAATGTGAAAGTTTAGATGGATGTAAGTTTGTTACTCTTTCACGCAAAAACTACTGAACGGATTTGGATTAAATTTAGTATAGAGGTAGCTGAGACCCTGGATTAACATGTAGGCTACTTTTTATCCCAAAAACTTATAGCGGGTAACACCACGGGGCGCAGCTATTTAATTTGTATGATGATAAACATTTGTTCTGTATGTATTATAAGTATAAGTATATATTTACAAAAAAAAAGTATTTAAGTATTCTATCAATTATCTGGTTTCCATAGTCCAAGATTTGCTTAGCTTGGGGTTAGATGGCGTTGTTTGTAATGTCCAACGATATTTATGCGTGAAGAAGTTACAAATATACAAACACACTCCTAAACTTTCGCCTTTATAATATTAGTGTGACTATCTGCGGCCCGCGGCGTTACCCGCTACATTTTTTTCTGGATTAAAAGTAGTCTATGTGTTAATCAAGGATGTCAACTACCTCCATACCAAATTTCATTAAAATAAGTTCAGCCGTTTGAGCGTGGAGAAGAAACAAATACATTTACTTTCGCCTTTACAAAATTAGCGTGATAGTAGGCAGGATAGTTAATGCAACGTACTTATGAAAGAGTACGTTGGTATTTAATTAGTACCTAGATCCGATAGAGACGAGAAAGGCTATCTAAAAAGTATCATCACGTACTGATCTCATCATATCATTTCGTGTCTGGGTGTCTAGGGATTTTCCGCACAAGATCGGAACATGAATTCTCTACCAGGGGTCAAATCAAAATATTTATTAACAGAGTATTCCAGAAACCTTTCAGTGATTTCTGATAGTCTGCTCTTAGAGAGATCGTTAAAGTAAATGGTCATGGCATGGCTATTTGCAGGATTCTAATACAACTCGGTTGGTTAGCAAATTTCGATTTTTTTTTGTCCTCGATTTTTGACGTGTTCGAATTTTGGAAAAAAGTCGTATTTTTGTAATTAAATAAAATAAATATTGTAGAACTATACACACAGCGCCATCTGGCCCCAAACTAAGCAGAGCTTGTGTCATGGAAGTCAGATAACTGATAGAATACATAAATACTTTTTTTTTGTAAATACATACTTATAATACATACAGAACACCCTGACACAGAACAAACATTTGTTCATTCACAAAATGTTTGCCCTGAGTGGGAATCGAACCCACGCCCTACAGCTCTCAAGGCATATGTACTACCAATGAGCCAACGGGGCTGTCGTTTGTAATGCACCTAGACATGCATAGTTTTGGAATGTTATACAGATCTAAAAAATTGTGTATTTGTATTTATTGTAATGAATATTATTGCATTCTGTTTTGTATGTTATGAAATAAATAAATAAATAGCTTGGCAACGAAGAAAAAAAACGCAGATAAACACGTTAATCGACACGTCTTGTGTCAAAAAATAAGAGTTTAAATAATACCGTGATGAAAGCTATTGTTAATAATTTCAGTTGCGCCTGTTAAAATAATAACCTTATCATAAAGGTTATACTAGTTTTCCTCGTATTTTCCCCGATTTCAACGACATGTAAATTTTACATGAAGACACCTATAAGCAGGCGTGGGGTGCCGGCGCCCGGAGCCCGGGGCTAGCTTAAATGAATTATCTTTAAACACCGCGGACGTGATTCCGCTGCCAAAGCTCGCGGCTAAGGAGCTCAAACTTTACAAGGAACGTGAAAACATAAATATACAAATTATGTGAATACTAGCTGCGCCCCGCGGTGTTACCCGCTAAATGTTTTCGGGATAAAAGTTGAGTGGTTTTTGTGAATACAATTCCACATACCTCGATTGCGCCCCAAAGCAGTCAACCATTTTGTAAAGACTTATCCCTCGTACCATATAAATAAAGTTACCAGATTTGGATTACAGACACATTAAAGGAACATAATTGGTGAAAACTTATCGCATTGCATTTACTACACGCTTTGGTTCTTTGCTACTCTAGCAACATCTTTTTCAGTGTCGTAATTGCAAGAGAATCGACAAAGAAACACACCCACTTTCACATGCATCCTTTCACATTCACATAATCTCACTAATGTTATAAATGTGAAAGTTTGGATGGATGGATGGATGTTTGTTAGTCTTTAACGCAAAAACTACTGAACGGATTTGGATGAAATTTGGTATGGAGGTAGCTGGTAGAGACCCTGGATTAAGACATAGACTTCTTTTTATCCCAAAAACATGTAGCAGGTAACAGCACGGGGCGCAGCTAGTAATAAATAAACGTGACTAGTGAGAGAGAAAACTAAAAAATCTAATTATGACACCCACAAACTTCCACAATCGCCATATTCTTGCTCTGCTAAATGTGACCCTATTTATTAAAGCATTTGATTGTTAATCGACTGCTGGTGACATATGTGCTCGAAACGTAACACACTTAATACGGGCAAAACACTTGCCCGTATTAAAATATACTTACGCTGAACTTTTTTTTTGTATCTCTAAGTTTGAGCATCGCGGTCATATCTCACCCGGCTATATAAATAGGGCACGCGGATCACAGCGACCATTCTACACGCAACAGGTGACTTGTGACGGTGAGTACTACCTTAACAGTGCTGATCAGTGTGGACGAGACATTAGATTTTATTAGTTATTGGAAAGGTGAGTGAAAAACATTTAGTGTTTTATGATAATAAAATATTTTATCGAATTAAAAAAAACAGTAAATAGGTTTTCGAAATAACAGTCATAAAATAAAAGTAACATTTTTTTGTGGAATTTCGCGCAGTGTCATCGAAATAAGCAAAGTCTTTTTTTTAAATATTCATTTGGTAAAAACTTTTATACTATGTCATTTTAGGAGTATTTAAAAAAAATCTATCATAATCACAGTTAAGTCTGTAACTCTAACATGATTTGAAAATTAAATTCCTTGCCTTATATGTAGGTATTTGAACGATTCCATAAAATTATTTATCAATTACAATATTACTTAGGTATTTAATTTAAGTTATTGACAAAAAATTTAGAAAAAAAATATTTTGTCATAAGTTTACCACAGTAAAATGCCGGTGTATTCCGGCAGCCTCACTTGAGAGCCAGTTCCATTCCAGGCTAAGTGTGTTTACCATCTTCTACCACACCGTCACTTAACATCAGGTGAGCTGTGGTATAACACCTAGCCCGTCAACCATAAAAAAATAAAAAAATTGCAAGATTTTTCACAAATTTTCATAGCAAAATATGTTTAATTTATTAAAGGTATATTTTATTTGAAATTACAAAATATTTTGTTTGTGTTTTAAATCTCTAATACTTATTAATTGTATTTTATTATATGAACACCAAATGACCATCACAACGGTGCATGAAACAAAATGTAACAGAGATATAAACGTCACAACAATTTTAGATGCAAAGTAAACGAGTTTACATTATAAGTAACTGGCGACCTGCCCCGGTGTCGCACGGGTGCAGTGTAAATAGTAACGTAGTACATTATTTTAATTTATCTCGTAAGGTCACCTTTTGCAATGTAAGCGCACAATAATGTTTTTACGATATCACATTACAAATCTTTGAAATTCTAGAACTTTCTCTACTACAATATGCATGTATTATTATTTGGACAGCTCTGTTGGCTCATTGGTAGCACATCTGCCTTAAGAGCTGAAGGGCGAGGGTTCGATTCCCACTCAGGACTAACATTTGTGTGACTAACATCGATGTTTGTTCTGTGTCTGGGTGTACTGTATGTATTATAAGTATGTATTTACAAAAAAAAAGTATTTATGTATTCTATCAGTTATCTGCCATCCATAGCACAAGCTCTGCTTAGTTTGGGGTCAGATGGCGCTGTGTGTAATGTCCTATGATATTTATTTATTTATTTATTAAATTTATAAACCTTCGTCTTGAATCACTCAGTCTATTGATAACCGCATTAAAATAAGATCTAAGGGTACAGACGGTGGGAAGCGACTTTGTTTTATACGACGAAAAGAAGAGATAACGCGGAACGAACTAAAAAATATGATTATGAACTCAAGAGATCTTAAGATAGTAGAGTTGTGTTTTAAGAGCAGATTTTTATGAGTGATCAATTAAATTAACTTATAACCTTTATTAACTAATAAGGCGAAAATTTCTTTAGCCGCGTTGAGCGATTTATTGGCAATACTTATACAAATACAATTTTTTTCTTGATACCAAACTTACAGGTATAGATCCGCGTCACCGACATGCCAATGTGCTTATTTTAAGTTCTCAATTCTGTCGGCAGTCCCTATGATTTCCTATTTTGTTATGGCTGACTTCTCTTTTTCCTTGACAGTAAAAAAATTTGGTCCTTTTTGTAAACTTTATTTTATGGAAAAATATATATTTATTACGTCTTTAAAATGTTTTTAATAAATTATCTCGATATAAAAGATAATCTAGCTATCATTCGTCATGCTAAACTAATAGTTGATCTACATTTTTCATCAGTCTGTTTCTGTTTTTAAATTTTCATGTGTTAACTTTTTTGTAGAGATGATAGCTTAGTGGTTAGCGCGGTCGGTTTGCATGCCGAAGGGCGTGGGTTCAAACCCCAACAATGAGCTTGTGCTGCCGGTGAAGGAAAACATCGTGAGGAAACCATAGCATGGTGGTAGGGTACTTTCTAGTACTCGGCTGGCTAGTTACCACCCTCAAATTGAAAATCTGCCGCCAAGCTTCTAATGGAGTGTTCCGGCAGCCTCACTTGAGAGCCAGTTCCATTCCAGGCTAGGTGTGCTTTACCATCTTCGACCACACCTTCACTTAACATCAGGTGAACTGTGATCCACCTAGCTTAAGCATAAAAAAAAACTTTACGCCTAATCGGCGTAATCCCTGGGTAAGAATCGAACCCACGCTCTACAGCTCAGGAAGCAGAGTTTCTACCAAATTAGCTAACAAGGCAATCAATTTGTGTAGGAAGAATTTCTGGGTCAAGTACAAAAAGTTCTCAGTGAAATTGCATAAAAAGAATTTACTGCCAACAAAGGTAAAAAATATTTATTGGAGCAGAATAAATCACCCAAAAATATGTACTTAACCTGTTAAGAAAGGTCCAATTAAAAAATAAGTCGAATTCAACCTAAAACCATCGAACCTTGACTGATGGACCCTTGAAATAAGTCCCATGTTGCTTTCCTATTATATTTTTGTTTTTTAATATTAATTACCTTTTCTACCAAAATAAATAATAATAATATATAATAAATATCGTAGGATATTACACACAGCGCCATCTGACCCCAAACTAAGCAAAGCTTGTGTGATGGAAGTCAGATAACTGATAAAATACATAAATACTTTTTTTTGTAAATGCATACTTATGCTTATAATACATACAGAACACTCAGACACAGAACGAACATTTGTTGATACATAAAATGTTTGTCCTGAGCGGGAATCAAACCCACGCCCTTCAGCTCTTAAGGTAGATATGCTACCAATGCCAACAGGGCTGTCAACTGTAACATTAGAATTGCCAAGCTATTTATGCTTATAAAATTCTACTAGTATCTATTATAAAAAAATCAACATTGGAGGACATTTCACACAGCGCCATCTAGCCCCAAACTAAACAAAGCTTGTACTATGGAAACCAGACTGCTGATAGAGCTGATAGATACTTAAATACATACCTACTTATAATCCCACCAATATTATAAATGTGAAAGTTTGGATGGATGTTTGTTAATCTTTCACGCGAAAACTACTGAACGTATTTGGCTAAAATTTGGTATGAAGGTAGCTGACACCCTGGGCACATAGGCTACTTTTTATACCGAAAACATGTAGCGGGTAACACCGCGGGGCGCAGCTACAAATAGCGGAGTAATCTGCTTACGTATACACACGTACGTAAAAATAAAGTACGATTTTGTGTAAAAGTTATTTTTAGTATTTACATATAATCGCACAGGACTTAAAACACGACAGGACTTTACACGTATTTACAATGCTGATTAAAGTACGATTTTGTGCTTTTTTAATTAGCAGATATCAAGTATCTAATTAAATTCGTTAATGCTAAGTTGCCAGTGGTTGGCCTGTCTCATATTTCTAACCGATTTTTAAGCCCATGTAGCGATGATAGATGATAGCGATGACAAGCTAGGTGTTTGACCACAGCTCACCTGATGTTAAGTGAAGATGTGGTCGAAGATGGTAAAGCACACCTAGCCTGGAATGGAACTGGCTCTCAAGTGAGGCTGCCGGAACACACCGTTAGATGCTTGGCGGCAGATTTTCAACTTGAGGGTGGTAGCTAGCCAGCCGAGTACTAGAAAGTACCCTACCACCATGCTATGGTTTCCTCACGATGTTTTCCTTCACCGGCAGCTCAAGCTCATTGTCGGGGTTTGAACCCACGCCCTTCGGCATGCGAATCTACCGCGCTAACCACTGAGCTATCATCGCTACAAAGTCAGTTGTTCTGAAGTTATGCGGTTACTAACAAACATCATTAGATTTTTACGTATAGGTGTAGATATTGCTGTGCGCTTTCTATGGTTTTTTGAATCGGTTTCATTCATCATTCATCATCATCATTTCAGTCGTAGGACGTGCACTACTGGACATAGGCCTCCCCCATTGACTTCCACAAAGACCAGTACTACAATTTTGGCACAAACCCGAAATATTTAAACGAAATTTATTAATTAAGGTCAGATGACAGCTTGTGTATGGTGTTATCTAAGTTACAAGTAACAACCAAGCATTCCATAATAAGTTCACAATTTAGTCTTATTCATATTTGTATAAAGTTCAAAACAAATATCGTAGATTAGCTTCCTCAAAGTCAGAAAGTACATATTGGCATTATTGGCAAACTTAAATCCCTTGTTTCTAACAGAAGATAGTATCAGAATACTTTATGAACCGATAATGTAAGTTAAGACAAACTTAAACATTAATAACTTGCGACCTTATGTGATCTTGGAGACCTTTTAAATTTTGCCAAGATATCAAAATTCATCATCATCATCAGCCTATTGAAGTCAACTGCTGGACATAGGCTTCTCCCAAGACGCGACACTTAACCCGATCTTCGGTTTTCGCTTCCATCCACCGCCAGCTGTCTTACGTATATCGTCACTCCATCGAAAGGGCGTCCTACGCTACGTTTGCCAATTCGAGGTCTCCACTCCAGAATACGTTAATACACGTTTTGACAAAATTATGTGATTATTTCGATGTGTCGCTATGGACTCCAAAACGGCGTGACCAATTCTGATGAAATTTTCAGGGAATCTTCAGATAAGTCCAATGGGGAATCCTGTATAGTTTGGCAGCGATCAGCCCAAAAGATATTCTTGTTTTTTCTTAAGTACGCCCATGTCAAGTCGGGGTGGGCAGCTGGTATTGAATAAGTGATTTCTTTTGTGGTTTACAGGCTAGGTGTTTGACCTCAGCACATTTGATGTAAAGTGACGGTGTGGTCGAAAATAGAAAACATACCTATTCTGGGATGAAACTGGTACTCAAGTGAGGTCATACGACTCAGGCGTGGGTTTAGACGTACATACCTATATAAACACTCAAGTTAACTGCGTATGTTTCCATTCCTGTCCAACCAAATTTG
Source organism: Biston betularia (assembly GCA_905404145.2). Classification (NCBI taxonomy): domain Eukaryota; kingdom Metazoa; phylum Arthropoda; class Insecta; order Lepidoptera; family Geometridae; genus Biston; species Biston betularia. The sequence continues at coordinate 7,537,219 of FR989882.1, read as the reverse complement.
ATATAATCCTGTCAGAAATACTTCTTTTGTTTTGAAATTTAGAATCAATTGTGCAAATAGTTTATGCGTATATACTTGAAATTTTGTTGTACATTGAAACCTTTTTATTTTGTTTCAGACGAAATGCAGTCAACGATAAGAATTGTGGTATCGATAGTTTTACTGTCGTCAGCGTTGGCCAGCTATCGTAAGTAGTCACTTTGTACACAACAGCTTATCTATTGCTTTTTCCTGCAATGCGCTTCGATTACCTATTGAACAGGATGTATCGGAGAACTGTAGTAATATTGAATAGTGACATCGATGATACAACTTTTCTAGTAGTTTATTTTTTTTTTATGTGAAAAATAATGAGACGAACGAGACGCTCTCCTGATGGTAAGAGATAACGCCTGTCCATGACAATTGCAGCGACACACAGAACTTTGAGTAACAAAACAAAGTCCAGGGCATCGCTGCTTTGGCGCTCATTACTTTGGAGACTTTCGATGGTTAGTCTCAACAGCCCAGTAATTTCGCTAGCTGCAGTACCCTTCAAACCGGAACACAGTAAATCTAAATTCTAATCTAAAGCCGTGATATTTGCAGCATAAGTAATCCCTTTAAGGTAAGCTGATTGCAATAGGAGTGGTATCCAGAACTTTGAGTAACAAAAAATTGCTAGTTTGGCACACACCGTTAGATGCTTGGTGACTGATTTTCAACCAGAGGGTGGTAGCTAGCCAGTCAAGTACTAGAAAGTACCGTACCACCACGCTATAGTTTTCTCATTATATTTTCACTCACCGGCAGATCAAGCTTATTGTTGGGGTTTAAACTCACGTTCTTCGGCATGCGAATCGACCGCGCTAACCACTGGGCTATCATCGCTACAAAACTACTATTACTTGGAAACGTTCGATGATTAGGCTTAACAGCCTTGTAATTTATTTTAAATGATTATTCAATGATAGATGAGGTACAAGCCCTGTAATAAGTTCTTCAACAAATATATAGGAATAGGCTGTGCTCGGAAGCCTAAATTTCTGTCCTTTAAACCACTACAATAATTGGCTAGTTTGCGGCGATCCCGACTATTTACGGATCACAGATCAAAGGGGTCCAGCCTTTTGTTTTCGTTTGTAACCAAACTATTTCGAGTTTAATAATTTTAGTAGGAAATATGTAGAGGTAATGCATCTAAGTAACATTTACCCTTACTATTGATAAAAGTTATGAAATATAATTTAGCAGTTTACTTAGAAGCAAATAAAGATAAATCATTACACATAGCAGGAAACTAAGCAAGGCTTGTACCTACTATGGAAGTCTGATGACTGATAGAATACTTAAATACTTTTTTTTGGTAAGTACATACCTACAGAACATCACGTAAGCGATTTTTTATTCTAATGTGAGTTCTTTATATGTGTTTATGATTTATGATACAATTATTTAACTTTTAACCTTTTACCACCAGTTAAAAGTTGCCTGCAAGAGATCGTTTTTAGTGTTATGCCTTACGAGCCATATGACCATACAAGTTCAGTACCTTATCTCTACTAATTTTTTTAATTTCTGGAGTACACAATAAAGTATTTCTATTTTACATCGGCATACTCACACTTACAGATTTAAGTACAGGTTTCAATTTCTAATAACAAACTTTTAATGCTTATTTGCGACACTAACTTAATTTACCTATACATTCCCATTGGTTGATAGATGAAGACAAAACACATTTTAACTTTGTTAATTGACTATTTCAATCAATAATCCATAGTTGAAGGATGACTGTTATAGTTTGAATATCTTAATTGCAAGATAAGCAAGAAGGTGTATAGTTCAATAACTTGAAGTGTCTGCCATAGAGATTATAACAGAGACGCTGAAAGTATGTGCGTGAGACCATTTCCCATTCGGGTAAGTAGCTGTAAAAGTGTTGACAGCCGCGATTTTTCTACTGGAAGCGATATTTATTGAAAGCTGACTTGCTTCTTCATTTGTATAAATGTAAATTATTTATAGGGACTGAAACACAGTTCTCTAAAACTAAAATGAACCGAAAGACTAGAAAGATTTATTTTATATAACTATAAATACGATACGATATTACCTATACACACTATAATATTACGGTATTTTTATTTATCACATCACTATTTTAAGCATAGATGAAAAACCTTAGAATTATTTTAGATTTTTACAAAGATGCAAGTCAAACATATTTACATATGTTTTGTATGAATAAAGCTAAATCTAATTTTTCCACAGTTTTAACTTAGTTTCCACATATTTAGTCATGTTTGGCGGGCATTTTCATGTATTACAAGGACTAAACTATTCAGCGCTTGAAAGCATATCTAACTGTGGCATCCACCTAAAGTTATTTAAAGCCACCCTTTAACCATCAGTAGCATTATTGACAATTCAATTTAATTTACAGTGTTCCCCGTTCAATATTATTAATGAAGTTTGTCTAATTAGATAACTAATATTACTATCAACTGTATGATACACAAACGATTAAATATTAACTGGCAATATCAGCGAAATTAATTGTAGAGGATTGGATTAAGGGTTCAGATGTGTGAGAAGACATTGTCTTGATGACTTTGATATAGTTGTGGACAAATTGCAGTCATGAAAATTTGCAAAAATGTACAAGTTTTCATACATTTTAACAAAATGTAAAAAAAGCTTCAAGTTGGTCACATTAATTTCATCAATGCCAAACACGTAATCATTTTATTTTTTGTGTTTTGATATCGAAATTGTGACGAAAGTTTTTTTGCAAGTTTTCATATTTTCATATGGTTGACAGGCTAGTTGTTTGACCACAGCTCAGCTGATGTTAAGTCACGGTGTGATCGAAGATGGTAAACACATCTAACCTGGAATAAAACGATGTATGCACACATGCGTCCAAGTATATTCAGGTTTCAGGTGAATCTTTTGTAGCTATACTTAAAAATATAATTATACTTTAACATCAATCTGCTTTAATTAACCCTAAAAAGGCAGTTAAAAATTGCGATAGCAATACTTTATTGTATCCGGTAAATGTTTTATGGAACCGCTAATTTAATTTCCGTTATGCCTTGTTTGGTTGGTAAAAGTTGTTTACAATTACCTCCTTTCATTTTAGTGCTATAGTTCTGCTGAACCTTATGTATTAACATTAGTGTACATCTTTGTGGACCTGTGGATTTGGATTATGGCAACCATGCGAACACCCATGTCGTCTGACCCATGAGAGAAAAAAAAAAAGAAAGAGATGACAGCTCAGTTGTTAGCGCGGTCCGTTCACACGCTGAAGGGTTCAAACTTCAACAGTGAGCTCGAACGTTTTTTAAATGTAAAAAATAATGAGACGAACGAGACGCTCTCCTGATGGTAAGAGATAACGCCTGCCCATGACCATTGCAGCGATACACAGAACTCTGAGTAACAAAACAAAGTCCAGGGCATCGCTGCTTTGACGCTCGCTTTACTTTGGAGACTTTCGATGGTTAGAAAACGGTGGTTACTGCCGGTAAAGACAAACATCGTGATGATACCATAGCAAGGTGGTAGGGTATATTCTAGTACTAGGCTGGCTAGCTACAACCAGTTGAAAATCTGCCGCCAAGCATTTAAAGGTTTGCTCCAGCAGCCTCACTTCGACCACACCAGGTTATAAGTAACATCAGGTGAACTTTGGTCAAAAAAAAAGATGAAGAGGTGGTATTTTCCACTCTTTCACGTTTGGTTGGTCCGTGGTTGTCAACGCAACAGTTCACACATGTCATGTCATGTTTTGCAGACAGCAGTACTAAATTGCGAAGAGATGGAGTATTGAACCTCTATCCGTTTCCGAGGGTGGGGAGAGCTTCCAGAAATACGTGGCATGTGCCTCTTAACGAAATCTTCCTCGGCAAGGGTATAGGTAAGAAACATATTTATTAAGCTTTTATATAGCTCAGATATAACACTCCTTCCAAACTGAAGGGTGTGGATTCAATTTTCAATCAATACAAACGTTTTGGTAACAAATACAGAGAGGATATCAATTTGTGAGGTTTATGTGCTACATAATAACTCTTGCATTTTTTTTTATGTAGTTGTAGTCTGAAGTAGTATCTGTAGTAATGTAGTAGTAGACGATTGAGATGCGCTCCTGATGGTAAGAGATAAAGCCTGCCCATGATCATTGCAGCTACACAGAACTTTGAGTAGCAAATTAACAGCCTTGTAATTTTGCTAGTTGCCGTACCCATCAAACCGGAACACAGAACGGTTTACACACTACTGCTTGCTGGCGAAATATCTGGTACTAATCTACCACCAAATAAATTCTACGTCCTTGGAACAGAATTTCAAAACAAAGTATTTGGACTGTAAATTTGTTTAAAATGAGTAAAAATGTTTTTTGTAATAAATATAATTTTTTTTATAAACAAAAACAAATATTTAACTAAATTTATTTAATTTATTCACTAAATAAATCAATATTATAAATAAATAAATATAGTGGGACTATACACACAGCGCCATCTGACCCCAAACTAAGCAAAGCTTGTGTGATGGAAATCAGATAACTGATAGAATACATAAGTACTTTTTTTTTGTAAATACATACTTATAATACATACAGAACACCCAGACACAGAACAAACATGATTGTGTTTATTCACAAAATGTTTGCCCTGAGTGGGAATCACCCACGCCCTACAGCTCTCAAGGCAGATATACTACCAATGAGCCAACGGGGCTGTAATTATGTTTTGTAGAGCCTGGCGTAAACACTATGTACACTATATTTTATTTATTTGTTGTAAACACTATTTGTACTTGAATATATGTTCAGAAAGCCTAACATGTATTTGTGTAATTTACTAAGTTTGACGTCTAGTTTTCACAATAAAAAGCGCAGCGAAAAACACCTAAATAACATTTATTCATCTTCGAAACATAAGTGAGTAACATAAAGTCAATATCAATCATTTCATTTCCCAATCAATCAAATAGGAATCAATCAATCGATCTTCAATACATTGTACATGTCTCTACCTATCTTTTGTTTTGTATAATATTTTACGACATTAATTTTCCACTCTCCATCACAGATTATGAACCCGTAGAGAAGCGGCAACTGTACGCGTTTCCGCGAGTGGGACGCAATGACTTCTCTGTCTTTCGCGACCAGTTCACACAAGGTCATCTCGAGTACAAACCGGTCCCGGTGCGACGTGCTGCAGATCCTCCTGGTATGTGGTTTGGACCACGTCTCGGACGATCTTTCAATAGCCAGGATGATGGTGAGATACCCACTTACTTATTTTGCAGACAGTCTAAGTCTTTGATTGCAACTCACCTGATATTAAGCTACGTATTTAAGTGTAACTATCGTATGAAAATACCAAAAAACTTACGAAATGTGACATTATTGTATCTCATTTCGCTATAAGTGTAATTGAATGACATTTGACTTAACAGTCAATTCCACAATCATCTGGCTTCTAATTGTGAAAACTTCTAGAATAAGATTGAATTTTGTAAAATGTATTGTGCCATTTGACAGGACTGGATTAATTAGAAAAAAATAATTTGCAACGATATTCGTAATTTTAAAATTACTAACTTAGATAATTATGCCGGCTACATTAAAAATGAACCCTCAGAATCACCAGCAGTTAGCGGTTAGCGGTTAGCATTATGTTTAGATTGATCAGATCATGTTCAAAAAAGTTTTTTTTTTTTCAGATATGTCCATACAAAACGAAAACAACGATCACAGCGAACCCGAACAAATGGAGCCAGTCCACGAGGACAGAGAAAAACGCGAGGTTAATTAAATCTAAAATCATCACAGGCGTACCTAAAACTACAGTTTATCACCTACAAACACAATCACTTCTGTACTTAACTACTCTCAAATCATAGAAGAAGAAATACATAGATGTCACTTTTATTATAGGTACCCACTTCGTGAAAATGTACCTACTTTAAGATACTTCATGTTGTAAAACTCAACCAAAGTTTAGCATTTATTAATATATATTTTGTGATTTATTAGATCATAAGTATTAAAAATTATATTATACTGTAATGTGTATTAAGTAAATATTATAAATTAAAATTGTACACGTAGACGAATTGCCAATATTATTTTTAAGGCTGGGTGGATTTTGGGATCCACGGAATAATTTTGGCAATATTTTTATTATACATAAATAAATAGATTTTAACGGTGTTTGTATTTTCCAATTGAAATTCTGGTTCAAATATTTTCGCCCCCTATTTTTAGATTTAAAAAGGTTAATAACTAATAAACTCGCCATTCCGGCCGGAAGCTGCCGGCTTCCTTGTTTCCTGATAGACATAATCTAGATCTTTTCAAGGTCAGAGTGAATAGGTATATTCTAGGTCTGCGTGCTTCATCTTCGACCACATCGTCGCTTACCATCAGGTGAGTTGGTAGTCGAACGCAAACTTATATGTATTAAAAAAACAATTTAGATAAACAAAAAATTAGTTGTATTTAATCACCGAATTTAATATATTAAAAAGGCAATAGTATAGGTTCTAAATACTGTTTGTAATTGCCCTATTAAACAATTCCAATTCAAATAATATAATACGGAAATTGAACCTCTGTCGCATAGAACTTTTTAACTAACTTAGGTCGATCTTACCTTCATTACTCAAAGGTCCTTTCTAAATTTACACAAACTAAGACGAATGGTTTATTTAAATAGGTGCTTATTAAATATTGTTCGAGAGAATAAGATTGTTCAAGATAATCTCGCTCGAGGCAGTGGACGGTAAATTAAAAATACAGCGGACTCGTGTGGAAACCTACCTGTTGTTGATATTTGAAAATATATTTTTTTGTTTTTTTTTTTTCATAAACAATTCCACCTTTGTTTTAGGTTATATATATAAGTTGTAATGAAGGTTGTATGGCATACTGATTGCGTTCGAGATCTTTGTTTTCGTAGAATTTGTTATTCCGCTGCTTACGTAGCGTTACCGTAGCGCCGTAGACACACACGCGCCGTAGCAGTGCTACAGTCAGTGCTGAATTTGTCAATCTATCATTCTTACTCATAACCCCAATAATATTTATGTTAATCGGATTTTTGACAGCCCTATTGGTTCATTGGTAAAGGTCTGCTTCAAGAGCTGTAGGACGTGGGTTCGATTCCCACACAGGCCAAACATTGTGTGATATAAACAAATGTTTGTTCTGTGTCTGGGTGTACTGTTTGTATTATAAGTATTTATTTACGAAAAAAATTCTATCAGTTAGGTACCTGACTTTCATAATTTTTGCTTAGTTTGGGGTAAGATGGCGCTGTGTGTCCTGCCATATTTATTTAAATGCGGAGCGCAGCAAGTATATCTATAAACAAAGAAACTGACAGGTTGACTGATTCACTGACTGATCGATCAACGCACAGCTGAAACCGCTGGGTCTGGAAGCATGAAATTTTGTACAAATGTTCCTTAGGTGACGTAGGTGTGCACTAAGAAAGGATTTTTTAAAATTCCACCCCTAAGGGTGCAAAATTGGGGTTGGAAATTTGTATTATACTTCGTCATGTTTAACATATTAGTACCTTGTGCGAAGCTGGGGCGGCTCGCTACTAGGCCATATATGTACCACCACATCTCGCTTTAGTACAATAAATTATAAAAAAATACTTTTCGGTACTCGGCTGGCCAGCTACTATCAAGTTGAAAATCTGCCACCCGTCATCTAAATGTGTGTTATCACTTAAGAGCCAGTTCCATTCCAGGCTAGGTGTGTTTTACCATCTTCGAGTACCTACACGGTCACTTAATATCAGGTACGCTGTGGTTAAACACCTATCCTGTCGACAGTAATAATAAGCAGTAGGATATTCAAGGCTAATTGCAGTACGTACTTACCGCTATTTGATATCAATGGCAAAAGTAAGCGTACCATAGAAATGTTATTCTACAGAGATGCCCTAAAATCCCAGCGAAACCTATTTTGACGACAGTAAGAAATGTGTACGCAATGTACCATTTATTTGTCACACTATTATGAAAGAAAGTCGTCATTTTATCTTAAATCATTCATTTACACGCTTACTGCAAATAAGTTACGAATAGAAGTCTAAGACAAAATATGCACGTGTAGAACCACCCAAAAGCGGTTGTTCATGCGCTTCATATTTCATGTTTTTTTTTGCTTATAAATAATATTTCAAGTAACCCAATAATAGTCCAGGTGGTAGCGTTGCGTTTTAGGTAGTGATTTTACGCCGATCCATTGCTATCTTGCTCGATAGATCTCGAATAACTGATAAGTAAACCGAGCGTCAGCTGGCGCACCCGCGGTGGGTGTAGGTTGTGAAAAGAGTTTTAGCCGGCGGCGTACTATTACTCAATTTATTATATTTTTTTACCACTTCCACGACCTCCCACTCCCAAACCAACCGCTACTTGGGCAGCTGACGTTCGGTATACTCATTAGCCATATAAGATCTACTATCGGTATCAATATCAGCCGGCTTACTATGACTTTTATATTTGCAACGCTACCACACGGACGGTAAAAGATTGTATTTTGCCTGGTTATGAAAATTCTTGACGCGCTCCTAGTAGCTGACCATGTTGATTACCAAACTTATTTAGCAATACACTATGTCGAAAACAAACTTTAGCTTTAATACAAAAACTAGGTGTACCTATATTTTTTTTCTATTGAGAATTTTTATCGTAATCCGGTATCGAACCAATGGTCCGAAATTTTATCAAGATATCTATATTTTTCAAGATATTTCTTGCGGTTTTTCTATATAGGTTGGTAGGTGAATTTGTTTTAAATTTTATACATTTGTTAAGACAAGTTGCGTCCCGCGGTGTTACCCGCTACATGTTTTCGGGATAAAAAGTAGCGTATGTCTTAATCCAGGATCTCTGCTACCTCCATAACAAATTCCATCTAAATCCGTGCAGTAGTTTTTGCGTGAAAGAGTAACTACCACCCATCCATCCATCCAAACTTTCAGATTTATAATATTAGTGGATCTTTTTAAAATCTTTAAGTAGATCCTTATTTATTGTAATTGTTATTTAAATGTTTTTCTTGTCTTATTTACTTTACTTATTTATACCTTGAAATTTTGATGTATGAAACATAATAAGTCGAATTTTTATTTTGAACATTGTTCCGAGTTGTGCATACAGTTAGTTCAAGCGCTGAGTCTTTCGCTCTCTCTACAGAATATCTCCGCGGGCATACTCTGCGTTGATTCAATGGAAAATGTAAAGCAATGATCAAACATCAGCGCGTGAGCGCGGTGTTCACTGGAGGCTTTTATTCGCGTCTGACGGACACGTGTTGTTGACTTTGGTTTTAATTGTCCTTTATTTGCATTCCTCAATCAGGATCTGTCAATCAAAGCTGACCTAAGCCGACAAATCACAGTCTAAGCCACAGCGAGATAAACTAGCTCGAATGAAAGAATTGTCTAAAAATATAGAACTTTTATCAACCATTTCAGTGCAATGCAAGAGTAGGCCGTGAGCGGATAGCACTTTGCTTTGTCTCCTTGAAAAAAATCACTGGTCACCGAAATTTACGACCTTATTAGACATTATCTGAGTTGGCAACTAATGTATCAGGCGATGGTGACCTTGCCATCAAGCGAACCTGCTGCATGTATCTACTCTTTGTATAAAAAAAGAAAGATTATCAAAATAAAAAAATATATCCATCGTTTGAACCCAGAAGCCCAGAAACAAGTGAAAAATTAAAAACTCCCGGCGCCAATAACAGAAACCAAAACTTCAACTTGATCATACCATACAATAACTAGAAAAAAGTTTAATAAAACGCTCCTGATTAAACGTTAACTTTTTAGTTCCTATACAGGATAATAAGGTACTTAAAACTTCTAGAGTTGTATCCAAACAAAAGTTGTTCAAAATTATAAATAGAGTGACCTTTAGTATCCCACGTTTATAACCCTAAAGTTTGTAATATCATCTTGGTACTCGATGGCATAGGGTAATTGATACAGGATAAAAATAACATGTAGGTATACTATTTTCTAAATACTTGACAGTCATATTCTTCTTACGTAGTAATCTATAGAATGTACTGCCCAATTGGTTGTTTCTTGGTAGATGAATCAGTAATCTTTTTTACGCTTTATACTTTTGAAATATTGAAAAACAATCTAGATACGTTCGTAAAAAGTTTCCCGATTTCTATAATAAAGTTACGGATCGACAGCCTAACTCGAGATTCCAAAACAGGCATAGGTTCATTGAACGTTGCAGCCCGTCAATGGCTGCAAAAATCTTTAACTTGGTTAAAGACATACAAGACAAAGATTTTTTTACGGAAGGCTTATGTTTTTCCCACGTATTTTGTATGTGTGTAAATTTCTTTATTAAGGTGTCGTTTTTTATTTGTCTCAATAAGCCAAATGTCCTTGTAGTTTAAAAAAACAAGATGGTGGATTTATGGCGAAATACTAATACGTTAATAAAAAAATGGGTAGGGTATAAATAGGGTATCTAAATAATGGAAATTAAACGGCGTTAAAAAATTACAAAAATATGAAAGAAATATTTAAGTTATACTATTTTAAAATTTAATTAGGAATAATAATTATATTGGTTTAAAAAGTTATTTTCCTATAATTATAGCTATTTTATTCGCAGTCGGGTTTTAGATTTTTTAAACTCTTCAGCTTGTTTGCGTAGGAGTTAGTTAAAAAGACAACAACAGCTATCGGATTAAACACAACTGCGACAAAGAACGACAAAGAACACAACTGCGACAATAAAGAGGTAATCTATCTATTTTATAATACCAAAACAAACGACGAATATAGGTTCATCGGTAGAAATACAACACAGCGGAGAAGACTAAGAAAATAAAAACAGAAGAAGCGGGATCAGCGCTGTCGGCCGAGTTGCAGCGGTCGCTGAAGCACTGGCAGACTGTCTCCAGGTGGTCGTGGTTATGGATAGAGTAGCAATTTTTCTTGAGATTGCGAATCCAGCCGCAGCCTCGAGTCACGCGCATTTCAGCTTCATGTTCAGAGTGATATACTGAAATAGAAATAATATTTAAATTAACAATTTTAAAAAAACCGACTCCACGACTCTTAGGCCTACTAAACGCACTGTTCCAATGAAACAGCGAGGTTTCGGTATACAATTTTTAGATTTTTGTTGATTGTTTAAAAACCGCTCGATCGATTTCTATAAAATTTATGTGGGACCTTTGTGAAGTAGTACGAAACAAAAAAAAGAATCAACAAAATCGATCAACAACAAGTTTTTTGTATACATTTTGTAAATAGGTAGTATAATTAATATAATTTAAGGTATTTTTTTAGTGAGTAGATTTAATTATATTTAATTTATTGTTGTTACAAAAACAAAAAAAAACAAAATCGATTATTTATTAATTGGCTGAAAGATGCGATCTACGATGGAGCACGCTTGCCTCAAGATACCGATTGCAAGTTGCGTCCATGGTTGGTATATGACTTTGTTACATTGGGAGGGAATTCAAATTTAGAATTATCTATGTGTCGTTTTGGTGACAACCATTTTATATCTACCCCGACTACAAGTGTAGGCATGTCGATTCATTTTAAAAAATATCGATCTCCGATTCGATTCAAATCGGACATACTAGAATCGATTCTTGTTTAAATCGAGCATTAAAAGATCGATTTTCGATTAATCGAGCCAATTTCAAACATGACTAATTGCCTAATAAAGATACAGGACATTATTGATGACCTGTTACTGCAAAAACAAGTAATTGGATAGAAGTATTATTAAATTAATAAACATAATATCACGCCTATATTCCTTCGAAAGAATAGGTAGAGGTGGGAATCGAACCCAGGATCTTTTGCTCAGCAGTAGTGCTTCAACTCACAAGAATAGATAGGACATAGGTTAGGTTTTTTTTTTTTTTAATAATTTGCCCCTTCGGGCAGGCTAAAGCTATAAAGCCATACTGCCTTGTCTTTAGTGTTATTTCTGCTGTATCTTAGCTATGGTTATCGTCAAAGTCGTCTTAGTCAAGTCCAGTTCGTGTCAGTTCGCGCCAGTCATGCTTTAGTAAAGTAGTGGCGACTTTACTATAAAGCTTCGATGGAGTTTTGGAAGCAACACGAAAACTCATGTTTCACCACATTATATCATTTTCCCACGCTCGCGCTTGTGATTCGGCACTTTATGAATAAAACACCACCATTTTTATGCATAAACACTCGACAAAACACTAGTTTTGGAAAAAAATACAACGGAGCGACACGACTCTTCCCGCGTTCCCGCCAAAATTCTCCTGACAGCCGGATAGAACAATAAAATGGTTTTTTTAACGCAAGTAACGCCACCTTCGGAAGCATTCATAAATATTTACTCTATGATGCGTTCAAATTATCGACCAAGTACTACAGTTGCTTTTGCGTCCGACAACAGCAAAGAATTAAAAAAACTAAATACCGCAGCCAATTGAGGAATATTATCGCTAGTTCTTTGAATGGATCAGTCCGATTCGGGAGGTTTATGAATCGATTCATTGAATCGATGTAGGGTTCAAAATCGATCTGAAAAATCGATTATATTACTCTAAATAATCGATTTTTCGATTAATCGATTTTAAATCGACATGCCTATACAAGTGCTGAGATGGAACACCCCAGGGGTTTTAGTGGGTAGACCGTCATATTGACGGAGAGTTTCACATACCTGACCACCTTGCCACCCCCATGGCCGTTGGTATCCATTAAGGATGTCCCTGGGGGGAAAAAGGCGTGTTTTACCATCTTCGACCGCACTGTCACTTAACATCAGGTGAGCTGTGGTCAAACACCTAGCCTGTCAACAGTAAAAAAAAATGTTGTGCCGAAGAATATTTCACTCGTCTCATTACTTTCTAACATTAAAGAAAAAAGCAGTTTCCACTTACTGGTTTGTACTATCTTCCTGCAAAAGAAGTCCTGTTGTTGTGGGGCATCGGTGGAGCAATCCACAAAGGGTATGATACGTGACAGGGTCTCTCCGTCGTACAGCGTCAGGTCTAAGCATGCAGAATTGTTAGCGCTGTTGCAGTAAAAGCAGTATATACTGGTACCTGCAATTATGGAAATAATTCATTACTTATGGTTTTATATTTAAGCTTTACAGTGAAGTTGTTTCCAGACCCAAAGTCATCCTATCCTATAAATACGCTTACCGTGTCCATTCATCTGTCTATCTCTCCGCCCGACCTACTTCGACTCGTATCTTCTAAGGCAGTTGGTTTAAGTTTTGTTACTTAACTTATGACAGCGCCGTTGACTCATTGGTAGTGTATCTGCCTAGAGAGCTGTAGGGCGTGGGTTCGATTCCCACTCAGGGCAAATGTATTATAAGTATGTATTTACAACAAAAAAAGTATGTATGTATTCAATTAGTTATCTGACTTCCATCACACAAGCTCTGCTTAGTTTGCGGCCAGATGGCCCTGTGTGTATAGTCCTACGATATTTATTTATTTATAACTGCTAGAATGCATGCTAGCATGCTAGCATCTAACGGTGTGTTCCGGCAGCCTCACTTGAGAGCCAGTTCCATTCCAGGCTAGGTGTGCTTTACCATCTCCGACCACACCTTCACTTAACATCAGGTGAGCTGTGGTCAAACAACTAGACTGTCAACCATAAAAAAAAAAGAATATGTGTTACCCCGGTGGGTTACTTGACAATTAAAGTCGCTACCAAAGGCATAAAAGTTTCACTGCGACAAAGATTCCACTCTTGCCAGTAGTAGTAATGCATTTAAGAAATGAAATGGAACTCACACACGGAAACAAGCACATAAGCCGCACACGCACGCACACAACGTAAACATTTACTGAGAAAACGTTGCCTGCAGCTGAAGGCAGAGTTCCTAATGAATTTTGTACTTTTGAGTTTTATTTTTACATAGTTACTAGCGGCCCGCCCCGGCTTCGCACGGGTAACGGAACTGGATAATACGTACAAAATAATATGTACCAAAGGAGGACTTAATGCTAAAGCATTTTCTGCCTGCTATCTCCAGAGTATACCTATAAGATGTCTTTGTAGACGCGATAAGATGTTTATTTTAAATGTATAAATAAGTACAGCATTGTTACTAAACATTTTGGGTACCGCTGCAATTATCATGGGCATGCGTTATCTCTTACCATCTTACCGTCTCGTTCGGTTCATTACCTTTACATAAAAAAAAATACTGTTAATATTATGACTGTAACTCACCTCCACAAATTAGTGCGCTGAGTACAAATATTGTCAAGAATATTCTGTTGGAAAGCGCCATTGTCTGTTAAAATATAGTAAATCTTTTTAAATTAACGTAGGTATTTTATTCAAAACAAATCTCAAACTGAACCCATTAAAGCTTCCATTTAAGATGACAATAGAACTTTCAGACCCTAAATTATTGTATTGTAGAATATCTTTAACATCACATTAATCTTTTCTTTATACCTTCCCCATCAAAGTAAGTATTTTATTTTTAAGGTCAAATTGTGTTAAAAATTCCATTCATCTTTAGAAATGTTTGTAAAAGAAGAAGGACGTAAGAAATATGTAGCTTTTATTTTTATCTTATCATCATCATGATCATTTCGGCCGTAGCACGTCCACTGCTGGACATAGGCCTCCCCTATTGACTGCCACAAATACCAGTTGGAAGCGGCTCGCATCCAGCGCGTTCCTGCGGTCTTTATTAGGTCGTCTGTCCACCTTGTGGGTGGACGTCCTACGCTGCGCTTGCCGGTCCGTGGTCTCCACTCCAGAACTTTGCAGCCCCATCGGCCATCAACTTGCTGATTCTTTGGGATATGTTGGTTACTTTGGTTCGTCTACGGATCTCCTCATTCGATCTCGTAGGGAAACTCCGACATACTTTAAATCATAGATTTTTACCTACGCCACAGTTGACGGAAATCATCATCATTATCTCAGCCGTAGGACGTCCACTGCTGCACGTAGGCCTATTGACGGAAATGCAATCGTCGAATTGTCGCTGCGGCAAAACTGCAGCCACATTGAATATTCCGTGGCAAATTTATCAGTCCAATGCCGACGCCAAACAAACACACAGTGTGTGCGCCACGTATCATATAAAACTACCTGGAGTTCGACGTATTACCGATAAGCGCCGACGGAAGATCGGTGCACTCAGGCACTAATATGTATTGACAGCCCTGTTGGTTCATTCGTAGTATGCCTGCTCCAAGAGCTGAAGGGTGTAGGTTCGATTCCCGGAGAATTCCCGGAGAATTTGTAGTGATGATAGCTCAGTGGTTAGCGTGGTAGGTTCGCATGCCGAAGGGCGTGGGTTCAAACCCCAACAATGAGCTTGAGCTGCCGGTGAAGGAAAACATCGTGAGGAAACCATAGCATGGTGGTAGGGTACTTTCTAGTACTCGGCTGGCTAGCTACCACCCTCAAGTTGAAAATCTGTCGCCAAGCACCTAACGGTGTGTTCCGGCAGCCTCACTTGAGAGCCAGTTCCATTTCAGGCTAGGTGTGTTTTACCATCTTCGACCACACCTTCACTTAACATCAGGTGAGCTGTGGTCAAACACCAAGCCTGTCAACCATTAAAAACAAAAAAAAAAACCAGGAGAAATATTTATGCTACGAACATAAGACGTTTTTTCTGTTTCCTTGTTTAATGTCTAAATTTATGTTTAAGTATATATTTTCAAAACAAAGTAAGTAAGGTAAGTAGGTAAAAGTAAGTATTTTATCGGTTATCTCGTTCCCATTGTTCATGATTGGCTTGATGCCACTGTGCGAAATTTCCGCCAATACTCATAGCTTTTTTTTATCGCTAAATCACTTACAAGTAGATATGTTTATATCTTCAAAAAACAACACATAAAAATCAGTTCTTGATACACTCAAACACAATGTGTCACTTTTTATTGAACAGTATAAATTACCTAGACACAATTACATGTGCTAATTACATCACACAAGTAGCAATTATGTAGTTACAAAGTTGTTTTTAATTAAACGACTAAAAATCATGTCATGACGACTACTCGTTATCAGAGTCACTGGACTATACTAAGTTAGTGTCAACATAATATGGTTAAACATAATTATTTCTTGTGTATGATACAGCGACTAAAAAGTCTTGAGCGTTTGCGTAACTTAAATAAAATATAGTCTGATGATGTAGCATTCTAATGATGAAAGAACTATCAAGATCGGTCCAGTAGTTTTGAAGCCTATTCAATACAAACAAAAAATCAAATCTTTCTCTTTATAATAGTTTATATATCATAACGTTTTTGATTTAAAGGAATATGTGTCATAATTACAGTATTGGGTTAATAGAATTAGGATTTATCTAATTAAATAAATAAATAAATAATAGAAACTTCAACGGAATATTGGCAGCAATTGATACAAATGTAAAGGGCAGTTAAGCAATAAATGATCAAATCTATTTTTCAATTAAATGCCGTAATCAACATGACCGACTGTAGCGAAGTGAATGGATTTTATCAGCAACCTTTGACACTCGATAGCAATTCGAGTATCTAGTGAAGACGTTATGTCACTGTCCCTTGCTTATTAAACGTGTAGCAATGATAGCTCAGTGGTTAGCGCGATCGGTTCACACGTCGAAGGGCGTGAGTTTAGGCCCAACAATGAGCTTGAGCTGCCGATCAAGGAAAACATCATGAGTAAACCTTTCTAGTACTCGACTGGCTAGCTACCACCCTCAAGTTGTAAATCTATCGCCAAGCACCTAACAGTGTGTTCCGGCGGCCTCTCTTGAGAGCCAGTTTCATTCCAGGTTTCAAGTGTTTCAAATCTACGATCATACCATCACTTAAACATCAGGCGAGCTGTGGTCAAACACTTAGCTTGTCAGTCATAATCCAAAATATAAATTAAAAATATTTGAAACCCTCGACTCCAATATCAGAATACAATATTTCGACTCGATAAGATAAAATGAAATAAATAAATAAAAAAATTACAACAATCTACCTTACATAAAAACGATGCATACCTGAATAAACAAAAACGTTATTTATCTTCAGCCTACCATAAAAAATAAATTTGCTGTACTAACTAACGTCATTTAACTTTACATAAGTGTTTTAAATAATTAAAATTTCTTACAAACGTAACATAAATTGACTAAGTCAAGTTTCGTACAAATATTCTTAATATAATATATTCACATATAATTAACGGATAACAAAGTACTTTTCAAGTTTAGGCCATCGTTGCTCAAATTAACGTTTATTATTAGTATTCAGTGCAACACAAACAAACGACATCGTCAAGCCTTTATATTGCCTTTGACTTCCTAGTCTAACTAGAGCCAATGAAACATGAGCCTAATCCTTCTCATTGTATGGTTTCAGGACTCTACGAGCTTTACAAATACAACGCATAACCTTTTTGATACTTGAACTGACTTTTGGCTTAGTAGGCACAAGGAGGTAACATCATCATTAGACCAAATACATAATTATAGGACAGCGTTTATGTAATACTAGCTACGCCCCGCGGTGTTACCCGCTACAAGTGTTTTAATAAGCCAGCCTGGTACTAGAAAGTACCCTACCCTACTAGTGCTGCTATGCTTTACTCACGATGTTTTCCTTAAAAAAAACATTAAATGCCAATCCTACTCATTGCTTCCGTTTTATTTTGTGCTTTGCAAAAGAAATTGCAAATCTTAAATCAAAATCAATGCAAGAATCCAATTTGGGGATAAATTCTTATTTTTCGATTATGAAAAGCCTTTTTTCTAAATAAATGACATCTACTTTGACGGTTCATAGACAGAATCGAAATTCAAATTCATTGGCTTTGAAGTCGAAAGATTTTCTCTTAGGAGAGGTAATTAAAACGGGAACGTCAAAACGATGATCTTTATAATACTTCCGCCGGAAGTACTCAACCTTTTCACGTAGCACTCACTTAGTATTGTTTATTCTGTGCCTTTGCAAATCCGTGTTCCGTAAACAAGGGAGTTCTAAAAGGCACAATTGTTTTAGTAAAATTAGTAACGTACAGCATTTTTACTTTGCCATCAAAATTTTTAAAAAAAAGTACAAAATATTTTGTTGTCAATGTCAATGCAATCCATTAGACAAAAACTGCTGGTGGAGTTTTGGCGGGAACGCGGAAAGAGTTGTGTCGTCCCGTTGTATTTTTTTCTAAAACTTGTGCTTTGTTGAGTGTTTATGCATAAAAATAGTGGTGTTTTATTCATAAAGTGCCGAATCACAAGCGCGAGCGTGGGGAAATGATAAAATGTGGTGAAACATGATTTTTCGTGTTGTTTCCAAAACTCCATCGAAGCTTATAGTAATGTCGCCACTACTTTACTAAAGCATGACTGGACTTGACTGACACGGACTGGAATTGATCAAGACTGACTATAATTATAGCTACGAGGCAACTTATCTAACTTGTGAAACTTAAAAATATAAAACACTTCTCACTGGCAAATGCTCAAAATGCGACGCCAAAAGCAAAGAAAAAAAACTGCAGGTTTTTAACAGTTTTATTTAACTTGCCTGTTTGTTGATGGTGATATTTTTGGGTCAAATTTAGTAATTTAAAATTTACCCCCTTCCTGTTGATAGATTTATCTGATATTTGATACAAACCTTTAGTTCTGATAACAATTAATTATTTTCGATAAAATCGTTACAAAAATGAACAGTTTTATTTTAAGTTAAAATAGATCAAGCTTTCAAAACTGGTTTTATGGTTATGGTATGTTACGGCAGCCTTACGGCAGGATCTCAGCTACCTTCATAACAAATTTCCTCCAAATCCGTTCAGTAGTTTTTGCGTGAAAGAGTAACAAACATCCATCCATCCATAGCTATTACTTAAACGAAGTTGTAAGAAAAACTGAGCGCCCAGCTAACAAAAGATTATGGAGAGAAAATAAATATACTTACCCCATAATTTTCTGTAGATGGGTAAAATTATTGACTGCTATTCATGCCAATCTTATCTTCTTTTGTTTTACCTGTCAAAATAACAATCAACCCTTTTCCCGCCAACAAAAATGAAAGAAAAGGGAACCTCGTCTTTGGTCACATTCGCAACTGATTGCAAACTTTGCAATATCCCGGCGTGTTCCTATTTCCATCTTCAAGTTTTAACTAAAGAAAATAGAGGTGAAAATTGCGGATACTTTTCCATTAGGTACTTCGATATTTTCTTGTTCTATGATGGGAAAAAGCAGTTTTATTACATAAGTTTTTCCGGATATCATTTTTTGTCCTGTTATTTTTAAGGTAGGTACATACCGTACCTACACAAAGGGCGTTCTATTGTTCAATTCAAAATTGTTCCTTGCGGTCTATGTGACCTTTTGTCCTATCATAAATTGCCGATACAAACATTTTGAAACGTAGCAGTAGTTGGTTATTTTTTTGCAGAGATATTTTGAAAACCTGTTTACTTATTGTTCTAACGTAGGTAGATTGATGGAAACCCTTTATTGTCCACACTTGAAATAGAAAAATGTACAGAAAACAAGAAAATTCATTAAGCTAGTGCAAAAAGTAGCGGTCTTATAATAGATTTTTTTTTATTAAAAGGTAATGAGACGAACAAGACGCTCTCCTGATGGTAAGAGATAACGCCTGTCCATGACCATTGCAGCGATACAGAGAACCGTGAGTAGCAAAACAAAGTCCAGGGCATCGCTGCTTTGGCGCTCATTACTTTGAGACTAGATGGTTAGTTTCAACAGAACTGTAATTTCGTTAGCTGCAGTACCCTTCAAACTGGTACACAGTAATGTTTGCACACTACTGCAGCTAGCGAAATTACTGGACTGTTGAGACTAACCATCGAAAGTCTCAAGGTAATGAGCGCCAAAGCAGTGATTCCTGGACTTTGTTTTGTTACTTAAAGTTCTGTGTATCGCTGCAATGGTCATGGACAAGCGTTATCTCTTACCATCAGGAGAGCGTCTCGTTCGTCTCATTACTTTTTACATTAAAAAACCATCTAGTACATAGTAGGTACACAAATTATTTTTCTTTCTTTCTTTCTTTCTTTTTTACATATAGATCAATGTATGTATAGGTATGTTTTTGTTTAAAAAAAAGTAATGAGACGAACAAGACGCTATCCTGGTAAGTAATTAAGATTGTTTTTAGCCATAATGCCGTTATCTGTTACACTAATTGATAAGTTAATCTAATCTTAACTTTTCTTTCTTTCTTTTCTCAGTTATTTTGGTAATCTTTGAGTGTAATTTTTGATGTAAACTCACTCGCTTGTTCCTAGGCCTCCAACTTGATATAACGCCAATTTAAAAAAAAAAAATTTTTTTTTAAGTGGTTGACAGGCTAGTTCTTTGACCACAGCTCGCCTGATGTTAAGTGACGGTGTGGTCGAAGATGGTAAAGCACACCTAGCCTGGAATGGAACTGGCTCTCAAGTGAGGCTGCCGGAACACACCGTTAGATGCTTGGCGGCAGATTTTCAACTTGAGGGTGGTAGCAAGCCAGCCGAGTACTAGAAAGTACCCTACCACCATGCTATGGTTTCCTCACGATGTTTTCCTTCACCGGCAGCTCAAGCTCTATCCTATGGCCTCCAATTACGTGAAAAAGATTTAGATTGATCTATCTACTTACTTAATTACTCAAATAATGTGTCTCGCATCGGTTGTTAGGAAGCTATCAGCAATTATATCGAGTGCATCAGACAACTCCCTCGGACCGCAAATGGTGTCACAAATTAATGATTACATGTCAATTGAACACTACTTTCTGCCACTGGCTTGGTTAACTAGGGAAACAAGAACGCATTTTTTCACAGAGCTATAATCTTAGAATGTGTTGTGTCAAAAATAAATCATTTTAATCATCATAATTTAAAAAAAGGCTATGAATACAGCTCTCAAATCAGTTTCCCATTAAAAAAAACATTTAACTAAATGTATGAAACAGTAGTTATTTAATGATGATCAAAATGACTCCCTTTCAGTTGAATATGTCTTAAGCTTATAACCCTGTGTATCCAAAACTCAAAAGATCAAATACAAAATATATGTTGACCGTAGCATACTTTATATACTAAAAAACATACTTACAGTGATATAGTAAGTATTCTATCAGTTATCTGACTTCCATCACACAAGCTTTGCTTAGTTTGCGGTCAGATGGCGCTGTGTGTAATGTCCTACGATATTTATCTATTTAATTAGTTGTCATTTTGCACAACTACCACATTATTAAATACTTGTGTGCTATTGCTATGTAGAGTGTGTTTTGAAATTAAAGAGCTAATGAACTCACAATTAAAAGTTTCAAACGCAATAAGCGCTAATGCGGCGAGGTCCTGAACTTTTTTGTCTCTAAAAATGTTGAGTACCATTATCAGAAGATAAAATTAATTTCCGATATACATAATAAATTTAATAATACAAAAAGCAAAAGATGATGTTAAAAAACTTACAATAAGGGTTGTGTTACTATTTGTAAAATAGATACGTTATACCGACATGTGCCCCCAAACTAGGCGAAGCCTATATCTTGGTGACCCAAGTTCACCGTGTTGCTAGTTACAATAACGCGCGGTTACGTGATTGCTGATTAGACTCGTTTATAAATGATGTAATTTTCACCAAAAAATTAATATCACAAAAAGAGCACGCGATCCTTAATATTATAAGGACATAAATGCTAATTCTGAAAGTTTTTTTATTACGATTTTTAGCTAGGGACATCACTTTTAAGTATACTCTAAAGTAGGTATAACCGTTTTGCAGCGATGATAGCTCAGTGGTTAGCACGGTCGGTTCGCATGCCGAAGGGCGTGGGATCAAACCCCAACAATGAGCTTGAGCTGCCGGTAAAGGAAACCATAGCATAGTGGTAGGGTACTTTCTAGTACTCGGCTAGCTAGCTACCACCCTCAAGTTGAAAATCTGCCGCCTAGCATCTGATGGTGTGTTCCTCCAAACTCGCTTGAGAGCCTGTTCCATTCCATGTGTGCTTTACCATCTTCGACAACACCGTCACTTAACATCAGGTGAACTATGATCAAACACTTAACCGATCAATCATAAAAAAACCTTTAAAATATAATAAAATAAATAAATATCGTAGGACTATACACAGCGCCATCTGGCCCCAAACTTAGCAGAGCTTGTGTGATGAAAGTCAGAAAACTTATAGAATACATAAGTACTTCTTTTTTTTTTGTAAATACATACAGAATACCCAGACACAGAACAAGCATTTGTTTATTCACAAAATGTTTTGCCCTGAGTGGGAATCGAACCCACGCCCTTCAGCTCTTAAGGCAGATATACAACCAATGAGCCAACAAGGCTGTCTGCGTTGACAGGGCTTGAAATAGGGTAGTTGCGATTATATTATTATTAAAACAGACATACAGCCTGGCAAATTATACTATGTTCCTGCTTTATAAATGTAGGGTTTATTGTTCTTCAATTACTAGAAGTGCATGCGCTAAGCTTAGAGTCCTGCATTTCTTTAGTCACATTACTATATCTGTCGCTGAGGTGGTTGTGTTTAAAAAAAAAGGAATGTTTAAATTTATAAATAAAAACAATATGCACCAAAGTGGGTCGGAAACAGACGAAAACTTAGCTGGTGACAATATTTATTTCCGTGATTTTTATATAAAAGACTTCAAATACATCAGCCCGGAAGCCTTGAAATCTTTGAAGAAAGAGAAGGTTATAAAGTTTCAGGAAGATAAATCGATGGTTCAGAAATGGTTACAGGAAGTGTTTAGGGGGTTAAAGCAGTTCTTTTATGGAGGATCCTTGCATGGAGTCAAGTAAGTTTCCTAGGTGGTATAATTCCTTGGCTGGAAGTCGTTTAAGTACGGTATGTACTTAAACGACACCGCAGCATTAATAATTCTGCCGCCAGAGAGTGGTGTGTAAACATTAACGAAGATAATGCATTTTTATGGTTAGCATGACTTGATTCTATACCGAGGGTTGAACGAAGGAACTCTTGAACGATCAACATAGAACAATGAGAGCTCGTTTTAAGTTCCAAATAAAAACTTGTTACTTTACAGGGAGGTTAGGAGGTTTTTTAGATTTTTGTTGATGATTTAAAACCCGTTCTATTGATTTCGATAAAATTTATATGGGACTACCTCTGAAGTATGATCTACCAAGCAAAAAAAGAAACATTAATAAATAAATAATTAGCGGCTATTCATTAATTACTATATATTTTGTAGCGATGATAGCTCAGTTGTTACCGCGGTAGGTTCGCATACCGAAGGGTGTGGGTTCAAACCCCAACAATGAGCTTGAGCTGCCGGTGAAGGATAACATCGTGAGGAAACCATAGCATGGTGGTAGGGTACCTTATAGTACTCGGCTGGCTAGCTACCACCCTCAAGTTGAAAACCTGCCGCCAAGCATCTAACGGTGTGTTCCGGCAGCCTCACTTGAGAGCCAGTTTCATTTCAGGCTAGGTGTGCTTTACCATCTTCGACCACACCTTCACTTAACATCAGGTGAGCTGTGGTCAAACGCCTACCCCGTCAACCATAAAAAAAAATAAAAAAATCGTGATATAGACATCAGCCATTAAAGTTCTTGGCAAAGCTATTTTAATAATCTATATTTCATGTCAAAAGATCAGCTGTACAATAGACTGAAGATAACTATTCGAGGGTCAGATATTAGACAGAACGATATTACATAATATTACAAAGAATGACTTTCTTATCAGAATTGACCTTATCTATTTACTTCTAAACGCTTTTTATAGACTAATATTAAAATCAAGCAGTATTTATGAAGTCAGTAACCTAATGAGGAACGTTTTGAATTATGGATTATATATTCAACGATAGCTTAAACGCTTCCCATAAATCTTTGTAAATACAACCTCTTGTATTTAAATTTTACCGAGAGATAATCACGATTGCTTGTTACATTTTAAAGTAAGGATTTACATCTAAAGCTAGACATGGATAAGACAGGTATAGATTTGACCCGGTAATACGTGTCTTAAAAAAAAGGTTTCATACGTCCCCTATAGTACTTCCTTTTACGTATCGGACTTCCCATTTTAAAGTCCTTAGGGAAAATAATGGCGTGACGCCATTAAAAGAGGGAAAAATATGTTCTTAGCATTACCCACGAAGGTCGTCAAGAGCAATTGGATACCGAAGCGTTAGTGGCTACACGTGTTTTGGTGTGTTTTCGGTACTACCTTTAAAGAGAAGCTCAAACCCAAAGCAATATTGCTTATAAGGAAAACATGCTACCATTAAACCATCGCCATAGTAAATTTGTGATACTTAGTACATTGCTGGACACAGGACTCTCAGAAGACACGTTACTTAACCCGATCATTTCATGCTCGATGGTTTTACCTTGCAACCACTGTCCCCTATCTTACCTAGTAATGCCTGCTCTACATGTGCGCGGTTTGTGGTAATGGCCGTGGTAGCAGCCCCGTGTTTCGTCGCTATCGTAGGTCGTTTTTGTGTGAAGCAGAATTTGGACGTTGCCGCGTCCGTCATCACAAAATGCGGAAGCTTTAGCAGGTTTAGTTAAGCACCTATCGGACCGGGACTGTCTGAGGTAGACTTTATCATATCGTTCTCCATCGAATCTCAATTCATATTATCAACTGTAAGACAGCTCAACAGAACCAAGAGTGAACTACGAAACTAAGAGTGAAAGGCATCTCCTGGGCAAGCGTGTTTCACTTGACTACGTTTCGGTGTGGCATGGTATGAAGCCAAACCTTCTACAACAAAAAAAACAACAAATTGACTAAACTCTTCACCTATTTTCAGATACATTTTCGAGCCAACGTTCAGCCTACGCGAGAAAACGACCTGGGTAGTGATCATGGCGGTCAGCGTAATCATCTGCGCGATCAACATCATCCAGCTGATCTCCAAGTGGACGTCCACGCCGTTCGTGAACGTGATCGACTCAGTGCCGTCTCCAGTGTGGGCTATACCGTTCCCAACGGTGGTGCTTTGCCCACACCTGCACGTTAAACTGGCGTATGATAACGTTTCTCAGATGGATAAGTGAGTAGTAAATTATTTACAAAAAAATTTAACTGACGCGAAGTGCGTGATCAAATTGTGTCACTAATGTAACTATGAAATAAGCATTTAAATTGGCAATGATACCAATATTTTTTTATGTAAACTACTTAAGAAAAATTACTAAAGAAATGTTTGCCTGATGGTAATAATTAACGCCTGCATATGGCCTGTCATGGGAAATAACTGAGTTTCATTTTACTTAATTTTTATAATTAATCCAAAAACACGTCGCGGGTACATTTTTTTTAAATGTAAAATTAATGAGTCGAACGATACGTTCTCCTAATGTTAAGAAATAGCGCATGTCCATGACCATTGCAGCAATACACAGAACTTTGAGTAGCAAAATAAAGTCCGGGGCATCGCTGCTTTAGCGCTCATTAATTTAAGACTTGTCGCTCGATTTAAGACTTAAGACTTGACTCGATGATTAGTCTCAACAGCCCAGTAATTTCGCTACCTGCAGTACCCTTCAAACCAGAACACAGTAATGTTTGCACACTACTGCTAGGCGGCAGAATACCTAGTACTGTGGTGGTACCTACCTAGACGACTTCCTTAGGAAGCTAAGGAAATCTGCCACCAAGATATTTTTCATAGGCACATTATTGTTTTTGTTGTCAGTGTTGTTTTAAAAAAAGTATTTCCATCAGTTCTTTGGTTTCAGTTTGGTTGGTACAGCTTTCCTAGATGGCACTGTGTGAAATGTCCATCATTTAGTTTTTATAAAATTCATAAATTATACAGTTATTGGAAAAAAACATCTTTAGTGATTCATCGGTATTCAGTGTAGGTACAGCCAGCTTTCAAGTTCAATGTACGTTAACTTCATAAAACGGATAGTAATGGATATTTTTTGAACATAACTGTATTTGTTTCGTCAAAGGTTCACAGGAAAAGCCAATTTACCGATAATTGATTCACTCGCTATACCGGACAACCCTTTTGTTTTACAGGGTTGGTTAGTAACTTGTCTTCTATATTCTAATAGGTATGTCTCGATCTCAGAGTATAGAAAGAGTACTTTCAGTATTCTGAGGTCTTGATATACGAGTGAAATCAAAGCATGGTTGCAAAGACAAAAATGTAGGTTGCATTAGCCTAATTTTGTCATAACATTAAACTGTTACGTGCAAACTTAGACTGTATAGTTTGTATGTAAGTGTATTTAATTCTGTTAAATAAAAAAACTTCTAAAAAAGAAATAGCACGGTTGCATAGTTTTACATTTTAGATTCAAGATGTTTGACAAGCAATGGGCCTGTTATACGATGTTCTTCAGCAAAAGTTTAGGTGTAATATTTAGCAAAATTGTAATGTTACCTACAGCGCAAATTCGCAGCGCTAAATGTGCGTACGCGAGCTTACGTTATATCGTATTTAAAAAAAGAGAAAATGAAAATACAATTTAGGACAGTTCTTATGAATGTTTCCACTAAATCAAATAATGTTCGATGCGTTAAGTAACATTGTGTGGTATAAACAAATGTTTGCTCTGTGTCTGGGTGTTCTGTATTATGTATTCTATCAGCTATCTGGCTTATCCATAGTACAAGCTTTGTTTAGTTTTGGGTCAGATGGCGCTGTGTGTCCTAAATCCTACGACATTTATTATTTTTAAATTTTAAGAATCCTTAAAATCCCGCATGTGCAAAAACAAAAATAAATTGATTTGATATTATCTATGATTTCTTTACTAAGTTTTCGTGATGTTTTTAGTTTAGAACAGTTCTTCGCAACGTTAGTTTGTCCACGCATGATGCATACTAAGCACTTGGAACAACGACTCGAACGACAACAAATGAGTTTACTGCTGGACTTTATTCTCAAAGTAAGTTTCTAGTATGATATTTTTTTCATTTTTAGATATAAAAAGTTTTGTGAACATAAATAGGTAGGTAATTCTATTGTAGTATGTACATATTTATTATTTTTAATAATTGATTTCCGTTCTTTCTGTAAACAAATCTTGCAAGCTAAATTAGACCCACTTCCCGATGTCCGATTGGACTAAAATTTGGTGTAAGTAGGTACTTATGTATCTTCGGTGACAATACAATGTTACCATGGAGCTGGTCTGTTACGGATTCTTGTACCTAACTATGAACTTACTCAGAAATCAGTCGACATACCTCGTTCAACAAACAAATTTCAGGCATCGCCAACATGCGAAGACGTCCTCAAGACCTGTAATTGGCCGGTGATGCACGAACAAAAGTGGGAAACTGAAAGCTGTTGTGATCTCTTTCAACCAATCTTCACTAACTATGGCCTGTGCTACGCATTTAATAACCTGCCTCTTAATGGAATGTAAGTAGAATTCCACATTATTTTACCAGCGTAACGAGCGAGTCGTGAGGTAACTAAATCTGGTTCACTATATGTATATACCTACTCCGCGAAAAGGAGATTTTATATTCTAATTTTATCTCGTTTAGTTTAATTGACAGTGAATATTTTTCTCTATCGGGTATATTCTCATTATTATTCATCTCCCGTCTGTTTCTTATGTTATCTATCGTATTTTTCTTTTCTTGGTTGCCTGGAAGAGTTGCTTGTGGCACTAGCTCATAAGGTTCTTTGTTCTCTGTACTTTTTTCTATTTATGGTTTGCACAATAAAGAGTTATATCTATCTATATCTATATTCAAAAACCAAACATAATGCATATTTAGGTATATTTACCTGGGACAGGCAGTGCAACTAGGTAGGTCCAACTTCGAGAAAGAGGTCAGTCGTCGAATCCAACTCGGCTGGGCAGCGTTCGGAAAACTGCGTAACGTCTTCTCGTCTGAATTACCTCAGTGCCTCAAGTCGAAAGTCTTCGACCAGTGTGTGTTAACAGTGATGACTTATGGCGCTGAAACGTGGTCTCTAACTATGTGCATTCTTGGTAAGCTCAAAGAGCACAACGAGCTATGGAGAGTGCTATGCTCGGAGTTTTCCTGCGAGATCGAATCAGAAATGACGAGATCCGTAGACGAACTAAAGTAACCGACATAGCCCAGAGAATCAGCAAGTTGAAGTGGCAATGGGCAGGGCACATAGCACGCAGAACTGATGGCCGATGGGGCTGCAAAGTTCTGGAGTGGAGGCCACGAACCGGCAAGCGCAGCGTAGGACGTCCACCCACAAGGTGGACAGACGACCTAATAAAGACCGCAGGAACGCGCTGGATGCGAGCGGCTACCAACCGGTCTTTGTGGAAGTCAATGGGGGAGGCCTATGTCCAGCAGTGGACGTCCTACGGCTGAAATGATGATGAAACATAATGCTAACTATGAAATCATAATTAAAATGCAGTTAACTACGCGGCAGATTGAGGGTAGATACAAATTTCAACAATATTTTATTTTTCTGTTAAGAATAACACACTTATGTTGTCGTAGAATGAACAAACTTCCTTTCTACTTAGTTATTTTACTCAGCCATCCTTTAGAACTTTAACTTATAAACTTTCTTTAGTCGATTAATGGAATTAAAGTTTTAAACTGTTTAATTAGCATTAATTAGTCAGTTCGTGATGCTCTCGACTTCCAAACGTTTCGAGCCTCTTCTAACTTGATCGTGCCTAGTTCACAAATTTTTAACTTGATTTTTAGATTAAACCTTTTTAATTAAGATAACTAATCCAAAACTCCAGACAATGCCTAGCTTTTAGCTACTTAGTTAAAAATTCTAGATATGAGATAGCCGAGGAGACGATCGTGTCTAGACTGTTAAGATGTAACGGCAATGGCAGCCCGTACACGTAGCGCGCGATCCGCGATCCGCGATCCGCGATCAATGATCGCGATCCAGACTGATCGTGTACGAAGCGGATTGACGGACTGATGCTCCGGATCGCATAATATCTAGAAATTTTGAAATCATGATCGCGGATCGCGGATCGCGGATCGTGATCATGATTGAACGTGTACGGGCTGCCAATGAGTGAGGTAAAAGTTACGCGCTGAAGGAATTGCGAAGACGGTCAGTGCTCGATAAACGCTACAGAGTAAAAAAATAAACTTTCAACCCCAAAAGCGATGTGGATATATATTTTGTGGGATGTTTTCGCTTGAGCGATGATGAGCGGATCACCCTTTTTTCAATTTCAGCGCAATGATTTTGTAGACAATTTCGTAAAACTAGAAAAGTTTTGCTGGTGTAAAAAAATAGGTGCAGGGAAATGAGATTATAATTAAATTCATAAATTAATTCATATTAGGTCTACATTTACATATTATTCATACATTGGGAAAATAAATACAAAATAAAATGAGAAATATCAAAAAATAAAAAGGAAAAAAAATACTTACATGAATTGTTGTAATGTACATGGTAAAAAAAACAATAAAATGTAAGAAAAGGCATTGTATGCCTTAAAATTACACCCAAAAACTATTATATAGAACCTATACGTAAGTAACAAAAATATAATAATATGCTCAACCAAATATGTGGAATTGTATACACGAAAAAACATTAGGCCAGCTAATAACAGTACGCCTAAATATACCTATGCACAATTATTAAAAACTTATCTGTAAAAACAATTACGTCAAAATTTTCGGCCAAATCAAACATTATGAGTAACATACGCATTCCATTCCGCAATGCAAGGATTACAGTTAGAGTGCAAGGTAGAGAATGGATTTCTCTAGAAGAAGGAATGACTGGAAATGGAAAATTAGTAAAAGAGAGAAAGTTTAAGTCATAAAGATTCGAGTGTTAATATCTGGGACTGGATTTTTAAGATATTTTTCAAGCACACCTTATAGTCTTATCGTTACACTCATTATACCTCTTCTGATGTGGGTAGTAATTCCGAGAAGGATTGGGGTTCAATGCATCCCCTCCATTGTTTTTAGAAATTTACTAGTATGATTTATCATTATTGGTTACAGAACTGCCATTTTTTTAACTGACTTTAGATATCGATCCTTTTGCATAGGACGAACGAGACTTTACCCTGGCAGAAGTCTTTCAACGGACACGCGTCGCCAGCTGCCCTTCAGTGGGGTCTAGACATCGGTTATCCCAAAACCTTTCCTCCAGACCCCACAATGACACCTTTGAGAGTAATGGCTTCTGGTGAAAACAACGGGCTTGGTTTGGAGCTATATTTGAATACAAGTGATCACCAGTACGAATGCGACGGTAACAGCTTGGGTTTCACAGTAAGTTTTTCATAGGCTAGCTCATTATAATTTACCAAGGAATTGAAAAACTTATAGCTAGCGTTTTCAGTGAAGGAAAACATCGTGATAATCTGCATCTGGCTGAAGAAGAAATCTAATGGCGTACGTGAATCCACGGGTTTATTCAATTGCCAATTTACTTAAGACTATAGTTTCGATACATTTGGTGACCTTTTTCTAGGATTAACGCACACCATGCGGGCGATCTTATTTTGCTTCACAGTGTAGGCCGCTAGTGCTTTTCCTCATTGTTTTTTTCTTTGGTTGTGGCGTCGCATTTTGAGCATTTGCCAGTGTCAAGTGTTTTATATTTTCAAGTTTCAAAAGTTAAATAAATAGCTATATTTATAGTCAAAGTTCAGTCTTGCTCAAGTACAGTCAAGTCCAGTTATGCTTTAGTAAAGTAGTGGCGACTTTACTATAAAGCTTAGATTGAGTTTTGGAAGCAATACGAAAAGACGTGTTTCACCACATTATATCATTTTCCCACACCTGCGCTTGTGATTGGGCACTTTATGAAAAAATCATCACCAATTTTATGCATAAACACTCGACAAAACACTAGTTTTGGAAAAAAGTACAACGGGGCGACACGACTCTTTCCGCGTTCCCGCCAAAAAAACCTTTTCCTCATTAGATACTTCCTGTACGGTATCAGGAGTACTCTAGCTGGCCGCGTCGTCTTGAAAGCGCGTCCAGCCTCCAAGTTCCATGAAAACAAGGTCCCCAAGTCGGTGGAGTTACGGTCGGAGACCGACAACGGCATATTATAATAGAATAGAATATAACTTTGTTGTTCTTATTATAAACATGCAAATACGTATATTGTAAGAACCAAAACTAACATCGGAATCGAATCCATCGCATCGGACCAGCATGGCGGAATATCTTGTTCTTTCTTCTGTGTGGAACATCGCCTAATTACCCTTAACGCATAGCCATATTCTCAGTAGTATAACAAGCTGATGCAGTAGATAGTAAAACATAATTTAGCTCCATTGCAAGATTTTAGCGGTTACTTCGAAGCAATAATGAAATTACATCTAGTTGTGGATTATCTTTACAAGTTTCTGCGAATGCTTACTTACGCAAACGCTTGGCACGGAGAATGAAGACGAGAATGGCAAAACGTTGGCAAACCACCGTTTAATATCGTTTTTTTTATTTACTTGTCTCATTACAATTATTCATCATCCTCATCAGCTTATAAAAGTCCACTGCTGGACATAGGCCTCTCCCAAGACAAGCCATTCAGCCCGATCTTTGGCTTTTCGTTTCCATCCACCGCCAGCTGTCCTACGTATATCGTCACTCCATCGAGTCTCAGGGCGTCCTACGCTACGTTTGCCAATACGCGGTTACCACTCTAGAACACGTCTACCCCAGCGGTTACCGGTTACGTCCACTGTCCAGCCCATTGCCACTTCAGCTTGCTAATACGCTGAGCTATGTCTATGACTTTAGTTCTCTGCCGAATTACTTCGTTTAATTTCTGTGGTTTCCAGGTGCTGATCAGCTCTCCAACTGACCATGTTTACACAAGCACCGTAATCCGTCTTCCCATGGACCGCATGACAACTGTAGAAGTATATCCTCTGACATACAAGACAGACTCTAGCCTGCGTTCTCTCTCGCCTGCTCAAAGGCAATGCTTCTTCTAGAATGAAAGACAGCTGGAATACTTCGAGTTTTATACTGATAGCAACTGCAAACACGACATGCTGGTCCAGCAGGCACGGAACATGTGTGACTGCGTACTTTTTAACTGGCCTAGTAAGTATTTGATACCAAATGGACATTAAACAAGAATTTTACGGCTACATGCAACGATGCACGCGGGCATGGTATGGAACTGCTAAGGTATAGTTGCCACAAGCTTTCCACGGTCCTTTAATTTACCCCCGATGCAAAAACGACGGGGTGTTATAAGTTTGACGCGTCTGTTTGTCTGTGGCATCATAGCTCTCGAACTGATGAACCGATTTTAATTTTGTTTGAAAGGTGAATTAGTCGCGAGTGTTTTAGCTATCTTTGATGAAAATCGGTCCAAGATGGCCGCCGCCGCAAAATGGCGGACGGATTACATATTTTTTCACAACTCCCTCAATATGGATATCAAATGAAAGAACTTGACTAGTAGAAGACTATACACCTATCTGGGGGCTTCAAATATATATTATTTGAAAATACATTAATTTGCCTATTTTGAATGACGTCTTTGGAAAAGAAAAATGTCGAAATATATGTCGAATTATGAAAAGTCATAGAACAAAAATGTGTTATGACTGTACGATATCAGAAAACTGTCTGGGCGCTGTGATCAATTATTTAAAAATGATATCATTTTACAGGAAAGCATGAGAGTGATCCAGTTTGTACTACGAATTCGGACTACGCATGCATCAACAAAGCCAAAGGTCAGCTTTTATATGATAAAAACTGTTTATACTATTTTAAAGTAGGACGAATATTCATTAGCATCTTCACCTACTGGAGCTATTTTCGGTTTTCTATCAGAAATGCTAGGACATTACTTTTTTATGAAAATTACCACAGATTAAATAAATACAGATAGTATCATCATCATCATCATCAGCCTACACTAGTCCACTGCTGGACATAGGCCTCTCCCAAGACACGCCACTCAGCCCGATCTTCGGCTTTTCGCTTCCATCCACCGCCAGCTGCTTGGCATTTCTCTGAGGGATCGGATCCGAAACGAAGTAATTCGCCAGAGAACTAAAGTCATTGACATAGCTCAGCGTATTAGCAAGCTGAAGTGGCAATGGGCTGGACATATCTGTCGCAGAACCGATAACCGCTGGGGTAGACGTGTTTTAGAGTGGAGACCGCGTATTGGCAAGCGTAGCGTAGGACGCCCTGAGACTCGATGGAGTGACGATATACGTAGGACAGATAGTATGATGACTGGAAAATAAGTTCAGACACCATGGCTCTACTATTTTTACCTGTTACTTGAATACGTCATGGTATTACATAAAGTTGTAATAATGTAAATACATTTTCAAGTTCGAATACCCACCGAATCGGTCAAAATTGTGAACGTACGTGAGACGTGCAACTGGTTAAAACTAATCTAAAAAGCCGCTATCAATGGGAAAACCCCTGGTCTCATTTCCGCATTGTATTATGGCCATACTCAAACGTTGGGCATGTAGATGGGGTTTATACTTGTATGCTATACAGAGGTTTTAGGTAAAATTCTTAGTTCAAGTAATTTAATATACAAAAGTAATGTTTATTAGTTTGTATTTATAAGTTATAGGTAGACATTTTGCCATGAGGCGCAAATTTAAATTCTAAGGAAGCTATTGTGCGAAATGACATCGTACTTTTAAGACGTTCACGAATCATTATCACCACTTTTTTATATATCACAGCGAAAGTGGAAGAGCAACTTATTTATGCATACTATGCAGAGAGCGACGAACAGGGGACAAAGGAAGAAACTCAATCTTGTCACCCCTCGTGCAATGATGTCATCTATTCCAGTCAGGTGTTCTATTCCGACTTGACGAAAGACTTGGACAGAACTAGACATTGGGGACAGCCTAAAATGTGAGTTGTATTAATTTTTTTGTGAGTTGTAGCGATGATAGCTCAGTGGTTAGCGCGGTAGGTTCGCATGCCGAAGGGCGTGGGTTCAAACCCCAACAATGAGCTTGAGCTGCCGGTGAAGGAAACCCTCGTGAGGAAACCATAGCATGGTGGTAGGGTACTTTCTAGTACTCGGCTGGCTACCTACCACCCTCAAGTTGAAAATCTGCCGCCAAGCATCTAATGGTGTGTTCCGGCAGCCTCACTTGAGAGCCAGTTCCATTCCAGGCTAGGTGTGATTTACCATCTTCGACCACACCTTCACTTAACATCAGGTGAGCTGTGGTCAAACAACTAGCCTGTCAACCATAAAAAAAAAAAAACATGCAAAATCAGAAGGTTAGGCAAGAAACACGGGCAATGAGTATTGATGTATAACTGATGTGGCTTCTTAAATCTACGCTTGGGTCACAAGTATTAGCTACTGTAAGGGTTCACCATAGAATGCTAAGAAGTTTCACCTCTTACCTTCAGTTAACTTAAATTCAACTTATAGCTTTACTTTTGTTTTGATCTTTTTCAGGGGCGAAGTTACTCAGATCAACGTCCATTTCTACGATGACATGTTTCTTGGGCAACATCGCCACGCGCAATATGATCACTATTACTTTGTTGGTAAGTATATATGTACCTACAACTACTGGTATATTTTTACACCACTATCCAACGATAGGGTTATCTAATATCCGGAAGACCAGCGCTGGTCATACCGCTTAGTAAGACAAGTAGGTATTATGCTCAGGTGAGCCCCTATTTTGTAACTGTGTTGTCTCTGTTTGTTTGTTTTTGTTACAAAATGAAATCATTTTCTTTCTTTCAATATTCAGAAATCCAGTATCTAAGAGAGGCTATGGTCGAGCGCATGAACTTGCCCCTCAAGGCAGTCTCCGACTGGAGAGATGCCAATCTAGTCAAGTTCAATGCAGCTACGACCCAGGCGTGTCTGTCCTCCAACAAAAAAAGCCATTTGTTCTGACTCCTACTTTTCAAAGTGTATCCGTTCCAACTTCTGACAGCCTTGAGATCAAAGGCATTGCTCTGAACCCGACTTTTAACTTTGGCTCCTATATTGAGTCAAAAGCCCAATTAGCTGTCAAAAAGCTGGCTGCATCTTCGCGGCGAGTTTCCGGTCAAACGCAAGCCTATTTGTAATTGACATTGACAGCCCTGTTGGTTCATTGGTAGTATGTCTGCTTCGAGAGCTGAAGGGCGTGGGTTCGATTCCCATTCAGGACTAACATTTATGTGACTAACATCGATATTTGTTCTGTGTCTGGGTGTACTGTATGTATTATAAGTATGTATTCACAAAAAAAAAGTATGTAAGTATTCTATCAGTTATCTGTCTTCCATAGCACAAGCTCTGCTTAGTTTGGGGTCAGATGGCGCTGTGTGTAATGTCCTAAGATATTTATTTATTTAATTTTTTTTTTTCTGTCTATCTATCTATCTGCAATCAGCCCGGGAGCCATAATAAATTTTTTTGTGTTTTATAAATGAAAGAACTTTACTAGTAGAAGACTATACACCTGTCTGGGGGCTTTAAATTTATATTATTTGAAAATGCATTAATTTGCGGAAAAGAAAAATGTCGAAAAATATGTCGTATATAAAAAATTTTGTGTTTTTATTTGTAAAATGAAAAAATATAATTCAGAGTGTACCTACTTCATAGTTTGTTTGTTTTCTTACGCTATATTCTGCCCCTTCTACACTTTTATTCTTTTTTGTGTTTTTGTAAATAGCTAAATGATAAAAATAATAATGAATATTGGAAGACATTACACACGGCGCCATCTGAGCCCAAACTAAGAAACTCAGATAAGGTTTTTTTTAATTACATACTTATAATAAATACAGAACACCCAGACACAGAACAAATAAGATAAAAAATTAAATAAAATTATATACATTTCTACAACAACAACAACACATTTCATTCATTTTTCATTACATTTATTCATGACCATTTCATTTTTACAACATAATCCATGGTTGGATTTAGTAGAATCAATTAAAAACAATTTTATAACGAGATTGATTGAAAAAACATTGGTTCAAATCGTCGCAGAACATACCTATAGGTAACAAGCGAGCTTTGTAGCTTTAGTTATACGCGGAAATTTAGATTGTAGATTCAAATTGAATTGCATGTCGAATTATATCTTATAACAAATTCTCCATTTTTAATTTACAGGTGCCATTGGCGGACTCCTGAGTCTCTTCCTTGGATTTAGCATCATCAGCGTGGCAGAACTAATCTACTTCGTCATTCTAAAACCAGCTTATGTCGTAGTAAAGGAAGCCTACTCCGTGACCTAGTCTCCTTTATTAAGATTCAAAACTTACATTGTACCTATATCCCACTAATATTATAAATGTAAAAGTTTGGATGGAAGGACGTTTGTTACTCTTTCACGCAAAAACTACTGAACGGATGAGATGAAGACTTCCTTGTCCAACAATTTTTGTTACGCGCACCTTGATGCGTTTAAATGTGACATAAAGTCTTGACGTGTTTGTGCGAGTGCAAATTTAAGTAATAAGTAGTCTGTGTAAAAGTAAATATAATACTTTTAACTTGCTACACTCATTATTTACGTAACATTAGGTATATTTGTTCTTTTTTTCTGTTTTGTGACAATGTTAGTTTTTCTGCTATTTCAATATAAATAAAATCTAACCTTTTCGCTTCAACCATGTTTTTTTTGCAAGATGACTTTGATTTTGACTTTGACACCCACCTCAAATATACAATAATTTCAGTTCAAACTTACACAAAATTTTCGATAAGTTTACATAAAAACTTGGTTACAAACTTTATAAAATGAGTTTCCAGACCATGAACTGCGAAGACTCTCCTTTGGAGTACCTTGGGTGTCCACGAGGTTACCCAGAACTCAGGGCTTTGAATGATGGGTTAAATGCAAAAGTGCTTGCGCAAGTAAGCGATACCGAAGAACTTATGATGCTCAACACCTTTGCGAGAGACTGTAACGAATATCAGTTCAAACAGTGCTCACAAGATAGGTAAACAATACTTGTAAAAAAGCGCTTGATAAAAATAACTGTAGAGTATGCAAATGTGCATTTTATTGTAAAGTTCTCTCTAAACTTGTTAAACGCTTTGGCATCGCTGAACCTAAGCGTGGCAAGCATCCTAACAAATATTATAAAAGCGAAAGCA
Source organism: Biston betularia (assembly GCA_905404145.2). NCBI lineage: Eukaryota > Metazoa > Arthropoda > Insecta > Lepidoptera > Geometridae > Biston > Biston betularia. Next base: position 7,500,140 of record FR989882.1, on the reverse strand, counting down.
ACTCTCTCTTTGTTTGTTACCTTTTCACTATTCTTATTGGCAGTGGCGGCCTTAGGGGGTGGCAAGCAGGGCAACCGCCCGGGGCCTCGCTCTTGCAGGGGCCTCGCGTCCTCGTAGAAAAAAGTCTTTACCATACATGT